>JAKSZU010000016.1:31384876-31982376 GCA_026018925.1 Tupaia tana | reverse complement strand
TATTCCCAGCTATCTCTGCATCAAAATAGAGCTCTATTTTGACAGAGAACAGGACAATACATTAACACTGAGAAGAACTATGGCCATATTTTTTCACTCTCACTGTTCTCTATTGAGGATCAGTATTAAAAACAACAGCTAACCTTCACTGAGCACTCACTAGATGCTAGGTGCTGTGCCTTATGTAATAATATATCATTTAATCCCCACATTAGCAGTACACACCTTGTATAATTGTCATTTCTATTTTTACCAAAGAGGAAACAGGCTTAGAATACTTAAAGGACTAGTGCCAAGGCACTATAGCTAGCAGGTTGATGACATTCAGCTTTGAACTCAGACAGCCTGACTTCAGGCTCTGAAAAAAATCTTTTTCCGAAGGAAGTTTCTTAAACCCTGCGTAATCTAACAGCCATCTAGCATTGTTAAATAGAATTCTGCAATGACAGAAAGGTTCTATATTGGCATTTTCCAACATATTAGCCAACAGCCTCTTGTAGCTGCTGAATATAAGCACTTGGAATTTGGTTAGTGCAACTGAGGAACTGAATTTTCAATTTTAGTTAATTTTAAATATAAATTCCTACATATTTGGATAGTACTGTAGACATGAGAAACTCGCGTTCTAGATGACTTTTATCTCAGATGTTTGCCTAGATGACCTTGTGACCTAAAGACAATCAGGTTAAAGCAAAAGAGAGAAAGAAAGAGAGAGAAAAGATTGAAAAAGGAAAGAAAGGAAGGAAAAGAAAGGAAAGGAAACAAGGTAGGAAAGTAGGAAGAAAGAAAAACATGTAGGAAGAAAAGAAGGAGTGAATCTTTATCTTCCATAGAATACCTGAGCACTAGAACACTGAACTGTTGGAATTATTGGTCTGAGGGTCTGATTTTGTTCTATATTTGGAGCATTTCAATTTTAACTCCAAAGTTGCTTTCATTGGCATGATATTATAAATACTTTGCTCTACTTAAAACTCATCAAATCCAATTCTTCAGCCTAGTTTGGATTATTAAAAAAAATGATCTCGCTATATGATCTGATGACATTGACTTTTAAAAAATCATTTAACAATGGTTTGATATAGCAGCTCAGATTTTCTAATTGCTTAGAGAGTACTGAAGTTTCTCTGAAATGAATTACCCATATCCCATTTATGAATCTCTTGTTCTACATAAACTTTATTCATTACTTAGACTACTTTAGAGCCTGAAATATCTTCTTGTATATCTACTAACTACTTTAGAGCTAGAAAGATCTTATATCTACTTAACACTTTTTTTTTTTTTTTTTTTTTTTTGGGAGAGGTTTTTGCTATAGGGTGTGTGCACTTGCTAGAAAGACAGAGAGACAGAGAGACAGAAAGTGAGAAATCACCCCCCGGGGGGATGGCCACGCCACAATCCCTTCTCCTCCATTCTCCTCTCGGGATCCTGGACATGCATGCACATGCGCCCGGCGTGAATATAAGCCACCGGGTCTGGGACTCGAACTGTGGTCGGCTACATGGGAGTTCAGTGACATAGCCATTATGCCAACTGCTGGTTCCTCTACTTAACACTTTTATCAGCAAGAAAGGTAAAAACCAGGGATAGCGAATGGCTTGCTGTAGGTGGTTCAGCTCTCTGTTACCTCTCTTGACCCACTAGGCTAATACTTGCTAGGTTTCTTGGAACCACCTTTGATAATTACTCCCTGATTCTCTGGTCAAGTCTACTTAACAATCTTTCAATCAGCCAGCTTCCCAAATATGTGAAGTCCTTTTCTCTGTGTCTTTTGTACTCTATTACTCACCTGAAAAGGCAAAGACAAGAAGGAGAGTAAAGATTTCCTGATACAATTCTCCAGGATGAAATAATGTTTTCTAAACTCCATGTGCAGAAATTTGGCAATAGCTCTTTGTAGTTTTTAATTCAGTATTTAAAATTAAAAACCAAAAAAAAAAAAAAAAAATCCCAAGAAGACAACAAAAGTTCTTTTGGAAAGCTGATGTGGCAGCTTGTCACTAACTTTGGCTGTCACCAAAAGATAGGACAGGACATTCTCTAGGAACTTGTTTTTAGGAGGAAAAAGAAGTCCTCCCTTACTCACTTAAATGGAAATCTACTGTGAGTTTTGAATAAAAAAGACCATTGCTATTTAGGAGATTTACCCTTAAAAATTCTGGGTAATACAATGCACTAACGAGAAAGGTAAAATTAGAGCAATTTAAAGAGTATTTTTTTTTTTTAACACAGGGATTATATAATTTAAGGATTTTAAACTGCTTCAACAACATTACCTAATTAGTCTGCAAATTTCTCTTTGAGGAAGATTGCTAGGCTAGCTGTGTACTAAAGTGAGGATTACTTTAGATTTCAGATAGGTCAGTGCAGGAAGAAGGAGAGAAATCAGAGCAAGTCTGACAGAACCTTTTGTAATTGTTGGGACAGGGAGGGTAGTGGGTGGGGGGGGGTGAAGTTAGGACAAATGGTAAATCATGGAATATTTCTTAGACATTGATGTTATGTTTGGTAGGGCTAGAAGGAAGAATTAGCAGGTTAGAGGCCATTAGAACATGATTTGTGAAACCAGGAAGTTCAGATGTGTTTTTCTCCTAAAATTCCAGAGTTATTTTTGTGGTTTATCGCCCCAACTAAATTTCTTGAGGGCATCTGCCTCCCCTTGTAATTCCCTCTAGCACAACCCTCAGGATTACACAATAGTGGTTTGTTGGGTGGCTTATCTGTTTAGAAACTATAATTACATATAAAGCTACTTTAGGTTGTGACTTACCAAAGAAATATGAATTTTGAGAGGAGGAAAGAAGTTTCAAGAAAAGAGGAAAGAAAAGAAGGATAGGGTGAGGGGGGTAGTGAAATGATTGTTCAAAGAGGGTCGGAAGGTTATTGTCAGGAGATCTCAGCATTCAGAAATTCAAGGTGAAGGATATTTAGGTGAACTTTAATAAGTGAACTATAAATTCAGGGATAGAGCCTGAGACTATAGTGCATGACTATAGGATTTGGTAGATATGTTCACATCTAACCTGAGGGATGATACATAGAGAATCAATTGGACTGGATGGAGGATCCAGCTGGCAGAAGCATTAAGAATATTAGAATAGGGCCGCCTGATGGCATGGTGATTAAGGTGGCTGGATCCCACATGGTTGACTGCATAGTTCAAGTCCTGGACCTGGTGGTTTGAGGAAAATGCTGGGCCCGTGTGTGTGTGTACTCAAAATCCCAAAAGGAGAAATGGAAGAGAAGAGATTGTGACATGACCATCCCCCATGGAAATGCTTTCTCACTTTCCTTCTTTATTTCTGTGTCTCTCTCCATCTGGTGAGCACATGCACTCTCTACAAATTAAAAAGAAACAAAAAAGATCAGAGTAAGTGAACTCTGAAAAAGCCTCCAGACAGGAAGCATGCTATTGCCTTCCTCTTCTAGTGGAGACAGCTATTGCCCCCTCCCTGACTTCCGCTCACTCCCAATTCCTGTTCTGGTCAGTGCTTTGGAGTGACTTCAGAGCTCCTACCCTCTCCTACTTGGTCCTCATTTCAAATTCTCTGTTCCCTCTGGATTAAAATCTAACGCAGTTTTCCTCATCTTTATCAAGCTTTCCTACCTATTATTCATCCAGAAGTTGTCACATTTCTTGGGATCATATTTTTTTTTTTCCCCAGAGAATGAGAATATGGAGGAATTGTTTTGTTTTTGGTTTTAAACCCATCATCCAAACTAAGTTTTATCAATGCTCTCTATCATTATATATTATTATCAGGGGGTGCATACACTAGCCAGAGAGAGCCAGTAGAGAGAGAGAGAGAGAGAGAGAGAGAGAGAGAGAGAGAGAGAGAGAGAGAGAGAGAATGAGAGAGAGACCATTCCCCCCTAATGGGGAGATCATGCTACAATCTTTTTTCCCAACATTTTTTATCCCATCTGGATTTGGAACATGTGTGCACATGTACCCACTGTGTTTTTCAAGCTGCTGGGGCATGGTCAGCCAAGTAGGATCCAGCTCCCACTGCATAGCACTTAAGTGTTGCACTATGGAGCCAGCCCAACGTATTATGTTTTTTTGTTTGCTTGTTTTTCATCTTTTAAAGAATTACTTATTTATTCAATTCCATTTGTTATTATTATTTTTTAACTTGACCAGAGAGAGAGAAAGGGAAAGTGAGAATGCAAGCTACCAGTTCTGGGACTCAAACCAGGGTTGGCTATGTGGGAATCCAGCACCTTTAACCACCACGCCATCTGCCAGCCTCTGCATTATGTTTAAAATAAATGCTTGTCTAACACAGGAGTGAAGATATTGGATGTTTGAATATCCTAACTCTAGCCTCTTCGACTTCAGCCAAGGATGCCATCAATGGTATCTACTTCCTGTGGCAGTTGTGATGATTAAATGAGATAGTATGAAAACTTTGACACAGTGCCTACAGCTTCATTAGCACTACCTTATGTTAGAGTTTTGGGCTTGGAGTTCAGCAAGGGTGTCCCAGTTCCAGAACTATTTGTGGCTAAGTATCTTAGGATCTAATTTTCCTACTCTAAGATTGAAATAATTAAGTTTATTTTTTCTCAACTTTGCAGAGATATTGTGAGAATTCCTGATATGGTATATACCAGACTTCTGACTCTCTGAAAGATAAGAGGAAACTGATTTTGGAGTCTAACGTCTCTAATATTTTAAGGTTTGAACCATTTGTACAGGAAGTCGGGAATCTCTTTTACTACCATCTTAGTGGGAAAGGGGACCCAAAGTGTAACGCTTAAAGACCTATGGCCAAAAGCAGTGTCTGGTGTGGAGCTGAGCCTCAGGCCAAGGCTTCTTTTCCACGTCATTCCACACCTAGTTTTGTCTGCTTGTCCAGGTATCTTGGGAGATAAATAAGGAATTTAGGAATGCAATTAGTAAGTATAGAAAAGAGAGTTTTCAGCTCTTAAGAGTAACCATTGCTAAAAGTTTATACTAATAGTAAGAAAAATCCAATGTTCAAAGAGAAGAGCAATGCTATCATTAATTAGAATAATTCGGCTATCACCTAATATGAGAGTAGACAGAATTTCTGTGTTTGAGATTCCTACTTATATCTTCTAGCCATATGTCTTGATGGCCCTTTCTGCAACATAATGGCAGCACAGACACTACCATTGTTGGTGATAGTTGGCATTATTGTGTGCTGTGGGGTGGTGTGCAAAAGGATATTGTTGGGGTGTGTAGAGTGTTCATGGGTTTTCTGTCTCAAATTCCTTTCCTTTCTTTCCTCCAGAGTTTCTGTTTTCTATAGCCTAGATGAAATGGGCTCATTCCTTCTCATCCACTTCCAACATTCAGGTGCTTTGGAGAAGAAACATAATTTTCTTCCCACAAAAACTGAGATTTACTAAAAAAAAAAAAAAAAAAAAACCAAAAAAAAAAACCTGAGATTTATTTTTAAGAATAGATCCGATCTTTGCGACCACAGTATTAATTCTCTGTGGTGTCTCTATATCACAACAGACTTAGGGTTATTCTTGAATTTAGTGGGAGAAATGTCTGTGTCCCAACTCTAAAAGCAGTTGCACGCATGGGAAACTTAGTAAGTGAAAATGCTATGTCCGTCCCTGGCTTAGACAGCTGCTCCCTTTGACCTAATGCTGGGATTCCAAGTCCTTCCTTACTTAACGGCCTTTACCCCACCCTGCCCACTGGACTCCAGGTGGAAACAGTCACCTGACCCAGGAATTAGCAGTTGTATCTTCCCTAGGATTCTTGCCCAAGACCTCTTTATCAATCTTTCCTATGCAGAATTTTTCCTGATTGTTCGAAAAAATTCCCCTTTGGGTGTTGTTTTCTGACTGACTTGTTTTCAGTCAGTTTCTCATTCCTTTGGCTATTGTCGCAATCTCACCACCTCCACAGAAACATCTGTTGTTTCCTTGTGCTGTCTCCTCATACCAGAGAAGGTACTTTTCCTTCATTGCTTTTGGTTAGTTTAAATGACACATGACTTTGTGGGCATCTTTGATCGCTGCGTAATCCAAACTTCCGTGAAGGCTGGGACTAATTTTCCTTAGTGTCCCCTCTCTTTCCAGTCTGGCAAAGGACTTGCCCAAAGAGAGGGTTTTACATAATTTTCGCAGGGAAGATCATGTATTTCATTTTGTATTGACCTTTTCATATCTGAACACAAGGATTTCTGTTTGTTTTGCTTCATCTCTTTCCAGGATCTGCAACAGTACCTGTCACATAAGAGGTACTCAGTAAGTGCTTGTTGAATGAATACGTGAACAACTTGTTTCAGGTTGCCAGATCTCAGGAACTGGAAATCTCAATCATTTTTAAATTTTTTTTTTTGTCTCTCTGTTTTCTTGTAGGAATATTAGCATCGCAAGGCCCAAATTTACATTTCAGCCATTGGATTTAGGTCACCACGGGGAGATCAAGAGTATACATTCCCCACATTCTCATCCCCAGTGTAGGTCTTCCTAAGATCTGTCAAGGAAATTCTCAAGGGTTCACCTTCCTCGTGGACACAGCTAGTATCTCAGGTAATGCCAAAGCCAGTCAGCTAAGCATCCCTGAATGAGGAGGGGGTGAGTGCTTTGCGATGATGGATGGCCCTTCAAAGGCTGGCTGATGTTGATTTCCTGTGATGAATTTGTTTTAACTGTTGGAAAGCAAGTAATCACAGTCTTGCCATGGTATCATGGGATCACCCTTCTCTTTCCCTGAAAAGGGGGTTCAGTGTTCACATGTAAGTCCTTTATGCAACTTGCTGTACCTCTCCCCTGATTAACAGCTACTCCTGGGGGCGGTGGGGGAGAAACATCCTCCAGGAATCCCCAGACCAACTGTGTACTGTTGGCTCCATTGCCTCCAATATTCCAATTGTATAAAAGACTACACATCTTTTCTAAATGCTATTGGATTAGTTTACTGTTCTTTACCTTCACGAAGTACTGTAGTGCTGGAGTGACAGGATTCTGACCTATAATTAGTAATGAAGCATATGAAATGTATAATAGTACTTTAGTATCCTTTAGGATGAAAGGTTCTCCATGTATATAAGCCATGATTATTTCTTGACAGCTAAATATAAAATTTCCACTAAATACTACTTAACATTGTTGTTTTAACGATATTAATTGGTCCTTTCAACTATACAATGCAATTATCAGTCTAATTGAGAATAATTGGTCAACATGGAGGACTAAGAATACTTAAAACAACTGGTATGCAAAACATTAAGAAAGCTAAGACTAACACCCCACTAAGTTAAAAGTTTACTTTAGTTAAAAAGTTAAAAAGCCAATTGACCTACTTTGTCTTGGTGAGTAAACATTCTATAGCAAAGTGTGAGATTGAGCAAACCTATAATTAATCCTGAATACAATGGTTGATAAGGAGAAACTTTGCAAGTTAGCTTACATATCCCTACTGGAGCTTTCCATCAAAAATCTTTTCTCTGGTTTTGCAAATGCTATTTTGACATTATTCCATAGAATAAATCAAATGCGTCAACCACTGGGCCCCCTTGTTGTGGGGGAGAAAGAGGTTCAGCTTTAGAAAACACTTTTTGTTGTTGTTGTTGTCATCGTAGGCTCTCAGACTAACAAAGCTCAGTTAAAAAAATTTTTTTTTTGAAAGAAGAAAAAAGGGGGAAAAACGTGAGCTGCAGATTGTGGCAAGCTTTACAAATTGGCACAGCCTTATCAACAGCATTTCATGGTTTTCTGGAATCCTTTCAAAGGAGACTTCCCTTTGTAAGAGACGGTTTAAGCTTTATATTATTTAAAGCTATATTTGAGAGTTTATGAAAATTGCTTTTTAATTTCCCAGACTCTTAAAGCATCGATACTGATGTTTACTTCTTGTGAATTTATCTCTTTGCTAATGTGATGTGCAGTGGATTTTAATGCTACGTTTTACTTTCCCCTCATTCCTTCTTTCTTTCCTTCTTGTTCCTGCTAACATTAGAGGATCATTGAATGTATCACCCAGGGCTTCTACCAACCTTCCCTTTCCATTTAAGTAGGAACTGAATGCCAATCCCTATGGCCAGGAACAAATTTCTCTTCTGTAAGGTGATGTCAATTTCACCCACCAGAAGCAAGGAATTAAATATTCTTTTTAATTTCCAGGATGCTGTGCAAAGCCCATTAACATTTTCTCTCTATCCTATATACTCTTGGAGGGCAAGGACCACATTTCTCATGTACTGTTTTCAGTTCTGGGCACACCGGGACACATGCTATTATTTTAACACCTGTATGACCAAACCTGTTAAAGAATATAATTAAAATGAACAGTCTTTCTAATTAAAACAAAACAAACAAAACATCTCAAGCCTTAGCTAGTGACTCACTTATGAAAACAGTATTTGACAATGCAGAATTCTATGACCAAGAATCTTTGAAACCTTTGGAGTTCTGGGTATGATTTTACCTGTTAGAGTCATGGATTATGTGCTCTTTTCCATAAAGATTGGAAGTTATCAAAACTGCTAAATTTTAAAGCTTTTGTTTGGTTTTAAATCTTACCAAAATGCTAAGTGTTTCCTAAAGTGTAGGTGAAAGTCGTCTTTTACTGAAGGCTTTAAAAGAACAGGATTTGTAGTAAAAAAAAAAAAAAAAAAGTGTTATTTTAAGACTCTAGCATTGTGGTACTCATTCTGCTATGAATGAACTGAAAGATCTTGGGTAAATGAGGTAGTCTTGTTAAGACTGAGTTTTCCCTAATCTGTAAAATATCATTCCTGATAAACTAATAAGTATATAGATTGCACTAGTTACTGATCTACTCTCCTCTATCATTCATTTACTTATCATCTAAATCTATCTTTCTATCTATTGATCAATCATATATCAACGTAACATGTTTACAGGACTTGTACAATAACACTGTGTTTACAAAAGAACGAATAAAAAGAAAATTGTTTTATGATCTACTAAAATGAATAACTCAGAGAAAGAATGAAAAGTTGCACTAAGAATTAAAAGAGAATAAAATCTTCCATAAATTGCAGTAATGCCTTTCTTGATAGGAGAAAGTTGAGTGTATTGGAAATGATATTTTTTAAAAAATGAAAGTATTTGCTAAATATGGCATTAGAATGGATGTGTATGCCAACGAACACACTTTTTTTAATTATGAGAGAAATTAGTTACTGTTTTAATTACTTAGAAAGTGTTTCTATTGAAGTGTTGTTCAACACCCCCCCCTCCCCCCAGTTACTTGAGGAATTTTCTGTGACCAAGAAGATCTACAGAAATAACCAACTCTAGAAATAATAATTTATTAGATTTATTTCTTTTTTCCTTTTTAGAGATTTTTGCTATAGGGCACGTGCACTCTCTGGAGAGACAGAGGGAGACAGAGAGTCAGAAAGCAAGAAATCACCCCCCACCCCCCAGGGGTGATTTGCCATATAGCAATCCTTTCTCCTCATTCTCCTAGGGATTTTGGGTATGTACGCATGTATATGCACTTGGCTTGAGTTTAAGCTACCGGGTCCAGGACTTGAACTGTGGGTGACCACATGGGAGTTCAGTGACATAACCATTATGCCATCTGCTGGTCTCAATGTGGTTTATTTCTATGCACAATATTCAGAGAACAATTTCTTTAAAAACAAAACACAATTTCAGGAAAATAAAATTCCTGCTTCTCTCTTGCATGACAAATACCCATTTCAGTCAATGAGAGTTTTGCCTGAACTTTATCTTAAATATGATGAAAAGAGACTTTCAATATTCGTGTAAAGCTCTGCAGAAGGCCAGGAAAATGATCAGTAACAATTGTGATTTGTTTCAGCTATTGTGTTAAAACATCTAAACAGGGACATTTGAGACATTGACTGACTTAATTGAAACCCAAGATGCTAGACAAACTTGTTAGTGATTATGGAAGTACAGAATGTGTAGTATGAAGCATTGTTCTAATGACTTTCTAAGGACAGAAAAAAACAGCCCTGTAGAGATATATGTACCATACAGGCAAATAACTTCCAACATATGGTAGTGTGCACTGTGTCTTAACTTCCGGTGCCATGAATTTATTTATTGATCTTGAGGCTTGCTTATTTTTTCCTCCTTCACAGCTTCCTCCCATGAACTGTCATGTGAATGAGCTGAAAATTGTCTTTAAAATCCAGAATGACCCATTGCTCCTGAGTTGCCTTTATTGTAAGATAATGAGGTTGTAAAACAGCAAAGACAATTTATTAAAAATTTCAAGGAAGGCTCCTCATTTAGATGAAACTGGAATGTAATTACTGAATATGTAAATCAGAAGTTGCTCAATGAGCTCTTTAAATATTTTGGGACTGAGACAAGGGTAAGAGGTACCAACCACAGTGAAGGTATTTTGGCCATTTGATATTCATGAGACTGGGAAGGTTTAAGATGAGCTAAGGACTAAATACAAGGGGTTTGGCTTTCTAATGTAAACACCATTATCATTTGGAAATCAATTAGCTCCTTGCACTGAGGGAATGAGATCAGGGCCTTCTGAACTGCCATTGTGAGCTGGGGCTATTTGCTTTAATTAAGAGGAGACAGAGTGGATTATTGTCTCAAACTAAGGAGTTGGGTAGAATCAGAAAATTACACTTTACTCTGGTGAACAACAAAGCCCAAGCAAGAGGCAGGCTCTGCATCAGGCTGGGCTAAAGCAAATTAGCTTTTAATCTGTAAACTTTCTGAATAAGGATGTCTGTGCTGAACAATTAGAAAAAGGCCAATGCAAAGCGGAGGCCTTTCACAATCTTTAGGCTCTCCTTGTTTCCATGTCAGCAAGATATGTGTGATAAGTGTTCTTTTGCCATCTATTGTACTTGTCAGAGATTTAGAACTTACTTAAAGAAATAAACTGATATGGGATCTTCAATGCAAAAATGTTAAGAGTCCTAATGTGAAATCATTACACTGTAATTTGAATGAATACATACTATATTCCTTGATCGGTTGAAAATATTAGTAAATTAGCAATCTGCAATGTTATCAGAATGGATGTCCAAAATCCTTTCTCTTACTGGGACTCTCCCATGTTAATCAAAGCCAGTTGAAAGAGTTAGAATGACCTTTCTCATCCACCCATCCATGCATCCTTCCATTTGATCAACAAATAAACATTAAAGACCAACTATGTGTCATAGTCCTAGGTTCTGGGAAATCCCGGGGGAGAAGATGTCATATTTCCTCTGGGAAAAGAGAGAGATAAATATGACTGCTGTGAGCATGTAGGAGAAGTGCTCTGTCTTTGGGAGTCAGGGGAAGTTCTGAATCCTGAAGGAGAGGTAGAAATCGCTAGACCAAGGGTCTTCCCTTAAGGGAACACAGGCAAAGGGAAAAGATGAGAGAGATTTAGCTCTATCAGAGGTGCTGATAATGGAGAGGTGGGAGGCGAGCAGAACAGAAGGCTGGAGAGAGGGGCAGACGTAGGAGGGTTCCAACTGGCACACAAACTCTTACAATCCTGGGGGCAAGAGAACCCCTGAAGGACGTGATCACACTGTTCACATGTGTGCATGTTTTAGGAAAATTATTCTGGTAGAAAGTGATTTGGAAAGGGCAAGATTGGACACAAATTACAGACCTGTTGTGATCATTGAAGTGACAAGTTGGTGGCCTGGACTGAGGTGGTGACAGTGGAGGATTAAGGACTGCTATTAAGGTGGAATCAATATAACTTTGTTTATTAGAAGAGGGGTGGTGAAGTAGATGAAGTCAGAGATAATTCTCAACTTTTTGGCTGGGGCAACTGTGTAGATTGGAGGTGCCTACCATTTCCTGAGAAAGAACATTCGGGAAGAGGAACACGTGCTTGGCTGGGGTTGTATGCTGCTGAGCAGGACATATCTTTTTTTGTTTGTTTGTTTGTTAATAAAAAGAAACAATTTTATATTATACAATCAATGAAGTAACATTAAAATGTATTCTTACATTCAACCAAAAAGAGAGAGAGGGTCAGAGTATTAGAAATAACCCACCTTCTCACACTCCAAGTATGTGGACACTCAGTCACAAAGTTACATCATCAAAGAGGCAAATTATAACTTGAGCACTGAGAAACAAGTAATCCTGAGACAAAGGACATATCTTTAGTATACCAGAGATAGTGCACATATGTGTGTGTGTGTGTGTGTGTGTGTGTGTGTGTGGTTATCTTTCCAAGTAGATAGAATGAGAGCAATCTCAAGGGAATAGAAGAAACTGAATTATTATCATTCTAATGTTACCACAACTACAGGCAGTTCTTTGTTTCTGAATGTTTGAGTTTATTTATTTATTTTTTTGGAGAGTTTTTTTTTTTTGCTATAGAGCGTGTACGCTCTCCAGACAGACAGAGAGAGACAGAGAGACAGAAAGCAAGAAATCACCCCCTCAGGGGAAAATGGCCACGCTGCAATCCCTTCTCCTCCATTCTCCTCTCTGGATCTTGGGCACGCACGCACACGATCCCGGCATGACTTTAAGCCACCAGGTCCGGGACTCGAACCACGGTCGACTATGTGGGAGTCCAGTGACATAGCCATTACGCCAACTGCTCGTCCCCTGAATGTTTGAGGTTTTACATGCACCTATTACCACTTAGTATTAATTGAGAGAGTAAGGGTAGTTTTGAAGGACTTTCTAGAGTTTAGAAAGCATGAATAGGTAGACAATATTCACTGAACATGAATGAAAAGAATTCCTAAGTGGCCGATTGGCTTTAAAAAGAATCAGACTGGGTATATGTGCATGGGTGCCCAAAAATCCTGAAAGGAAGGAGAGAGAGAAGAAAAGGAATCATGGCATGGTCATCCCTCATGAGAGGATACTTTCTGCTCCTCCTCTACCTCTGTCTCTCTGGCAAGCACACACATCCTCTAGCAAAAGGAAAAAAAGAAATCAGATAATTTTCCTTTAGTTTCCCACCTACATATTGATGTAATAGATTTTAATGCTTTTCTTATTAATATTTATGTTGCCTTTTATTATTTTAAGATTTCACATATAAGAATAACTCGCATTTATTGAAAATCATTTCAATTTTTTTATTTTAAAAATTACTTACTTTATTCATTATTATCATTGTTGTTATTATTTTAAAGTTTTTGCTATAGGGCATATGTACTCACTGAAGAGAGGTAGAGAGAGAAAGTGAGAAAGCAAGCCACCAGGTTTGGGACTTAAAATGCAGTTGGCCATGTGGGAGTCCAGAGTTTTAACTACCACTCCACCTACTGGCCCCTGTTTCAATATTTTATATCTATTAATCCATTGAATCCTCCCAACAACTATATGAGGTAATATTATTATTAACTCCATTTAGCAGATCAGGATATTTAGGTACTGAAAGTTTATGATACATATCCAAGATAATAGAGCTATCGATGTGGGAGTTGGGATTCAAACTCAAGCGGTCTGTCTGGCTTGAGAGTTTATACTCTGCAATCTTGCTACCCCAAATGTCAATTTACTTTTTCACAATCTGTTCCTTATTCTTGTACAGGTTCACTTCTTTTTACCTTAAAGATCTACATAGCTACTATATTAGGTTGTAATTTTTCATTAGTAGATTTTTAAATGTGTTTCTCTCTTTTTAGTTCTATCAATAGCTTCTCTACACTGCTATGAACTAATTGTTCACTTTACTAATTAGATATATCACTTCCTGATTATGTCAAAAGCACAATTAGATCTCTTAATTTCTTAGTGATTCCTCAAATACTCTTATTCTCAGAGAACGTAAGCAAAGTCCTGATAGCGAACCATCAATCCTTGGTTGATGAGAAGTGTGACAAAATTCAATCTAAGGTTGAGTAAATATTAAAATGATCTAATATTCATTGAATGCTTATTCTAGGCCAGACAATGTGTTATTTCCTTTTTTTTAAAGATAGATTTTTGCTATAGGGTGCGTGCACTTGCTGGAGAGACAGAGAGACAGAAAGCGAGAATCATTCCCCGGGGGGATTCCCACACAGCAACACTTTCTCCTCCATTTTCCTCTCAGGATCTTGGGTATGCACGTGCACGTGCCTGATGTGAATTTCAAGCTTCCAGGTCCAGGGCTTGAACCATGGTCGATTACATGGGAGCCCAGAGACCTAACCATTATGCTGGTCCTGACACTGTGCTATTTCATTTAATCCTGCCACGAATCCTACAATGGGAGTTACAGATATTGCTATTAGCACCATTTGATAGGTGAGGAAACTGAGGCATTGAAAAGTTCGAAATGTGCCCACACCCAGCTAGTAAAAGGTGCAGCTGGAATCTAAATCCATGTCGGTCTGATTTAAAACCTGAGCTCTGCTTTTAACCTACACATTTTTTCAGTGTAAGAAGTGAGTGACTCTGGTTTAGAGAAGCTTGTAAGGACAGATTTCCATGTGTGAGCTGAAAGAAAATCCTGGCATCCACTCATTGTGCCTGAATTGCCACTTACCCGTGCAGACTTACCCGTGCAGCATAGATGCAAATCAGAACTAATTTTCAACAAAGATTAGAGCATCATTTGAAGTGATTTGTATTTGTATGCTCTTTACTTTTAACTTGTTGTGTAACTTAGTCTCAATAGCCTGGACCAAAATAAACCCCTATCAGTAAAAAATCTCTGACCACGGACTCTGTAAACAGCTGGTTACTCTGCACTGAACTTCATATTTCTTATCTCTGAATAGTTAAATCTGCTCTGGTCACCTTTAGGACCCTGTTATGAAACAAAGGATTTATTTAATGCTTACCCCATCTCACTGAGCATTTGATAGAACCAATCAAGTCTTCAGTGCCCTCTGTGTTATTTGATTCCTCAAAATACATATTTTGGCTAAAGAGCGTAGCTTTCCTGAGTTAATTAAGACAAATCATTCAATATTTTTAAGTATAGGGCTGGTCCCATAGTCTAGCAGCTAAGTGAGCCAGATCCATCATATCTGACCATGGTTCAAATCTTGGCTCCACTAGCTTGCAAAACACATGGGGCACTTGTGTATGTGTGTCTCAAGTCCTGACAGGACAGAGACATGCAGAAGGAATTGCAGCGTGATTATGCCCCATTAGTGGTGCTTTCTCCCTCTCTCTCTGGCAAGCACATGTGCCTTTTGGCAATTAAAAAAAATTACATTTATGGTAGTCTTGGAATATAAAATAATCTCAGAAAGAGAGGCTTACTGTAATGATTACTGAAAATTATTACTTTAGCATAGGTTGGTCATTGTTAACTGTCTCTCTCCTTCTCTCTCTCTCTCTCTCTCTCTCTCTTTTTTTTAGGTTTTTGCTATTGGGTACATGTGCTTGACAGAGAGAGAGAGACAGAGAGAGACACAGATTGGGAAAGGGCGAAATCCCGCCCCCCCACCCCCCCCAGGGGGAATGGCTATGCCACAATCCCTTTTCCTCCATTTTCCTATTAGGATTCTGAGCATGCATGCGCATGTGGCTGGTGTGATTTTCAAGCTGCTGGATTCAGGGCACAAACTTTGGTTGGCCATGTGGGAATTCAGTGCCTTAGCCACCATGTCACCTGATGGTTCCCACCTGTCTACTTTTTGGAATCCTTTGTATATACATATAAAATAACTCCAGTCTATGTGTATAAGCAAATTCAAGATCCTTGTCCAGTTTGGGCTTCGGAAGACGAACAATACTTCCCCAGCTCTCGTTAGTGAAGATTTTTTTTTTTTTTCTCAAGCTTCCGTATGTGGTAGAAGTGCAGGTACCAAGTTAAATTTCTGCAAAAGTTTCTAAAAACTTGCTCTCAGTTGTGGTGTTTGCCTTGCTGCCGACTGCTTATAAACAGCTCATGGAAGGGCAGTGCTTTGAAAGGCCTTGGCTAGCTATTTCAAAGTCTCTTTAGTTTATATACATGGCCGTTGGCTACTGTTTTGCAATTGTCTTATAAGAAAGTGACAGAGACCTCATTATTAGACACTTATTTATTTATTTATTTCAGATTTGGGTATTCCCAGACATCTAAGTAATATCCTAGTAAAAAATGGGACATTTGCTGTGGGGAAGGTACTCTTCATCTCAAATTTGCTTCAGGCTCTCTCTTGTTTCTGAGAAACAAGGAAGAGGTTTCATTTTCCTTTAAGACACACACTAAACTAAAAATTATTCTAGTCGTATCCAAGAAAAGGCAGCCATCCTTTGCAAAGTTAATCACAGACTTCCTCCAGGGTCTCTTAGCTCTCAGGAAAGATTTTGCTACTACTGCTGTTGCAATGTCAAAATGTATTAGGGTGTCGGGAAAGTCACGCCATTTTTGAAATGTGTTTCTATGCAAAAGTGCATCATGACTTTCCCAACGACCCAATATAAATGTGCTGGAATTTCTCTTATTTATATTTAAAAATGTGGACTTGAGTCTGAATATGCCGGTACCTTTTGGCCTTCATGTTATTTTGTTAGTAAGAAGGGATGTAGACAAACAATAAGGTCCAGAACACTAACTTAAAAGCAGATAGATTTTCTGGCTTAGTTGGTCTGAAAATATACTGAGCATGCACATGTGCCCAGGATCCTGTTGGGCTGAAAGATGGAGGGAAGGAATTACGGTGCAGCAGAACCTGTGGAGGCAGGTTTTCTCTCTTTTTGTGTGTGTGCAAGCATTCTATCATGAATGGAAACATTCATCAATAAAAAAGTAAAAGCAAACTCCACATTCTTAAAAAGAAAAAGAAGGCCAGTGGGTATCCTGGTGGTTAAGGCAGCTGGATCCCACATGGCTGACTGTGCAGTTTGAGTCCTGGACCATGTGGCTTGAAAAACACACCGTGTATGTGTGTGTGTGTGTGTGTGTGTGTGTACCCAAAATCCCTAGAGGAGAATGGAGGAGAGGAATTGTGGTGTGGCCATCCCCCTTAAGGGGTGCTTTCTCACTGTCTCTCCTCTCCTCAGGTGAGTACATGTGCCATCTGGCAAATTAAAAAAATAATAATAATGATTATGAAAACTGTGCAGAACACAGAAATGTTATGTGAAAATCTAGAGGTCAGCATCATGCTTAGCCTAAAGTGATAGTTGTGTTGGCCCTTGGTCTACACGCTCTTGCCTTTTCCAGCTCCCCTCTGCATGACTAGGTGCTGACCTTGCCAGGTGACCATTTGCAGCTTCCAGCTACATTCCATCATAGAGACGTGTCAGGAGATTAGAGATTGGCAAGAAGAAGCAGCTGGGGATTTCTCATTGTCTTCCGCTCCGGTCTTCATGACTCCTCCTGCCACCCAGGGGTATATCTACTTGCATTCCAGTTTCTGCTGGGTTACCGTGGCCCCTGCTCTGGAAATTTTGTTTCTTCAACCTAAAGATGGAAGAAGCTGTTGCTTATCATTCTTCTGTTGTTTCTCAGTGTGGCTATCAATTCTGCAATCGATTCCCAGTACTTTTAAAAAATAATACTCCTGGTGGAGTATTATCATCGTTCTTGAATTTGCTACAGAGCGTGTGTGATTTCTAGAGAGATGGGGAGTGGGGAATGAGAAAGCAAGTCACAAGGTCCAGGACTTGAAATGCCGTTGGCTATGTGAGAGTCCAGCACCCCAACCACCACACCACCTGCTGGCCTAATTCTTTATCTTTTTTGTTTTTACATTTATTTAAAATACGTGTGGGTAATTTCCTTTTCTTTCTTCTTCTTTGCTCTCCCATCCCCCTTTTCCCTTCCCTTCCCTTCCCTTTATTTCTCCTGTCTCCCATTCCCTTCCTTTCCATTCCCTTCATTTTCCTCCTCTTCCTTTTCATTCTTTCCCCTTCTTCTTGGGGAAGGATATCCACATGGTTTGGAGTCTGGCAGGGCTAATTGGGAAAGGCTGTCCAGCTGACAACGTGGCAAGTGAAGGCAGAGTGAGCCAGCAGGGAGGTTAGTGTGGTTAGGGGGTGGTAGGTGCAGGGAGAGGAACACTTGGTTTGGGAATTGGGAGAGCTTGTATTTAATAATGGTATTTCCTGTTCCTCACCTGTGGTGGAAAACGCGTGTGAGGCTGTGAGAAGCAAGAGCAGCAGTTTAGGATGAGCCTAAGAGCCTGTTTGTTTTCTGTCATGTATAATCTGTGTGTGTGGTGGCCAGCCCCCACGATGGCGGTTCCTGGGGCTCATGTTCTTATGTGGTGTGGTCCCCTCCCACATTAGATAGGGCTGACCTGCGTAGCCTGAAAGACATTACAAAATGCCAATGAGTGACTTCGAAGCTAGGCATGAGAGATGTCATGGCTTCTGCCTTGCTCTTTCTTGGATCACTTGCTGGTAAAGGCAACTGCCATGTCCAGAGGACCTTCATGTAGTCCATAAAAAAGTCCACAGGGCAAGAACTGAGACCTCCTGCTAATATACAGCCAGCATAAATTGGCCAGGCATGTGAAGGAGCCATGCTGGAAGCCCAGTCAGGCCTTCAGATGACTACAACCGTTTGAATTGCAACCATGTGAGAATTCTGAGCCACAATCACCTCGCTCAGCTGTTTCTGAATTCCTAACCCAAAATTTTGTGCAAGATCATAACTGTTCATTGCTATTTTTAGCTACTAAATTTTGGGGTAATTTATTAAGCAACTGTAGTTAACTGATGTGTATTCCTTATACTTGGTACAGTTGCTTGGGAATTTGGATATTGCTATTCAGGTGTTACATAAACAGGAGGGTTTATACTCTTTTCTCACATGTAACTTGGTGCTTTCTTTTAAATATCATAGCTTTTGATAGGTGGTTTAAATCCACAGTATTTTAGGGTAGTAGCTTTCTGGTCTCCAAATTTCCTCTTCTAAAGTGAGCCGTGGGAGTAGCAATAATCTAAGTTTAATTGCTTAAATTAAAGATCTATTTGCAACTTTTTGGCATTTTACATTTTAATCTTTTTCTAGCCCAAGATTAAACTAGTCTTTAGACTTTTCCAAAGATATTACTGATTCACTTCAGCTACCGAACATGGTGATTTCAATCAGTGCGTCGTTAAGACTCCAGTGAAGCAGCACTGATTCGAAATCGGGAAACAACTCCCAGCATTCACAAAAACCATTCAAAGGTATGGGAACGGCTGTGCAGGGCTGACAAGCAAGCGTCTTCCCATGCCTCATCAATGCTGTGTGTCTTTTGATTAACTACTTGTGTATTTCCTCTTAATCCCAACAGCAGCCTCCCATGCTCATCGCTCCTGCTGTCCCCATCAGAAAATCCATAAGCACAACCTTTCCCAGCCTTTAATCTGCCTCTGGAGAATCAGGGAAGCCAATAGGATCATTGTTCACCCAGCAACTGTGCAGCCCTTCAGTGGACAGAAGCTTGGTGGGCGTCGGTCGACTTCAGGAGCCTTGAGAAGGGAAGCTATAGGTATTGTACCACATGCCAAAGGTTAGCTGCTGCTCCTCCCTCGGGAGGCTTGGTTTGGGATCATTTCTGTTTGCAGGACTATGTGTAACCTTGGCGTGCAATCAGCAGCGAAAATATTCATTATTGCCTGACTGGCTGCTGAAGACAATTTCAATTATTCTGGCATTTCAATGGATGAAGAAGCCCTTTAGGCTGGCCCAGGAGATTAGACTTAAAGGCTCTGTAAATTAGGAAAGTTACAATCAGTATATTATCTGGCAGGCAGCTGTGGAATACACCATAGCAGGCAAAGAGAGACAAATTGCTATATTCCGGTTGTGGTTTTGATATATCAATTTACAAGTTTAACATACACATTTGTGAAAGAATGATTTTTGCCTTTCTTAAATCACTTTTAACTGCCTGCACTCGAAGTTTCTGAACCTGTAACTTGAATCGTTAGCTTGCATTGCTGACGTTTTGTTTTAAAGCCCAATTTCAGCCAGGAGAAAATATGGCCAGGGACAGTGCTTGGCAATTAATCTTTCTTAAAGTTATTCAAATAATATAATATATGGCAGTTAATCAGAAAATTCCATTTGCAGAAATGTGAATAATGTCCCATAAAAAGGCTTTTTCTTTAATGGGATGTTTCTCATGTCTTTTTTTTTTTTTTTTCCCCTTCTTTCTAGATTTGCTCTGTTGTGATAATTATATCTATGTTTTTAATACATATTATTTCGCCATACCTGTCTGATGTGGTAAGTATGAAAGTAAAATTAATTATCATAACAAATCATGATACTTTATAAACAGCTGCATAGATGAGGTTTATTGGTATATACGTTTTTCATGATTCTTCAAGTTCTTTCTGAACTTTTCTAGTATCTTCGAACTTAGATATCATTTAAATAGCAGATTTCTTAAACTTAAAAAACTCTTTACAAAACACCTTTTGACACGAATTAATATTTATAGCTATGCCTGAAAGAAAGTTCATATTTCCTGGGTGAGTATAGTCTATTTTTTCCTCAAATTTACAAGAAAAATGATTTAATGATTGGCTAATATGCAAAATGTTGTGTTTTTGAGCTAATGGTTCAACTCCAAAACGTTTTAATTTTGAAACAGAGCTAAGTTCCTTATGAAACAAGTCAAGACACCTAAGTAAATAGTAAAGTAAAGGTATTTACAAGGAAGTTTTGTAAAGAGCATGTGACTTCATTATCCCCTGAAATCCCCCAAGAAAATTTTCACTGCTTGACTATGAAATTCAAAGCAAGTATATAAAACTTCAGAGATGTATTCACTGGGTAAAAGAGATGGACTAGTTGGGATCGATCCTCCTTCTCAGGTCATATGAAAAGATTTTTAGAATTTCAAGTGAAAAGATCATATTGGGTATTTTTCGAAGGTCAAGGTTTATATTGCAAGTACATGTGTCCAAAAACCTTTGCCTGGAGTCCTTTCTCGATGTGGAAATTTAACAGTTCTTCTCTCAGACTGTCCCCATAGACCTTGTCCAAAAGGTGTTTATCAATCAATAACATGAAATTCGCTTTTTTCCCTTCTTGTTTACAGAACCGGATTACCCACCAGGGACAGTTTCTTGTCTTTTACAATCCCCAGGAAGTGCCCTTCATCACAGACACTGGAGTCTGTGGCCTTCCACAGTACATTGTGCTGACATATGTCCTCGTGGGAACAGTTGGGCTAGTTCAGGCAGGCATCTGCAATTCTTAAGCGGACAGTTTCAGGCTGGAGAATTTAAGAGACAACCAAATAGAGTTTTAATGCCCTGTAAGATAATAATGAAAGACATTTATGGAAAAAAAAATTCCAGTTAGTTTGAAAGCTGGGGCCCACTCTGTATTTTGACAGCAGATGGATGGCTAGCTCGACTAATCCTGGTTTACTTTCCAACTGAGATTTGTCTCACTGGTCCAGTGAAATTGTGAGAGCTCCCTCCAATCTGGCTAATGTTCAGAACCAATGTTTCAGTTTTAGACTAATTATGGGCCAACCACTGACATTTTTTCTATAATGTGAAGACTGGTTCCAGCAGTAACTCAGTGAGATTTAACATAAAAGCAAGATAAAACAATTAAAGTGGAAGAATATTTGATTAAGTAGATGACTGATTTATAGTGAGGTAAATTGGAATGGAAAGGAAAGTGAACTTTTTTATGGCAATCATATATTATGTTCATTATCAGAGACTCTGGGAACTTGTGCTATTGTGATTTAAAAAGAAATAAACCCGGTTAAAAAGAGTAATCTGGCAGGCATCATTTTTGTCTTCTCTTGAGTTATGGTTTTTTTTTTTTTCTTTGCAAAGGTTAACTACATCATATTCAAGAAAACACATCGGAAAACATGCAATCAACATTTGAATAGACAAAAAGGTGTAGTAACAAGGTTCCACATGACAAAACACCCACCAACACTTTTGTTTTGATGATAAAGCCTGACATACACTTCGGTCATTGTTTATTTGGTATTTGCAGAAATTGTAGCCATGGAAACATACCTTAAGGGGTCTTGGGTCTGTTGTCTAGAGGAGCCATGAGATTTGGTATCAGACCTGGGGAGATTGTGAAATAGCTGTGTCCGCATGCCTCCTCTTGTCCCATGGCTGGCTCTGCTGCAGCCGGCTCCTTGACTTGGAGTTAAATTGCTCCTGAAGCTTGAGTTAGCAGGTGCTTGCAGTGCCATTCACACAGTATCTGACACTTTCTTCATGTAAATAGAAAGGACTTTGCACTGGCAGTGCTGATCATCAGGAAAGAGAACATCAGACCCGCTGTGGTGGTGCAGGCAATAGGGCATTGCTGTGTGATACCAAAACCATGTGGGAAGCTGGGGTTCAGATCCTGGGTCTACCTGAACATGCTGAACACACCCTTGGGCTACTATATAGAACTACATCATGCATTTATGAACAGATGCTTGCTTAATTTATTAAATTCATTCACTGCATTCACACAAGTATGTTGTGCTCTGACTAGTTGAGTTTTTCTGTGTGGTTCACAGATACAGTGGCAGAGAGAACTTACTCATGCATTCTGTGAGGAACAATGGACCTTGGGCTGTTCCCTGCATGTCCCACAGAGGTAAAAGTGGGTGGTAAAATTTTATGAAGCCATGGGTCATCCCTGTGGCCTAGTTGTGAGAGGAGCCAGATCCCACATGAGTGACCATGGTCCGAATCTCAGTCCTGATGGTCTGAAAAACATGTTGGGGGCATGTGCATGTTTGCCCCAAATCTTGACAGGATGGAGACATGGAGGAAATGGGATTGCAGCATAACCACACCCCAGTTAAAGGGTGCTGTCTTCCTCTCCCTCTCTCTCTGGTGAATGCATGTGGTCTCTAGCAATGAAAAAAAATTTAGGAAGCCATAATGAGGATGAAATGAGATGATGAATGGAAGGGGCTTTCTAATGTAGAAAATTGTAAATCATAAAGCACAAGCAGTATAAGCTATTTTTTAGACTGGCTAGTTCTCAAAACTGTTCCTTTCTATGGAGCTACTGGAAGAGGTACTCTGCCAGGCACAGTGAAGACATCAAGAGGAAAAAAGGCCTGAGGCTGACCCCAGAAGGGGTGAGACAGTCTCCCAGGATGATGGTGATCGGAGAGGTATGAATGTTGTCTGTGGAGTAGCCAAGAGAACTCTCTTCCAGACGATCAGGAGACTCAGGGCCAGGAGGGCTGTTGCCAAGAATATGAAATTCATGGCTGATCAAATGGATTTGAAAATTGTAAGAGAACATTTGGGATTTTTTGGGACAGTGTAGGTTTAGCGATAGGTTCATAAAAAACTGAACAGTTGAATGACAATGTAATAATTAACCTCAGGAAAAGTGAAACTTAAATAGGAAAAGAAATGCAATGGTAGTACATCAAATGGCTCAGATCTGAAAACTTTTGCCTAAATAAGAATGACGTTAACACTAAATTCTGATTTAATCAAACTGATAATGTTATTTCAATGAAAGAATGAGTGATAGGAGAAAAGGTGAATGACATAGAAAGGAAAAACTCTTCAGAATAAAAAATCAAAATAGATGGAGACTAAAAGAAGAAATCCAGAAATAACAATATATTATTTATAAACATGAAGATAATACTAGAAATAATAGCAAGAAAATTGCACAATTTTAAGTGGTTGGCTCTTAAGAGTAGAATTCAGACATGGGAAGACTGGGGCAAGGACCATTATTTATTTATCTAGGTTTTATAGTAATACCTAACTTTTGAAGCAATGTGTATATACTACTTTGATAAAACATTTTATCTACCTATCTATCTAAGTTTATTTCTTCCATGATCAGGAGAGACAGAGAGAGGGAGAGACAGAGAGACAGAACTCCTAACAGGATCATGACCCAATGATCCACTCTCACCTTCAGCCAGCCTCAAACATGCTTCGCACATTTGTGGGGGATCTTCTAGATGTAAATCTGGAACCTTCCCCTGTGAGCCAGCCTCACTCTACATTTCATTTTACCACTGTTCCACCATGTAGCCCCCACTGTTACACGTTTTTAAAATCTATTGTACTAAGTGAAAGGACAATACTTTAGGGAAATGATTAATTGGTTTTGGCAAGTGTGAACATATAGGGAATATAGGGACATCTGACCAAGGCTCCAGCACCTTGGAGAATCCTGAAGTCTGAAGGCCACTGCTCTCCCTTTCATTTGCTGGGGTTCATCTGTAGAGTGACACAGCACATCAGTGGCATATTCAGGACACTTGCCTGGAATTTTACCTTTCCTATTTAAGTCACATAACACTTTCTCTATGCCTATGAACACAGTCTTCATAAAGAGATTTGGAATCTAGAAAACCCACTCAACTCTTTCACTTTATGCCCCAATAATTCTGTATCTATAAAACTGGGATAAACAGAGCATTCTTTAACATGGAGTTTCATCAGGTTGAGGCTGCACTTGGTTTCATTTACAGGCCTCATACAATGTTTATCACATAGTAAGTGCTCATTAAAAATATAATGAATGGGACCAGTAGTTAGCGTAATGGCTGTGTTGCTGAACTCCCATGTGACTGATCGTGGTTTGAGTCCTGGACCTGGTGACTTAAACTCAAGCCAGGCACTTGTGCATGCGTACCCAAGATCCCAAGAGGAGAATGGAGAAGGGATTGCAGCATGGCCATACTCCCGGGGGGTGATTTTTCGCTTTCTATCTCTCTGTCTCTGTCTTTCTGGTGAGCATACACACCCTATAGCAATATATATATATATATATATACACACATATATATATATATATATATACACACACACACACACACACACAATGAATGAGTAAATGGACCAAGGGCCCATACAAAGCAGCGAGGAAGAGCTGAAAGCTTCCTAAAATGATTATTTCCTGGATCATCTCCTTTTTCTTTTCTGTCTTGAAGCTAGAACAATCTTTTTTTAAATATAATTCACCAGACTACCTTTTTGCTTTAAACTTTACATGGATTCCCACTGCCTTTATGCAAAGAAAAGACTTATTAATTTGTCCCTTAAGCCCTGTGTGATCTGAACCTGCTTCTCCAAGTCCAAGCTGTACCACTTTCCCCTTTTCTATGTGCTGTTCTCCCATCACGCTTCAGTCTCAGGGTCTTTGAAGGGATCTTCTGTATGCCTGAGGTCCTCCTCCCTTCTCCTTTGTTGATCTCCTGTTCATCTTTCAAGCATCACCTCCTCCGGGACCTGTCACCCACCTTCCACAGTCAATACCTTTGTTTTAGGTTTTCGTAGCAACATCTCCCTCTGCTTTGCTGCAGTTGCAGTGTTATACTTGTTTGTGTGATAATTTGAGTGATGTGTGTTTTCCCCAGTAGAATATAAACACCTTGAAGGCAGGGACCATGTCTGAATAAACATCTTCGTCTCCTAGACTAGCACCTGACATGAATTAGTAGCACAATAAGGAATAAATGAATGCATATAAAGGAAGGACAATGTACAACTTTAGAAATGGGATCAAAGAAAAGGTGTGCCCTTGGTTGCCGATAACGGTGGTGATGGTGTCTTGTGGGCTGATTATGTGTAGGAAATACTTGAATGATTTTAGAACAAGCTGTCAAGTCACGCTTAAACTCTTTGCCTCTGTGAGTTACTGCCCAGTATAAGCAGCTTTGGGTATGGGGGTGAGGTTGGGGGTGGGGATGTGCATGCTTACACACGTGTGTGTGTACATGCGCACACACACACATACACACACACACACACTCTGAAATATTCCAAAGCTCTGGGCTCCAGCGTGAGCTACTGATGATGATTCAGCATTCTGCCATGTCAAGTAGTCTTGTCAAAATCAATTTTCTGTGAACAATGATGAGTAGAAATTTGCAGGGTAGGGGGTTGGTGGGTGTTTGGGGTGGGTGGGAAGGAAGTGGGGAGATAGCTCAGAGACTCAGTCATGAACTTGTCCAAAGCTTCTTACATGTTCAGATATTGAAATGCATATTTCAAGTTCTTGAGATAATCAGCCATAAGCTCACAAAGGTGGTCAGTCTTTCAAGTTTGGGTGCTGGACTATTCAGTTCCTGGTTGTTCCTTAAAAGCTGTGTGCTAGTTTTAAAATGTGGCTATTGTGGGTAAAATACTGACTCATACTTTTAACATAGCAAAAAAACGATCCCATCTGAACAGCTGTGAGAGCAAAAACTAACTTCCTCAGAAGAAGGAACTCATCCATCTATGAAAAATCATGTTATTAAATAGGCTTGTCTATATATAGAAATCCTTCCTATCCTTTCCCATTGGGAAGAAATTCTTCCTCACCAGGTTCGGTGTAAAATTGTTTGCAATTGCATTGCTCTTCGTACTGTTTGCAGTCAAGATGTATGATTAAATGTTAACAAGCTTGATATGATTAATACAGAAACCAAGTAATTCATTCATATAAAAAATGTGATTATAGTTTTCTCTAAGTTATATTTTGAAAATCCAGAGGCTCAAGTGGTTTAGAGGTTTGGATGTAGATGAAAACAGAACAAAAGACTATCATGGCAACTTCCTCCTCTTACCCCCAGTGAGAAAACTAATTTGAAGAAGACCTTCATCTAAGAAGGATTTCAAAACCACATAGTCTTGGACTCTGCTTATAGTGTCCTTTTTTCTGGAGATTCAGGAGGCTCCATCTTTGCAACCTCAGCATTGTCAAGGTGGTTTTGGATCACTCCTTCATCATCAGGTACAGTTGCAGGTAAAGAAATGCTCCTTTCTTCTTAGCAATTGCATAGTACATGTTTCTTTTGGGTAGCGTGGAATTTTGAGTTTCTTTTGGATCTCTCTATATTAGTAATACTATTGATAATGCCATTGTCAGTGACAATGATAATAATGAACATGGCCAACAAATATTGAGTTCTTGTCCTACTTCAGACCCATAAGGTAGAAACAAAGCTATGAAGTAGATATCGTGTGTACTCTCTTTTACAGATGAGAAGTATGAGACTTAATGTTATGACAGTTGGTGGGTCAGCCATTGTGGTGCAATAGTAACACAATGCTCTGTGATACTGATGGGAAGGTCCCAGGTTTGTGTCCTGAAGTCTCCCTGTACATTATGGTGCATGCACAGGCTCCTGATCCAGGCTTGGGGTGGGTGGCAGTGTGAAGACAAGGATGGTGGTGGCTCTCTCTCCTCTCTCTCTGTCTCTTTCTTATGGAATATATAAAAATAAACTTAAAAAAAATGTTTACACAACTTGATAGTAAGTGAAAGTGGGACTTGAATGCGTCATGCTTTTTATAGCATCCAGTGCTGTCCTAACCACGTTATACCACCTTCCACGTTTCCAGTAATTCTCCTCTGGATGGTGAGGGTCAGTACTCTGTGTCTGACTCACTGTTGGCCTATGTGGAGCCTTTCCTTGTCCAGGATGAACACCTTGAGGGTAGGAAGTGTGTTGGATTCAGCTTTCTATCTTTGATCTTAGCTTGGTGACCAGCATGGAATATATATATATATATATATATATATATATATATATATATATATGTACTTTTTAAAGAATTAATATTAAAGAATATATATATGTACTTTTAAAAGAATTATTTATTTTATTTTATTTATTCATTCATTTATCTTAATTTGATCAGAGAGAGACACAGAGAAAGAGAGAGAGAGAGAGAGAGAGAAAGAAAGAGGGAAAGTGAGGAAGCAAGTCCCCAGGCCCAGAACTCGAACCATGGTTAGCCATGTAGGAGTGTCCAGTACCTTAATCACCATACCACCTGCGGGTTCCTAGAATAATTATTAATAAATATTTGATAGGTGAATAAACCAAATTACTGGAAAGAAAAAAATGTGTTCTATTATTACTGATTTCCTTTTTAGATTGATACTGCTTGCTTCTGTTTATGAAGGGATGCTATATTCTGATCTTGTTTGTCATACATGTATAGAAAGTGATAAACATGTACTATTATTATGTGCCAATTAAAAAATAAATTTTTAAGAATAATAAAAAAGAAGAAAAAACCATGATGAGATTGTAGAGATTGAGCATTGTGACTAAAAGAACAGTGATAACAGAAAATCTTGATGGACTTGAAAACACACACATATACCCTATTTCCTCATACCTGCTTTGTGGATTAGCTCTCACCTGGTCCATTAGGGCATTCTGTGAGTGTAGACGGGAAAAAGGTCTGAACCTTTTCCTGCTTTAAGGGAAGTTTAAACACAGAAATTTCGTGTACTAATATGTAGCTTCTTTGGCAATTTGATAGCCTCTCCATTATTTTCATTTGTTTTCTATTCTGTCTTGTTTTGTAACTTCTCCTTTTGCCATTGTTACCCTCCTCTGTACCCATTTCTCTCCCCAAGTTTTACAGCCTGGATCCATTTTTATTTTTACAGACTTGTAATCAGGGACTCAGGTGCTCTCCTAGTCCAGGACATGTTTCCATTTCACAGACAATAAAATAGGATCAGAGAGGTTGAGTGACTTGTACCAAGTCACAGAACAAGTGAATGGTAGGGCCAAGGCTAGGACTTTGGTGAGACTCTAGGCCATAATTCTGTCATTACCAAATCTACTTCTCTAATGACTAAGTCTGCTTCCCATTTTATTTGTCATTTGTGTTTGCTTCCAATTATTCTAAACACTTAATATAAAACAAGCACAAGGGAAGAATTTTATTTAAATTTAAATTTTTAGTTGTAATGATTGGATAAGTAAGACTATACCATAGTGACACTGTATTATACACTAATTTATTTATATATTACTATTTATTATTTATATAGGTATACATTATTTATTGTCTACATATTTTCATTATTTATACACCATTTTTTTCTGAAATTACCTTCAATAAATATAACTGTAATATTTTAAGAAAATAAAAGTCTTAGATATTAACTTTTCATGTAATTGAAAATAGGTGGCAGAGACTACAGTTGTCTACTTCAAAATGTTTTCTCTTTATTTTCCAAGATCACCGTGTTCAGTTTTAAGTAGATATATAGCCATCTAGTATAAAGCCTATGTTTTCTCCCTTGCAACTTGGTGTTGCCATATGTCTAATTTCCAGCTAATAAACCATGACATGAAATGTCAGAGGCCCTTCTCTTTTTTCATTCTTGTTGGCTGGAATGCAGATGTAAAGGTTGGTGATTGGCAGCTGTTTTATACCATTAAGCAACATGCTAAAGATGGGTAGAGCAGCAAGATAGAAGGATCTTGGGACATTGATGAGTGAAGAGCCATAGTATCAGCCGTGGTCAGCCTACTTTCAGAGAGAGAAAAATAAATTTGGGTCTTATTAAGACTACTGCTATTAACTTACTATATTTAGCCTAACTAAAACCAGTTGATACAATATTCTCTAGGACTTTAAAATCACTGACATAAGTTTAGAAGTATTAGAAAGTTCATTAATAAGCTACTCTTACAGATGGAGAAACTGC
Source organism: Tupaia tana (assembly GCA_026018925.1). Classification (NCBI taxonomy): domain Eukaryota; kingdom Metazoa; phylum Chordata; class Mammalia; order Scandentia; family Tupaiidae; genus Tupaia; species Tupaia tana. The sequence goes on along the minus strand of JAKSZU010000016.1, from coordinate 31,953,161 downwards.
TACCACAAAAAGATGAGTTCCTGGACTTTATTAATTCCTAAAAACTCCAGCCAAATTATATAATGGCTTAAGTGAATACATGGGAGACAATATGCTTCAAATAAAACAGAAAATATTCTTATTTACTTTCATTTTATTTCCTAAAGAAAATGTCTGTTAGCAGGCACAAAAATTGCTCTGATTAGTCCTTGGGTTCTTCTTGGGGTGGGGGAGTTCAAATTAAGATGAGGACTCTAAATATTGAGAATAAATGAGTGCATTCTTATTTCCTTCTAATGAAATCCATGGATAATATTGTTATGGTAAAACAATTAACACACAACTGTTGTTTACAGGTAAATAACAACTGGTTAGCGCAACATTAACTCCCTGTATTCAACCAAATCTGTATCTCAGTTATTTCTCGTTTCCCATTTTGCTTCTTTCCATTAGCAGTTCCTTAAATGTTGTCGATGGAGATGGAAGCCAAAGACCCTCATTGATCTTCACTTACCTTCTGGGCTGTGGAAATTCTACTTACTAAAATGACCCTACACTTCGAGGCTATTCTCTAATTTTTTATTTTTTTTAAGAGGTTTTTGCTCTAGGGTGCGTGCGCTCACCAGACAGACAGAGAGAGACAGAGAGACAGAAAGTGAGAAATCACCCCCCAAGGGGGATGGCCACGCTGCAATCCCTTCTCCTCCGTTCTCCTCTCGGGATCTTGGGCACTCACACACATGCGCCCTGTGTGAGTTTTAAGCCACTGGGTCCAGGACACGAACCGCGGTCAACTACATGGGAGTCCAGCGACATAGCCATTACGCTAACTGCTGGTCCCTCTAATTTTTTTTTTAAAAAAAATATTTAATTTGACTTTATTTATTTATTTATTTTATTTTGAACAGAGAGGGACAGAGAGAGAGAAAGAGAAAGTGAGAAAGCAAGCCGGACTGGAGCCAGGGTCGGCCATGTGGGAGTCCAGTACTCTTAACCACCATGCCACCTGCCGGCCCCACTAGTCTCTAATTTTAGAATGTGATGGGGGAGAATATTTCAGTTGCACCCATGAAATAAACTTAATTGTGTTGCACTGAAACAATGAGAATAGATTACGCAATGGGGCATTAGTATTCCCTTGTGCAAGACTAGGGAATCCTGTAGCCTCTTATCTGTAAGGCAGAGCCTGGGGCAATGAGCTCTCTGGGAAAGATAAAATGATCCTAAGGGTGTGATTGTGGATTCCAGCAAGTGTCACGGACCCTGTGTTACCAAGTCACTTCTTTTTTTTTAATAATTATTTTATTTAGCTTTACTTATTATTATAATTTTCCAGTTTGATCAGTCAGAGAGAATGAGAGAGAGAAAGAGTGAAAAAGCAAGCCACCAGGTCCGGGACTTGAACCGTGGTCAGCCATGTGGCAATGTCCAGCGCCCTAACCACTAAGCCACCTGCTGGTCCCACCAAGTCACTTCTTGACTGGGTCTGGCATCGCTCCTGGTCTTCTCTAGTTGCTTTATGTGTTGACTTCTAAGCAAATTACATCTTAGTAGATTGGTGACTTAGTTTTCCAGATCTGTTGTTATGAATTATTTAGAAGTCTGTAAATTCTAAGCTGATGCTTTGACCAGATCAATTAAATCCTTCCTCTGAATGACCTCTTCCTAGCCTCTGCGTGGAGTGTGTGTGTGAACTCTAAGATGAGAACTACAAAATCCTGAGGATGTTTAAAAGAACCAAAACAATCTGCTACTTTCTGAACATTTTTTCATTGCCTTTTAGTATTGAATATACAAGGTCTGACTTTTTGTAGACCTCATGAGAAAGACATTAACCCTGGAATTGACGTGGAAATTCACTTCCTCTCTTGGACTGACTTGAGTAGTTTTAATTTAATTGACCTTAAGAATGGAGGTAAAATCCTCACTTCCTTGTTTGGCTTATCAAAATGGAAAACAATATGGTTTCTGGGAAAATTTTATGAAACATAATGCATACCTACAATATTGAAGTCTTTTTGGTATGTAATGGAAGAGGGATGAGGAGAAAAGTCTCTTCTGAATGCATTCCAGTTTTGTAACGTTTTTAAAACAAGGAGAAAATTAAAACAAGTAAAAAATTATCAGTTTGCCACAGCGTATTGTTTTAACACTTGTCATGCTCTACTCAGGAGAGCCTGTACTCTCAGTGATCAAGAAGTTATTTTTGGACTAGCAGTTAGTGTAATGGCTATGTCGCTGACCTCCCATTGTAGTCGACCATGGTTCGAGTCCTGGACCCGGTGGCTTAAACTCACGGCGGGTGCATGTGTCTGTGTGCCCAAGATCCCAAGAGGAGAATGGAGGAGAAGGGATTGTGGCATGACCATCCTCCCTGGGGGTTGATTTCTCTCTTTCTGTCTCTGTCTCTCTCTGTCTTGCTGGTGAGCGCACATGCCCTGTAGCTAAAATAAACAAACAAAAAACCTCTTAAGAAGTTATTCTTTTATTAGGAGCATTCATTACCCAGGCACTGAATCTGCATAAGTGACTCAGATCTTCCAGTTAACCATTTAAGACAGTGCAGTGTAGTATTTCACCTGTTGCAATTAAGCTTGACACAGCCCCAGGATGGTATAGTCACTAGCACAAACTCTTCCAAATAGAATTTTTCCCAGTCATTTCTTGACTATTTATAACACTTAAACTATTTTTGTTGAAAGGTTATAAAGATTGTCATCTGTGACATTCTTCTTTCTGCTGAGCGAGGTTTTGCTTCCAGCTTTCCTGGTTTTACTTGACTTAATGATCAGCTCTGTTCTGTGGGGTTGCCAGCTGGAGACAGTGGTGCTAAGAGGTATCCCAGGAGGACAATGTCCCCACTCAGGCTCTGATCAGTCCTGAACAGCTGTGACCGAATGGGCAAAATCCCATTGATTTCTCTCGGAGGCACAGCAAGGACTTCTCTTTATTCTCCTTGTCTCCTCACCAAAGGGCACCTTGTAATATGCTTGTGATCGGGCCATGATGGTGAGACCTGTGAATGCAGCTCCGTGTGGAGGTGCAGGGCTTCCAGGGGGCGGGCAATTCATCAGCTGCTCTCACATAAAGTACGTCGCGAAGCTGGCTGCAGGACACCAAGGTGGTTTCTATGTCGTTGCTAGGGATGCCACGTTAAATATCCCGGTGCTCTGTGCTGGAAACAAGGAAAAAGTGACATTCTGATTTCCCATTTGAGAGTGGAATACGTGATTCACAGCCCTTCTGGAGCATTAATCAGGCCCTGTTTACATGGAAAGAAGCCAAAAGAGCTAAAGCCAAAGAAGTGCATTTGGAAAGCCAAGTGATGATGTCATTTGTGCAGAGCGGCTCCGGCGAGCCACTTAGCTGGCTTAGATGCCTTGTATTTAGCCGTGGAGCAAATCCCAGTTAAGTGTTGGAGGAACACTGCGGTGTTTGGCCCCGTTCTTGGGATTTACATGGTTTTATTATGGTTTGTTTGTTAAATAGTGTAACATCCTCATTTGTTATCATCTCAAGTGAGAAACAGCCTGATCTACTGGTGAATGGCAATAAGAGAGCTCAAAACCCACAGGGAGAAAGTGCACACACATTCACACACTTAGAACAGAAAGGAAATGGGTCTTGGCAAGATGCTGTTTTGTTAGTTACACCAATCATATTCCTTTTCTAGGGGTAGCCACATGTTCACGTAGCCACATGTTCATTCTCAGATGGAATTACATAAATCTAGAGTAGAACCCAGACATCAGGACTAGACTATTGCTATCTTTGTATCTTATCAGGGATTTTAACAAAAGATGACACTGAACCTAATGATTAAAGAATGCATGTTCTCTTGATGGACTTCATTCTCTCAGGAAAAACAAAAACAAAAACAAACAAACCTCAAAAATAAATACTTTTATTCCTGTGGAGAAGCTGAGCAGCTATTTTAAAAGAGAAATCAGAAGTTTGGTTTTGGATGTTCATTAACTTCAACAAATATTATGTTTTAAAACAACTGAAAACAATTGATGTATCATCTTTGCCTAGGCAGCCCTGACCCCTGATTATCGGGAATGCACTCCTCATTTCCCCTCTGGAAAAGGACAGTTTGTTCTTAGGTTAACGTGAGGCCCTGCTGTGTGTCAACTACAGAACCAAGCTAGGTGTTGAAGCTGTCGTGGTGCACACGATAGGCCTCATTTTGTCTTGATGGAGTTTAGCCACACCAACCACTCAGTGTGATAGAATTTCTAAGACACACAAAATATAACTTGGCCATTTTAGTGTGATCATTTCAATGCCTTACTTATAGGCGTTGCTTTTTTGGGGGAAAATTTTCACATTAGCTATTTTGGATGGGGGAAAATACTTCCAAGTTAGGAGTTTTTGTCTATTTTTGTCCTTTTTTTTCAAGAGAGATTTTTGCTATAGGGCACATGTGTTTGCTTCAGACAGAGCCAGAAAGACAGAAAGTGAGAAATCACCCCCCAGGGGGATGGCCATGCTGCAATCCCTTCTCCTCCATTCTCCTCGGGATTTTGGGCACCACACACGTATGCTCGGCATGTCTTAAACCACTGGGTCTGGGACACAACTGCAGTTGACCATGTGGGAGTCCGGTTGCGTAACCATTATGCCATCTGCTGGTCCCCTGCTTCTGTTCATTGTAAAAAGATTCATAAAATATTTAAAATGAAACCTTTTTAAAAAATCTTTATTTGATTTTATTTATCATTATTATCATTTTTAATTTTGCTACAGACCATGTGTGCCCTGGAGAGAGAGAGAGAGAGAGAGAGAGAGAGAGAGAGAGAGAGAGCGAGCGCGCGCAAGTGAGAAAGCAAGCCACCAGGTCTGAGACTCAAGCCCCCAGTTGGCCACGGGGGAGTCCAGCACCCGACCACCACACCACCTGCTGACCCTGAAACCTGTTTTTTTAAAAATAGCAACAACAGCACAACAAAATATCAGGGTAATCTAGACACTGACAGGTAGTCCTTAAATAACGGGTTAATTTTGTTCTACTTTGTATACAAAGATCTAGGATATTTTATATAACATGAGCAAAGAGGGACGTTTAAACTTATTTAGTCAATAACTGAAACTGAAGAGGAAATTTCACTGCTTTTATCTTGATGTTATAGGAAGAGTTTAGTGGCACCCTTGTGGTGCTGTGGGAGCTAGGCCGGGGTACTCAGCGAGCAGGAACTTAAATAAAACAATGAAATTGTCTGCAGGGAGTATCGGGAGCACAAGTTTCCTTAGGAGATAATCCTTGGAAAAAGTTTGCTTTCAGGGTTAGACAAATGGCAAGGCAATGGCAACAGACTGAAATAACCTGATTTCTTGGAAACAGAGATTCTACTTTCTGATAGGAATGACACGACACTTAATCTTCGCAGGCAGAAAAAATAGAGCTTCATGTAATTTAGGAGACGTTCAGAGCACTACTTTAAAACGAAGGCACTCTCACTTTGGCTTTTGATGACAAGCCATGGGGAGCTTGGGCTGTGTTTTGGTTCTTTCCAGGCCAAGATTCACTCTTTTTTTTTTTTTTTTTTTTCTTTTTTAAGAGGTTTTGGCCATAGGGCACATGCACTCACTGGAGAGAGAGAGAGTCAGTGGGAGGGAAAGTGAGAAATCACTCTCCAAGGCAGATGGCCACTCCACAATCCCTTCTCCTCCATTCTTCTCCTGGGATCTTGGACACACATGCACCTGGCATGATTTTCAAGTCACTAGGTCTGGAACTTGAACTGCAGTCAGCCATGTGGTAATCTAGCGACATAACCACTATGCAACCTGCTAGCTCATCAAAATCCACTCTTAATATCTTCCCACATATACTAAGAGATGTCATAGCACTACATAATTATCCACCCAAATCCCTGTGACATAGCATGGGAAGTTAGGTTATTCCTACTCCTGCAGCTTCCTCACATCTTGAAAATATGTTTGCTAACTACCTATCTAAGAGGTGTCCAGCATTTTGAGGAAAATCAGTGACTGGTTCAAGGCCCTTAATAAATAATCTGCTTCAGAAACATCATCTCATTTTATTTATTTATTTGTTTTGGAGAGGTTTTTGTTATAGGGCACGTGCGCTCGCCAGACAGACAGAGAGATAGAAAGTGAGAAATCACCCCCCAGGGGAGATGGCCATGCCACAATCCTTCTCCTCCATTCTCCTCTCAAGATCTTGGGCATGCATGCACACGTGCTCGGCGTGAGTTTAAGCCACTGGGTCCGGGACTCGAACTGTGGTTGACTACATGGAAGTTCAGCAACATAGCCATTACACTAACTGCTGGTCCCTTGAAACATCACCTCATTTTATAAAAATATATCCCCGTTGCCTTCTTTTGTCAGAGAATATCAATCGTTAACCAACGTAGATTAAGAATAGTTATGAACTGTGGGTGCTAACCACTCAAGCCTCAGACACCTTTTTTTTCTGTTTCGGATGCTACATATTTCAGTCTTTCCTTATTGACATTAAAAACAAATTTACAGTGCCCAAACTGAAGTGGAGATTTGTTAATTAGCTATGTAAATTAATCAGTGAACATAGATCATTATTAATTAGATGCAAAGAAATGTTGAGTGTCTACATGTATAAAATGAAAGGGAAAATTGCTATATATTTTTTTTTTTTTTTTTTTCTTTTTTTGGAGAGGTTTTTGCTATAGGGCGCGTGCGCTCGCCAGACAGACAGAGAGAGACAGAGAGATAGAAAGCAGGAAATCACCCCCCAGGGGGGATGGCCACGCCGCAATCCCTTCTCCTCCATTCTCCTCTCGGGATCTTGGGCACGCACGCACACGCGCCCGGCGTGAGTTTAAGCCACCGGGTCCGGGACTCGAACCGCGGTTGACTACGTGGGAGTCCAGCGACATAGCCATTACGCTAACTGCTGGTCCCAAATTGCTATATATTTTTCATTTTGGGATGTTTTAGGCTTGGCTGTATATAATTGTTTAAGGGACATGCTTTTACTTTTGGAAAAGCTAATATTATGAGTATAATCAGTAATCAGAAATGCCAGACTCATCTGTGTAGTTGTAAGTGAAAGAAAAAAGTCTTTCTTTCTTACACATAATTATCGAATAGGCAGTTTATTTAACTTTGAAATCCTTTTAATGTCACCAGAGAAATGTTTGAATGACTGCTATGGAGTCTTTCAAACTGTACCATGTGACTTCTTCAAAGAGCGATATGAATAGTGCATGCTTTAAGTCATACACCCTTGAGATGCCAGTTTCATGCAGTTGGGACAAAGCATCGGTTTTTGTGATGGTTTAGGAGGTGCTCAGTTTGGCAATCTATGAATGATTTACAGATTAAAAAAATACTGAACTGAATTAAAAATTTCCAAATATCTTCCACCTATGCTGGTAATATCCAGGCCCACCATTCTTTTCACCAAGAATCCATAGCCTCTTCTTTTCACTTCTCACACCACCAGAGGCAGAAGGCTGTCTGTGGGTAGTGGAGGATGAGTTCCCATCACCAGCCACAAATTACCATGAAAACAGAACCCAAATTCACACATAAACTCCCACACATAGATATTTTTGCAAAAGATTTCTCCTAGCTTCTTACTAGCTGACTCGAGTTAGCGTGCAAGTGCCAATGTGAGGGGAGGGTTCATAAGAATAGCCAGAGTTGGGGCAACTCTTTTGACCCATTGCCCTGTGGAGTAAGGATTAATCGATTAATTTATTATCGATTAAGTTATTAATCGATTGAAGACCTAAAATTAGCAAACCAGTAAGAAAATAATTAAAAGTGTCGTGTCTAGGAATAACAGTCGTGATCTGAATAGCCAAGGGGGAAGTCACCTGTCTCGTGAGTTCTGCATTTGCTCAGATATGATTCTTTCATATCAAGCAATGTTTCTATTTATCTTATTTATTTATTTAGAGAGATTTTTGCTACAGGGTGTGTGCATTCACCAGAGAGACAGAGAGAGACAGAAAGCAAGAAATCACTCCCCCTCCCCCCAGGAGGGATGGCTATTCTGCAATTCCTTCTCCACTCTCCTCCTCGGAATTTTGGGCATGCACGCACATGTGCTTGGTGTGAGTTTTAAGTCACTGGGTCCAGGACTTGAATCGTGGTTGGTGTGTGGAAGTCCAGTGACATAACCATTACACACCATCTGCTGGTACTGCAATACTTCTTTTTATCTATGGGCAATTCTAGGAATGTTTTCTTTGTTTTTAGGGAGAGATTTTTGTGATAAGGCACATGCACTCACCAGAGAAACAGAGAAAGACAGAGAGACAGAAAGCGAAAACTCATCCCCCCAGGGGGAATAGCCATGATGCAATCTCTTCTTCTTCGTTCTCCTCTCAGGACTTTGGGCACGTACACACACATACCCAGTGTGAGTTTGAAGCCATGGGGTCTGGAATTCGAACTGCGGTTGACTACATGGGAGTCCAGTGATATAATCATTATGCCATCTGCTGGTCCAGGCTACTTTTTAAAGTGGGTAAAATAGAAGAAACAGAAGAGAAAGGGAAATGCAAAACTTAAGGACAGTTTTATCATGGTTCTCTTTTCTGCACTTTCATGTAAGTTTCAAATCATAATACAGGGACACAAAACATCCTGAAGGAATTTTTTATTGCTTTGATTTACAGTCTATGGATTTCTTTATTTGAGGACAAATGACATTGTTATAATCTTGATTCTTCTACCTTTGGAACATGTTATATACATCCTTTTTATTATATGCCTGTTCCCATTTCATAACTATTTTCTATTATCTTTATTTTAACTTACTGTTCTTTTCATTTTATTTACTTTTTTCTTCTAAGTTCTTGAGATAGGTGTTTGTCATTGAGTTTCCAGCCTTTTTTCCTTTTCTAATGTATTTATTTAACTTTGTAAATTATCTGTAAGCACAGGCTTTCGCTTGATCCTACTATAAAGTATATTCGAATTTCTTTACTTTTCATTTTATTATATATGATATCCACACGTACATGTAAAATAGGCACATGCTTACTTTCCTCCAAAGAAGCATACAAAGTTATGAAATTCAAAAGTGAAGTTCTTTCTCTAGTCCATCCTCTAATCTCTCTCACGTAAGGTGATCATGGTTTCTTATGTTTTTTTCCTCCCAGTTTTGTTGAGGAATATTTGATAAGTAAAACTGGCTATATTTAATGATATATTATAGTTATATATTGTATATATTTAAGGCGTACAGTGTGAATGATCATCACTATCAAGGTAGTTGATATATACCTCATCTCATATAGCTACTAGTTGTATGTGTGTGTGAGCTGAGAACATTTTAAGATCTACTCTCTTAGCAAACTTCAAGTATATGTATAGTACAGTATGGTTAGTTATAGTCATCGTGCTGTACATAAGATCTCCAGAAGTTATTAATCTTATATCTGAAACGTGTACCTTTTTTTTTTTTTTTCTTTTTTTGGAGAGGTTTTCGCTATAGGGCACGTGCGCTCGCCAGACAGACAGAGAGAGACAGAGAGATAGAAAGCAGGAAATCACCCCCAGGGGGGATGGCCACGCCGCAATCCCTTCTCCTCCATTCTCCTCTCGGGATCTTGGGCACACACGCACACGTGCCCGGCGTGAGTTTAAGCCGCCGGGTCCGGGACTCGAACCGCGGTTGACTACGTGGGAGTCCAGCGACATAGCCATTACGCTAACTGCTGGTCCCTGAAACGTGTACCTTTTGACCAGCATCACTGCCATTCTACCGTCTCTTCTAGGAGTCCTACATTTTTAGATTCCACATATAAATGTGATTCTGCAGTATTTGAGTGTCTTTCTGTGTCTGGCTTATTTATTTATTTATTTATTTTGGAGAGATTTTTGTCATAGGGCACGTGCGCTTGCCAGACAGACAGAGAGAGACAGAGAGACAGAAAGAGAGAAATCACCCTCCAGGGGGGATGGCCACGCCGCAATCCCTTCTCCTTTTTTCTCCTCTCGGGATCTTCGGCACGCATGCACACGCACCCAGTGTGAGTTTTAAGCCACCGGGTCTGGGACTCGAACTGTAGTCGACTACATGGGAGTGCAGCAACATAGCCATTACGCTAACTGCTGGTCCCTGTCTGGCTTATTTTGATCAGCACAATGTCTTCCCCATTCATTCATGTTATTGCAAATGTCAGGATTTCCTTCTTTTTAATGGCTAAATAGTAGTTCTATCTTTAGTTGTGAGAGGACACATGTACTGTCCAGAGAGACAGAGACAGAGAGAAGAAGAAAGGACCTGTCCAATGGGCTGTGGTCATGTCCCTACCCCTTCTTCTTCATTTCTCCATTGTGTTGGGATTTTTTTTTTTTAAGAGGTTTTTGCTATAGGGTGCGTGCGCTCGCCAGACAGACAGAGACAGAGAGACAGAAAGCGAGAAATCTCCCCCCAGGGGGGATGGCCATGCCACAATCCCTTCTCCTCCATTCTCCTCTCGGGATCTTGGGCACGCACGCACATGTGCCCGGCGTGAGTTTTAAACCACCGGGTCTGGAACGCGAACCGCAGTCAACTACGCGGGAGTCCAGCGACATAGCCATTACGCTAACTGCTGGTCCCTGTGTTGGGATTTTGGACAGACATACACATGTGCCTGCTGTGTTTTTTCAACCCACAGGGCTGAGACTGAACTGCGGTGGTCATGCCATGTAGACTACAGACTGCATGCCATGTAAACCAGTAGACTACAGGGCTGGCCCCCAAATAGTATTTTATTGTGTGTATGTGTGTGTGTGTGTGTATGTGTGTGTGCACGTGTACACGCACATGTGTTTGTGTGTGTACGTGTTCCCTCATGAATAAAATAAACTTTAAAAATCTGCTTATTTTAATCTTCATTATCAAACTCTAAACTCAATGACATCCTTATACGTCTTTGTATTTCCTGCACTTAGCATGTGTCTGGTATAGGTGATTAGTAAATATTTACTGAATGATGGAACACTTTGTGGTTCACAATATGTCTTAACCAAACTTTGTAAATTCATCTAGTTAGCTCAAGATAGTAGAGTCCAATGACTGAAAGTCACATCTGGTCTCACAACTTTCTAGCTGTATACCTCAATTTCCCTCATTTCTGAGAGATGATTGATAATTCCTGTCTCATATAGTTACTTAATCCTCATGGGGATTAAGTGGAATAATTTTGATAGCATGATGGGGGGGTGCACTGCTTGAAGTCGTATGGGCAGACCCTGGGTTTGGATCCTAGGTTGACCTGATCACGCTGGGCATGACCGCTGGTACAACTGTGATCCTGACTGGCTGGAAGACTTGGGGGAGGGTGGCCGAGTGACAAGCCATGTTGGGGGGTACCTGTTTCTCTCTCTCTCATGGCAGAAAGAAAGAAATGAAAAAAGTAAAAAGAGTTCAGATACAGCATTTAGCACAATGCCTGGCACATAGTAAGCACTGAAAAAAATTAACTATGTTTTTGATGAAGAAAGAAATGTATTTTTTTGTGATCTTAACATTTCTACTTTCTTACTTGAAAGCAGTTTTGTTTGTTTGCTTTTTACTTACTTATTATTTTTTTCATGGTTAGTTTCCTAGAATAAAATGGGATTATAGTAGATGTCACAAAATGTATTATTTTTCTTTCCTCTTCTCCCTGAACATATGAAAGTTACTAATCCTTGTTATGGCCTGACTTAAACAGCTCCACAGAGCTTTCTGATCATCCTGCTCCCCAGCAGGCTCTCTGTCTCTTGAATTTCTGTAGCACTTTCAGCTCACATCGTTGCTTGGCACTTAGCATATACTACCTTTGCTTCAAATAATCATCACTTCATGAGTGGTTATCTTACATTTTAGGTCAAAGGGTCCATGTGGCTGTAATTGCATCTTGTACACCATTGTTATCTTCAGTGAATTTAGTTTACAGTGAATTCACTAATTATTTGTTGATTAATTAATTGTCCACGTTGAAGAATAAGCTGTAGACTTATGAAGACTAACCATTTCATTGATTCCCAGTAACTATATGCTAAGTACTAATGCTTTTATATTTATACCTTATTTGATCAGTTTACATTGATTTAATTGCTACGTATCATCAAAGCTGTGTTTGAGGGGTCTTCAAAGAGTTCATGGGAAATGCATTGTATGAAAAAGCTATGCACCAAAATAAACTAATACTTTCATTCCATTTGTTAATGAACTTTTTGAAATACCCTCATGTGTATAAATAACTTAAAACTGGAAATTTACAAGCAATATATTTTTCTACATTATTCTCTTTTATAAATATGCAATTAATGCCCAAGAATTGTTTTAGATTAAAATAGGACCTTTATTTTAAAAGTAATAATAATGTCATTAAAAGCAGCCTGCAGTTGTGGAGTAGAATCTGTTATGCTCCACATGGCTGTCTTTACTGAGCATGTTGCTCATGTCTGAAGATGATACCATTGGGTGGGAGCCTTTTATGCAGGTGAGACTGAAAAGCCCTGCATGGTTCCCAGCTGTTGTTTTCACCCTATGCCCATGTGAGGACTTTCCTTTGGTTTGTGGTTATAACCAGAGTATAGAGACTGTTTGTGGTGCTTTACCTTATGGTCTGTGTGATGCTTGGGCTCGAAATAGCCACTTCATCTTCAATTGCTGCTTGCTAACTTGACCAAGTCTGATGCTCCTATTGTTTTCTAGCATATGGCTTGCATTTGTGGGGTGGTGTCCATGGATTCCTCTTTTTAAAAACAGACTGGATAATATTAAGTGAATACCCATCATGTGCTAGGTAATTTTGTACAATATATTTCATTATTTTCCCATTTTTAAGATGAGAAAGTTGAAGGTAAAGAGTCTAAGTACTTAAGCTACAGAATGGTGGAGCCAGGGACAAGTCCAAGTTCGCTAACCCCATGTTCTTATTTTCCCTGCCGGGCAACATTTAATATCACTGTTAGTGGTATTTTTGCCTCAATTTTTTAAAAAAAATTGTTTGTTTAATTTAATTTATTATTATTATTTTAATTTGGTATAGGACGTATGCAATCACAAGACAGAGAGAGAGAGAGAGAGAGAGAGAGAGAGAGAGAGAGAGAGAGAGAAAGTCACCGGGTATAGGATTCAAACTGCAGTCAGCCATGTGGGAGTCCAGTGCCTTACCTACCACACCACCTGCTGGCCCCTTTGCCTCAGTTTTTAATGAGGAGAACAGTAAAAAACAAAAAGCAAAAAACAAAACAAAACAAAAAAACATTGTGCAATTGACTTTTATACAAAGGCTTTTTAAAAAAATAATTGTTTCTTCTTCTTTTCTTTTTAGGTTTTTTTATTTTCCCCCCCCCCATGGGATGCGTACACTCACTGGAGAGAGACGGTGGGAGACAGAGAGAGGGAAAGTGAGAAATTACCTCCCGGAGGGGAAATAGCCATGCCACAATCCATTCTCTTCCATTTTCCTCTCAGGATTTTGGGCATTCATGTACATGTGCTGGGTGTGACTTTTAAACTGGTGGGTCTGGAACTCAAACTATGGTCAGCCATGTGGAAATCCAGCGCCTAACCACTGTACTACCTGCTGACTCCTATTTCTCTCTTTTATGAGAGAGAGAGAGAGGGAGGGAGACAATGGCATGCCACAAACCTCCCGGGCTCTTCCAGACAGTCAGGATCACAGGCTATCTTGGTGTGTTCAGGTCAACAAGGACTGGAACTCTGCAGCTTCCCACATAACTCCAGTATCACACAATGGTGCCCTATCATATGTGCCACCATATAAATAAGGCTTTTATTTGATGGCATCTAATCAGTGACCAAGTCCAAAATTCTACTTCATTATTGCCTTTCCTCTCCAACTCCTCCCAGCCTTATGGTGATAGCTTTATTTCATGTTCTTATTAGTTGTTACTTAGACCATGGAAATGGTTGTAAACGGCCTCCTCTGGCTCCTAGAGGATCCTCCTACTTAAAGCCCTTTAAAAACTTTCTATTGACATCTGGATTTTTTTTTGGAGAGGTTTTTGCTATAGGGTGTGTGTGCTTGCCAGAGAGACAGAGACAGCGAGACAGAATGAGAAATCATCCCCCAGGGGGGATGGCCACACTGCAATCTCTTCTCCTCCATTATCCTCTTGGGATCTTGGGCACACATGCACACGTGCCTGGCATGAGTTTAAGCCACCGGGTCCGGGACTCGAACTGCGGTCGACTATATGGAAGTTCAGCGACATAGCCATTATGCTAACTGCTGGTCCCGACATCTGGATTTTTTAGTGGAACACCTCAGGCTCTTTATATCTTTCTGGTCTTAAGGCTGCCATGGCCTCTTTATACCAAAACCACTACCAGGACCCACCATGACATTTCATACCTTTGGGTCTTACCTTCCACTCCAGTTCACTCACCTTTCCAGTGATTCCTACTTAACTTTCAAGGTCCATCTCGTTAGCACTTAGATCTAGTTTTCTAATGCCGCTATGAGAATTAACTGCTCCTTTCTTTATGCTTTACTCCCTCCTGTTTAGAATCTTATTATATCACCCACCATATTTAAGGATACTTCATTTATTTGCTATCTTTTTCTAAATATCAAAGAGTATCTCGCTTTGGGCTTACAAATGATGCTATAAATGTGTGGTTACTGCCTAGCAGAGTGCTGTATGTTAGCTTTTAATACATGCTACTGGAATATTTAATTAACTTTCTCAAAAGACTACAGTGATGGAAAACAATTCTTCATATACCTAGAGAAAATGCTTTTTGGTGAGATGAAACAAAGCAAAATCAAAGAAAAAAATAACATTATTGCCTAGTTGGTATTTAAAATTTTAGTATTTTCCATATGCTGTGGGTTGAAAGAGGAGAAGGTAAAAAGAGATGGAGGCTGCATGAAGGTTAATCAGGGACAAATGGTAAACTCAAGAGCCCTGAGTTTTCTAGGAGGGGAATGAAGTGAAGGACGAGAAAAAGGAGATCTGATTTGGCAACTATGATTAATTTAACACAGTGTCATGTCATAAAAATGGTCACTTTATTTTAATTCTGATTTTTTTTTACTGTTTAACAAGAGGATGCAAAGCTGTCAGTGTTAGTCTTGGTGTGGGAAATCTCAGGGAGTGGGGGAAGAGTAAATGGAGGTATGTTGGAGACAGGAAGAGTAAGGGGAGAATGCAGAGTTAATGATTTATTTATAAATAAATTTTGGAATGTTCTGGAATACTGAGAATGTTCAGAGATATTTTTTTTCTTTCTAAGCAATTATTAAAAAGAAAAGAATGAGGACCAGAGGGTGGTACAACAGTAAGACAGATGCTCTGTGGGACTAACCCACATGGGAAGGTTATGGGTTCACATCTGGAGACTTCCCTGAATACATGGGACACTTTTGTGTCCCTATTAGGAGCTGACTGAAGGTGGGGTAGATTGCGGGGCTGGGACTCGCTGGAGGTGTCTGTTTTTCTGTCTCTTTTGCTCATAAAAAGAGAAACTTAAAAAAATAGGATTAAAATAAATCTTTCAACAATACTTACAGTCTCCCCCCTCCGCTCTAATTAATATTTTAGTTAATTTCCTAATTATTTACTTTGTAGGAAATCTAGTAACATTTCCACTGCTTTCTAGACTTCCCTTTGTTGCATTTGGCTTTCATGAAATATTCTACAAATTCACTACAATTAAGTTAATTAATTGTATTTTATGACTTTGGGTCAGAATGCCAGAATTTCTGTGCCAATTTCATTGTACTCATTGAAACCTCAAGAGTATATTTCAGATATTGGCTTTCAGACCTTTCTTTTTGAATACGTTGCTATTTACTTACTATGTGCCAAAGCCACCGTGTCAATGTAATTGAAAACAAGCAAGAAGGAGACTGGATGGCTCAGATGAATGGAAATGTGATACAGACCCTTCCACCCACAACCCACTGGCTGGAATCCAGGTGAGGCTGATGGGGACTAAAAGTAATTACCATCTGATGGCTGGACAATGGCCTGTGTGAAATGAGCTGGTTATCTCAAGTCTAGTTCCTCATGGACAGGTGTTCATATTGCAGTTTCCACCTTAAGTGACAGTGGCCCAGGAACTGAATGAGTCAGAGAGACCAAAACTACCTTCTCTCTTATTTGAGATTGATGCCTATTTGTGATACAAGGAAACCTGGGCTCCTGCCTGAAACTTTAAAATAGGTAAGCAGAGAATGCGAATTTCTAATCCAGCTCTTTATTTCATTCCATGAGTGCAAAAATGATATTTAAAAGGAGGACAAATATAATGCATTTTTCATTTGTCTATTAAAATGTATGCTATATTACCAAAGGAAAAGGCAATACTAAAAAATGAGAACAATATGGCTATTTTTTAGCACAATAATAATTTGCCCTGAACTCTTAAAATTCCAGTCTTGCCTTAAAAACCACCAAAGAATAATAATGAGAACTCACTCTCCACATTTGTTATAAAAATCATAGGAAACAACCAAATTCAGTATCAATATTATTATCCATTCTGCCCAAGTTGAAGATTATTTTCTCCATTCATTTAGTAAAAGATTTCCTAAACTTTATAAATATTGTTATGTCTCTCCAATGCATTACCTCACAGGTCTCTTCTGAAAGGTATCCAAATTCTGCATTAAGGCACTTGTGGGAAAAGTAGAAAAAATAAATGGTTTACTTTAAATGGAATTTGGAAAGGGTATGATTACGGTCTGAAATGTATTGCACTGACATGGTAAAGCTGAACTTCCTAATGGATTCTTAAATTTTGAGTAAGCATTAAATCCATTTATTGAACTCCTTTCTGCATGTCTAAAAGTTACAATAAATACATGTATTTTTTTTTTCCCTGATGGACTTTCTGCAGTGAAGGACGTAACACATTAGTCGTACAGACTGCTTGAAGAACACTACACAGCACATGGCTGGATACTGAACCTGAGTGTTAGGACTGAGTCAAAACATTTTTCTGGGGAACAATTAAGTATGTGAATAAGGAGAGATTTGCTTAGCAACAGAAAGCAGAATTGCTAAAACACACAATGCAAAATGTCCTTCAATAGCCTTACAAATGGATGCCACCTCTACCCACAGTGTTTTCATGTGATCAGGTAACCAGAGCTGAACTGTGTCCAGAAACACATTAGATCTTGCACTTTGGTGGTGCCAGGCAGAAAAATACACAGAAGGACACACAATAGCAAAATTCAAACATGAATAGAGAACTGGATTTTCATTGTTTGCTCACAATACCTCTTGGGTGGAAGGAAGGAAATAGGCTGTATTGCCTAATAACTCGAAATGCCCCAGAGAAAGAAAAACAGACAGATTCCCATTTTGGTGGTGCACTAGTTCGCGTGGGCAACAATTTCTGGTGATAAGTTTGTCAAAGGCTATTTTGCAGATCCTGCTCAAAGGCTGAAGCCATAAACCATCCAAGCAGTCAGTGAGTCTGTCTAGCTGTGAGGTACCCCAAGATATGATTTACAATCTCTGCCCAGAAGACATGTACATGGGAAAGTTGGTTAATAAAGCTGCGTAGGAAAGAGACCAAGGATGGAAGAATGGTGACAAGCCATTGTTTCTCTAGTTGATTAGGTAAATAGAAAAATACATTCCTGAGCTTGTAAAAGTTATGTTTGTGCTCTTGGCACAAATCCTAATAGGGATAAATTTACATTTTGGCATTTGGTCAATAACAGCAATAAAACCAGAGCTTTAAGATAAAGGCGAGCAGAAGTCATGTAACCTAAAAGCATGCAGACATGTAGATTAAAGCTAACTGATACTGAGACAGTAAAATGTTGCCTTAGAAGACTTCTCCCTGGACTCGATGACAAACTGAAACAAGACCATGGGGGAAGATCATCGAGTAGTTGTTGCAAATTTATCATGATCTAGGATGATATTATAGCCAATTATGTTTTTAAAATCTATATAGAAAAGTTAATTGGTGCTCAGAAAAGAACACCAACCCTAAATTTCATAGGTTTTACTCTGGATTTTCCCACTCTGCTGCCCCCTACACTGCTTTTGCGTGGCAGATAGAGGGGCTAAGTTGGTTTCAGCATTTCCGCAGAGCTTTTGTCGCTTCAGAAGGCAAGCTAGTATGTGCAGTATAAACAAGAGCACTGATGTTTTTTTGACCCATAATTAAATTAACCATCTGGAAAGAGGAATTATATGTTAATACTGTCTTTCTACTCATTTAGGCATATAGTTTTCAAGTGAATGATGTCTGCTGAGTGACCTGGTAGGTGATAGTATACACACATTAAAATATGTAATTTATGCATACATAAAACATGCACAGAACCATCTTAGAATCTTTGTTCAGTTTTAAATATTAACTTCTTAAGAAGTAGGAAAAATAAGGGAAACTATTTTTGAATGCCCACCATACAGCAGCTCTCTCTAGGAATGAGTTGATAAGTTTTTCTTACGACTGATGTAGACTTGAAATTCTTAACTGTATGACATTTCATTGACCACAAACTCAGACATAAGAGCAATATCTTGCATACTATTTTGTAATGAGTTGTTTGAAAAATCATTAATATAATTTGTAGTCTCTGTATCCTAATTAAATCTTAAGTAACTGAAGTTTTGAAATGTTCAAGCATTATATCAATGTTTTGAACCATGGATGTACATGAAATACTGATGTAAAGATAAAAACTGACATAAAATCAGAATGTATGTTATGTATATGTATATGTATTTACACAGGATATTGATTTATGGGCACTAAAAGAAACAGCATTAATTTGATTTGATGATAGATTCCAGAAAAATCAATTGGCTCTACTTTTTCACCTACTAAAAAAAGTTTGATTTGATTACTTTCTTCTATTCTTTTAATAGAATTCTGCTTTTTTATTTTTCTCTTTGCTATAGGGCATGTGCACTTGCCAAATAGACAGAAGACAGAGAGACAGAAAGCAAGAAATCATCCCCCCAGGGTGGATGGCCATGCCACAATTCCTTCTCCTCCATTCTCCTCTTGGGACTTTGGGTACACATGCACAAACACACGCCTGACTTGAGTTTTAAGTCACTAGGTCTGGGACTCGAACTGCTGTCAACTACATGGGAATCCTGCGACATAATCATTACACCATCTGCTGGTCCCCAGAATCCAGCTTTTTTTAAAGATTAATTTTAAAAAATTTCTTTTTTAGATAGAGATTTTTGCTATAGGGTGTGTGCGCTTGCCAGAGAGACAGAGAGAGTGAGAGAGAGAGAGCGAGAGAGAGAGCGAGAAATCATCCCCTAGAGGTAATGGCCACACTGCAATCTCTTCCATTCTCCTCTGGGGATTTTGGGCATGCATGCACACATGCCTAGCATGAGTTTCAAGCATGCATGCACACATGCCTACCATGAGTTTCAAGCCTCCAGGTCCAGGCCTTGAACAGGGGTCGGCCATGTGGGAATCCAGTGCCTCAATTACCATACCACCTGCTTTGAGGATGATACTTTGAAAGAGAAAAATAAAAAATTCAGTGCCCTGATCACTTTTAGGCAAAAGTCAAACTGAGCTCTTCTGAAGAGAAACATTATATTATTTTCAAAATGACTAAGAATTTTGAATCTTTCATTTAATGAGCTATCTTTCATATATGCACTCAAAAATACCTTACCTTGCACACATACTATGTATTTCCAGCTTGAATTTGATTTCCTCAGTTTACATTTATGAAGTCTGGAAGACTTTCTCGGATGAAAGAAACTAAGAAATGACTATTTCCCCATCTCATACAATGTCTTAAGAAAGGAACATTAAGTTCTATCCTGCCTTGCAAATCTGGAGTGCTCCAACCCCTGAGCAGCCCTAACAAATACACTGTTGCCTAGTTGAGGTGGATACATTGCCTTGCCCATATTTTATGACTTTTGGGGAAAACAACAACTGGATTTAAAATTTAAAAAAAAAAAGGAAAATAAAACAAGTCAAGAAAGCCAAACACTATCTGAGAAAAGTATTGAATTATGCTTGGTGATAGTTCAAACTCTTTCAAACTCAGACTGCAAAAACCTCTAACAGTGTATGTCTTACAATAGTGATGTCCATCGTCATAGAAATATTGCTAAATATAGCTCTTCCACGAAATTATAACACCTTTTTGATATAATCAACAAAGGAAGCATAGATGTGTCAATCAAATAGCACTGACCTTTCCATAACCTTGCAAAAATAGTGGTCTGATTCTAGTTGGAAATAGAAATTATAATGGTCCAGTTTCCATGTGCTTGTATTTTTTTTTTTTTTTTTGAGAGGTTTTTGCTATAGTGCACGTGCACTCGCCAGAAAGACAGGGAGAGACAGAGACACAGAAAGTGAGAAATTGCCCCCCAGGGGGATGGCCATGCTGTAATCCCTTCTCCTCCATTCTCCTCTCAGGATCTTGGGCACGCACGCACACATGCCCATCCATGTGCTTTTAAAAATATCCTATTTTTTCAGGCTATCTTTCCTTGGTCCACTTTGTGACTTCATTCACTTTCCACTCGATCCCCACTGTTCCTAGACTAGGAAGAGCAGGTTTCCTCAGAGAGTAGGATCTGCTTAATGGGTGAAGAATCGGAGGGGTTCTTGGTGAATGAGGGTAGGGTGGGAGAAGGCAGTGTAGTCGTCGGGACAGTCAGCTAAGGGATGGGTCACAGGTAAAAAGGGTGCCTGACAGTCAAATAATTTCCTGTGGTCATTTCAAGTTCTAGAACAGCATGGGACTGGGGTTGGTCCTTCTGCTGAGGAGCTGCAAGTGGCTCCTGAATCATTCCTGAGTATAGACAGCTGTAAAATGGGCTGATAAGGAGAAGAGCCGGAGATTTGGATAGCAGCAGGCTGCCTTTCCTCCTCAGCACGGCAAAGAGTAAGCGGCCCACTTTCTTCTAAGTCCAATGTAATTGTTATTGTGATTTTGTCTCAAATTTGCCTTACGACTGATTCACCTGTGCTCACCTTCCCGTCTCCTCCTCTCTCCTTGTGTTTCATTTTATGGCCCGTTCCCCCTTTAGAGGAAACCCATGTTGGATAAGAATCTAGCCTAGTGTTCATAAGCTCTTTTTCTATTGGTGCCAATCTTGAAAGACGAGAATCAGAAACGGCCAGATGAGAACCCAATGCTGAAGTGAGGAGCGATGAGAGAGAGGCGAGGGGAGGGAGCCAGATGAAACCCACACTGCTCAGGTATCTCCCATTTTCCATATTCAGGAGGGAGCTTCTGGTGAGAGCTAAAAAGGGGTGATACAGTGATGAGGAAAAAAACAACAGACAATACCTCCTCTATGAAAGCAGCTTTGTCCTGAGGTGTCATTTTAAAAGCAATCAAACAAATGAATTTACAACAGGATTTTCCCACCTTTCGTGTTGTTTGGATAGATACAGGGGATGTAAATTGGCCAGAAGTTTGAAGCCAGAGGCACCACATTACAATTAGAGGCTATAACAGGTCAGAAAAACTAATAGGAAATGAAATCACTTTCTTCATCAAAAGATTATAGTGTAATGGCTATGTCGCTGGACTCCCACGTAGTAGACCGCGGTTCGCGTCCCGAACCTGGTGGCTTAAAACTCACGCCGGGTGCGTGTGTGTGCGTGCCCAAGATCCCGGGAGGAGAATGGAGGAGAAGGGATTGCGGCGTGACCATCCCCCCGGGGGGTGATTTCTCGCTTTCTGTCTCTATGTCTCTCTCTGTCTGGCGAGCGCACGCGCCCTATAGCAAAAACAAAAAAAAAAAAAAACAAAAAAACCCCCAAAAAAACCAAAACAAAAAAACAACCTCTCCAAAAAAAAAAGATTATATAATAAATAAAGGAAGTGGGAACTGATTATGGGCAACATCACCAGAGAATGTCCCTCCAATGCTGGGTCTTATAAGAAACACAGTCATCTTATAAAAGTTATAAAGTTTATACTTACAGTAATTTATTATAAAGCAATATAGCTCTGTCATACTACCTCATATCTGGCTACCACAAACTTGTTTACAAGTCATCCTTGCTAACTAACTGTCTTTCCAAAGGTAGTGTCTTGGGTGTACGTCATTCATAGAGACTCCATTCGAACTATTTTCAAAACCCAGAGACTACCATAGAGGCTACTGGTTACTCTTGTCTAATTTTTGTGTGAATCTGCAACATTTTTGGGTGGAGGATCTAAGACTGAGAAAAATGGACCCCAGAACATGAAACTTGCTGTTTGGTCTGAGAAATTGCAACTGTTTTGATATTCTATCAGAACTAAGCCTTTCAGAAGACTTAAAATAATGAAAACTTTAATAATGATGAATTAAAAACTGTGTTTTTGATTTGGAACTTTTGTCCTTTAAATCTTTTTCATTGCATTTACAATTCTTATCTCTAAGGTGTTTTCTTCTTACTCCCATTGAGCTATACAAAGCAATGTTCTATTTGCAGCTGCAGCTGCTACTTGGAACATTCTGCCTTTTCACTTGTAAGGTGACTCAAAGGCTTTTGCTTCCTATTTGTACATTACGCTTCTCTGCATGTTGCAGTTGCATCTTAGTAGGCCCCACATTGAAAAAAAAAAGAAAATTGTGCTTTATCTTCCAGCACTGAAGAGATGCATATTGCAATATGACTTTGTGGGCACGTGCAGGTAGTAAATGACTTCCGAAAAACTACAGAACTGGCCTACAAATTTTTAAAGGCTACCTGCAGCACGGTTTCCATTAACAGGCAGGATAATAATGAACTATCATCGTGGGACAATTTTATATTGTGTTTGTGTTGAGATGGCTGATTGTGCTCTTCTGTTTGCTCTCCATTTGGGAGGATATTCATATGTCAGAAGATTAGTATAATGTCTTCAAGTGACATTGCCTTCTTGTGGCTTAGCATATTCACAAACCACACATAATTGAACAACACATTCTTTTACTGAACAGCTATCTTTCTAGAGTGTATTAAGCAATAATTTGTTCTGTTATTGTTTCCTTAGAGCAATTACTGCCTATGGCAACTATATTGTACTGAGAGGCACTGGAGCAGGTCTGTGCCTTAGCTTTGTGTCAGGAATGCAAGAGTAAGCACAATTTGGGAATAACATGGAAAAAGACAGAGAAAGGAACTCATACAAAAGGACAGGAAGCCATACATCATCATATGAAGTAACGTTATGATGCAGTGGCCTTAGCAGGGACTTCTACAGAGCGATAAGTTATAGCCAAAAATACTGCAGGAATTTGAACTTAGAAACTGACTCTAAACTGCCTCGAAGGGCCCCCAGACACCTTGGCCTTTGTTTATGTAAGTCTTTGTTTTTCTTTGACAGGACCAGGAACCTAACATTTTCCTACTCAAGTATATTTCTGTATTCATTGTCCCTGCAATGCCAGGTTACGTTGACTGGTTGACAGCTGGGCTGCCTGAATGAAAGATTCTTTATTGACGATCTTCCTCGTCTTTTTTCTCTGCCTATTAAGCTAAATTCAATTCTACTTTCTCTTGCCAACCCTGTCCGAGGCTACTCCCTCTAGGAAGTATCAGAGAACTCAACTTGGTTTAAGCAACTAGACCGAATTTTGTGATGAGTCAGGAATACTTCTTTAGGATAAGAATTACAATTGACTTCAACATAGTTCATTGGTACCAATTCTGGCTCTTCTGCAAGCTTGCTGTGTGACTTTTGGATAAGTCATAACCTTTCTGTTTTTAGTTTCCTGAAAAGTGCAGATAAAGCCGTAGTGCTTTTCATCCATCTACTTCAGAGAAGTTTTATGAAGGTTAGTTAATTAATTGTCAAGATGTCTGCATATGGGGTGTGTTACAGAAATGTCAAAAAGTGGGACAAAGCAGGCAAGGGAGGAAAAAGGAATGATTGTGAAATAATTGCTAATTTTTCAACATCTTCAAAATTTTAGGGCAGTTGTCAAGTAAAGTTCCCAAGTTTGAATCACTCTCAAATTATTTGGATGGCAAGTTGGTTATTTCTAGCTTCGTTTACCCCTCTTGAATTGCATGTAGGAGTGTGTTGGTTTAATGATTGTCATTGAATGTAGTTGAGTAGAGCAAGCTTTGAAGAGGCTTCTGCCTTTGACTATGAGCTTCATTTTGCTACATCATTAAGACTATATGCAGTCAGTATTTCTGCAAGGGAAAAAATGAAATTGTTTCCCTTAGGAAACCGATTGTCTCCAGCCAGGCTAGTGAAGTTTGTCAGGACTGCAGAAGTTAGAGTGATAACAGCTCCTATTTCTTGAGCGCTTAATATACTCCGTATACCTCACTTGCACTATCTCATGTATCCCAAAAGAAACCCAGGGAAGGAGAATGATGGTTTCTGGTTTCTGACTCTTTTCTTATTGTATTTCCTTAGTAATCAACTTATACCCCTCGAAGTGTGTAGCCGTGGCTAGCGGCAAGTGTTGTTATGGATTTGAGATCATGGATCGGGCCCTTAGGGACACACACTTGTGATGCTTCTGACCACATTAGTATCAGGCTTTAGGCAACTGTCCTACCTGGTAATAGTCCTATAAACATATCATCAAGCATTGAAAAATGACAGCTGACCCACTCATTCTGGAATTTCATTATTAGAATATACCATGGTTTGGTCTGTATAATGTAGTTTTGAGCAAGTATGTATTCATTCAACTGGAGACGTAGTGGGTGGGGGGGAGAAGAGAGTACAGAATTATAGGCTAGCTGGAGAACTGCTTTTTCATTTTAAGACTGCTCTGGTGGAACTAGAAAAGAGATGGGAAAAAATATGCATGTGTATATGTGTATGTCAGTGGGACATGTCTTCTTTACTTACTAATTTTGCTTCCATATGGACTGGAGGGAAGTGTGAACCAGAAATCTGCCTTCTTTAAAGTGTGTAAAAAGCCCAAGGACCTTGTATGGCTCTTAGTTGCTAAAATGCCAAATGCCACAAGCACTGTACCATGGAGATCATTCATGTGAAGGCCTGGGAGACGGGCATCTTGGGTAGCCTCTGCCCTTAGTGGGCTAAGGGTTTAGCTACAAATAGAAACTGACTTCTCTGAATCTGGATTCTCAGACTACCATTTACTACCACTGAAAATACATTTTTTTTAAACCAAATAGTTGGGGGTAGGGGGTGGGATAAAGGCAGTTTAGAGAAAATGCAGTCTGGTAGATAAACATCATATGCGTATATTTAAAATCAGCGCATTGACTGTTCATGCCGAGTTATAAAACAGAAAAAAACGAGTGTATTTTTGGATCTGGGGGAGAGTAAAAACACATGAGAACAATGTTTTCTTCCTTTCTTCAGCACACTCGAGTATCTCTTCGAAGCTTTTAGGAGGCCTTGCTTCCAGAGTTGAAGGTGTGGGCGGCATACATCTAGAACTCAAAGGTAAAACAAAAATAACAACAAGACACATACACACACACTATGCTGAGAAGTATTTCTGCTTGCCACACACACTTGTTGTGGAAAATGTCTGCGGGGGTGGCGACCTGTGAATGTTTATGTGGGAGTCAGAGCCGCCTGGATTGTGAGGTCCCAGGCAAGTGTAGGTAATTCAGCTCGAAAGCCACACACGCTCAGCTATTTATAGCTCCCCGTGGTGAACAAGTAAAACCAAAGTGCAGCTTCTACCTGCTGTTCCCAACTGAAGCTAACAAAAAACGGATAAGACCTCCTTCTGGTGGCCTTTGTAGTTTTAACTGACACACATACAAAAGTGATGACTTGGCGGCTCCCCTTCCCAGCCCTCTAGAGCAGGTGAGACTGTCAGACAGGCAGCCCCTTCAACGTTCAGTCTTCCCCTTCCTGGCCCAGAAGGGCGTTTGTTCCATCTCTAGCTTTGCAAAATGCATTGGAATATGTGTGTGTGTGTGTGTGTGTGTGTGTGTGTGTGTACGCATATGTATATAAAAATCCATTGTACTCCATTTTTTTTGGAGAGTTTATAATTTCTGTTAAGAGTTTTCTCTTTATATTCATCCAATTAATACCAAAGTATGGTGTAAAGGATTTTTCTTGCAGATCTTTTTTTCCTCTTCTAGCTTGTGTGCAAGGGATTCACACACACATACACATACACACACACACTTGCAAACTCTTTACCAAAAATCTTCAAACAAAACAACGGCAGAATCTGCTTGTAAGCAAGGTGGAATTGTTGGCAGAGGACGAAACCAGCCCTTCTCTTATGTAGACATACTTACTAGTTTCCGTTGGACTTCAATGTTCTTAGCAGAATCACAGATCCTAGGGTTACTGTTTTCTTAAGGATGTCTGCAATGAAAGCTTATCATGAACTGTGAGAAACTGTTGACAAGGGCTTCTGATGATCTTTGTAAAAGGAAAATCTCTTAAGAATCAGGACCCCAGTGGGAGGGGGGCATGCAGGTGGAGGGTGGTGGAGGGCAATGGCATCGTGCCCACACCGCGTGGTCCCTGCGCAGCCAGGGCTGGCAGCACCCCAGGCAGCGCGCACGGTAAGCAGGAAGCTGCGGCCAGTTGAGTTGCTCAGAAGCTACTGGAGCTAATAGATTGTGGTTGTGAGGAGAGCGGCAGCATCTCGGTAGTGATGGGAACACTGAAAAGCATCATCAAAACAGTTGCAGAAACATGCTGAGCTCTGCACTTCCGAGCTGGTGCCTGCTACAGCCCGGTTGGAGTTTACTGGAGCCCCAGAGCTGTGTGTCCAGCCCTGTCCAGCCCCGTCCAGCCCCGTCCAGCCCCATCCAGCCAGGGGCACACTGAGCTAGAGAAGTAGGGTTCAAAACATTGTAACTGTGGGATGGTGTGCAGGGGTGCAAACCTGGTTCTGAAGCCCTTTGCTTATTCCCAGGTTGGATAATGGTGCTTCTCCATCTCTTCTCAATTAGAAATGCTGTCCACCCATTCCCCTCCCCCCATTTAACTTTCGGCTTTCTGGAAGTGTGACATCTTAGGAGCGTGGTTCTACCACATAATGATCTGGCAGGTGCCAGTGAGTATTAGGACTGGTCCAGAGGAAAGGCGTTAGTTGTGTCAGCTCTCTGAATCAGATTTCCTGATTTTTTTTTTTTTTTTTGGTGTTATTTATTAACAGACACGTGTTAGAATTTCTCCCCAAACTGAAGGGCACCAAGAAGGCATCTGGCCAAGTAACAGAAAGGTGATGTTTGTGGGTATAACAAGGAGCTGTGAGACAAGGTGACCATCTCTGACCCCAGTACTCTGTGGCTTCAGACTCAGGGCCACCTGCTGCTCCATTGATAGCTAGGAGGCTCTTGTGCTTGCAAAAGGCCAATCAGTGCCCTAGAGACCAGTGCAGAGTTAGGGAGCCCAGCACCACCGTTACCTGTCAGGTCTGAGTCAAGCCTAAGTACCGTGGGAGTTGGTTAAGCCCTTTGTAACATCATATTTCTTTTATTTGATCTTTTTTCTTTTTTTACTATTTTATCTTTTTGTTCTGATAAAAATACAGATTTGGGGACCAGCAGCTGGCATAATGGCTATGTCGCTGGTCTCCCTCCCACGTAGTTGATGGCGGTTCAAGTCCCGGACCCGGTGGCTCAAACTCACGCCAGGCACGTGTGAGTGTGTGCCCAAGATCCTGAGAGGAGAATGGAGGAGAAGGGATTGCGGCGTGGCCATCCCCCCTGGGGGGTGATTTCTTGCTTTCTGTTTCTCTGTCTCTCTCTCTGTCTTTCTGGTGAGAGCAGACATGCTCTATAGCAAAAATGTCTCAAAAAAAAAAAAAAAACAAAAAACAGGTTTTCAACCATTTCAATCCCTTTTTACAGTTCAGTGACATTCCTTTGCTCTGTAAGGTCTATTTATTTACTGAATTTTCCAAAGAGTTTATTTATCTCTTCCATTAGCAAGATAAACAGAGACAGAGAGACAGAATGGGGTCTTGATGACACCACCCACCCCGGCCTCGGCCAGCCTCAGCTAGCCCCGATCATGAGCATGCTTGCCTGTCATGCTCGAGGTGGTCTTCGGACATGAATCTGAAACCTTCCCATGTGAGTCAGCTTCTCGGAGCATCATAATTTACTGGTGCACCACTATCCGGCCCCTGGGATCTTTTTAAAAATAATACTTTAAAGAAAGTGGCTTCGCTTTTTAAAGGAAAAAAAATCCACTAGAAAAATAATTCTCATAATTTCACTAGAAAATAACCAAAGTACGTATTTGTTATACATTTACATTGGTCTGTATCCTTCCGAGCTTTGTTCTGTGTCTCTTACTCCTCATGCCTTCTCCAAATTGGGATCATTTTAGTTTTTTAACCTGTTTTCCCCTTCTTCTCCTCCTCATTTAGAGTCTAAACATGTTCCAAATGGGGATCTTAACAAGGCCACTCCATTTGCCTGATGAATACGATGCCTGGAATAGTCCTTTCAGTCAGCCTCTTGTGGCCTTTTAGACCTTGGTAATTTGTTGAGTCAAATGTGCTTTGCTTTTATGTGTCAAAGGAGGGGGAAGAAAAAAAGAGAAGCCAAATCTCTGATCATAGTATCAAGTAAATTAGAGTTCAGAAAAACAGCAGAACTGGCTCCTCCTTTACTGCTCCCACACCAATCAGAAGATTCACTGGCAGAAGTAACAACTCCCAGTACACAGCGTCCTACTGGTCCGTAAGGAAGTGCTTAAGAAGAAAGGAGGTTGAGCAAAGGAGGAATATATATGTTTATTGTTCTAATAAAAATACAGATTTTGGGACCAGCAGCTGGCATAATGCCTGGAATAGTCCTAAGAATATGTATGTATATATTTTTCTTTTTCTTTTTACTTGCCAGAGGGCACATGAACTTACCAGAGACAGACAAGACAGACAGAGGGAGGGAGGAAAAAGCACGCCTTCACACCATGGGGCATGGTCACACCACAATCCCTTCTCTTCCATTTCTCTATCCTGTCATATATTTGGCATGTTCTTCAAGCCCCCAGTCCAGAATCTGAACTGTGATTGACCATGTGGGATCCAACTCCTTTACCACTTGGCCATGGGGCTGGCCCCCCAGAAGGGAGTTTTTGTCTCTTTTTTGAAAAGGGCAAGAAGACCATCAGCAAAATTTGAAGTTGTATACATTAAATTTTTTGCATAGGGATTTCTGAATATAGTTGAAATTAATTGACTTTTTTCAAACTTGAGAGGTCCATGGAGGCCATCAAGTCTAAACTCTTAGAACGAATAAATTGACTGTGGAGGCCCCCAGAGAGGCCGTACAAGCTGACTTCATTGCGGGTACAAGGTAACCTTCGCTTATTTTGTTAGCAAATATATATCAAGCACCGACACGCAGGAGGCATCGTTTTATGCCCTGTGTCCCAGCAGTGGAAACAAGCAGAAATCCCAGCCTTTATTTCGTTTATCACGTGTCAGGTACTGTTCAAAGTACCTCTCATCTGTTGACACAGTTGCCCTGTCATTGGCCGTGTATGTGATTTTAGTATCTGTCTTTCACAGACGAGAAGGTGGAGGCGCAGGAAGGACATGGCAACGCCTGGGCTCAAACTGGACAGTCTGACTCAGGATCTCACATTCTTATGATGAATAGTGTGCATGCATATACAGACTTATTTGTTCTTATACCTATAGTCCAGTTCAGACCTCTTGAAACTAAGTTAAATAACTTTTCATATTATATTGGATGACCTAATTTGCCTTGAAGAAGACAGTCAGTCTAGATAAGGGTAGATATTTTGCTATCTGATAGTCGCTTTTTATTAGAAATCTACTTCCTGCAGTCCCATCTTTCACTAAACAGGTGTGTTCTAGCTCTCGGTTGTATCGTAGAGTTCTTTCATGTACTCTCCCTGAGCCTCGGCATAGTCCTTTGAAGTAGATATCATTACCTCTGCTCTGTGGATGAAAATACGAAGGCTCAGAAAAGTCAAGTGACTTCTCTCATGTCACTCAGCAAGGCTGGGACCCATGCCCAAGCTTTCTGCTTCCAAAGCTGGAGGCTCATCTTCTGCTAGTAAGAGAATCAGTTAATCCAAAGAAAACAAACTGGCCCATCTTGGAGAAAGGCGGACTGTTGTTGACCCAGATAGAAGCTGTCAGATGTTTAACGGTGAGGACCGTGCATTACTCTCACATATGCCATTTAAGAGGATAGTTCTCAGAGCTTTCCCCTGTTCTTACTGAAAAAAAAAAAAAAAAAAAAAAAAAAAAAAAGAAAAAAGATCTGGACCAGCCCATGGTGTGAGATCTCACATGACTGACTGTACAGTTTGAGTCCTGGACCTAGAGGTTTGAGAAACACACTGGACTTTATTTCTCTTTCTGTCTCTCTTTGGAGAGTGCATGTGCCCTCTGGAAAGAAAAAAAAAAAACAACCACAAATAAAAGAATATCCAATTGGAGATAGGAAGATTCCCTGACCTGCAATAGGAAGTTGGACCATGACATAAAGGGAATAAAGCATTCTTTGCACACTGCTTTATTTTAAATAAGAAACTCTCTATACACCAAGGCTGTGACTTTTCAATTCATTATAGGTAGAAGTAGATAATTTTATAGAAAAGATTGTACTTCCTTATGTGCGTCCCTGCAGTAAGCCAGTTTATATGGAAAATGTAGGTAGGAAAGTGATGAGATTTGGTCCTGCGTTAAAACACTCGAATTCTGAGGTATAGGCAGGCAGCCATGCTGTACTAGACTTTTCGGGAACCTGTGTACTCGCTTCCGTACAGACCAGTTGTGAACATCCTTTCCCTTCTGCTTGCCTGCCCTTCCTCCCTCCTTTCCTTTCTTTCCAGTGATGTTTCCCAAAGGCCATTGAAAAAAAAAAAAAGAAAAAAAAAGTTGGCTATTGTTTCCTTTTCTCCCCATTCAAAATAAAAACAGCTTTATTATGTCATGGGGGCACACACACACACACACATACACACACACATACACATTATAAATATGTATGTACAGGTTCTTACAATTATTTTATTGAATAGGAAAATATTTGTGAAAAATTTGAACAGCTTTTGGACACTGAGTTATTGGTATTTAGGCGTGGATAAGAAATGGCCAAAACGAAGTCACAGAGTTTTATCCTAAAATGTGATCATCAACATTTTGGGAAGCTGGGAGGGTCTCATTGCTTCTTGCAGGTATGAATGTTCTGGAAACACTGTGCCTCCACAGAGGACTTCCTCCTGGCAGTGGAGAGGGGAGACACAGGGAATAACTAACCTACAGTCCATGAGTGGATGTGGCCTGCGTTTCCCTGTTCTGCGGGTGTTTCTAGGGTTGGATTTCAGGTGTAGTGCGTTTGTTGAAATAGTGCCACCTGTGACCTCATGGCAGAAAAGCATACTGCTTTGAGAACCATCTAGAACACTTCAGAACAAGAACTATGGCCCTTAACATTAAATAAACAGGGCTGAACAAACCTCTCCTTGAGCGGGTATGACCTTGTGTTTCTTCCTGGCCTCTTCAAAATAACCCACGCCAAGTACTAAAGACGCAGATGCCTCACTGGTACCTTCAAACAGCTTTTGTTGTTTTGTTTACTGGGCTCATCACCGGTATAGGCAATTTACTTTTTTCTCTTTTTTTCCTTTAATGTGGTTATGAAAAAAAAAAAATCTGACAAAAGCTCTACCCTCTTAATACATTTTTAAGTGTACCTACATATTGTTCACCGCAGGCACAGTGCTGGACAACAGATCTCTAGAACATTTTTGCATAACTGCAACTTTACATAGACCCATTAAAAGGCAACTCCCTTTTCCCTCGGCCTCAAGTCCCTGGTAACCACCAGCCTGCTCTTTTCTCCTATGGCTGCTTTAGATACCTCATGGAAAACAGTATGGAGGTTTCTTACAAAATTAAAAATAGAATGATCAAATCATTTAGCAACCCCATTTCTGGGTATTTATCCTGTACACGTAATTTGATGTCTGTGTTGTTAACAACCCTCTGAAAAGGAGTGTTCACTTTTGGTGCATTTGGGATGGTCTTTGGGCAGAGCTGGTGGGTGCATTTGCAGGGATGGAAACAGTTTCACAGTCAGTTTGGACTCTAAAAAGCAAAGTCCCCTTTTAATCATTTTATGAGGGTTTTCTCTTAATGGAAAGGGAAAGCAGTTTCAACAGGAACACATTCAAACCCAATAAATTAGAGAGTGGGGAATTATGACGCAATGATTGTGCAGCGGGTTCTCACTAGGAAAAATAACTAGAAATCAAATTGTGTATATATGTAGTATTTTCAGCCACCATTGAACGATTATTTCAATAGGGCTTTTATGGGATAATATGAGATACCAGCTGAGATTATATTGATATGTGAAAGGTTATATGAAACAGGTTTATTTTTAGGAGTCATGCTTCACAGCTCAATCACCCCACGGTATGAGTGGTGTATTCCTGTTCTATTATTAAAAAAATTATCTAAAAAGAAAAATACTCCCTCATCTTCCTTAGAAGAGAAGAGGGCATGAGTTCCACTTATGAAAGTAGAAGAGAAAGGCATCCTGTTTTATCTTCTCAGACTATTTTTCACACGTAAAAATGGAGTAGAGACCTTAACCTAAATACCTGTGTTGCCTCAAGTCACATTAACATTCATCACTTTTGCATCTTCCCTTCTTATGGGTATTGTGTCAGGAAGAGAGACTTGACTTTTACTGGTGCTTTCCATTTGTAAGTTTTCTCCTTAATTTCCTTAGAGTCATTTTCAGAGTCATAAATTACTATTTGATCCTTTCATGTTCATCTGACACTCTCTGTTTAGAACATAAGTCTTCTAAAGTAGCACAAAACAGTTTCTGGCCCGTGTTCTAGTTCCTGCCTGCTGCTAACTAGTTGTGTGGCGTTGGATGAGTTATTCCGTCTTTCAGGATCTCTGAGTCTTCATCTCTGAACCCTGGGTGTTAGGCTAGAAAGACGATATCTAAGTTCCTTGGAAGTCTAAAAATTGTGATGCTGTTGTAGGGCCAGGTGTTCCATCGAGCTGGTTGGTGATTTGCACTTAGTACCAAGGACGCAGCATCACAAGGTCTTATTTCAACAATGGGTAAGTTTGCTAGAGAAAAACGTAGGGAAGAGGGTGGGACTTGTGGACTTTTTGACAGAAGAATTCAATGTTAACTCTTTATGTGTTACGCAGTATTTTAACACTATTGCTTAAAACAAACATTCTCCATTTTATGTTTTCTAAAATTGTATAAAAATGGCAATTGATCCTGTTCAACTCTAGATGTGTCTGTACTAAAATATGTTGAAAGGAAGTCCCTCTCATCCAGCGTTAGAGAGTATTTAGAGTTCTGTTCCTTATACAAGAATGTGCTCACAAATATGGCATATTATAAAAACCCATCTGGAGAGTCTTCTCCATCAGTTCTGAGTCTCACAGAGGACATCTTTATGCTCAGCAAGAATGGGGAATTCCAAGGATTGAGTTTTGACTTATATCAATAGAATTTCAGTGACTTTTCTTTTTTAAAAACTATTTTATTTATTATTATTAAATTTGTTATAAGACGTGCACTCACTAGAGAGAGAGAGAGAGAGAGAGAGAGAGAGAGAGAGAGAGAGAGAGAGAGAGAGAAGTTAGAAAACAAGCCACCGTGTCTGGGACTTGAAATACCATCGACCATGTTAGAATTCAGCACCTTACTCACCACACCACCTGCTGGCCCTCAGCTGTTTTTTTTTTTCCTTTTTTCAAGAGATTTTTACTCTGTAGTGCATGCACTCACTGGAGAGAGAGAGAGAGAGAGAGAAAGAGAGAGACAGAGAGAAATCACCCTCTGAGGGATGGCCACACTGCAATCCCTTTTTTCTACTATTGGGATTTGAGCATGCATGCACATGGAGTGGGTATGATTTTTAAGCTGCTGGGTCCGGGACTCAATCAGCCATAAGGGAGTACAGCATCTTAACCACATGTCATCTGCTGGCCCTCAGCTGTTTTTCTCAAAAACCCGTAGAAGGCCTAATCGTTCACCTTTATTTGGAGGGGAGGAAGAGAAGGTAGAGGTGATAGTGAAAGGACGATAACCATTCTTTGTTCTCTTTAAGTTTTAGTGTATTAAAGTATTATTATCATTACCAGTTGTTTACTACGCTGTGCCGATGAATGTGAAATTTTGCACATCCGAGAGTCAGGTTAGTATTTGGGAAATGACAGAGTTCAGCTCATATGGTATTCGGCATGAAAGCAGACCAGGTTGAAGGACATACTGAACTGTGATGTTTTCCTCATCTTACGTGGAACATGCCTGTTAGCACACCACTGGAGTGGAAACTTAGATGACTTCTGGATGCAGCTGGTTTGACATTTCCTTGCGACTGTGTAGCCTAATCACACGCAGGTTAGCACTGTTTTGAAAGGAGAAGCAACATGGCATAGCGGAACAAGTGTGGCCTCTGGATCTGATTTTAGGCAATAATGACTGAACTTTATCTTCTGACTTTTCTTTGTAAAGTGGATGTAATATTTACCACGTGAGGTACTGTGAAAATTAAATGATCAATGCATGTAAATGCTCAAAACATGTTATGGTCCCCACCCCCACACTCTTTTTAAGGTGGATTGGGAAAAACAAACAAAACAAATATATTATGGAATAGAAATCCAGCAGTTGGATTGTAATTTTTGTCTTTGTTAATCAACTTATTTGAGACCTTGTTCTCCAGTATTTTGATTGACAGTCCAATAAGGGGGTAGATTGGTTCCATCATAAATGAATGCCAGTGGCTTCAAATGGGCTGCCATAAGTCTGTGATCTCATTATGTTACCCGGGTCAGCTTGCTCTCTCATTTTTTATAATGACTATGACCAATGTCCTTTGCTCTTAAACTTCTGATCATCCTTCCTCTCCCTGCCGCATCTTGTTCCTTCTATCTTAACCAATGACTTTGACATCTATATCATAAATACAATAAAAATTATCAGATGAGAACTGCAACTTCCTGTTATCCAAACATGAAACTTCTTTTGTCTACATATATATTTTTTTCTTCCTTTCCTTTGGTACAATAGGGGAGGTGTTCCTTCTCCCAGCTAAAACCAATCTTTCATCTCTGTTTTTGCATCCCCTCCTCTTTAACCTTCTTGAGAAACATTATTGATGATCCCATCTTTCCCCTATATATTTTAATATCTCCCTTTTGAACTGGATGTTTCTTTCTTTTTTTTTTTTAAGAGAGAAATTTTTGCTATAGGGTATGTGCACTTGCTGAAGAGACAGAGAGCAAGAAATCACCCCACAGGAAGAGTGGTCATGCCACAGTCTCATCTCCTTTTTTTCTTGGGATTTTGGGCATGCACACGCCTGGTGTGAGTTTTTATGCAGCTGGGTCCGAAACTTGAACCCCATCTTCTGGATGTTTCTATTGACATTTAATTATACTCCCAGAAGGTTTCAAAATCTTTTCCTTGAACCTCTTGTCCTATTTCTCTCCTTCTCTTCTATCTATTTTATTTAAAGGGCTCTTAATATTCAGTGTCCACATTTTTTCTCCTCCTTAACCAAATTCCATTGCTTTGCTGAGTCAGCATTCCTTAAAGTTATCAGTCATCTCTATATTGCTAAAACCAATGATTATTTTTCTGCCATCTATACCTGCATATTTCAAAACAACTTTTTTTTTTTTTTATTTGAGAGATTTGTGCTGTAGGGTGCATGTGCTCATTGGAGAGACAAAGAAATAGAAAGCGAGAAGTTACCCCCTCCCACAAGGGGGATGGCCACATTGCAATCCCTTCTTCCCCATTCTCCTCTTGGGATTTTGGGCACACACACACACGTGCCTAGTGTGAGTTTGAAGTCATTGGGTTCAGAACTCAAACTGCAGTGGGTCACATGGGAGTTCAGTGACACAACTGCTATGCCATCTGTTGGTCCCTCTCAAAACTACTTTTAATTTAACTTGTCTAAAACTGAACCCAGGATCCTCTCTTTCAAGCTTGATTCTCTCCCTAACTTATTCTGAGAGTATGGTGTCAACTACTTTCTAAAAAAATTATCATCATTATTATTATTTTAAGTTTGCTATAGGGTATGTCTGTGTGAGTGTGTGTGTGTGAGTGTGTGTGTGTGTGTGTGTGTGTGTGTGTGTGTGAGAGAGAGAGAGAGAGAGAGAGAGAGAGAGAGAGAGAGAGAGAGAGAGAGAAAGCAACCACCAGGTCTGGGACTTGAACCACAGTTGTCCATGTAGGAGCCCAGTACCTTAGCCACCATGCCACATGCTGGTCTCAAGTGTCAGTTACCCTTAATTCTCCTCTTTTCTTCACCCTTCCACATGCACTGCATCATCATGTCCTTTGGGCTTCATCTTCCCTATATCTCTTGGGTTTACCCACTTCTTCCCATGTCTGCAGCCTCCTTATTATCATATCATCTCTATTATAAACGATTGCAAGGTCCTCCTCAATGGTCTCCGTACACCCTTCAAGCTCTTCTCAATAGGACAGTCAATGTGATCTTTCTGAAATGTAAATTTCATTATGATACCCTCTTGCTTAAAAAAAAAAAAGAAGCTGTTCATAATTCTTAGCACATAGTAGTTATTTCCTCTGACCAAGATGCTTTTTTTAAATGTCTCTTATATTTTTTTTCATATGTCACTTCAAATATGACTTCGTTAAATCTTCCTGGACTCCCCAAACCAAAGTTGGTAATGACTGCTCTTATCACTGTGGTGATTTCATATTTGTGTGATTATCAGATTTATGTACACAGGCATTATTCACTGAGAGCACAGTTCATGTGTCTGTGACTCATCATGGAATCACCTGTGGGGGGAAGAATGAATGAATACTATGTTTTATGAAAATTACTTATATTCTCAGGATAAAGAGAGCAGAAAAGGAATAGAAACATCTGCTGAGGACTGTTTCATCCAAACGGATAAATCTTATACAGTAGACAACCACTATAAATTAATGTTTCTTTTTGATAATTTGGAGTGCTTGCTGAAAGGTTATTGTGTTGCCAGAGACCACATCTCCACATCTCCTGGTCCCTTGCATTGACATGTGGCCATGTGATTTGTTCCTGCCAATGTGATGTGCCTGGACATTCTGTGTTTGATTTCCAGGTTGAATATATTAAAAGGTAGCTATATCGTTTTCTCTACTGCAGCTGGAGGTAGAGAATTCTGAGACCAGAGGTGTCAGTGCAAACACAAAATGGAAGCCATTGAACCTTTAAATTATTGCAGGGAAAGCCTTCCATCCGGGGACACCCACATTGACTTTACATGAATGACTAGTGACTCACAATTGTGGGGAAATCAGACCCCACCTATTTTTGGAAATAAAGGTTTTTTGGGGACCTAGCTATGCCTGTTTGTTTACATACTGCTTCTGACAGATTCTACATTATAACAAGAGTTGAGTAATCTCAACAGAGACTAGATCTTGTCCTTTACCAAAAAAGCTTGCCAAAGCCCTGCCTATTGTGTTAAGCAGCTGTAATTTTGGGGTTTAATTGTTATAAAAAGGAAAATTACCCTAACTACCATACCTTCCTAAGCATAAATAGAATACCTCTCTGAACGCTTTCATCAATTGCTGTATTCTTTCATCAAGTGTTTATTGAACATGTAGTATGTTCTTAATATAGGTAATATAGAGATAACTGAGTTGGGATTGCTGCTCTGAAGAAGCTCAATGTATTAATAGGGAGATAGGTGAATCGACGGTTAAAATATCAGTACAGTGTAGGTAAATGTTGGCCCCTAATGACTCACATAAGAGGGGTACTTATCCCAGATGTGGGAAAAGTGTGGGCTGCAGGTTAAGTGTCCTAAGACACAGACTCTTGAGATTGAGACTAGTGTGCAAGAGGTTTATTGTGGAGTGGCCTCTGGACCAACACCTTTTTAGGAGAGGAGAAGGAATTCAAGTTAGGTAGGAGCAGTAGGGCAGTGAAAGCCTCAGATAAACTGCAACTGGTCCCACAGAGCCAGGGCCCTTCCTGCATCACCCAGTCTTTGGCTGGGAAGTTGCTGCCTGGGTGGGAAGGGTGCGATCATGTTGAGGGGTTTCTTGTCTGATGCTATTCCTGAAGAGAAAGCTGACAATAGAAGCTCTCAGCATCTGGGGAATACATTCTCCATCCTGAAGGGGCCATCTGGATAGTAACCCTGAAGCTACCAGAGGACGATTCAGATACAAATCCTTGGGGAAAAGTATAGCGAAGCTGAAATCTAAACTTTGAGCAGAGAGTTGAATCTTGAAAAAGGAGAGGGCCAGATCAGTAGATGGTGTAGTGGTTACATCGCTGGACTCCCACATGGCTGACCACAGCTCGAGTCCCAGAGCCAGTGACTTGAAAATTATGCCAGACGTACGTGCATGAGTGTCCAAGATCCTGGGAGTTGGGGTGGGTTGGAAGAAAAGGTATTGCAGTCTGACCGTCCTCTCGGAGGGGTGATTTCTCCCTTTCCCTCTCATTGTCTCCGTCTCTCTCTGTCTCTGGTGTATGTGTCCTAAAGTAAAAACCTCTCGTTTAAAAAAAAGAAAAGAGAAAAGAGGGAGCAGAAATGTGTAGTGGAGAGTGCCCCAGGCAGAGAGAAAATGTTTTCAAATCAGTAAGAACGAAAGCGAACAGAGGAAGATCAGAAACGGAAATTCCACCTTGATTGGCCAGTATGATTTTCCATGAACAAACTTTCTCATTTTGACCAGATTTAAGTGGACAGAGAGGCTGTCAACGGGCACCATATTTGATTTGCAATTGCAGAATACCTACAATCCCAGAAGCTCCAGTTCATAATTAAAATTACCTTACATTTTTAAAGAAAAGTATCTTCTATATAGGTACAACCTAACTAAGCCCACAGTCTGGTAGCAGCTTCACAAGACCTGTATTAGGGATGTAATAGCTCTTTGTCATGTAGCTTGAGTTACTTATCTTGAGTCAGTGGTTCCTCATCCAAATAATTATTTCTCTATTCTCTGGAATTCTCCATTCTGCTCAAATCTTTCTGCTTCTTCCCAAGTAACCTTGATGGACTGGTGCAAATGTGAGGAGAATAGACAAATTTTCCAGTTCAATAGAGAATAGCCATTATATGATTTATATGCCCAAACATAGGGCATATTTGAACAATTAGATAGGGTAAATGGTAAAGTGATAAGGTTTACAGCTCAAAAACAACTAAATGTTGAGAGGATTCCGCATGGCTACTGGGAACTAGATATTTCAGGGGACAGGAGAAATGAAGATTTTCTACTCATAATTCAGCCTCCAGCAAGCAAAGCTAGTGTGGCAGGAGAGTTGAGCCCTTCCTTCAGAGGATTCCGCATGGCTACTGGAAACTAGATATTTCAGGGGACAGGAGAAATGAAGATTTTCTATTCATAATTCAGCCTCCAGCAAGCAAAGCTAGTGTGGTAGGGAGCCCCTCTGACTTTCTATCTCTGTCTCTGTGTCTCTGAGGTCTCTGTCTCTCTCTGCTCCTGTCTCTTTTTTTTTTTTTTTTGGTAATTTTTCCTTTTTATGATTTTTTTAAATGTAAAGATTTTCTCTGGCTCTCAGCTCCACCTTTTTTGTTTTGTTAATAATCCCTTCTGGTCCTTCCTCCCAGGCAGGAGAGTTGAGCCCTTCCTTCAGAGGATTCCGCATGGCTACTGGGAACTAGATATTTCTAGCGCGCCGCGCGGTTTTCTATTTTGTGATTTTTTTTTTAAAAAAAAGAACTGTAATTATAATATTTTTTTGTCTTTTTTTTTCTCTTTTTTTGTTGTTTCTCTCTCTCTTTTTCATTTTCCTTTTTCTTGTCTCTCCACCCAATATCTACTGAATCTGCTGCACCAGCGATCACAACAGAAAAGCAAACAGATTCTAGAACACCTCTGTCTGCTTGCTCCTGAACATTGAGGCTTAACTCCAAGAATTTGAAAGAAACACACTATCCATCAGATGACAAGAAATCACCGTCGGATCATGAGAAATATGGGAAAACGAGAAAATACCTCTCCTCCAATGGAAAAGAGTAACTCTCCTTCATCCACAAGCAGTTCGGTGAAAGTCATGGAAATGTCTGATAAGGAATTTAGAGCATTCATAATGTCGAAGCTAACAGAGATGGAAGAAAAGAGAGATAATGAACTGCTAAAGAGAAAGGAGAAAGAAGTTGCCGAGTTCCAGGAGATGAGGAAATTCTTGCAAGATCTAAAAGAGGAATTACACACTTTACAAAAGACTCAAACAGAACTGCTAGAGATGAAGTCTATAATACAAGAAGTCAAAATCTCCCTTGAAAGTATTAAAAGCAGACTAGATCATTCAGAAAATAGAATCTCAGATGTAGAAGAGAAAATGGCTGGCTTAGAAAAGTCCACCACGAAGACTGAGAAAATGGCCCAAAAATTTGAGAATGATATGCGAGAAGTACTGGATACCATCAAACGTCCAAATATCCAGATAATTGGCATTCCAGAAGGTGAAGAGACCCATAAGGGCATTGATAATCTATTCCATGAAATCCTGCAAGAAAAGTTTCCAAACCTAGAGAGGCATTCGAAGATCCAGTCCCAGGAAATACAAAGGACCCCAAATAAAATCAACCCAAGAAGATCTTCTCCAAGACACATTATAGCCAGGTTGACCAAAGCCGCAGACAAAGACAAGATACTAAGATTGGCAAGAGAGAAACATCAAGTTACCTACAAAGGACATCCCATCAGGCTAACAGCAGATCTCTCATAGGAAACAATGCGAGCGAGGAGAGAATGGGAAAATATATTCAAAGTGTTATGAGAGAAGCAATTTCAGCCAAGAATACTGTACCCGGCAAGATTATCTTTCAGGTGGGAAGAAAAGACAAGAACATTCTCAGATAGATAAAACCTGAAAGAATTTACCAGCACCAGACCAGATCTCCAAGAAGTTCTCAAGGGTGTGTTGTATCAAGAAAATTAAACACAGACACATGGAAATAAGAGTCCTATGAAAACTTAATCATAGGGACAAGTCTGGAGTTTAATATTATATCCCAGAATTTAATCAGGAAAATTGAACCAGAACAGAAGATAAAAGTACATGAGACTGATAGGTTCACGCACCTACCATTTGAACAGAATCCTAACTTGTTTCCTGGCTTTAAGCAAAGTTCCTTGTCACTTCTTTGAGTTAAGTTAGAACTGGTTTTCTTAGTAGTAATGAGTGAACTCACCACTGAAAGTAGTTAGATTATGTAGGAAATTGTGTGATCAATGCAACGTGGGTGGGAAGGGAATGAAGGACAATTGTAGACACCGGAGGTGGTGTGAGAGGAGGGTGGGAAGGGACAGAGGGTCAGAAAGAGGGGTGGAAGTAATTCTAGGAACTAGTAATGGAAAATTTTTTGTAATGTACATGATTGTGTCACTATGCAGTGTGTACTGGATGGGAGATTGCATTTTGTATGCTGCGATGAAGCTTAGGAAAGGAATGTAAATTGAGTTAGAAAAAAAGAAAAGTTTCAGAAAAAAAATATATATCTATTCAATGACTGCAGTAGGATATGCAGCCCCAGCTAGGTGCTACTTTATAGGATGCATAAAGTAAGACTTGTGTTCATGGAAATGTGTGTATCACCTGTGTTTGCTATGAGGGTATTTGGATTGATTAGGGTCTTTGGCGATACAATAAAATGTGAGGAGAAAACAGTATAGAAAGCAAACATAGATACCAGAGACAGTGTGGGAGGAGAGTGGGAGATGGGAGAGGGTAGGAGATAGGGAATCAAGGAATGGGGGGGGGGGGAAGCAAAACATACAGAAGACAAGAAATGGAAGATCATTTGCTGACAATAACATGTTTGTTGATGTGCTTGATTGAGACAATATATAATGTACTTTGGATGGAAAATCTCATTTTGTATGCTGTAATGATGTTCAGTGAATGAATGCAAATAAATAAATTGAGAAAAAAAACAACGAAATGTTTGTTTTGTTACCTAAAGCAGATGAGCAAAAACCTAAACAGCAGAATACTTTGCAAAATGTATTTATAAATGTCTAGGAATAATCTTCGTGCATATATTAAATCCTACATTTAAAATTCTATACCCCTTAAGTATATCGCTTATTAGATTCCTTGATTTGATAAATTGTGAATTTGATTCTAAACTTCTGGTTATGACCTCATATTGTTTTATTTAGTTATTATATTGATCCTACTGTATTGTACTATTCAACTTAAGCCAAAGTTGAAATTTAGAAATCATTTGTGTCTGGGTGTTCTTTTTTTTTTTTTTTTTTATAGGTTGCGAGGCTTGCCAGAGAGAGATACAGACTGAGGCGAGGCAGTGAGAGGGAAAGTGAGAAATCATCCCTCAGGGGGGATGGCTACACTGCAGTCTCCTTTCCATCACTTTCCTTCTGGGATTTTGGGCACATACACACATACACCCAGGTCTGGGTCTCAAACTGTAGTGGCCCTGTAGGAGTCCAGCACCTTAACCACTACACCGCTCGCTAGCCCCATGTACTAGTGTGTTTTATGAAGAAAATATTTAACACCATGTGACAAACATATGGGCATTATAAAATTTATAATGTGCATTATGAGCTATTTGTTTACATAGTAACCTAAATGTTGATATGAAGCATAAAACAAAAAGAGATATCCTCTACTCATTCACTCACCTTCAGACTAGAATATTAAACATTTAAGTCTATCTGTATGCCTTTACCTGATCTAGTTATTGTTGTAGTAACAATAGTAAAAGCAATCTTATACTATTTATGTTGTACGAGTTAGTTTCACAATTTCTTTTTCAAGAGTATACATTTTGCAGGTATGGGTATTAATACTTGAGATATTAAATGCCTTCTTAAATTAAATAAATGATTATAGTCAGAACCAACATAAAAGCTCAGACCTACAACACCCACCTTGCTTATTTAAAAAATAAAAACAATGTTGATGTTTCCAGTCTTTTGCAGTGTTTTCTCATCAACTGAAACATGATATTGGAGGTATGAAGAATAGAGTTTATCAATCTCTGGTTATTACAGACCTAGAAAATGATTCAAAAGACTCCCAGAGGGACCAGCAAGTGGCATAACGGTTGTCACTGGACTCCCACAGAGTTGACCTTGCTGGCTTAAACTCATGCTGGGTACATATGCCTGTGTGCCCAAGATCCCAAGAGGAGAATGAAGGAGAAGGGATTGAGGTGTGGCCATCCACCAGGGGGTGATTTCTTGCTGTCTCTCTGTCTCTCTGGAAAGTGCACACACACTATAAGCAAAAAAAAAAAAAAAAAAGAAAGAAAGAAAAGAAAAGACTCCCAGAGAAGAATACTTCAAGAGTTCCTTTAGGAAGCTGTTGTAGGAAAAGTCTTCTATTTTTTTTTTTTTTTTTAAGAGAGATTTTTGCTACAGGGTGCATGTGCTTGCTGGAGAGACAGAGGGACAGAAAACGAGAAGTCACTTCCCAGGCGGATGGCCACACTGCAATCCCTTCTCCTCCATTCTCCTCTTGGGATTTTGGGCATGCATGCACACTTGCCCAGTGTGTTTTAAGCTGTCAGGTCTAGCACTTGAACCGTGATTGACTATGTGGGAGTCCAACAGGTAACCATTACGTCATCTGCTGGTCCCAGGACTAGTTTTCTATAGCTTCCACCTTGACACCATTTAGTCTTTTCCTGCTAAAGTTTATGCTTATTTCCTCTTATTTCTTTCTTTCTTAAATGAGGAGGAATGTCCACTACTCTCTACCTTATGCTTCCTTCTTTTTGTGATAAGCATTTCTGAGCATATTCAATGTCACTTCATATATGTTGATCCTATGAAAAAAATATTGAGGTTATACTGTATGCCTTAATGATCTCTTCTTCATACTAAAGATATTCTCAGTTTGCCCATCATTGAAGATATTATTCTCTATAACTTTACGAACAATTTTCATCATCTTTTTTCTGGATATTCTCTAGCATTTGTACATTTGTCTTAAAT
This sequence comes from Tupaia tana, assembly GCA_026018925.1. Taxonomy (NCBI): domain Eukaryota; kingdom Metazoa; phylum Chordata; class Mammalia; order Scandentia; family Tupaiidae; genus Tupaia; species Tupaia tana. The sequence goes on along the minus strand of JAKSZU010000016.1, from coordinate 31,909,372 downwards.
TAAAAAAAAAGATAAGTCCTTTTATGTTACTGAAAAATCAAGTTTTCTTGGCTGTGGCCTTTTTAATTCCGAGCCTAGGAAGGACCCAACGAGTACCTTTTATAGCCTAAGCATCTAATTGCTAGGCCTGTGGTCGACCTGTTCCTTTCTAGTTTTTCTCTTTTGAGTTATACTCTTGAATACTTTCCTTCCCTCTCTTCCTCTTCTTGAAAATGGATTAAATGTCTATTAGGGTTGGTAGGTAGATCCAGTCAAAAGAAAGTCAAGAATTTCAATACTTTAAAGGCACAGAATAAAGACATTCTAGCAAATTTTAGCTCATGTGCTAACACTTAGCTCAAAAAGAGGAAGATAATGAAAAATCCTACTCAAACCAATAACCTTGAATCACTTGCCAAACAAATACTCTTAGATTCAGAGAAAAAAAGAGTCTGAAGAAATGTGCTTATCTAACATTCTACCATTCTTCCTCATAATGTCTGGTTCCAATGCACTTAGTAAGTTCAACTATAATTTTTTTTTAGCTTGTTAAGCAAGGTGGTATACCTGAGCTGTACTTAATCTTGCTTTCTGTCTTAAAAAATCAGTTTTATATAGTATTACTGGAATCAACTAGACTGATCCTATTTTTTTTTTAAACACTGGTTGGAGCATTTTAAGCTTTGGTTACATTACTTCCATTGCTTCCTGCATTTCTAGACAGATTTTCAAATTTCTTCCACCCCCTACTGACTGACATCACAATAGGTTTTATTGTCAAGTGTGTTGAGGTGTCAGACTACTAATGCCAGAGCTGGAGCCTCTGGGGATATGTTTCTGAAGACATGGGTGTTCTCCTTGAATCCATTTTGCCTCCCCCTCTGCCCTCCCCAAGACTTGTGGTGTCTGCAAGGCAAGTACTGTACAAACCTTATGAAGCAGATCATTAGTCAAGCGTCACACTTGGTGCAATGAGCTGAAGGTCATTGTATTTAGGAATTCAGATCACTTTTTTTTTTTTTTTTAAAAAAAAGGGCAATTTTAGTAACTACCTTTCTCCCAGCCCCCCAAATAAACTGGTACAAAAATGAGCAGTTTTTGAAGGTGTGGTGGCAATCATTCAGTTGTAAACAACAAAGAGAAGAATGTAAAAGTGAAACAGACATATACAAAAAGTTTAGTCTATTGAAGAAGACTACTTGAGGAAAACAATGGAAGATGACTCATTCTGAGGACAAGTATTTTCTAGATATACAAATATTAGCATGTGAATTAATCTCTCATCAGTATGCTAGGACAAATCAGCAGATTGTGTTCTTGGAAAATATGGTCCATGGGATGGAGTTTGATGGACATGAACAATCTGGGAAGATTTTTGTCTGAGGTGATGTCTGAACATGAAAGATAGGTGGAATAGGAAAAGAAGAGGTTGGGCCATGAAGGGAGGTGGCAAGGACTTTCCAGGTTAAGGGGCTTGCAGATAAAATGGCAGGGACTCAGACATCACAGAGCACACACAGGGTTTGTAGAAATAGTGCTTTGGTTTGACTAGGATGAAAGAGGTCAGAGACTGAAGTTAAAAGAAAGACCTGGACTTGCTTTGGTAGGCAGTAGGGGACAATACTGAAGGTTCTGTAAGACAGTGATAGGACCAGAACTAAACTTCAGCTAGACTAAGATCATGGATGTTTTGGGACACAGATTTACTAACTTTTGTAAAGCCCAAATTGTCAAAGACCACTAGGGAACTGGCATTCTTCCCTGTAGTCTTGGACACTAGAGATAAATATCAGGGCTAGGCTCCTGAGACTTGGATGTCAATAGTGGGTGCCAGACTAATTGCATCAGAGGAACACCCTGGTCTTATCAAACTGGAAGTTGCTTTTACCTATGGGGGTTATTTCCTACACTGCAGCTATTATCAGCTTTTGGTAAAATGATCAGACAACTTGACTCTCCTGTTGCCCCTGAGCCCTATCTAACTGTTCTTAGTGTGATCCTTGAAACATGTTTAACTTTGGTTTTGAATTCTGATCCTATGTTGACTGGGTGTGTTTATCATGCATGACATTTAGGAATTTGTCCTGTTGTCTTAGCTCTTGAGAGCCACTACTCACTTAGGGATTTTGGGTCTTACCCCAGGTTCCATTTTATGCACTTATGCTTCCTTCTTATTGCAGAACTCTGATCTCTGAAAGGGATCTATCAACTGTTTATCATGTGTATCCCTCTAAAAAGGAATCAGATGTTTTCTTATGTAACTTTGTCACTGATACATTATTTATGTTAACCTTAAATTTATTCTACATCCATTAAAAATGCTTACTTTGACTTTCAGCATATAGCCAATTGGCATCAGATAACCCTGAGGGAAAATAATTACATACTTTCAAGAAATTTAAAAAGGCCTATATATTAAATTGTGCTCATTACTGTAATCTCCTAGGAAGCCGCTAAGGGTTATATATTTATTTCTTACGTTTATGAGTGAGAAAACTGGCAAACTACTTTCTACCCCATATATACTTCAGTCAAAATGAAAGCACTTCGAAGCAAGGGTTATGTATTCTAGGGATGAATCCTCGGTCCTCCTGCTGCTTCCTCTGGAAACCCAAGTTGGCACTTACCTTAGACATGGGTGATTAAAATCCTGACTCAGATATAATCACTTTCTTCAAGATTTGTACATCGACTATCTTATTCTTTGGGGGTTTTCCTCAGTGTTTCCATTTAAGTTACAGATCTGTACCTCCTCCTTTGACCTCTATACACTGGAAAGAAGTAAAACATCCTGCATTAGCATAACTTCCCAACGTGACAGGTGGTATTTAGCTATTGATTTATGGCCTCTAACTTACATTAGTTTCCATCCCCTTCCACACATTATGGAGACCCTGTGTGCGCTGTAGATGCTGATGTTTTTAATGGATGTGAACTTAACCATTAATACAACATCTCTAGTTTAATGCAGATACTTCTGTTAAATGACAATATAATTACTAGTCATCGGCAAACCTCAAAAAGGTTGGGAGGTTCGGTTCAGTTAAACACCCAAGAGCGCAGATCCTTATCTGAAGTTTACCCCTTGTGTTTGGCAAGTCCAGGCTGGAAAACTCTCAAGATTCATCTAACGCATGAGATTTCTGTCAGCAGTTCTGTTGTTCCGTTTCTCGATATTATCACCCTTATTTTTCAGTCCCGACCCACTGAATATGATAAAATGCAACGTATAAAGACAATGGCAAAGTCATCCTTATCAACTTGGGCAGAATTAAATTTTCAGGGGATAAAGAAAACAAGTGGATAAATATTTTCTGTTGGAAAAACATGCTACCTTGTTGTAGTGTTGGAATCATTTCACCTACCACCCTGTCCCAGAGTCTTGTTGAAATTGTTTATCACTGCAGACTTTTCCCCTGACATCAGATTTGGGGGTGGGGGGAGTTGCTGAAGATGACTCAGATTAATCCTATTTGAAAACAAGTTTTTTTTTTTTTTTTTCCTAGAAAAAGTGTTAATGTTTAAACTTTTTTCAGTATGTTGGGGCAAGTCAGCAGGCTGTGTACTTAAAAAAATAATTAAAATACTTTCAACACTGTGTGTTTTGTGTTTAGCTTAGGAGGTATGTTGCATCGGTGGTGGTTTTTCCAGTTTTACTTTCCTCTAAATGACCTTTTTGTCCTTCTCTTGTCTTCTGTTTCATAAGAAAGTTTTGAAATTAAGAAAGAGCTTGAGTTACATGGGTATATCTAGCATGGCCTTGGAGAAGTGCCTATTGTCAGCTATTGCAGTTTGGTGATTTAAATTTCTGTTTCTATATGAAAACAAGACTTGGGAGTCAGTGTTCAGCCTAGACTAGTGGGATCATCCCTGTATCACTTGCTATGTAAATCAGAACTTTGGAATGAAAAATACGGCAGTATTTTTAAGATGCTTGTATGATGTTTATACAGGGAGTTAAACCAATTTGTTCTAAGTTAACCTAGGAATGTTGGCCATCATCTCAGAGACGTTTTAGCTTATACTGAAATCTAGCATTCTAGAGGCTTGAGACATTTTTGCTAAACATCTAGTTTTAACTTGGAGAAAATGTATGCTGTTTCTTAAAAATTTTTTTGCAAGATTTTTGAAGTCTTTTTTGAAAGGAATGTGGATAACAAAATAATTTTTAAAAGTAATAGTGTACCATCAATACCTAACTATTGGTATAAACTTAGGACCCAGTGGTATAATTTTGACCTCGATAGAAAAGTTTAGAGGCAATCTTTAGATAAACACAGGTATTAATCCCCTTGCATAGTGTCATAAACATAAAGTTATTCTTGTTAAGGCATATTTCCTATTTCCTCCATACTTTTGCTTGATTTCTAGTAGCTTGAACCTTGTATATTTGTACAATTTTTGTTGGGATGTGATATTCTGGTCAATCCTTAGAGATGACTGATTTCTTTCTTGCAAGCCATTAAGGCAGCATTGACTAGAGAGTTTACCCTCTGTCTTACTGCACCCAAAGTTCATAAAGTCATTGAAGATAGCTTAATTGGTTATGCATTTCAACAAGCACTTCACACAATATTTCCAGAGGGTAACCTTGCATAATCCACTGGGTACATAAAATCTTTATTAACCAGAAGATAAACAACGGACTCCTTCAGACCTCAAGCACTCTCTGTCAGAGTAGCTAATGGGGATTCTCACCCCCAAAGATAGGACAAGCCAGAGACCATAGGCTGTTAGGGGTTCATTCCCACTATTATAATGTTAAGTATCATTCTCTTCGTTAGGCGATAAATTAGGGCAAGGTGAGCCTAGTTTCTTTTCTGGTTGAGCATCTTTGTTTTCTGTGGCAGCCTTTAAAAGGGCATTCAGTAATGTAACTAAGGAGGGTTTTTCCATCACTTAAAAAGGGCTCATTAGACTCTGCAAATTGATGCAGTACAAACAACATTGAGAGGGTCTGGGTTCCCACATAAATTAGCTCAGTTTGTGCAAGATGAAAAATGCTTTGGCCCTAACTGCCAGCACTACAAACACAGCCCAGCTTGGAAAAAAACAAGGTGTGTCCACTGTGCCTCTTACATCACCAGCAGCCATAAAGTACTGTAATTAAAACTTAGCTGACAATTTGCTTAATGATGTGCGAGGTAGAGGAGAATCCAAACAGGGCTCCCACATGTGGTTGGCTATAGTTTCTGCCATTCCAGGGGTGGCAGCAGCAGCCCAACTCTTCACTTGAGAAAATGGTGACTCATTTAAGTAGACAGTGAGGAGAATGGGGAAGCTAAGCCAGTTGTCTTGAAATCATCAAGACCATTTTTACTATAATGAGTTTGCGTTAGTGAGAAGGCACTTAAGGTGCTTTGGAACCATCCATGTATAATTAGTGAGGCTGAATTTGAGAAAATTAAACTATTCCCATAATATAACATAGACCAATTAACTATTTAATTAGTTCACTATAATAATATGAAGCAGGATTTCTAATTCGTCTTCATACTTCAGGATTACTAATATTATATAATAAAGGAATTTATTTTTTTGTTTTCCTATAGGAAGCATGCATTTGCTAGAGAGAGAGAGAGAGAGAGAAGAGAGAGAGAAAGAGAGAGACAAAGAAAGTGAGAAAACACTCCCCCCACCCAAGCAGAGTGGTCACAGCATAATTCCTTCTCCTCCATTCTCCTCTTGGGATTTTGGACATGGATGCACACAAACCTGGCATGATTTCAAATTGCCAGCTCCAGAACTCAAATCATACAGTTGGCTATGTAGGATCCAGTTGCCTTAGCCATCATGCCACCTTGCTGGCCCAAGAAAGGAATCTTTTCAAAGCCTTTGAGACACTGGGATTGTATCAAGTTAAAATGCTTTCTCACAGAAAAAGAAATTATAACTAAAGTAAAAAAAAAAAAAAAAAAAAAAAAAAAAAACCCTTAGAATGGGAGAAAATATTTGCAAATTATTCCTCAGATAAGGGATTGATACCTAGAATATATAGACAATTCAAGTGGGTCACCCATCCATTAAAAGAAATGGAAGAATTCAATTTTAAAATGGGCAAATGAATTGAATAGATGACTCTCCAAGAGCCATATGAAAAATATTCAAAATATCTAGTCAGAGAAATGCAAATTATAACTAGAATGAGGTATCATTTAACCTCAGTTAGAATGCCTAGTATATAAAAAAAATAAAGAACAATAAGTGTTGGCGAGGCTGTGGTGAAAAGAGAACACTCTTACACTGTTGGTGGGAATGTAAATTAGTCCAACCTCTCTGGAAAACAATACGGAAATTTCTCAAAGTCCTACAAAGAAAACTTCCATATGACCCACCAATCCCACTTCTTGATATCTACCCAAAGAAAAAGAAAACAATTCGAAAGACATGTACACATCCACGTTTATTGAAGTATTATTTATAATTGGTAAAACATGGAACCAACATAAGTGTCCAAAACCTGATTATTGGGTTGAAAAACTGTGGCACATATATACTATGAAATATTACACAGCTATAGAAACAATGAGATCTTATCATTCAATTCCAAATGGATGAATACAGAAGACTTACTGTTGAGCAAAGTGAGGCAGACTTTAAAAGATATGCATTGCATATCCCAATTTCCATTGAATGTCTGCACTTTATGGCAGAAATGGAGAGATCAGAAATGGAGAGATCTGAAGTTGTATTGGTGGAGAGGATTGGTATGGATGCTAGTGATAGTAAGGGAGGAAAGTAGAGAAGAGAAGAGAATGGAGGAGGAGGGATTATGGTGTGACATTCTGCTTGGGTGTGGGGAGTGCTTTCTCACTTTCCCTGTCTCTCTCTTCTCTTTGTCTTTCACTCTAGCAAATGCATGCTTCCTATAGGGGAAAAAAAGCTTTAAAAAATTCCTTTTAAATAATTTTAAGTAGTTCACAATAGTGTGTATTTGTTCATTTACCTGTCATCAAAAGAGCACTTTGCCTAAAAGAAAGGTCTGACTTAGTGTGCCAAATGTTTGCAATCTTTTGCAAAATTGTAGTACTGTAACTAAAATTTATTTTGTCAATTTTTAAAAATGAGCTGAATAAAGTTTTTTGTTTTAAAAAAACCCCAAGTTTTGTGAGACACTAAGGCTCAACTGGAAGTGACACAGTGCTGTGAACTCAGTTCTCTAGATAGTCTTTAATCCAGAATCTGCCATTCCAGGGGTGGCATAAATTTATCTGACTCTTTTTTTTTTGAGAGGTTTTCACTATAGGGTGCATGCGCTCGCCAGACAGACAGAGAGAGACAGAGAGACAGAAAGCGAGAAATCACCCCCCGGGGGGATGGCCATACCTCAATCCCTTCTCCTCCGTTCTCCTCTCAGGATCTTGGGCACGCACGCACGTGCGCCCAGCATGAGTTTTATGCCACTGGGTCCAGGACGTGAACCGCGGTCGACTACGTGGGAGTCCAGCGACATAGCCATTACGCTAACTGCTGGTCCCCATGATTTATCTGACTCTTGACCATGCTCTTGAACCAACCATTTCTAGGTCTGTAAAATTAGAAGCCGACTGCCACATCAAAATTACTGAGATTTGATTCCTGATATGCACTATATTTTGGAAATCTTTGGAAATATTCTATAAAGATGCAGCATAACTCTGTATGCTCAATTATTGGGATAAACAATGGGACTCAATAATGCTTGAATTGTTTTTTAATAATTTAAAAAAGCATTTTCTTAAGCACGCTTATGCTAGAAATGTAAATTACTGAACAGTAAATATCAGGAGATATTCTTCTAACATAAGATATTAAATATTTCTGCTAAAAAGATGATCTTTATGCCATTTCTAAAGGGCAGCTTACAATTCAATCATATAATACTGTCTGTATGTTTTTAAACAACCAAATCAAAAATTATTTTCAATAATTTTGCTTTTCAGCTCCATTGTCCAGAAAGTAAAAGGATCTTTAATGCAAACAAGGCCTTTACTTTATGAGGAAAGGTTTTAAAAGTTAAAATTGATACTGAATAATATGAGGAGACAAACAGAAGGCAATTCTTAGAATCTGACATTCCTCCTCCTCCTTTCCCCCAAGAAAATTCTAAGCAATTTTCATAGCATTCAGTTATCAAAATAAACCTCTTTTTGAGTCCAAACTACAGAAGTGATTTTTTAGTTACTTTGTGTGAATTTCTTAGGGACATTCTTTTGATATCAAAAGCACATGAACATGGAAAACTGCTTTGTTCAGATGCTTTCTGAGTTATTATGCATTCCCCTGAACTGTACCCTGTGCTGGATTTTCCCTGTAACACAGGTGGTTGAGTATCATATCTAAGTAGTGAATCTAGTTCCCTTCCAGAAAACCAGTTCTATAGTAAGTAGGGAAATAAAATGGAGTTTTGTTCGATCCAAGAACTGGAAACGTATCTGCTGGGATTTAAAAATGGCTAGTGTGTGAAGATAAGTTTCAAAAATTGCTTTGCACAACCATTGTTGGGGCTTTCTTCCAAATTCTGAAAATAGCAATAAGTACTATATATAGGATAAAACTACATTATATCTGAGAAGATCAGAAATGGTCCATACTGTAATATCATGCATGATTTTGATGTTATTTATATTAAATTGTTATTATGTTTTCCACAAAGGGGTTTGTTACTTTCTTAACCTGTTTAATGCCTACTTAGAACTTTTTCGTGTTTTATTTTAACACTAGGGCAAATAAGTTAATAAATATGCTTCATAGAACAAATATACCAAGGTTATGATTCCAGATGACACTGGCTGGTCCAGAGTATAACAAAGGAAATAGAACAATATATTTTGAAATCAGGGAACCTTGAGTTTAAATCCTAGTTCTGCTGTTTATTAACAGAATGACTTGGGTAGGTTTCTGAGCTTTAATATTCTGATCTTCAAAGTAGGAATAATACAGTATCTAGCTCTTGATGGCTGTGCGAATTAAGTAACATGTGATCAATGTAACATGCCTAATATAGAATATGTCACATTCTAGGCACTAGCCATACTGTAACACATTATAGTGTAAGCCACTTTATGGCATCTCTTATTCAATTCTGTATATCCAAGGGCTAGCTTCTTGCCTAGAAGGCATTTAAAAACGAGAAGTGGTATTTTGATAGGAATTGCATTTAATCTATAATTGTTTTGAGTAGTATGATAATTTTTCTTATAATTATTTATTTAATTAACTTATTTTATTTTGACCAGAGAGGGACAGAGAGAGAGAGAAGGGGAGAGAGAGAGAGAGAGAGAAAGAAAGTGAGAAAGCAAGTTGCCAGGTCTGGGATTTGAACTATGGTAGGCCATGTAGAAGTCCAGCACTCTTAACCACCATGCCAGCTGCCGGCCCCAGTATAATAATTTTAATGATGTTAATTCTTTCACTTCATGAACATGAGATATCATTTCATTTTTTTGGTATGTCTTCTTTGATGTCTTTTAGTATTTTATAGTTTTTATTGTAGAGATCTTTAAATTTATTTCTAGGTTTTTTTTTTTGTAATTATTGTAAATGGGATTGCCTCCATAATTTCAGTTTTGTCCAGTTCATTATTGGTGTATAGAAATGCTAGTGATTTTTGGGACCAGCAGTTAGCATAATGACTATGTCGCTGGACTTAGTTATGTCATGGTTTGAGTCCTGGACCTGGTGGCTTAAAACTCACGCCGGGCGCGTGTGTGTGTGTGCCCAAGATCCTGAGAGGAGAATGGAGGAGAAGGGATTGCGGCATGGCCGTCCCCCCGGGGAGTGATTTCTCGCTTTCTGTCTCTCTGTCTCTCTCTGTCTGGTGAGCGCCCGGGCCCTATAGTGAAAACCTCTCCAAAAAAAAAAAAAAAAAAAAAAAGTGATGCTACTGATTTTTATATGTTGATTTTTATATACTATAACTTTACTGAATTTATTGATCAGTTCTATCAGTTTCTTGGTGGACTCTTTATTCAGTATAAGATCAAAAAGTCATGTCTGCAAAATGGGGCTATCTGGTTTCCTCCTTTCCATTTTTTCTTCGGGGGGGGGGAGAGGTTTCTGCTATAGGGCACATGCACTTGCCAGAAAGACAGAGAGAGACAGAGAGACAGAAAGTAGAAATCACCCCCCAGGGGGATGGCCACGCCGCAATCTCTTCTCCTCCTTTCTCCTCTCGGGATCTTGGGCATGCATGTACACGCACCTGGCGTGAGTTTAAGCCACCGGGTCCGACACTCGAACCGTGGTCGACTACATGGGAGTCCAGCTACATAGCCATTACGCTAACTGCTGGTCCCTCCTCTTTTCCAATTTAAATATCCTTAATTTCTTTTTTTTTTTTTTTTTTTTTTTTGCCTAATTGCTCTTACTAGCAAAAGTTTTCAGTATTGTGTTGAATTAGAGTGATAGTAGGCATCCTCACAAGTCTCCCAAAAGCCAAAGCTATCCTGAGTAAAAAGAAAAGGTAGAGGCATAATACTATCTGGCTTAGGAAAGTACTACAAAACTGTAGTAAGCAATTTGATAGAGTACTAACATAGAAACAAGCACATAGACTGATAAAACAGAATAAGGAATCCAAAAACAAATCTTTGTGCATATAACCAATTAATTTTTTTTTTTTGAGAGGTTTTTTTTTGCTATAGGGCGCGTGCGCTCGCCAGACAGACAGAGAGAGACATAGAGACAGAAAGCGAGAAATCACCCCCCAGGGGGGATGGTCACGCCGCAATCCCTTCTCCTCCGTTCTCCTCTCGGGATCTTGGGCACGCACGCACACGCGCCCGGCGTGAGTTGTAAGCCACCGGGTCCGAGACGCGAACCGCGGTCGACTACGTGGGAGTCCAGCGACATAGCCATTACGCTAACTGCTGGTTCCCGAACCAATTAATTTTTGACAAAAATATTTATTGAGAAGTGAACAGTCTCTTCAATAAATGATGCTGGAAAATTGTATATCCATATACATAAAAATGAAATTAGACACCTATCTCTTATCTGTAACAAAAGTCAACATATAATGGATTAAATATTTAAATGTAAGACTCTAAATTATGACACTACTAGAAGAAAACAAAGGAAATGCAAAGGTCTAGACAAAAAAAATTTGGATGATACTTCAAGAGGACAGGGAAAAACTGACAAATAAATTATGTCAAACTAAAAAAAGTCTATGTAGCAAAGGAAACAATCAACTGAGTGAAAAGACTACCCACAAAATGGATGAAAATATTTTCAAACTATACATCTGACAAGGGATTAGTATCAGAATATACAAGGAACTTAAACTTAACTCAGTCAAACTTCCTTCCCCCCAAAAATCAAATAATCTAATTTAAAAGTGGGTGAATTGCCTGAATAGATATTTTTCAAAAGGAGACATGCAAATGGACAATGAATATATGAATAAAATGTTTGCTGTCAGTAATCATCAGTAAAATGAAAATCAAAATTACAGTGAGAGATCATCCTACCTCATTTGAAATAGTTAATATCAACAGACAAACAAATGCTGATAAAGATGCAGAGAAAGGGAACTCTTACATTTTATTGGCAGAAATGTAAATTAGTACAGCCATTATGGAAAACAGTATGGAGGTTGCTCAAAAAACTAAAAATAGAAGTATCATATGATCTAGCAATTCCACTACTGGTTATATACCCAAAGGAAAGGAAATTGGTATATCAAAGAGATATCTGCACTGCTATTTTCTTGTAGCACTAATCACAATAACCAAGATAGGAGTCAACCTAAGTGCCCATCAGCAGATGAATAAAGAAAATGTGGCATATATACACAATGGAATGCTATTCAGCCATTCATAAGAACAAAATCCTGTCATTTAAATAAACATGGGTGAGCCTGGAAAGCATTAGTGAAATAAATGCTAAGTGAAATAAACTAGGAATAGGAAAAGACTGAATGTTCTCTCTCCCATGTGGAAGCTAAAATAGTTGATTTCATATAAGTAAAGAGTAGTATTGTGGTTACTAGAAGCTAGGAAATGTAGGGTAGGGGGATTTTGATAAATACAAAATTAAAGTTAGTTAAGAGGAATAAGCTCTAGTGTTCTATAGCACAGTAGGGTGACTGAACGTAACAAGAAAATATTTTCTATTTCAAAATAACTAGAAGAGAGAATTTTGAATATTCCCCACATAAAATAATGATAAATGTTTGAGAAGATGAATATGTTAATTACCCTGATTTGATCATTACACATTGTAGCCATGCATCAAAAACTGTATGCCATAATTATACACAATTATTATATATCAATTAAAAATGATAGTAGACAGTTACTATAAAAATGTTTGGTGAATGATTGGTGAATACTATATTTTAATATATAAAATAGATATTGTTTTGGAAGGACAATTATAAGCATAATCTCATGTAACGAAAAGATACTGGAATAATAGAGAAATGGCCAACACTCAATTCCAGATCAATTAGTATGACATAAAAAATTTAGCAGATTTTCTAAAATAAAACCATGGACTATGATTCTGAAAGTTAACTAATTATCTCTATTTATAGGAGTTCTTCAAATGTAGCACATTTCTCATATATCTTTATTTAAATTATTAATCAAGTTTTGTTCAGGTTGAGAGTTTTAAGACATGTCACCAGATTGACTAACTGGCACTTACGGGATCAGTTAGTCAGCTAAAGGACCCTGTTTATATAAACATATTCTGATTTTTTTTTTCATAGTGCTAAGTTTTTTAGGCCAGTGGTGCTAATGAAAAAGGAAACAAAGCTTGTTTCCAGTAAACTTAGATTGGCTCTGAGGATAGTTCTTTTTTCCCAGATAGCCACCACCCATATTCTGGGTTCTGGATCAATGCATCAAATATAAACATTTACAAAGGAGGCAGAGTTGTATTTGAAAATACTTTCATAAGTAATACTTTTGAGTATTGCTATATACCAGTAAAACACACCTAACCCTTACCTGTAGAATAATACTATCACTCATTTACTGTTATAACTTTTGATGAATTTGGCAGTAACTACTCGCTTGCATGTTTATACGACCAGTGAAATGGTGAGAAGGAGGGAAGTGAAGATGAACAGATGAAAGAGGAGAAAAGGAGACTCAGTAGAGGAAAAAGGAGTTAAAAGGTATATTTAAAAACATCTCGGGACCAGCAGTTAGCATAATGGCTATGTCGCTGGACTTCGATGTAGTCGACCACGGTTTGAGTCTTGGACCCGGTGGCTTAAACTCACGTTGGGCATGTGTGCGTGCATACCCAGGATCCTGAGAGGAGAATGGAGGAGAAGGGATTGCGGCGTGGCCATCCTCACTTCTGTCTCTTTCTGTCTTTCTGGTGAGTGTGCATGTCTTATAGCAAAAACTTCTCAAAAAAAAAAAAAAAAAAAATCAGTGACTGACCATGTAGCACAGCAGTTAAGTTCACTTTATAGGGCACGAGACCCACATGACTGACTATGGTTTGAATCGTGCCTCCTACAGCTTGAAAGCATGCCCAGTGTATGTGTGTGCATTCCCCAAATACTGAGGGGATGAAGAAACAGAGGAAAAAGGATTGCTATATGACCTCACCCCACTGGAGATGCGCTCTCTAGATCTCTTTCTCTTGCATGCATCTTCTAGCAATAAAATATTAAAAAAACAAAACAAAACAAAACACTTCAATGTCACAGTCTTATTTTTGATTTCTCCTCCCAAAGTATTACAGCCTGGAACACCTGAAACTTCTTACCCATTTATAGTAATACATCTTTTTCTTTGTTTAGAGAGAGATTTTTGCTATAAGGAACTGGAGACACACACACACACACACACACACGCACACACACAAACACACAGAGAAACCATGGCCATGCCGTAATCCCTTCTCCTTCATTCTCCTCTTGGAATTTTGGGCATGCATGTACCCATGGCCAGTGTGATTTTCAAGCCTCTGTGTCTGGGACTCAAACCACAGTCAGCCACTTGGGAGTCCAGCACCACAACCACTACACCACCTGCTGACCCCTATATTAATATATCTTATATTTCACTGAGTCTAGCAAACTACTTCACAGGAATAGAGAAAGGATAGGCTATTATTGTTTCATCTGGAAAGGGACTTGGATTCTGAACATGTCTGTGACATGTATTGACCAAAGCATAGTATAGAGAAGGACCCTCATTGGCCCACCAGGCAGGTAAAACATTCTCAGAACACTAGACACATTTCTGCTAGAATATTCATTCTTAGGCTCTGGGGTCTTAATCCAGTTGCCACTCAAGTGCTTTTACTTTTTCCCTGCCTTACAGTGCAACAGTCTACTTAGTCATTTGACTTCCCAGCTGCACTACTAAAAATAAATGGATGAAAAAGAAAACTGCTCTTGGCAGGATATTTGATGTGTTGTCTTCTTGAAGTCCTTCCTGATGTACTTACTGAGAAATGGCTTCAGCAGAGCCAGCCTCAAGATGGGTCTTTCTCCTCACTAGCATCCCACTCCAAGGTACCTAATATTTAATTTAAGTAGATGATTATAACAGAAGCATAGGCCATGACTTAGTGGGAGAAAAAAAATATTTGTTTCTATTATGATGGTTGAAAGGGGAGTATTTTAAGAGGTTAATAGAAATGGATTGATTTTCTTTACCTTTAGGTTATATGGCTTACAAATGTAAGCCACATATTGGGTCTTGATTTTGTAATGAGTGTGATATTTGCTGATGAAATTAAAGGGCCCTAGAAATAAAATGGGTGGTTTTTCCACTTTGTTAGTCTTTTAAAGAAGCAAAATCAGATTTCTAAATCCAGTATCAATTCTACTCCACTAAAAACAAAACGTGCAGAATCTGTTCTTCATCGTAGTCTCCCTCCTTCCTTCTCTTCTTTCCCAATTCCTTTGTTTTTCTCTTCCTTCCTTTCTCAATACTGTATATAATTCTCTCTCTCTCTCTCTCTCTCTCTCTCTCCCATTCTTCCCTCACTCCCTCTTTCCACTCCTCCTTTTCCCTTTGCGTTTTTTCTTTCTATCTCCTCTTCACTCTCCCCTTCCTTCCCTCTTTCCTTTTCCCACTTAACATACTTTCAGTTAAACTTCAAGTATTGAAAATGTACCTATCATGAGTTAAGCACTATTCCAGTCTTCTAGTAAATCCTCTCCAAAATTGTTCTGTCAGGTCATCATTCTCTCCGTATGTCAACAGGCCACTGGACTCCACTTTTAGGGGCCCTGCTAGCTGGACAGGCCCTCCACTTACTCTAAGCATTTCTCTAGGGTTTTCACAAAAAATTCACTGTTTTTTCCTAGCAAAATAGCACACATAAGTTTCAGAGGAAAAAAAATATTCTGAATTGTCTGAAATTTGCCTAGCTAGGCATAAAGGGCTAAATACTATTTAAATTTGGAAAACCAGTAGGGATTATATGTGACAATTAGAGAAACCTTCATATTAAATCCTATTTATATAATATCTTGTACAGTGTTTTGTGCTGAGTTTCTCAAATGATAAGGGAAACTTTTGGGAACCTCACCTCATTTTCTTTCATTCTTCATTTCCCTGGAGGATATTTAGTGAAATGCTGATGGAACTTGCTCCTGTTTGTTTGTTTGTTTGTTTACTTATTTATTTTTTGAGGGGTGGGCTGGGCTGTGAGGCCACAAACCAAGAAGGAATTGTTTCTGGAGATGTGTTGAGGTATTCTTTACATGGCTTCTTGGAAACATTAACTAGCTCATCAAGTGAGGAACATTCTATATGGGATGTGAGGAATGAGTCGAAAAGAAGAAATGACTTTGGAGGCCAAATAAGAGATGGCATTAAAGCCTTTACATTCTTTCAGGAATATAGGTAAAATGTCACCCAAGGAATTTCTAATTCATAAGGTAGGAGAGCCCTCTCTTAAAAATGATAGATCAGGAGCTCAGTTTCTTAGGGTTTATTTTTGTTTGGGGACCTCTAAATTTAAATGTAAGTACCCCTGGAGAAGACTATCAAGGAAAATGTCTTCTTTCTAAGTAGTAGTCTAGCAAAGCTTTTGAAGATAGGTGGGAAAGGATTACTGTTGAATTAGCAATGTTCCATTTGTTAAGCTCTTCAGCAATACTTTCTTCCTTTTTGTTTGTTTGCTATTGGGCATATGCTCTAACCAGAGAGAGGGGGAAAGAAAAAGGGAGAGAGCAATCATTTCTCTGGAGGGTTGGCCACACTTCATTCTCTTTTGCTTCATTCTCCTCTTCGGATTTTGAGCATGCATGCATGCGCTCCCAGCATATTTTTGAAGTCACCATGTCTAGGACTCAAACTGCACCTTTGACCATGTGAGATCCAGCCACCTTAACCACCACACCACCGACTGGCCCCAACTTTCCTTTTGATGAGCCTCCTTTAAATGAAAATGTTTGTGTGCTTTGTTTGTGTTTTGACTGTGTTGTTTTTAAACATTTGAGGTAAATGTTAAATATGAGTGGACTTCAAAGATTTCATGGAAAAAAAAGTGTCATGTACTTAAGTACAAGTTTATTTTGATGCAAAAAATTTAAAATCTATTCATAATTTTTTCATAGTAGCTATTTTCCTTGAACTTTTTGAAGATCCCTCTTTTATAAAAGTCCTTATCTTTCTGTGTTTACCTGGATTGCAAGTGAGGAGGCTATCTTGGATATAAGGATACTATAGATATACGATTTATACTATTTCTAGAACTTGCCATGAGTACTCTGTCAAAAAGCTAAAAAAGTAAATGTAAGTGGCTAATTATGGAATTTCTATATGGAGGAGAACTTTCTACTCTTTAAAGTTAAGAAAAACATTGCTGTATTGCCATGAAAAAGGTAAATTTGATGACAGAAGATAGAGATAAAATTTAATTATCACAATCTCTCTAGATAAACAAAATTAAAGGCTAAACAACAAGTTGTAAACATATTTAAAACTAGTACCATAGTCTAATATTTTGAGTGCTAATATATAATAGTCATGCAGAAAGCAATTTGCAGAATAATGAGATTTCAATAAATAATTGGGCAAATGATATAAATTTTTAAAATTGCAAAGTAGTTTGCAAACATGAAGACGTAATAGGACATGCACATCAAAACAAGAATTAAGTACTTTTTCTTCTTGGCTCCCCATTTTTCCTACATAGTTATCAATGGTTAAAAAAATATGACCAGTTTAGAAACTGGTAAAATTTTTACAGATGGAATCTTAAAAACCTTACCTTGTGTTAGAAAATAAACTCAAATGATTTATTCCATTGACTGTACACATTATATACATAAGAAGAAAACACATTTTTGTGACTGGTATATTGTTGAGCTACTGTTTGGGGCCAGAGGTATCTCCAGGGAAAAATAGTTTCTCTTTAATTCTTAGAAAAAAATACACTTTGATACAGGGGCCCAATTTTTTTCTCTTTTGAATGTATGTGTTATAATGTCAGCAAGTTATCTTTTCCAAAAAGCAACAAAATCACAGGTTTTTTCTTTTTTAAACTTTATTTTCTTCTTTTTTTCCAATTTCGTTCTCCAATGGACATTTTGGGTAATTCACTCATGTACTTCTGGTTTTCATCCAATGTTGAATATCAGTTTATCTGAATATAAACTGATTGATGTCATCTGTGAAACTGTAATTAAATATCCTTAGTTTCTATTCAAGTGTTCAAGTCCCCAAGTGGCCACAGCGTATGTCAGAGGTTAACACCCTCCACCCAAACTTGGTAGAACAATCTGCAACTTTCCTCATGACCTGGACCCTATCCTTTACCTTCCAAGTTTTATGTTCTTATCTAAAAAATGAGAATAACAAATGCTCACTATACAAAGATATTATTAAGATAATCAAATGGATCAACTATATGAAGCTCAAAAGAGAACAAAGTGCTCTAAAAGGATTTAATAATAAAAGACTAAGAGGATAAAGAATTTCACTCCAAGGCTGTTAATCCACCACCTTCCATAAGCACTAAATTTATTTAAGCTAAATAAAAATAGCAAGTAACAGATTGTATTTCTATGGGAAATCACAAAGAAAACAGCAAAGACATTGGACAATTGCATTTTTTTAAAGGTAATTAAAGGTTATACTGTTTAGTCAAACGTAATCCATCACAACAAGCAAGGCATTGATTACTGCTCTGGACACATTCATTTTTAATTCCACTAGTGAAAGAAATGACAGCCTTGGAATTTGCCACTTTCATGGTACATAAGAACAGCACATTTCTCTAGAATCCAGAATAGTTGAATAGATGAACTTTTTTCTTTCTCTTTGGCATCCAAACTACAAAGTTTTAAGTAGTAATAAACATAGTAGCCATCTTCTCCAAAGCATTGTAATAGCAGCTCTCAGTGATTCGAGAATGTTCACAGTAAACCTATTCTCATTATTTACTTGGTAGTGAGCTGCAAAGATGGACCACCCTATACATGCCTACCATTCCCACTTATCCTGGGCAGAAGCTGGTTTTCTCCAGGGCTCTGAAGGTAACAGTTCTAATTCAAATGACAACATGAGTGTCCTGAAAACTGCCTGAATTATATTTCTAGCTACACGTGTTGTAATGGCTGTCAAAAGAGAACCACTCTAGCAGGTTATCTGGCTTCCCCATCTCCTTCAGGTGTAATGTAGTCATTCATTTTGTTAACTCTCTCTTTGTATTTCAACCCAGAGGAGACCACAAACTGAAAAATACACACTAGTCTATTTTTGCTTTCTGTTGGTCTGTTTGTGGGAGTAATTGTTTCACACTCAGTGAACTACAAATGAGCTTATGTTTGTATAAAACTTTTAAGAGAATAGAAGGACATTATTCTGTGTATGTGAGGGAATGGAGGCTCTCCATTGTATGTATAGAATAAGTGTATAGAAATATACATATGTATAGAAATAAATGCCAAAATCTTCACAAATAATTTCATTTCAATTCTTGTAGTGTAGGATAATATCAATAGTGGGTAGTTTTCACAAAATTTATTTAAATTTAGGCCCATAATGAGACTGACCAACATGTTTTTGTAGATTTTTACATACTAACTTACATAATTACTTTATTTACTTTTTATTTATACTTCCTTATTTTAAAGAATTATTTTATTTAACTTTATTTATTTATTTATTTTAATTTGATCAGAGAGGGACAGAGTGAGAGAGAGAGAAGTAAAGTGAGAAAGCAAGCCACCAGGTCCGCTACTTGAACTGTGGTCCGTCATGTGGGAGTGCAATGCCCTTAACCACCATGCCACCTGCTGGTCCCATAACTTGCATAATTAATTCCCTCTTCCCGCCTCCCCAATACAACACACACACACACACACACACACGCACACACACACACACACACACACACACACACACAATCATGTATACTTTAAAATACCTAATGCATTGTCAGGTAACTTCTACACATTAGTATGGTTGCTTTTTTTCTTTGAGTAGCTCTCTGCTAGGTTCAGAGTATAATTTCTTTATGTTCAAAAAACTATATTTAAATACTTTTCCCTCCCCTTTATTTATGATAGAGGGCATGCATATGCATGTCAGAAAGAGAAAGAGAGAAGAACCCTCCTGGGATCTGGTCATGCCATCATCACCTTCCTCCAGTCCTCCAGCTCATGGGATCTGGGACACTTGTGCAAATGCTCAGCATGTTTTGTAGTCTGGGCCAGGAATTCGAACTGTGGTCACCGTGTAGGCTCTAGCTTCTCTTGAGTGGCACATTACCTCTGTGCCATAGAGTTGGTCATTTTTTTTTTTTTTTTTTTTTTTTACTGATATTTTCTTTCTCAACCATATTCTAATAGCAGGCAAATAGATTTCTCATGAGGCAACCAATGAGATTGACTGCACAGAGTACCTGACTTTAAACAAGGTCTCAAGAAAAATATTCTATAACTGAATTAAACCTGAATTATTGGCACAAGGCTTTCCTGTGTGGTTAACCAGGACATGCAATATTTTGAGAGCATGGAAAAAGTTGCTGACTAGTCACAGATAACAAGTGGAGCTTGGTAAACTGAGATAATGATAAGGGGTAATCACATTTCATGCTTTAGGGCATATGTTGATCAGTTGCAGGAGTCAGAAAGGAATTTTTTTTTTATCCCTTTTAGCAGAACACTGTTATGCAAGAAGCTGAGTTTTTGAGAGTCTGGAAGTCTCTAAGGTCTTGCCTGAGGCAGGAAGTCTCTCATGGGACAGTCTGATTCTGGTCGAAGGATCCTCTGGCCCTCTGTACTTTCTGAACAGGCAGGCAGATTCCTATCGCACTCTTGTGCTGGGGAGAGCCATCTCATTGTTTGCCTGGTTTGGCTGTTCATTGATCTTACTCAAAATTAATGAAAGTGGTGATGAAGTTGCACTACATCACTTATACTCTTTAGCTTTCAACCTCACGTTCAGTTATGTGAAATAATATTCTCAGAACAAAGGCAGATGCTGTATAGCATTTTTTTCAGTTTCTCATGGACAGAAAAAGAATTTTGATAGCTATTGTGCTATCTTAAACTGCTGCTATCCTATTGATTTCTCTCTCTATATATAATATAAATTTAAAATATAAATATGTGTATATATTCATTTTCTTTCATAAAGTAAGTGCTGAATGGTCCTGTATGTTTAGTTTTTATCCTTGATTTTACCCACCATAAACCAGATTTTTTAAGCTGAAATTTCTGTCTGAACTACAGTATAAAGGAAACTGGACGCTTTTAAGGAATAATTAAATGGGAGAAGAGTTCGATGACCTTGGAAGACTGGCAGAAAAGAAGTATCATTTATTTAATCACATTTATTAGACACCTACTATGCTAAGCACTGAAATACAGAGAAGAAATAGAATAAGACTTACGCTGTCAGGTTTTTCACAGTCAAGATAGGGAGAAAAATAAGCAAATATAAATGGTTTGCCAACTGTGCATTCTAACTTTTCTAAAGTCAATGAAAAATCTTGGAAGGGCTTGGCAGACAAATGCTGTAACCATATCAGTCTGATACTGTGCAAGATGCCTGGGATGAGGAAACACTTAAAATTGGAGGCATGCAGACTGTTTAAGAGGTTTTTTGAGATCTTTTAAGTAAGAAAAAGATGAGAGCCCAAGAGTGTGATAAAGAGGATAAGAAAAATTAGCATGGATCTAGATTTATTTAGGATATATTAATAGATTGATGAATGGTTGGATGTAGGGGATGGATTTGTGACTGAGATGGCCTGAGAAGATGGTAGAGTCATCGGTGAGAAGAGAACCCAGGAACAACAGATTTTGAAGAAAGAGGATGAACTCAATTTTGAGTGTTGACTGTGAGGAGCTTGGCGACCTGGTGGTAGAGTTAAAGAGCCAAAACAACTATACATCTCTAGCATTCAGAAAAGAGGTTTATGTGGGATATAGATGTGGGAGTCTTAAAAATGTAGAGTTTGGTTGTCAATGATGTAGTCAAACAAGAGTGAAGAGAAGAAAAAAGGCCGGAAGGATATCCTGAGAAAAACAAAACGCAGAGGAAGGCGTACAACCTTGTGGAGAACAGACTTGGCAATCAGAATATCTGACATGAAGTGTGCCTGACAGCTTGTGGGTTCTCAATAAGTAATAATCACTAATTCTGGGGCCAATAGGTGGTGTGGTGGTTGAGGGCGCTGGACTCCCACATGGCTGACCGTGGTTTAAGTCTGAGACCTGGCAGCTTGCTTTCTCACTTTCCTTCTCTCTTTCTCTCTCATTCTGTCCCTGTCTGGTCAAAATTAAAAATAAAAAAAAAATAAATAAATAGAGTTCAATAAAAAGAAAGTCATTAATTCTATGACTCTCTTCAGAGTGATGACTCTGTCTTATTCGCTTTTCCATCCTGACATCTTGCAGTGTTTTCTATACACAAAAGATGCCCAATAATGCACTTCCTTTATAAGCCTCAGGGCTTGAAACATCAGCTAAACTATTCCATTTTCACGAACCATGAAGAAAACAAAGGAAAAAATACAAAGATTGCTTTTGGAGATACTTGATTCCCAGGGTAGTTGTGCTCTATTTTCTCTGCTTTTATTTCTTTCCATTTTTAAAAAATATTTTTTTAGTTATTTGCCATAGGTCGTGCATGCTCACTGGTGAGAGACAGAGAGAGACAGAGAGAGGGAAAGTAAAAAAATCATCCCCCACCCAGGGGTGGAGGGAGGGTGACCAGTTTGCAAATCCCTTCTCCTCCAATTTCCTCTCCAGATACACTCACGTATATACACATATACACATGCAGCATGATTTTCAAGCTGCGGTCCAGAACTCAATTCATGGTAGGCCATGTGAGAGACCAGGACCTTAACCACTACCCCACCTGCTGGCCCCTCTCTGCTTTTCTTGAAATTATGTCAATCACTTTGATAGACACTATCAACCAAAAATATTTTTTGGTAATATCCACCACATTTGGTGATAAACTTAAGATGTGAGAAAGTTTTTAGGTAATATAGAATTGATTCCCAAAAGATACTTCTTCTAAAAACCATTAGAAGTACAGAAGAACATCACCAGAAAGTTATGCTTATTGAAATTAATTTATATAATAAATGAATTACACTGGTAAAAGTAGTTGTATAAGTAAAATAAAACAGCATATTTTTTCCCTCTCCCTTCAACTTTTTTTTTTTTTCTTACTTGGGGAGAAAATATAAATTTAAGCCCAGAAAACATTTTGAATTTAGTACTTAACATTTTTAAAAGCAGAATGGACAGCTAATCTGTCAACCATAAACATTTACTTAACAATTGAAGACTTAAAAACACTGGTTTATCAGATTTTTTAGATATTCATTATCACTATAATTTTAATAGTAGGTAATTTATGATATTTCTGTAAATCAAAGTCTGGAAAGTTATTTTAAATTTACCTTTCAATATTTATTCACTACCTAATTTCATCTACTTGAAAAATCTTTTAGCACCTGTGACTTTAGAAGAAGAAATTACAAGATAATCCATTCCAATCTGAAAATGCCTGCGTTTTTTTCTTTTTTTTTTTTTGGAGAGGTTTTTGCTATAGGGCGCGTGCGCTCGCCAGACAGACAGAGAGAGACAGAGAGATAGAAAGCAGGAAATCACCCCCCAGGGGGGGATGGCCACGCCGCAATCCCTTCTCCTCCATTCTCCTCTCGGGATCTTGGGCACACACGCACACGCGCCCGGCGTGAGTTTAAGCCGCCGGGTCCGGGACTCGAACCGCGGTCGACTACGTGGGAGTCCAGCGACATAGCCATTACGCTAACTGCTGGTCCCCAAATGCCTGTGTTTTTGATGTTAAAATTATATCTGTATAGCATGGACTTAAAGTGTTTGAAAAGTGAGAAAGTGAGTCTGGTTGTTGACATGGATTTATCACCATGACTGTCTCTCTCTCTCTCTCTCTTTTATTTAAAAAAAATAAAATAAAATCCAGTGTTCATTTCCCTAGAAACAGAAAAAAATTAACACGTGATTAAGTTCTAATCACATTCTTACCAGGCCCAATTTCCTAGACAGGTTCCATTTTACACTTTTTTTTTCCCTTGAAGTGTTCTGTTTGTGGCTATGAAACTATCTTGGCATTAATGCATTTAATCAGAGGCATGGGTTTCATGAGAACTCTTCAAAAGGCAAGGCTTCAGGGCCTTCCAGCTGCCATATCAGCATGATTCACACACAGATCAGGTACCTTCCACAGGCCACAGGCAGGTAGGAGGGCTGTTCATACATGCTACAGTCCTTCGCGTGCCTGGGAGCCAAGCTCCTCCTGGCCTGCCCATTGAGCTATGGGGTTCACAAACCTGTTTTGGTGTGGTTTGGAAGCAGCAGAGGACAGGATTCCTTGTAGATGGCTCATCACTTTCCTCTGTGACCCTTCAACACTTTTCTTTTGGGTTTAAACTGGTCAAACCTTTTCTCCTTAACCTTTAAAGAAAAGCCTAGTCTTATTTCTTCTCAGTGAGGGAAGTAACATTTATTTGGTCTGACTACATTCTGAGACGTCTACTCTGCAGATCTAAGTTTTAGGAATGAGAATAGCATTTTGGCTTTCCAGGTTTTCTGAGAAAACAGAAAGTGACACCAAGGCATAGGGTTTGAAGAGAGGATGTGGCCAAATAAATAAAGTCAACATCTTAAAGATTTTGATTAGTAGTTGATGTCTGGGACAAAAGACTGCTACTTGCTACTTTCTTCCATCAAACATCATTGTTATGTGTTAACTGACAAGACTGTGAAAATTCCTTATATGTAAAACCTAATTTTTCAATTACTTCTCATTTAGTTTTCAATAGGCGTTAAAAATAGTCAACCATCTCTGACCATATAATAAATATTTTCTTTTTCAAAAGCTGTTTATTGCAGTTATCTACTTAAAAAGGAAGTCATAAAATTGAAGAATAATGATAATAAATACAATTTTTAAAAGAAGTTCACAAAAAGGGGACAGCAGGTGGCGTGGTGGTTGAGGCACCGGACTCCCACATGGCCTACCAAGGTTCAGGTCCCGAACCTAGCAGCTTGCTTTTCACTCTCCCTTTTACTCTGTGTGTCCATCTCTGGTCAAACTTGAAGAATAATGATAATAAATAAAATTAAAAAAAAAAGTTCACTAAAGGAAGCTATAGAATAGAGAATATAGAACTTGCTAATCAATAAGTGTTCAAATCAATAAGCATATCACTGTGTCAGACTCTGAAAAAACACAAAGCATATTCAACACTTTCACTGGCTTTGTACCAACTCTCTGAAGCTTGCCCCAGCCTGATTTTGCACTTTTGAGGTGGTAAGGGCTCAATTGAAGAGCAGCCAGCTCAAAGATGCAGGTGCTGCACCTGGAACCCAGAGTTGCCAGAAGCTCTTTATGTATCATCCAGAAACTGCCTCCAAAGTCACTCACCGCTTGCTGTTGCCCTTCCTCTCGTCATGGTAGAAAAGGACAGTTTTGTTCACCCAGAGTTCCCACCCTCAGTGTTTTCCACCAGTAGTTTTATAGTTCGCCTGTATGCTTGTATTTCCCTCTTTGGCACAGATAACATATATATTTGAGTGGCACTGGATACCACATGCTACGAAATCAAGTTTTGGTGGAAATTTTAATCTCCAGCAGTGCTTAGGTGTGATTAAAAAAAAAAAAAAAAAAGGAAAAAAAAAGACCCAACCCAAACCAAATCTAGTTTCCAATATAGCAATTTCCTTGCTAAAAGATTAAAAAGTAAGTAAGTAAGTTTTGGACTTTCTGAAACGTCTCAGTATTTTCTCTGAAATGAAATCAGACATGTGGGCCTGCTGAACACCTAAGCTTAGTCTGGGACGTGGTGGCCAATCACAACATCTTGTGGCTTGCGGCTATTCAGCAATGGAGCGTTACACTCAGCTGTGAAACTTGTCACTGGAACCTATCTGACCTTTAGCTGGTAAGCTGGAATTGCTTAACATCTCACTTCCACTGGACTAATAGCACTTTTGAATACAGCTTCGGTGATCGCTTGACATCTTTGAAATCTATTTCTAAGGTAGAATGGAAGTCTAATTGGGAAAAGAAAATAAACTTTTAATCAAACAAAGTCTCCAAAAGTTTGACTTAGATGTTATTATGTTATCCTCATTTGCCTGTTAAAATTGAGGCTAAGCCACCTCACTGAAACAAGAAATGTACATGTCTTCTTTATCTATCTCTGAGGTCTTTGGAAATAATTGTATAGGGAATTGTGGAGGTCAAGACAAAACAGCACTGCTATATGCTGATTATTTTTTTTGGCCTCTAATTTTTAAAAATCTGTATCACTGAGGCATTAAGCTAAAAAAATAGAAGCTTTATTAAAACTCACCAATTTCTGCATTAACCTAAAACTCAAGGAAGCCCTTGTAAGCCTATATCTACATATAGGTACTATAGTACAGATAATTTACATGCTAGAAAAGTGGAATCTGCCCCACATTACATACTTTTTTTTTTCCCCTCTTGACATCTGTCTCACAGCACCAGGAAGTCCTGTAAAGTTCTTTCTTTTTTTTAGAGAGAGAGTTTTGCTATAGGGTGTATGTGCTTGTTGGAGAGATAGAGCAAAATAGAGGGACAGAAAGTGAGAAATCATCCCCTGGGGAGTTGACTATGCCTCAATTCCTTCTCCTCCATACCATTCTTGGGATTTTGGGCACATATGCACATGTGCCCAGTGTGACGTTTAAGCTGCTAAGTCCAGGACTCGAACCACAATTGACTATGTGGGAATTCAGAGATGTAGTCATTAAGCCATCTGCTGGTCCCTGTGAAGTTCTCTTTAACCCAGAAAGCTATCCAATTGGAGAGGCCAAAGGACAAGACTTTTGGTGGTGGAGCATCAAGCTTGGGTTCTAGGTAAGACCATGCTATGAGGGTGCAGTTAGACACTGGATCAGTTAAACCCCTCTTTTATCTTTTGTAAAAAAGATGGGGGAGATAAGGCTCTTTAAGGACCACTCTTGACCCCTCCCTCCATACCCAGAGACAAAAATCTGAATCTATGATTCTAAGGGTTTTTAGAATTGGATGATTCTCTAGTAAATTTTCTCAAGGTCAGCTTAGTGGTTGACATGGCATTGGTAATGGTGGAGAAGGTGAGGGAAAGACTTAACTAGCTCATGGCTTCAAAGAATAAACAAATAAGGAAAGAACCCAAAAGCTTCTTTAAAAAAAAGCAAAATACCATGTATCTCTAAAATTCGGATCCATAACTAAAATGAAGATGATTCCTACTTTTTCCCTCTGGAAAAACATTCTTAAGTAGATCAATGGTGTGAAGTGAAGCTACCCTTTTGGAACTACCAATGGTAGTAGCACACACAGAGAGCCATCTGAATGTTTATCTGGTGATTAATAAAGTATTTCCTTGGAAGACAGAGAATTCTAAACCCAAATGGCATTCCTGAAATACACTGAACCATCTTTCAAAATAGTCTAAAAAGATTTTGAAGATGAATTGAGGTTTTATTATGTAAATCTACATTTAAATTCTGGCTCACATTGAAAACAAAACAAAAAAATAACAACTGGGAGTTTTAAAAAAGATCAGTAAAAACAAATTAAGTTACTGAGTAAATAAATAGTAGAGAGTTTAAAATTCTTTGTGGGACTCATTGAGAAAATGACTTAAAGAAACTAGAGATGGTGGGGGCTTGTTTTATATAGCTCTCCAGAGAATGCTTTTCTTGGGTTCTTTCCTTCTGGATTAAAAGGTTAAGTGACAATAACACTAATAATAGACTATATATGCCCCATACCTTGTTTTAAGTCCTATTATAGCCTTGTGAACAGTGGTGACAAGTAGCATTCATGTTTAATATGGCTTTTGTTAGTATTTGGACTTTCTCTGAGACATCCATATCTGTGAGACGCAAGAGTGTAGAGAATGACACGAGGCTAAGTATGACCACTCAACTTGATCAAGTGCCATACTCTACACTCAAGTCCTTTGGAGTATCCTGAGGCCAGTTTTTCTTGCCCCGGGGCTAGAGAAGACCTGTGGGAAGGGAGAATATAGAGAAAAAGAAAAACTCTGTGTGTGTGTGTGTGTGTGTGTGTGTGTGTGTGTGTGTAGAATAGCAAGGTCATTTTACATTCTGAGAATTATAAAACTTATGAAACAAATTCTCTTATATATAATGCTGCATATTATAAGATTATATTGCCTCTTTCATTTTAACCCTCTAGTCTATAGCATATCCTTCCCAGCATTTGTTTGAGCAGTTTCCTTGAAGAGGAGAAGGGTCAGAATGTAGTTATGTCAAAGACCACGTCCACTAGTTCGCCAGCCCTTGGGTCACAGGAATTAGACAGCATTTCCTCTATAATCTAATTCCTTTTAGATTCAGACAGAATATTTCCTACCTGGTCCTGATCTGTGACATGTTGCTAACTTATGAGGGACTTCCATAGAAAATCCATTTCCATGGCAAATGAGGTTTTAATGGTAAAACACATGTAACAGAAAGAAAAAAGAAAGCTGTAAATAAATGCCTCTTAAAAGAAAGATTAGAGTGCAAGTTATTCTCTTTAAAGGAGTGAATGTAGGTCCAGCCAGGTAACACAATAGTTAAGGTGACTGGATCCCATATGGCTGACTGGATGTTTCGAGTCCCAGACTCAGTGACTTAAAAAATATACCAGGCCCATATGCATATGTGCCCAAAATCCTGACAGGAGAATACAGTGGAAGGGATTGTGATATGGCCACCCCCACCCGGGAAGTGTTTTCCCGTTCTGTTTCTCTGGTGAGTGCACACACCCTATAACAAATAAAAAAGAAATGAGTGAGTATATAAAAAACAAAATAAAACAAAACAAAACACACAGGAGCATTTGGATCATTCATCCTCCTTATCTTGTAATAAATATTGTGTTGTTGGAAAAGTCCTGATGTATTTTTCTGTTTTTCTGTGCAAAAATCATGACTTTTCTGACAACTCAATAAATTCTGTTAAACTGTGTGTATAACTACAGAATTTTTGTTTTTATTTATTTTATTACCTACCTTTTGTCCCCTGGATAGTAGCATGAGGAAATAAAATCAACTTTCTATTTCACTCTTCCATTACGGCAGTTTTGTTTCTCTTCAGTGTTTGGGCGTCTACATATTTACAAGGCTTATTTTTCTATAGAGCAGTAAGAGTTTACACGTAGAGGAATTTCCATTTCCATCGCTGCTAAGTCACCGCCAAGATGGCTGGACCATTTGTTTGTTGTAAAAGGGGGAAAACACACTGGTTATTGCAGAAATCACTGTTTCCAGCCCATCAGAACAGGGAGATTGCAGCCTCTGGCAATGACTGAGTTCAGGGGACTCAGGACATCTCCATGTCATTTAATTATCTCAAGGCCCGAGTCATTTATTCTGCTGCTTTCTGTGCTACCCCACATGGGGACTTCCTCTGGGTCTTGGCTAACGCACAGGAATTTGATGTTTAGAAAGTCACTTTCCTGTCCTCATAAACAATTCCACCATAATAACCTGGCTTCTGGCACCAGAGGTTCATTTAAATTTTGCTCAGCTTGGTTTACAATTAAGATTTAATTAGTAAACTCATTACAAAGACAGGAAATCTCTGACTTTCCCCTAATTCTCTTCGAGGCCTTAGCAAGGACCCAGCCTGTCCCTTTGGCTTCAGACATTTGCAGAAAGTTTTGTCTAAACATTATTATTTATGTTACTGTAACTCCAAGATAAAATATTGTTCTTTGCTTTTGAAAATAGTCGCTTAGAATTCGGGGTTTCAAGTTCTGTATTTAAAAAATATGCCTTGTCCATATTTTTAAACTTTCTAGACTCTGACAGTCTGTTTGGATCTCCCCAAGTTTTCTCTAACAGTATACGTAGGGACTGAGATTGCCGGATAGGGGAAGAGAGACCAACAGGGAAGAGGAACTAAGATAGGAGGAAGGCAGGAGTACATTCATGGTGACACTTACAAAACGCTTCATAGCACAGGACAATTTCACTGTTCCTTCGAGGCAGAGCTCTGTGTCTGTGAGCCAAGGTAACGGATTCATAGTTTGCTAATAAAGAATACAGGGAAAAAGCATTTGCCAAATTACTCAGGAGAAGAAGTGGGGAAATAAATGCCCACGTTGCTGAGATAAAGCTTTGCGTGTTGGAAGCCAAAAACATTTTTAGCGGGTAATATTTTTATTGGACAAAAACTAGATATATTTGCCCTGAGAAAATGAGGTCCTATTGGGAAAATGATAGAAACTTTTGGAGCAGAGCTTAAATGTTACAGATACACTTGATGCAGAGATGCATGTAGAAACATTTACTCTGGCCATACAAAGATGATTAAAGGGCATTGAAAAGAGACATTTTCTTTTTCTTAGAAATTTGTCATATTTTATTTCAGTTCTTGTCCTGCAAAAAAATCCGAGACCCTTCATTGATCTTTGGTCCTAAAGGAATGTTTTATGAATGTTCGTTAGATGAATGATTCCTTTTCGAAGAGTCAATATTTTTAATACTCACCCACTAATACTAACTGTAAATCGTCTTTGATTTTAGGTGTATTTTGGAAATAAAAACTAAAATATTTTAAATCAGTTCAACTGTTAGAAGGGGGCGTTATTATTCTGTGATTTCTGTGAGTTTTCTTTGTTTTTGGCCTAACAGAGGCAGAAAATAGGATCAGAAAGGCTTGGTGACTTTCATAAGGTCACACAGCAAACATATGCAAACCAGAAATAAGGTTTGTTTGTTTGTTTTAATTATGTGCAGAGTTGTGGGCAAACTCAAAGGGAGAAGGTATTAGTAGCTGTAAAAGTGAAGCCCATGATACTTAATGGGTGTTTCTTTTGGGCAGTTTCTGTACTTGATGATCTTGACAGCTTTTATGAGGCTTTGGAATGTGTCAATAGATAACACTGTGACCCTAGGGAGGGAGCAAACCAAACCCTTTCCTCTGGGAAGCCTCTTCCAATGTGCTGCTGGAAATTTTCAGTCACTTTTCAGGAAATTCAAACTTTACTTTCAAAATGATTCTGCAGAGTTTAGTGAACATAGACTCATAAGGGTGCTGGACAAATTAAAGAGCAGTGTGTAGAATAATCAGGTAGCTTAATTGCACAGTTTCTAATAATCTGGGCAGTAAAACCAAAGGCCTCCTCTGTCTGTCTTCTTGGCCCTAGGTTGGGAAGAGTCGAGAGTCAGTGTGGAAACACCAATCTCAGACCCACCTTGTGGGATTTCAGTTTTTGCATCAGATGCTAGGGGCTAGTCTTGATGTCTCCCGAGGGATCTAACAAGCATTCCGACAGAGTGATGGCCAGAGTCACCCAGAACCTAGCAAAGATGGTGGTGAAAAGAAAGAAGGAGGAAAGACAAAACAAAACAAAAGAAAGCAGAAAGAATGAGGGGACAAAGGAATAAAAAACTCCTAGGAAAACTTCAGCATTGAGTACTATCT
Source organism: Tupaia tana (assembly GCA_026018925.1). Lineage (NCBI taxonomy): Eukaryota > Metazoa > Chordata > Mammalia > Scandentia > Tupaiidae > Tupaia > Tupaia tana. The sequence continues at coordinate 31,878,513 of JAKSZU010000016.1, read as the reverse complement.
ATAATCACTGGTCCCCAGAAGCTGCTATTTTCATTAAAAAATATATTATTATTTTATGTTTATATTCAATCGCTGTGTATCTTTACAGCATACAAAGTTCATTTTCCCAGTACGAATGCACTGTGTATGAGGCTGGTCAGAGATATCGCTGTACACATTCTCATCAAATGAAGTTTCATTTAATGGACGTACAACCATAGAAACCACAACAGATGTCTCTCTGAGCTGCTTAAAGAGCTGCAGAAGTAAACAGAAAGGAATCGGTGCCTGGGATCGCTAATTTCTCTGGATAAGGAATTGTACTTGGTTAGGTATATTAAAAGAAATTTTTTTTTTTTTAGGGTGGCCTTAGCAGTTATCAGAGGCAAAAGAACCATATATAATACATAAACTTGGACTGAATCCTTTCTGGAAAACATCAGCTATTAAAAACATTCTTAGCTTGGGGCCGGCAAGTGGCATGGTGGTTAGAGGCGCTGAACTCCCACATGGCCAACCATGGTTCGAGTCTCAGACCTGCTGACTTGCTTTCTCACTTCCTATCTCTCTCTCTCTGATCAAACTGGAAAATAATCATAATAATAATAAATAAAGTTAAATAAAATAATCTTAAAAAAGATATAAATTCACATCCTGTTTAAAAAAAAAAAATTCTTAGCTCAATTGCTTCAGTTCAGGTGGAAGGATGCTACTGCATGACCCTGGGCCACATCGGAGGCCTGGGTTTGGATCTTAAGTTACCTGAATATGTCTGGTGTATCTGTGACCCTGGTTGGCTCGGGGGGGGGGGGGGGGTGGATGAAGGCCCTCTCTGGCTCTCTCTGTCATGAAATAAATAAACATTCTTTACAGAACTGGAGCCATTTAAATATGGACTAGATATTTTCATGAACCATATTATGGAATTATTATAAGTTTTCCTAGGTGTGACTATATTTTACTGGCTAAGTAGAAATTATCCTAAATGCAGAGATGTCTGCAATTTAGAGAAAAGTATGCCTGTATGTATGTATATGTATATATATATATATATGTATATTACGTAAGTGTGTGTGTGTGTGTGTGTGCACATAAATTTAAACAGAGGATGGTTAAAAGACTAAAGAAAGCACTAGGCTTCTAGATAAAGGATTAGTTAATTACCTGGACACTTGACAATACTAATAGATTCAATAAGAATGGCAAATACTTACAAAGTTTTTGCTATATGCCAGACTTCCCCTCAAGAGCTTTATGTATACTATATAATATACATCCTCACATTCCTCTCTCTCTAAGCTCAAGACAGGGAAGCTACTTAAGGTCCCACAATTCCCACACCATCAGAGTTGGGATTCAAATTCCAACTGTCTGATGTCAAAATTTTGCTATTGACTATTATGTCATTACTTCCCTTCTTATACACGCGAGTGATTAAAGGGTGAACCCTGTGTTTATTGTATAAAATTCTAGAACTTACCTTGGTCAGAAGTCCTAATTTGGAACCAGGAAGGAAACCTGTGTTCAGAAGTGATTGGAGAAATGAAATGAGATATACACGTAAAACGGTATATGGTTCCTTTGGGTGTAAGCTACCAGCAGCTTCCAGCAAAAGCTGGACATGAACTAGTATTAAGAGTGTTCTAGAAGGCCAGCAGGTGGCATGGTGGGTAAGGTGCTGGACTCCCACATGGATAGTCATGGATCGAGTCCTGTACCTAGTGGCTTGAAAGATCATGCCAGGTGTGTGTGTGTGTGTGTATATGTATGTGTACGTGTGTGTGTGTGTGTGTGTGTGTGTGTGTTCATGCCCAAAATTCTAAGGGGAGAATGGAGGGGAAAGGATGGCCACTTTCTCTTTATACATGGAAGTGACTAAAGAGTGAAGGTTGTGTTTATTGGATAAAATTCTAGAAAAATCCAATTTTATCCAATGGCAGCATGGTCATTCCCTGTTGGGGGTGATTTTTCACTTTCCCTCCCTCTCTTTCTCTCTCCAGTGAGTGCACGTACCCTATGGCAAAAAGTTAAAAAAAAGAATAATAAAAGAGCATTCTATCAAAACATACATCCCAAGTCAAGTCAGTGGGCATTGTTATTGAGAGAGAGAGAGAGAGAGAGAGAGAGAGAGAGAGAGAGAGAGAGAGAGAGAGAGAGGAGAGGAGAGAGAACTGGAAAAAATTACAAAAGTTTACAATAACAATATATTTGTTCTGCTGTGAGTCTCAGAAGCCTATCTTTCCCCTTTGAGCATGCTCAGGACATGGTTTATGTAAGCTGGAAGAACTTTGTGCTTAAGTTCTGTCCAGATTTGTACATCATTGTATTGACTTCCTTTGTCTTCTCGTATGTCTAAACATACATATCCCTCAACTCTTGACCTTTTTATTTTTTTTCTTTCTTCTCCTTAATGTTTTGAGTGGAGCAAAGACTTAAGAATCTTTGTTACTTTTTCTTCTTTTGTTTCAGACTCCAAATTTGAAGCTACTCTAATTGACACTCCTAGCAAACTTAATGTTCTAGACACCATACCACATTTACAAAGGCCCCTTTTCCACCTTCCCAGATACGTCCTCTTTAAGCATCTTGGGACTAAGGGATACAGAGGTAGAGCATTGACGGGATGGGGAGGTGTGGTGTTATCTGTTGAAGATATTTCGTTCAACGGGTTGGGGAGAAATGTTCACATATCGAAATGGTCTCATTGTAAGCCAAACAATATGATTGAAAGTATATACAAAAAAAAAAAAATAATAATAAATAATGTGAAAAAAAAAGCATCCTGGGACTGTAGTCTGCTTCTAAGTGTTAACATCACCGTGTAGACTCCTCACCATCCAACATGAGGCCATGCACATTGTGGATCCTCTCAGCTGTGTTTTACCTGAACTGTGTGGTTTTCAAATAGGACATTTAAATAAAGACCATGTTTGATTCATATTACACTGTGACCCAACAAGAACAATGAATACTTTTGTAAACTTTTGCAATTCACCATCTGCTTTGATGCGTGTAACAATTCAATGAGGTATATATAATTATTACTACTCCTTCTTGCAGATTACAATTCTGCTTTATTTCTACAAATTTGGGAGTAGCAATGACACTTTACACCAATTAAATTATTCAAAATTTTTATCGCTTATTAATGAGGACCACTGATAAATGGCTAATTAACCAGTTAATTAACCAAATATTTATTTAATGTTCCTTATGGATGTGATATAAAGTAATATGAAGGATAAAAAAGTAAAAGTAAAAAAATCCCTGCCTTCAGGGAGCCTTGGATCAAGACTTTTCCTATGTGAGTCATATAAAGAAATTTTTGTTCATACTCCATAGTTCTTGACAGTTAATAAACAACTCTCAAAATTTCAAAAAACTGAATGTTAAAGATAATGTTCAAAATATTTGTTATAATTTTGTTTGTGATTCTATAACAACAGAGACAGTATGGTTTTAAATATTTTTGAGAAAATATTTGCATGTCAACTACTCAAACTGTTGAAAAGCAAACACCCAGCACACAATTCACACATAAACCTTCTCAATTCAGCCCTGCTTACCAAGTATTTCTGTGATGTACCATCTACTAGCAAAGATCATCCTCTTTTTCTTCCTTCAAGGTAATCCTCTGGTTGTGGCTGCTCTTTTTCAATCTCTAGTGATTACAATGCTGGGATGAAAAGTCCAGGTTATTTTATGGTATGAATTCTTTCATATAGCTTCTCTAATCCTCTCTGCCAGGCAGAACCATTTTGATGCCAAGCTATCTTTCCAAGAGCTTCTATTGACTTACTTGATATCTACCTTAGTTCCATAGTTTTCTGGTTTAATCTTCAGGTGCGACATTCTAGTCAAAGCCCTGTCCAATAAAGAGTATTTCCAATTTCTCATTCAAGACAACAGGTATCGAATTTATGCAAATAACTATTCTGCCACAGAATAAGAATACTCCCAGATATTTTCCAATTCCAGAGGGGTCAAGAAGGAAAAAAGTTTATGTTTTCATTTAAAGAAAACAAAAAAAAAAGAAAAAAAAAACATTTTAACAAATTACTCAACCTATCAAGAGCTTAAAAGAAAAAAAATACTTAAACTGGGAAAATAAAGCATAGTAAAAAAAAATCAGTAATATTTTAGTCAAAAGTCACAAAATTCTATTTCACTAGTTCTGTCTTATGTAATTAATCTCTCTTCTGTAGAACTTGCAGTGTGGCTGTGGTCCAATCTTTCCGTTTAAATCCTGGAAGTTAACATTCAATGTTATTATTGACATTTCTAGTCCTTAGCATTAAGTTGGTCATTTTCTTGGTTGCTTTTTGTTCTCTTATTTCTGTATGCAGAAAATCAAAACCTCCCTTGAAATATTAAAAGCAGATTAGTCCATGCAGAGACGGAATCTCGGACGTTGAAGACAAAATCTCTGGCCTAGAAAAAATAACCAAAAGAAACTTACTTCTTTAGTTTTCCTAGTAAAGCACTCCTTTCAGGACTTTTTGAAGAGCTGGTCTGTTGTTGGTAAATTCTTTCAGATTTTGCTTATCTGTGAGTGTTCTTATCTTTTCTACCCATATGAAGGATAATCTTGCCTGGTATAGTATTTTTGGTTGGAACTGTATTTCACTTAACACTTTGACTATCTCTTCCCATTCTTTCCTTGCTCACATTGTTTCTGATGAAAGGTCTGATATTAACCTTATGCAATAACCTGTATAAGTAACCTGGTGTTTCTCTCTTGCCAATTTTAGTATCTTGTCTTTGTCTGTGGATTTGGCCAATCTAGCTATGATTGCAGAAGACCTTCTTGGGTTGATTCTATTAGGGGCTATTTGTATTTCTTGAGTCTGTATAATTGAATGCCTCTTTAGATTTGGAAAGTTTTTTTCCAGGACTTCATGGAATAGATTATCAATGCCCTTATTAGTTTCTTCACCTTCTGGGATACCATTTATCCACATGTTTGGGCACTTAATGGTATCTAGTATTACTCAGATAGTATTCTCACTTTTTTTGGTTAGTTTCTCAGTTTCTTTTGGTTATATTTTATAGGTCAGAGATTTTGTCTTCAACATCCTAGATTACATCTCTGCATGGACTAATCTGCTTTTAATACTTTCAAGGAGGACTTTTTGTCTTGTTTGGTTTTGGTTTTCTGAGAGGTTTTTTTTTTTTTTTTTTTTTTTTTTTGTTATAGGGTGCGTGCACTCACCAGAAAGACAGAGAGAGACAGAGAGACAGAAAGCAAGAAATTACCCCCCAAGGAGGATGGCCATGCTGCAATCCCTTCTCCTCCATTCTCCTCTCAGGATCTTAGGCACACATGCACACGTGCCCAGCATGAGTTTAAGCCACTGGGTCTGGGACTTGAACCGTGGTTGACTACATGGGAGTCCAGTGACATGGCCATTATACCAACTGCTGGTCCCTCAAGGGAGGTTTGGATTCCCTGCATTACAGCTTTCATCTCTAACAGCTCTGTTTGATTCTTTTTTTATGGTGTGTATTTCCTTCTTTCAGATCATTCGAGAACTTCCTCACCTCCTGGAACTCGTCTCTTTTCTCCTACGTCTTCTGGAGTTCATTTTCTCTCAGTTCTTGCATCTCATTTAGTTTTGTCACTATGAATATTCTGAATTCTCTATTAGATATTTCCATGAGTTCCACTGTACTGTCTGTGGATGATAAAGGATTGTTTATTTCCCCGAGGGGAGAGATATTTTCTTGGTTTTCCATATTTGTTGTTCCTTTGTAGTGGTTTCTGGTCATCTGATGGATTATATGTGTCTCCCTAATTTCTGGGAGGTGTAGGGGAGGAGATGATTAGCAGTCTCTTTGCAGTTCCATTTCCCTTATGCTCACCAAGCAAGCTGTAATTGTGACTTTGGAGCTAGATATTACAAAGGCCTTACAGTTTCTGGGGAGTAGGTGCACTGGGCTGAACTGCAGGGTTTCAACAGAGAGTTCAGAGGCATGTAGGAAGAGAGTAGCTGCATTCTCTCTGTAGCTCTATCCTTCTCCCTGCTGCTCATTCTGCAGTCTCTCTTCTCGGAATTTTACTCATTTGGTAGTGAAATCACTTTTGGCTAATTGCTTAGAGAAGGTTTCTGCAATGGTAAGATCTTGTGTTTCCCTTTACTGTAGGGTAATTCTGTGCCAAAATATCTCCTCTGTTGTGTTTTGCAACATGGTATCCACAGAAAGAGATTTTGAGTTCAGATTTATAAAAATGAAGTGTCTTCCATTAGGCAGAAGTTTCAGTAAGTGTTGAGTTCAATGACCCTAAAAGTATTCAGATGCTTGCCTACTGTGCCCTAGGCCTGTCTAGACACTCAGTATGTGGAGACTGAAGAGCAGAGTGGGAAAGTAAGGTTAAAAGAGAAAAAAAAATCAAAAGGAAACAATAGAAAAAAAGAAACTAGTCAAAAACAGCCAAAACAGAGAAAAAAAAGTTTTTTTTTTTAAAGATAAAAAATGAAAACTGTGTGGCTTGCTAGTGCACCATGCAAACACATCAGGACACACTCAGATTTAAAATGGCTTCTGAAATTAGCAAGAGAAAGAAAAGGCCTGAGGTGAGAAGAAGGGTTTTAAAAATTAAAAAAAATATTTAAAGAGAGAGAGAGCCAGACAGAGACAGAGAGAGGACAAAGGTCACCCTACCTGTCTGAGTGTTTCAGGGGTTGGAAGATGGGTTTAGAGCATAGCTTCAGTCACCTTGATCCCTGAACACACCAGGACACTGTTAAGTCTTGACAAGTGGGGAACTGTCCATCTATAAATAGACAAGGGGAAAAGCCCAAGTATGGAGGTACTCTGCCATTTATTTATTTATTTATTTATTTATTTATTTATTTATATGATTAGTTTTTAAAGAGAGATTTTGTGTGCTCATTGGAGAGACAGAGAAACAGAAAGCGAGATGTTACCCCCTAGGAGGGATTGCCATCCTGCAATCTCCACTGTTTTCACTATCCTCCCATGATCCCAAGCATACATGCACACATGCCCGGTGCGAGCCTTTTTTCAAGGTGCCAGTTCTGGGACTCGAATCATGACTGATGGCATGGGAGTCCAGCGACGCAACCACCATTCCATCTGCTGGACCCAGCACTCTGCCATTTAAAGGTAGGGAAATGAGAGGGAACTCTACAGGAGACTGAGAAGCAATGGGAAACATGTGGGGCTGCCAAGTAAGGAAAATTGTCTCAAGAAGAGAATGATCAACTGTGCTCAATACTACTGATTGGTCAAAAAGGATGAAGACTGAAAATTTAGGATTGAATCTAGCAACATGGACATCACTAGTGACCTTGATAAAGTAGTTTCAGTGAAGAGTGATGGGGTGAAAACATGCTTGAAGAAGTAGTTTGAACAAAAAGGATGATGAGAAATTGGAGACAGCAAGCACAAATTTTCAAGGAGTTTTGTTGTAAAAGGAAAACAATATGGGAAGGAAAGAAGATAGAAGTAGTGTTCAGTGGTTTGATGTTATTGTCTTGCTTTATTGAAACAACAACAAAATAGCATGTTTGTAAGCTGATTTAATAATGTGGGAAAATTTTAAAATGCAAAGAAGAGAGGGGAGATACGATTGGGAGCATGAGGCATTCAACCCAACACAGCATATAAGAGAGCAGGTACAGGTCAGTAGGTACATATGATGAAAATTTGTGCAAGTGGCAGTATTTTTTTTTTTTTTTTGGAGAGGTTTTTGCTATAGGGCACATGTGCTTGCCAGAAAGACAGAGAGAGACAGAGAGAGACAGAGAGACAGAAAACAAGAAATCACCCCCCCCCTCCCCGGGGGGATGGCCACGCCACAATCCCTTCTCCATTCTCCTCTTGGGATCTTGGGCATGCACACACATGCACCCGGTGTGAGTTTAAGCTACCGGCTCGGGACTCGAACTGCAGTTGACTACATGGAGTCCAGTGACATAACCATTACACCATATGCTGGTCCAGCAAGTATCAGTATTAAACCCCCATTTAATATTTGTGATAATTGAGAGCACAGTTAGCTTAGTTGTGTGCTTTTCTTCAAGGATGCTCAGCTACATGAGTGTGCAATGTTGGGACAGTTGGATTCAATCAGTGTTTTGATTTTGAAAGTGAGAAATCACCTTCCAGGGGGAATGGCCATGCCACTATCCCTTCTCCTCTATTCTCCTCTCAGGATTTCGGGCACACATGCACATACGCCCAGCGTGAGTTTCAAACCTCTGGATCTGGGACTCAAACTATGGTTGGTCACGTGGGAGTCTAGTGAAGTAACCATTATGCCATCTGCTGCTCCCAAGAGAGTGATTTTAATGACTGCACCTGGCACTAAAGTGGGTAAAGAAAGAAGTTATAGAATGAAGGGAGTAAAGAAAATAAGTAATGGAACCAATAGCAGAAAGGTCCCAGTGGGCTTGAGGATTATTAGTGTTGAGGTATTAGAGGGAGTGAATTGGAAAGAAAGACAATAGTGGTTGCAGAATACTGTGTTTGAAATGAAATCATTGCAAAAACCTTTCAGTTATCAGCTGTGATATAATAAAGGATGTGGCTATCCGTGGATAAAGCGAAAGAGAGGACTAACTGACTGGAGGAGAAGAGGCTGAAGAAATGAGAGCAGAAAGGTCATCCAGGTGGATATTGAATTCACCAAGAATTAGAATAGAAGTTTGCTGAAGACTGGCACTCAACCAAAAGGTGAAATCTTCAGGGGAATCGGAGGAGAGACCAGGGAAAGAGAGCAAGGTTGACTACTTGACAACAATGAAGTGGAAATTGGTGGAAGAATTCTGGATCATGGGATTAAAAACTGGGATTTAAAGGCAGAAGGGCAAAAGTTTGGCTTAGAAGTACCACTGAAGAAGGGAAAGGAAGGTTTTGTGCCCCATATCAGGCCCAATGACATCAAAGAGCCAGGTTCTTGTAAGAGCAAGAACACAAAGAAAATTCTCCCAAATAAGATTGGGGATAGAGAAGAGTTTGCAGAAGGTTGAATGTGAGTACCGGAAGCACTCCAAAAAAAGGTTTACAGTATAGGATGGGGGAATGGAATAGGTGGTCTTAGAAAAGGCCATACATAAACCAAATTAGAGTCAGTGGAGGAATAAGGGGAAGCTTGGAAGTTCTGAGCTTCAACATGATCTGGGATGGTGGGTGTGGCAGGATTAGTCCTGATGGTCCTGAATCAGAAAAAGGGGGAGAGGTTGTCGGTGTTGAGTAAAGGGAGACTTTCCGGAAATACTGAGCATTCTGAGGCCCCACTTGACTCCCCATTGATTCCTGCAGATGAGCATGTGGAGACCTAACAATTGAAAGTCTTACCTTCGCTCAGGAGCTCTCTCGTGACTTATGCCAAAAGTGTTTTTTATGGAGATTCTCTTATACTTAGCTTCTAGGCACTTTTTCTTTCATGCTGTGTGTATCCACAGACCTACCACTGGCCAAACATCCCTTCAAATTTGAGCTGGCACCATTTCAAGGTCCATCTGAGTACAGCATGTGCTAAGAGGAAGAAAGTGAGCAGGTCTCTGTCCAGTTACTCATGTTGCAAATGGCTCAGAACAAGTTTACCCACCTGTTTATGTCAAGCTTTAGCCATGAAATCCCAGCCTGGTTCTAAATTTTGAATTAATTTTATCTTTACAATTAAATGTACAACATCTTTTTCCCCTTTGAACTCCAGAGCTGAAGTTATCTGACCTGAAAGATTGAAGACAGGAATAAGTGTGTGCAGTCACCTTCTTCTTTGACCTCATCATTGGTGTTACCTCTGAAACTTAGTCATAGAGAATCAAACTCCCAGAAACAAGAGGACCATTCTTTGTTCAAGGATCTTTAAGTGGCTGGATCCTCATGTAAGCTTTTAAAATACATTTGCAGGAAGTAATCATTCATTTCCTCATTTTTATTATTCAAAGCAAATAAAATTGAATGTGTAATAATGAGAGTAAACAATGTTTGGCAAACAGCAAATGACAATAAGAAATAGTAAACTAATTTATTTAATACTATGGTTAATGGTTTTGTTACATCATGTATCTTCTTCAAAAGCAACGCAACTATTCTAAGAGGCTCTTTGAACTGTTGAATAGAGTCATCAAATTCCCATTAAGATTTTGGGATTCAAAGAGCCCAGCTAGAAAGTCCCCATGGTACAATTAAAATGCATAATAAAATGCCCCCAGGTTCTCTTTCATAGCTAAAAAATAGACACTCACATTCTCTAGTTGCCTTTAAGAGATGAGGGAACTAGGTATTTGACAAAGATGTAGAGGTGTGTGTATTTGCCGGTTGCAAGGGAGTGGAAAGGAAAGGGACAACAGGTGAAAATCAAGTCATTAAGGGTAGGCTTAACGTGCTACTGAGATCGGAGTCTTTAGAGGAGATCAACTCCTGAAAGGGTAGAAGATAAAGAGAAAATTTGACCCACTTTATTATATGTTGATGATAACTGCTTTTCATGAGTAGCCTACAACTAACAAAGACACCAATAGAAAACAGTCAAAAACTCAGAAACTGGCCAACTTAATCATAGGGACAAGTCTGAAGTTGAATATTATATCCCAGAATTTAATTGGTAAGATTGGACCACAACAGAAGATAGATTAAGTACATGAGACTGAACTGGTGAAACAGAATCTTATGACTTTGTTGTACAAACATTGCTGATTTTCTTCTAGGCTTTGTCTTCTGGTTTTAAGGATTGTTGTCTGGTCTAGAGCTGCTGATAGGTTCATGTACCTACTATTTGAACAGAATCCTAATCTGTTTCCTGGCTTTAAGTTTTAAGCAAAGTTCTCTTAGCATTTCTTTGATTTTGATTTATTAAAGCTAAAACTGCTTTTCTTGAAATTAAAAAATATATTAAAAAAAAAAACAGAAAAAAAAAACCTGCAGGTCTGTTGCTCAATTTCTCTCAGATCATCCCCAAACTCAGTAGTTTATACTTTCCTGGATTCATCATGAATTTGAATATTTAAGAAATAGGGTTGGAGCCCTAGAGATTATCATTTCCGAGTGCTTTTGGAAAAGCAATAAGCCAAGGAAGACTTCCCAACTTGGATTGAGTGTTCAGGCGGGCAATGCTGTCATATCAGAATATTCAGTCTGGAGACAGTTTGGAAAAAGCTGCACATGTTTAATGTATACAATTTAATGAATTTGGACATATGCATGAACTTGTGTTATTATCCCCACAATCAGGCTAATAAACATATCCATGGCCTCCAAAAGTTTCCTTATACTCTTTTCTAAGTTTATTTTTTCCATTTTTATTTTTGTGTACAAATGATTAACATGAGTTCTATCTTTTTAACTAATTCTTTAGAGTATAATCATGTCATTGCCTATAGGCACTACCCTGTATAGCAACTCTCTTCACATCATCAAGCTCCCATAACTGAAACTTCATACCCATTGAACCACTCCTCTTTTCCCCTCCTTCTAACCCCTAAGAACCACCATTCTACTCTCTGCCTCTGTGAGTGTGACTACTTTAGATACCTAATATAAGTGGAATCACATTGTCTTTCTAAAACTGGCTTATTTCACTTAGTGTAATGCATTCCAGCTTCATCCATCATGCTGCAAATGGTAGAATTTCCTTTTTTAAACAGACTAGATAATATTCCAGCTTATGTATATTCTACATTTTCTTTAGCCATTAATCGCCGATGAACATTTGGGTTACTTTCACATCTTAGCTATTGTGGATAATGCTTCACTGAACATGGGAGTGCAGATCCTGAGATTCTTTTGGATATGTACCCCAAAGTCAGATTGCTGAATCATATGGTAGTTCTGTTTTTAATTTTTTGAGGAACCACCATACTGGTTTTTATAGTAGCTGTTGTAATACTTTAGATTCCCACCAACAGGGCATAAATCGTTCATATCCTTACCAACACTTGTTTTTTATTGGAGAAGCATTTACTGCACAATCTCTTATTTGAAAAAGTAAAGAGAAATTGTTTTCATAGTACAGATAGCATAAAATCACTCTTTATATAATTGACTTGCTCTGAAGAAGTGATTCTCAGTAATTCCATTGAGGACAATGTCCCAGTTAAACAGAGTATTGGAATTTTAGCAGAAGTCAGAGATTTCTACAATAAAAAGAGCAGGAGTTTTTTTTTTTTTTGAAAGAAAAAGAAAGAAAGAAAGAATGCAGCTGAGCAAAATAGATCAGTGGTATAACACAGTTTCCCAACAGAATATTTAAGAATTTGTTTAAAAAAAATAGTAGTTTGTCTCATTTGCTAGCAAGATGAAGTAGGAGTACACAGGTCTGTAGTGTCCAGAAGGTCACAATTTCTAAATCTAAGCATTTTCAGAGAGTAGAATAAGTCATTTCAATGGACATACTGTATAAGTTTGTCAGCTCTTTGAAGCACTAAACTTTATAGAGACTGTAAGATTTGATTCATAAGCTACTTGGGGAAAAGTTTTTCAAATAAAGAAGAAATATTTCTGTCTCTTCCTTGAATTTATTTTATTTTTTTTAACAGTACTCACCAGTGACTCAAATATGTTTAACCTTCAGTAAAACTTTTCAATTTTTGAATTGCATAGGCTTGTGTCATAGAAAATTCTAGAAAGAATTTTACCTAATTTTGAATCCACACATGTTCAGGCATGGCCCATAAGAGAGCTTTCTTTGTTTTATCCCTTTGTTAATTTATTTGTTTTAATTTTTACATTTGCTTTCAGGAACAGAAAGGATCTACTTTAAAAAACTGCTTTTAATCCCAGTTGTTATCAGCATTGAAAACTTTTTAAGTGAAACTTTTTTTAATTAAATAGAACTCTCCTGACACTGATTATTCATAATCCTACAAATAGGCAGTTTTGGTTTATTCTTAGTTAAAAGTTGAAGAAAAAAATCTGCAAGAAGAAAGAAATTGCCATCTAAACTATTGGGATAGGGGGAAATCTACATTTTTTTAAAAAAATGGTGAATAACTGATCTATTAATAGTATTTTAGGGATCTTAGATTTGAGGCTAACCCTTAAGAAAAACAACCTCATGCCTGGAGTTTCACAGCAAACAATGACTGCCAACCAGCCTCTTGATGACTTTTGTCTTCCTAAATCTAATCCCGTGATAAACCTCTTGTTTCCTACACTTGACGTGCCCCTCTTTTACTAGAACCAAATCCATCAGACACATTGTGGTTGGCTCATTGTGAACAAACAGAACTGACAGTTTCCTTCCTCAAAGTAAACAGTCCTGGTACTTAGACACAGTTCAAAGGGTTTATCACCCCAATGTGGCTATTCTTTTTAGGTGGGCAAGTAGAGCCAGGTCTAACTTCTAATTTAAACAGCTTTATTCTCTACTGACATTCCTAATTTTTACTCCTAGTAAAATACTGTATAATTGCTCAACCAGTGGCCTGTTTTCACAGCCTCCATTTTTTCTGCCTTTTTCCCCCGTTCACTGCAGTAACCATTACCCCCTCATTCTCATTTAGCTTTGTTGTCATTTATGAACATAGCGTTGCAGTCAGAAGAATTGGTGGCCTCATTTCTGCCATTTCAGGGTTAGATTTTACTCTGTCCTAACCCTGGATAAATTATTCCTAATCCAGTCAACATGGTATTTTCTTTGGCCTTCTCCCTTCTCATTTTCATGGCTACCCTCTGGTTGGTTCACTGGAGGAGAGATCAAGAAATGCAGGGGCCTCCCCTGACAGAATGGAACACTAAAGGTGTATGATGTCATGCCAAGTGCTCGGAAAGGCCATGTTCTGGGAAAACAATGTCCTCCCATCAGGCAGGATTCCACGACTGCCAAAAGAAGGACGAGTTCTCATGCTCTCCAGAAGACAAACCATTCATATTTCCTATTGTTTCTTCAGGCACTTGCTTCCTTCTGTTTATTCCAGCTTTAATAAACCAATGAGTCATGCTACTTACTTCTGAGTCCAAGTGACTTCCCTCCTGAGGTTCATTTCAGATCGAGCCCCAGTAAAGAGTAGAACAGCCGCTGGGGCCAGAGTTTGTTTTGGGCTTTGCGCTATAGTCTGGGCTTTGTTTTATCCTTTCTTGTAGGGAAATGTCTGAAGGAAAGGCTCTCAAGTGCCTTTTTACTTCCTAGGTAGCAGACTCCTTGGGCCACTAAACTAAATCTCCCTCGTTGCTGACCATCATGTTTGGGATATCATTAACTGATCATTAGTTTACACTGCTAGGAGGATTTTCTTAACACAACATCCATTATTAAAAATGACCCTTCTTCATCCTTTAGGTAGGTAATGTAAAGAGCCAGAAGGACAGAGGGTTCTTTTTGGGAAGTGTCTCCAGAGAGCAGTACTGTGGATTCCAGGACCTAAGTGTACTAATACCCTCATTCCTGGAAGGCAAAAGGTTTGAATGAAGGATCTGCTGACAGAGGGGTAAAGGGGCTCTAAGAGATTTCACACAAAGGGGTCTGTCTGGCTTACAACAACTGGCTGAGAGAGGAACTCCATGTCCTCATTGACTGTTTTTCTTTTCATTTTTTTTTTCTTTTTAACATTTTTTGCTATAGGGCATGAGTGCTTGCTGGGGAGAGAGAGAGAGAGAAAGAGAGAGAGACAGTGAGAGGGCAAGTGAGAAATCACCCTGTGGGGAGATGGCCATACTGTAATCCCTTCTCCTCCATTCTCCTCTCAAGATTTGGGGTTCACACATACACCCGCTTGGTGTGATTTTCATGCTACTGGTCTGGGACTGAAACCATTGTTGGCCATGTGGGAGTTCAGTGCCTTAACAACTGCACCACCTGCTGGTCCCTGTCTTCACTGACTTTTGTAGAGGAATTCTACTACAGCTGGTGGAAGGAAATGGGCATTTCTATATGTAGAGATAGGAGATATATTTCACTTTCAGAAAGGCATACTTTGGTTTTTGTTTTTCAAGGATACAAAGAATTCACCAAGGTTTACATTAGACCACCAAGGGTAGCATAAAATTGTTAATGCCCTTGCCTCCTGGAGAGCCTGAGCTTTGAGACAGAGTTTAGAAGAGACAGGAGCACATAGGCTTGTGGGGCTTCCCGATTCAAACCCCTTTCTTCCCCCTGCTCTACCCCACCCCACTTTCCTCTACCAATATCAAACCTTATTTGGACACAAAGATTCTGCAAAGGTCTCTCTGCTATCTATCAGGAAATGTGTTTTATAGTCCCTCTCTCTGTCACTAACTTTGGGGAAACCATTAAACTTCTCTCTGTATGCTACACTATCTTCTATCTATGAAGTAGGAAAAAGATCTGTTGGGAAACCTCAGAGTGTTATTGAGAAGCAGAGGGTGTGACATTTAAGCTAAAGGGTGAGTAAACATTAGCTAGAATGGGTATGAGAGGAGTTCCAGGCAGAGGCCACAGCACAGTGAAGATGCTGTATAGAAGGAGACTGAGCGGTGAAAGAAATGCAGGAGAGCCATGTGGTTGGAGTGCATCTGGGCAATAGGGTGGTGTGGGGGACCGGGCAAGAGGGAAACTGATGATGGAGAGAAAAATCAGATCAGAAGCTGCCTGCAGAGTATTTGAAAGACTTTTATATCAATCCAATGACAACAAGAAGCTAATGAAATGTTTTAGCAGGGAATTGGCTAAATGACAACATAATACTACCTCATCCTCAACTCACTGACATCAGAGGAGACTGAATGAGGCTTAGGGAATTGTGGATTTCATGGACATAATGCTTTTTTTTTTTTTAAATTGTGGGAGTAAACACAATATTGCCATTTAAAAATTGGCCAAAAAAGAGCATTAACAAAAACAGCAAAGTCTATCACCATCTTTATCATCATCTTTCCACTTTTTAAAAAAAATATGGAACATTTTGAGCCAGCAAGTGGCATGGTGGTTAAGGCATGGATCCCTCATGACTGAGTATGTGGTTTGAGTCCCAGATCCAGCAGTTTAAAAAATACTCTGGGCATATGTGTGTGTGTGTGTGCCCAAAACTCAGAAGGGAGAATGGAGAAGGTATTGCATTGTGATCATCCCCTCTGGGGGTGATTTCTCACTTTCTGTCTCTCTCTGACTCTCCAGAGAGTACACACGCCCTATAGCAAAAATCTTCCTTAAAAAGAAAAATAAATAAAAAGAGGGTAACAGGTATGAAAGTCCCAGAAATGCTTGCAATAGAGTAGGTATTTAATGGAAGTAAACTGAGTCATAAGCTGATTTTAGTACTAATAGTTATAGCTAATTTTTATATAATAAACCATTTTTGTATCCTTTTGAGAGGTAGATAATATAGGTAACCTTCCCATTTTATAGGTGAGGAATATATTTGAGAGGTTAAATGACTTGCTCAAGTTTACCAATACCTGATAAATATTTGAACTCTTTTATTTTTTAGTCTTTTTTTTTTTTTTTTTTTTTTTTTTTTTTTTTGCTATAGGACATGCATACTCACCAAAGAAACAGAGACAGAAAGTGAGAAATCACTCCTCCCCCAGGGGAGATGACGGCGCCACAATCCTTTCTCTTTCATTCTCCTCTTGGGATTTTGGGCACACATGCACATTCGCCTGGCATGAGTTTTACGCTGCCAGGTCTGGGGCTTGAACTACGAATGATTACGTGGGAGTTCAGAGATGTAACCATTATACCATCTGCTGGTCCCAGAGATGGCCCAGTTTTGACTGGCAATGTAAGATTTGTCAGCACAATGAATCAATTACAAGAATATCTGTGTGCTTCGAGTAAACAGATCCTCTGAGACTTAGCAAATTCTGCTACATTTCAACTATCTACTGTATATCCTGCCCCACTGACAGCAGAATTGACTTTTTTCCTTCACTCAACATGCTTGTCAGTTGCCCATCTTGCTCTTTGCATAAATGGGTATGTTTCTGGAGGATGAAAACTAATTTTTAAAAAGGTTTAGAAGTTATTTTTGTTATTTATAGAGGTGCGCCCATGCACATTTGCAGGAAATGGGGAAAAGAGAGGGAGAAGATCCTTCATATGTTCGCATCATGCTGTGGTCCCCTTTACTTGCTCTCCAGCTCATTGAGATCTTGGACATACATGCACTTGCTGGCATGTTTTTGGGATGACCTGGGGACCTGAATCCATGGTCAGCCATGCGGCTTCCAACACTGCTGTTCAGTTTGCTGTGGATGGTATCACCAGGCTGGGTTGTAAACTTTTAATATGATCATAGACACACATAAACAGAATGACAGATCTGCTATCAACAAAATACATGATGAATTACAAAGTAAGATGGAACTTTGTCGTCATTGGATGGTAACGTAAGACCTTGAAGAGAGCACTCGTGTTGGAGTCAGATGATCCTGGGATTAAGTCATGATTGCCACAATTTGCTGTGTAACCCTGGATTAACATTTATAGCTTGCCTGAGTCCTCTTCACATGTATGGTTGCTAAAATAGCGATGAAAAATTCAGCAAATTAATTTCTTTGACAGATGGGTATTGAATACTTAAGGTGTGCCAGGCACATTCTAAGCATTAAGAATGCTAATAGTGAGCAAAATAGGTGACACACCTTCCCTCAGAGACTTTGCATTCTATAGTCACAACTGATGGGGACCATGCCTGACATATAGCAGTGATATAGCTAATGTCATCTTCTCATGGCTCCACCCCGATGGCTGATGGTGTTGTGTTTTGCTTACTGGTTGGGATGGCTTCAACTTCTAGTCTTATGCTGTCCAATATAGCAGCCACCAATCACATGTGGCTCTGGAGCACTTGAAAAGTGGCTAGGGTGATTGGAAAATGCAGTTTTTAGTTGCATTTGATTTTAATTAATTTAAATTTATATTTAAAACCTAAAGGAGTGGAAAATACTTTTATGACCAACACAATCTTTTTATTTTTGTAGGGCTCTAGTCTTTAAAAGAAAATTATTAGGTCATTGGGAAAGTCGTGACATTTTTCAATGTTTTTCTATGAAAAATGCACCATGATTTTCCCTATGACTCAGTACTTAGTTATTTCTTTCACGAGAGAAAGAGAGCAAGGGAGGAAGACAGAGACAGAGACCCTTCACAGGGCTTTACAATGTTGAAGTAGAGTGAACAAACTATCTCATGTGACTTCAGGATTGCCCCGGAGAATGCCTGCACCAGTGCAGCTGGGCCACAAGTGTATTATTTTTATTTTCTTAAAGTTGTTCTTTTTTTTTTTTTTTTTTCCTCCATAGGGCCAATGTGCTCACCAGAGAAAGAGAGGGACGGAGACAGAGCAATGAGATTTGAGAAATCACCCTCCAGGATGGATGACCATGCCACAGTCCCTTCTCAGCCATTCTCTTCTTAGGATTTTGGGTACACATGCACAGGTGCCTGGTGCGATTTTCAAGCCACTGCGTCCGGGGCTCGAATCATGATCGAACAAGTGAGATTCCCGTAGCTAAACCTGTTAAGTCCCAGAAATGTATTTTAACCACTGGAAATTTAGTTTCTGAATTGATATGTACTGTAGGTATAAAATATATGTAATTTTAAAGACTTGATATGGAAAAGTAAACTATGTCAATAATCTTTCATATGGACCTCAATGTTGAGATAATAATATTTTGGATTTGTTTCGTTTTCACTGGTATACCCTTTCCAAGTAACTATTAGAAAATTCAAAGTTTGGGACCAGCAGTTAGCTTAATGGCTATGTCGCTGGACTCCCACGTAGTCGACCGCGGTTCGCGTCCCAGACCCGGTGGCTTAAAACTCATGCCGGGTGCGTGTGTGTGCGTGCCCAAGACCCCAAGAGGAGAACAGAGGAGAAGGGATTGCGGCGTGGCCATCCCCCCGGGGGGTGATTTCTCGCTTTCTGTCTCTCTGTCTCTCTCTCTCTGTCTGGTGAGCACACGTGCCCTATAGCAAGAAAAAAAAAAGCCTCTCAGGAAAAGAAAATTCAAAGTTACATGTTAGTTTCACTTTGTATTTCTATTGGGTGGCACTGCTATAGACTGTACCAGAAATGTTTCTTTCCTAGACTTAAAAAGGTCTTTCAGAGTGTGTTTGGATGTGAGGTAGAAAAACCATGGAACTCTGGTCATACCAGTAGTTGTTTTTAAAGTATTTGAAGCAACATAAGATAACCAGCTTTGTCTGATGCATTTTGTCAATAAGAGTGAAATAAATGATGTCTCAATTATGTGCAGAAACTCTCTTACCAGCATTGGTTGAAACAACACAGAGGGGAAAAAATAACAAGATAATAATGTCAAAAAGTGAAATGTAAGAATTACACAATCATCAGTGTTTTCGTGATTATGGCTGGAGCTGGTAGACGTTGGTGAAAGTGACAAACGAGCTCTGTCCTTTAGTGTGGACGAGTCCATTGATACTGTATTCCAATTAATTCTCTATGTTACAGATACTGGCTAGAAATTAATACATTTCTTTTGTGACCTTTTTATTTGATAAATAACAAATTACTTCTTCATCAATTGAAAAACAAAGTTGACATATGCATTAGTCCCGATATCTAATTTATGATGGTGTTGGCAATAAGTAATCTATGCATTTAATTATTTATTCATTAAGAAAGCTCAAGAAACTCCATACACAAGTTTATTTCTTTTTTTTATTTCTCTATCCAAAGGTAGTCCTGAGAAGTAAGTCTATTGCTTTGGTGCTAATTTAAGTCTTTTTTTTTTCTTAGAGAGGTTTTTGCTACAGGGCATGTGCACTAGCCAGAAAGACAGAAAGAGACAGAGAGACAGAAAGTGAGAAACCACCCCCAAGGAGGATGGCCACGCTGTAAACCCTTCTCCTCCATTCTCCTCTCAGGATCTGGGCACGCATGCACATGAACCTGGCATGAGTTTAAGCCACCAAGTCCGGAACTTGAACCGTGGTAGACTACATGGGAGTCCAGTGACGTAACCATTTTGCCATCTGCTGGTCCCGCTAATTTAAGTCTTAAATATCAGATTCTTCTGAGAGACTACCACCCAAATAGGGAATAAGTGCTTAAAGCCTCATTTTTAAAAAAAAAATATTTTATTTTATTTATTATTATTATTTTTTAGTTTGCTGTAAGGCATATGTGTTGACCAGAAAGAGAGAGACAGAGGGAAAGTGAGAAAGCAAGCCACCAGGTCTGGTATGTGAGTCCAGCGCCTTAACCACCATGCCACCTACAGGCTCTCATCTTGGTTTTGATGTGTAGCCAGCCTGGTGAAGAGAAAACGGAATAAAAACCAAGTTTTTGATGGAACTTTCAAATTCTAAGGTATTAACTTCCTAAATAATATGAAATGTTTATATCCATGTTGAACTATTTATACTACGGTAATGGTGATTACTAGGTTTAGTATAAATTATATCCATTAAATAAACTATAGTAATAGTGTATCATGGTTTAAGGCCTTGCCCCAAATGAAAATTTTAAAATACTTTCAGCTCATTTGGTGCCTGCAGCCGAGTCTGCGGGTCATTGTTGCTGACCTGAGCAGCATCATGAATTGACTCTTCATCTCTGCTGAGTCAAGACAGCTTATTTCAGGGCCCAAGTAGCTCCTAATCTGCATTTTACAGAAAAACTGAGAGCTGAAGTAGCAGTGAGTCAAATGTCACAGTGAGATGGAAAGATTAATGTCATCCTCCCACACCTTGCCACTTGGGCTGGCTTCCTTGAGGTCATCTCTGTTACTATATCCAGTGGACTCTTTCCCTTCTTTATCTCAACTTTTTTTCCTGCATTCGATAGAATCTATGTCTCTTTTCCATGAAAGCTTTTGTCTCATCTCTGAATGCTCTCTCTTGGTCTCCACTGTTGATTCCTCTTCCAACCACAGGCATGTGCTTCCCAGGTTCTAACCTCAGTCTTCTCTTCTTCCTGTACGTACTTCCCATGTGACTTTTCATGACACACAGAGCACCCCAACTCTTCATTTATAGCTTAGATTCCTCTCCCACATTCCAGAGAGCAGACATACCTGTCAACTGAACAGTTTCACTTTCATATATTCTAGGACCCCAAATTCAGAAGGGCAAACAGAAGTCACTTTCCTTCCATTTCTTGTTTCTCTTCTCTTTTATTCTTTCCTGGGTGATGGCTTCATGGCCCACGCATTGTCCTAGCAGAAATCTGGGAGTCATTCTTGACCTCTACATTACTTCCCATGTACATTCACTTAACCAAGTTTTGCGAATTCAACTTGTAATGTATGACTCTTTAACTTTACCTTCACTCCTTACCTCTCTCATCTCCCATCTTTAATCTCCTCACGATGTTATCAGAGAGTGGTTTCTAAAACATAAATTTGATTATATTATTTCTCTTATTGTTTTCAGGAAGTCTTTTGAACTCTGACAGCTCCTGATTGAACTGGCATGCCTTTACCTACCTCTTTGGTCTCCTGTCTGACCATTCAAATTTTCTACCCACTCTGGTAATCATCTAGTGCTCTAATTATTTTCTTTTTGTTTTTCTGTGCTTTCAATGTGCCTCCCATTCCAACATGCCTCTCACTTGCAACCCCAGTTATGGCCTGAATATCTCCTACTCTTCCTTTACAATTCATCTCAGGTGTCATTGCCTCTGGGAAGTCTTGTCTGAGCTTCCTACCTAGAGTTAGGTGCTCCTGCTCTTCCATGGTGCGCCTATGGCACCCCATGCACACCCCTTCTA
The DNA here is from genome assembly GCA_026018925.1 of Tupaia tana. Classification (NCBI taxonomy): domain Eukaryota; kingdom Metazoa; phylum Chordata; class Mammalia; order Scandentia; family Tupaiidae; genus Tupaia; species Tupaia tana. The sequence goes on along the minus strand of JAKSZU010000016.1, from coordinate 31,856,923 downwards.
GAGCTTTTGTTAGAATCAGAGATCAAATCTGTTCACTTGGCAGTCTTCTGCCTCCTTGAGCCTGTGAGGCCATTTCTTGAGTAGCTCTTCAGTATCACCATAGCAGCACAAGACACTCAATAAATGCTCAAAGGAATGAATGATGGGCAGATCTACAGTTCATAGAAATGGGAGTGGAGGAGAGAAAAGAGATCTGGGGGAAAAATCTAAACTTTATTTATTTATTTTTTTCACACTGATGAGAAACTTGAGAAGGGCTCTTTTTCTAGTCTGAAAATCTCTTAAAAGCATTGTTCAGTACTGGTTCTGCTACATGTAGGGGATAGTGAAGGGAAATGACTTGGCTTGAGGAATTATTCTACATTACTCTGGGAGGGACTGTAGATTCAGTTTTCTCTGTGACTCTTGGTGTCTATTCTGAGCTGAATTCTGTTATTCAGTTTTGTCCTGATTTGACCCATTTTCTTCAGGGTTCACTTGTGATCAAACTGGGACCAGAGTTCAGGATTTATTCAGATCTATTCAACTATCATTCCCAAGAAAGTCCATGTAGGTTCAGATTTAGGTATTTGTGTGTGTGTGTGTGTGTGTGTGTGTGTGTGTGTACATGAACAGAGACAAAGAAAGATAATTTAATATCTTTTTATTCTCCTCTTTCATTCCTTTTTTATTTTTCTTGTTTGGAGTATTAATTAGATGTCAAATAATTGAAGTTTTGTATATACATTGCATTGTTGTACATACACTATTTAATAATATTTATCACACATATTTAATTTTCACAAAAGTTTTAGACTTCAGAATACTGAAGTCATTTCCTTTGTGATACAGCTAGTAAACTGCAGAGCTGAATAGAAATTCAGGTCCTCTGACTCTATGCAAGTCTTTCTAACTGCTTTCAGTGTGAGCTTTTAGATTAAACTGCTTATAAAAAATTTAACTTAAAAATAATTGATTCATGAATGTCATTATTTTAGTTTTTTCCCTGGGAATCCATAGTGGAACTGATGATCAAAATGATGTATTATCTAGAATAAATCAATATCATGCTAGGCTTCATGTCAGGAAGCTGAATACAGCTTTCAGAGGGGACAGATTCACTCTCCCAATAAAATTTATGGAAACAGATCAAATAATTTATTTTATTTTATTTTTTGCTCTGAGACAAACTTAATTAACAAATATTGACTCTCAATAAGACTTTTTTTTGAGAGATTTTTGCTATAGGGTGTGTGCGCTTGCTGGAGAGACAGAGAGAGACAGAGAGACATAAAGTGAGAAATCACCCCCTCCACTGGGGATGGCCACACTGCAATTCCTTCTCCTCCATTTTCCTCTCAGGGTTTTGGGCACACATGTACATGTGCCCGGCATGAGTTTTAAGCCACTGGGTCTGGAACTTGAACCACAGTTGACTATGTGAGAGTTTGTGATGTAACCATTACACCATCTGCTGGTCTCTCAGACTTAAAAAAAAAGTTTATTTACTTATTCTGTGAATGAGAAAGAGGGAGGCAGAGATACAATATCCCTGACTGGGTCTTCCATCTCTACCTTCATCCAACCTGGATTATGGGTGCATGAGTGCCTAGCATGTTGAACTGAACCTTTTCATGTGGATCAGCCTTGCAAGTGTCATATTTTACCTCTGGGTCACCATTCAGCCTCTCTCTAAGACTCTTACGCTATGTCATAATTAAAATTATCCTCTCCCATCTGCTCTATTTCCTCTTACCTAGCCTCTATTCTCTCTTCTTTGACACCCTTTCTATGTAGTATTTTCTTTCTTCTTCTTTTTTTTAATCTCAGTGAGACTATCTGATGGAAATCTGCTGTTGAGAGGATAAAAATAGGAAAATAGTGGTGTGGGGTTGTGTTCCCTGTTTTGTTCCTCTGGGTGTGCTAGGTATGCCAGGAGGGTATAGAAAGGGCTGGGGAGTGGGAAGAAAGGGGAAGGGAGGTGATCTCACACACAAAGAGACATAGGGTGGATCTTGTTGCCATGACTGAAACTCCTTTGTTGGGGACTATTGAGAAGTTAAATATTAGAGTTCCCTGGATGAATTATGGGACTGCTGAGCCTTCTAGGAAAACGTATGGTCTTTGCTCTGGAGAACAATGACTACCTCCCTTCTTCTGTGCTCCTGTAGGCTTTTGGTAGAGGTAAATAACTTGCTCAGTTAATATATCCTCTTGTGGAAAGAAAAGACAGAGTCTAAAGACATTCTAAATGACTGAGCTGTTTGCTGGAGGTAAAAGGAGGATAGAAAAACTGTCCCTCATTCTTGAAAATTTGTTTTGATTTCTTCTGGATTTTGAATGAGTGGGATCTTTTATTATAAACATATTTTGTTATATAAATGATCATCAACCTCCACCCCACACACCCCTTCCAATTCCCTACAAAATTCCTAAATTAGAGAGCAGGCAAACAGTAGTTAGAAAATGCTTAAAGGAATCAACTTGTATTTCTCTTGTTCAGAGGACTACATCATGAAATGTGTGCTCACCTTTGGAAAAAAAAAAAAGAGGTGTTTTCATACATCAATAGTTGGGAAAGTTTTCTTTGGATTTTCTGGTTGCCTATTTGAATTAATAGTTTTGATTGAGTAAGGAAGTATGCTCACTGCTGAGAGGAAATTGAAAAAATTCAAAACCACCTCTACTCACCAGAAGGAGATTTCCGATGCTGAGAAACGTCACCATCTGTCCTAACAGACTTGAAAGCACTCAGAGGCAGAGTCTGTGTTTATGCATCTTTGTCTTCCCAGCACCTCATAGGGCTTGGCCTCTGTGACACATTTTAGAATATACCAACTGAATGAATAAATGACATGACTAAGATGAGACCCCGTCTACTCTGTGCTAAGTAAGGTACGGCTTCTAGAGATGCTCTGGAAGCAGTAAGTGTCCCTATTGGATGATAAGAGAAGATCTTGGGATATTTGAGCTAATTCTTTCAACATGTAAAGGTTAAAGGAATAATAAAGACATGTTCCCTTGGGCTGGGAGTGATGGTTAAACTAAGAATCTACCAGTCTGAGCTTGAAACAGTTTATCCTGGAAAGAGCGTGGATAAACAGAATCACAAAACATTCTGAAGAGTACTACTTAGGTCAGGAGCATTGTAATTATTATTATTATTATTCTTTCCATTGGGGGTCAATAGTGGGGTGAGGTCCATTAACATTGCCATTCTTATTTATGACATGGAGCTGATATGACTCTGGTCTGGAGGTATAGGGCACATGCATGATTTAATGGAGGTCAGAGTCATTACCAGGGAGAATAGGGGCCCATGCTCCATCAGGGAGGTGAATGGCAGTGCCTTTGCTTTGACGAATGGTGAGCTCATTCCTTTGAAGTGTTTTACTAAATATTTAAGCATATTCCCTTCTGCTTAGCTTCTTGTTGTTTTTTCCACTGAACAGTTGACTCAGTTGTAGAGTTCACTTGGTCAGTATTTGCGATAGGATGTGGGTGTTTTCCACATCCTTAACTTGTAAAACCATCCTGGAGCAGTGTTCATATCCTATGTAAAATGTGTGAATTTGCAACACAGAGAGAGGCAATACAAAGGACAAACTCATGTCTCCCTAGGGTGCTGTTTAACCCTAGCGTTGACACCAGGAGCATTTGGATTTCAACAAGCACCACCAGCAAGCCTCATCATCTCCCTTCAGCTCCACAATGAAGACAATGTTTTAAAACATATAGAAATGACAAACCAACAGTCAGGACCAAGGGAACATACCAAGTCATTCTCTGCTTCCTACATGCTTGAAATTAATTGGGCATCTAGCATAACTCATCTGTATAAAGGAAACAAAGCCACATTTCTAATGGAGCAGTATTAAAATACATACAAATCAATTAGATGCAAATGAAGACTATGATTTCTGGAGGGCCACAGAGCAAAGGAGATAAAATGAGTCCTTAAATGTGTCCCAAACATAAAATATGTCTTTAAATGTACTCCAAACACAAAATGGCTCGAATGGGTACATTTTTGTCAGCATGTTTGGGGACCAAAAGGTTTTGACTCAGAATGGAAAATGAAGAATTTTCAAATGAGCAAGGATAAATTACAGCCACAGAACCAGACAGGGCCCTGAGCTGGAGGGAGGGCAGGAAGTAGGTTGTGCACTGTGCTCTGTGTAATCTCTTGTGCAAAAACACAGAAGGATTTGCATTAAACTTTTCTTTTCCATTTTGTTGGTTGGTAATGTTAGATGAATCAGTCATGCCAACCTTTAAAAGTTAGGAAGAAAAAGATTCGAAGAGAGAACAGAGGTATTTTACAGCTCCACTGAAGCTCACCGGATTAGAAGGGCTTCAATGATAATAATATTTTTATTTAGCGTCCATTACACCTTCCTATGAGTTCAATGCATTTTATAGACACTATCTCATTAATTCCTTTCAATATTCTAGTGAGGAAGGTGGTGCCAAGGGTAGTTTCTTATCACTTTATAAATTAAAAAATGGAATGAAGTGATTTTTTCAATAAAATGATTATGAAATCAAGCTGTTTCAAGAAAGCAACCAAAGTTATTTGACTCCATTTCTTGAGTCTTTATGCTGAACTTTGTCTTCTTCTCTTGTCTCTTTGATCAGATGTCTGAAACACTCAAAAGAAAAAGTATAGACAAAATTATGACAGATTATTATCTTCTTAGGTTTTCAGCTTTTGGCTTACTTTGTACTTGAACATTTGAATAGAAAAAAAAAATCTCTAATCTTCAAAAATTGTCTATTATTCTAAAACTCCAGGGCACCAGAAGCACTTGGTGAGTTAATCTTTTCACGAGTTGCAGCATCCAGGTTCTACATTTGCACTAAAGGTGCTTTCTTCTCAATACCCACCTTCCCTATATCCTTAAGTACATTTGAGCTCCTGGGAGTGCAAAACACTGCACATTTTTACTTTTCTTTTTCTTTCTTTCTTTTTTTTTTTTAATGAAAGGGAGAGAGAAAAACAGAGAGAGAGAGAGAGAGAGAAACAGAGAGGTGTTTTTGAAAGACTCTCCTGCACAGCCTCACAGTTAGTTAGGATTACAGGCATGTACAGTCTTGACCAGTGTGTTCAAGTTAGTCTGGGCACTGAACCTGGGCCTCCCATGCAGATCCAGCCTTGCACAGGGGTGCCCTATCACCTGTGCTACTGTACCTAGGCTACGTGCGGTTATACTTTAATATCTCCTAGTACCCATCTTAGTGTCTTAATAGGTTGGCATCAGCAAGTTTTGGTTGAATGCATGAGAAGATATATTTAACATGGTGGAACACGGCTGCAAAAAATCCCTTAGTTAGAGTAGTTAACTTCAGTCTTTTTAATTATATCCCAGTGAAGGCATGGAGATATGAGTCCAGAGTAGGCCGTTGCCCTCTTGAATCTGTTATAGCTTGCATGCATTTTGGAAACCTACATTAGAGTCAAAGCCAGAAAAAGTTGAAACCTTAGTCCTCTTTTAAAAAGGGTTTAATTTCTTAATTTCTTATACCCTAGGCTTCATAAAATCAGTCCTATAACAGGTAGGAGTTCAGACAGGACGTCCAAAGTTCCTCTGGAATCTTCAGGTCCCCCCTACCCCCCCCCCCCCCCCCCCCCCCCCGCCACACACACACCTCAACCCCCAGCACCCAGCAATCCATACAAGGCTATCTAATTAGTCAGTCACCATGCTGGTTTTTACCAGGTATAGTCAGCTGACTGTCTATGGGAAATTCACTCTGGAATCAGCTTCTCTCAGTTTTCCTGAATGTCAATGACTGATAACTTTGGCCTTTTCTCTGTTATCTCTAAAACATTGGCTCCAAGGCAGTGATGAGAAATGGAATGGGCATTTCACTTTTGAAATCAGCTGGCAGAAAATCCCTTTTAGATACTTCTGTTCAGATCACAGATGACCCTTGACTTGGTTAGAACTTTAGGAGCCTCAAGCGGTTAGGCCTTTCTCCAGCTGTCCAAGAAGGTAGCTGCTCTCCATCAAAGAGCCAGAAAGAGGCCGTGATGAGGGGTTCGCGTTGGTGGTGGTAGTGGTGGTGGGGACAGAGGGCGAGGCACTGACTCTCAGAAATTTCTTGTGGCTTTAGCCTTTGGTGTTGCCTTTTACCTTGTCTATCCCTGTTCTTTAAAAGGCTTATCTACTCCAGTTACTTTCTTAGGCCAAGGATTCTGAGCTTTTGGTGAGCAATAGAATTAATGTAAATAGGTAGGAAAAAATGTGATGGGGGGAGTACTCTCTATTTTAAAATTTCTGAGTGTTCCTGGCTTCCTGAAGGGACTTCCAAAGCTTTAAAGATACTCCATAATATTAAAATGCAAAAGAAGACTCTCTGTATTTTCTCCACTGGGCATGCGAGATTCAAATTCCTTCCCACGGTCTGGAAAAGTTGGTTGGTTTTAGCTTGTCCCTTTAGGAAACTCAATTAAATTGTACTAGGCAGTTTTTTCTTTCGATTTTGTTGGCAACTTCTTTCACAGGTTTGTAGTTGAGGGACTGGCCCTATAGGGAATATAGGCCCTAGAAAGAACTTACTTCATTTGAAGTTAAAAACTTTTTAAAAATTATTCTTTTTTATCTATGCTTCATAGCCTTCTCCCTTTCTAGTGTATTTTTGCAAATGTTTAGTTTCACTTTGGAATCTACCTTTTGGGCTCTATTGTTTCCCTTGGGTCCCTGTGGTTTGTGCTAGTTTTGTGGCTTGGGGTGTCACTCTGGTCACCTTGGCAATGTGAAATATTTGCACAAAATAAAACAAACCTCTTACTTTTCTTTACACCTTGTTGAAGAAAAGATTAATTTGGTACATACCTGTTGAAAACAGAAACTGCTTCTTTTTCCCATCCTACCCATGAATAGTTCTGTACAGGTTTTCATTTCCTCCAAATAACTATCATGGCTCATCTAATCACTTTGTTCTAATCTAAGCAAATGATGTCTCTGTTTGTTCCCTCCTTTTCGTCTTTTTCTGTCTTTTCCTTTTTCTTTCTCTCTTTCATGCTTCCTTCTCAACCCTGTCTCTCTCTCAAAGCGATTGTTCTCATCCGAGCATAGCAAGAATTGGCAGGGGCACAGGTTATGTTCCTGATTTGATTAATGATGACAGATACATAGACAAATGGATCTAAGAGAATGGTCAAGAGTATAATGTCTGGAGTCAGAATGCCTTGAATTCCAGTTCTGCAACTTGTCAGTCCTGTGACTTCAGACTCACTATGTTACTTCTCTGAGCCTGTTTTCCCTTCTGTAAATGGGAACACAGTGGGACCTACGGCCAAGGAGGGTCATTGGAAAGGTTAAATGAGATACAACATGAAGTGCTTATTTAGCTCAAAGCCTGATACAAACTAAAAGCTCCAATGTGGTCACCCTTGCTATTGTTATTACTATAATCTGAAAAGAATTCATCTCTTGAGATACTCCTTGGAAAAGTAAACCATGACCAAATAAATTGGGGAAACGTCCATAGAGTTTCTCCTGGGCGATTCATAAGAACATTGACACATTGAGGCCCTGAGAATAGTTAAGAAACCTATTTATTTTATTTAATCAGACAGTTACCAAAAGCAAGTGACCACGGAGGCCCTCATATCTCTTTGTCCCTAGAATGCATTCTGGGGAGGGTGCTGAACTGGGACGATGTTAGCTGCTCGCTGGCACTTTTAAATCCACGATTTTGGGTGCGATGGGCACAAGAATAAGACAAATTTGCAGAAATATTGGAAATGCTTTCATAACCCTACAGTGACTCAATTGGTAACTTTTTTCATCTTGAAAAGTTTGAAACAAAAGCTGTAAGGGAAAAGGAAGCTGGGAGGGTGTTTCAGCTCTGAATTAAGGTTAGGTTTTGGATGGTTAAGGTTAAGGTTAAGGTTTGGTTTTCTAGTGTGGCTGAGGCACTAGAACAAGAATCAAGGTGTACTGCAAAAAGACATGCAGCTTCTAAGGCCAATGAGAGAACGAGTTTCTTAAGGTAGTATCTATCCCAGACTGGGCTCTGAGTCACCGAAGGGCAGAGTATGGTCTAGTTTTGGGGACCTAGAATTCCTGGGGTAGTCTTGATTTCAAATGTTGTCTTCCACTATGTCTATACTCCCCTCATGCTGGCACCCTTGCTTTATTTTTTAAAAATTATTTTTATTTATTTATTTTTTTGCCAGAGGGTGTGTGCACTCACCCAAAAGAGACAGAGAGACAGAGAGAAGGAGAGGAAGAAAGCACACCGCAATTGAGTATGGTCACTTTGCAATCCTTTCTCCTCCATTTCTCCTTCCTGTTGTGATTTTGGGCACTGATGCTCATGTGCCCAGTATGTTTCTTAAGCTGCCAGGGCTGGGATTTGAACTAAAAGGTTGGCAGTGTGAAATCTGGCTTACTTAACCACCAGGCCACAAGGCCAGCCTCCATACTCTAAAATATATTATATCAAGTGCTTATTTTAAATTTAGGCCATGTTCCCTTGAGCCCCAGCAAAGAACCAGGAAACCCATTCACAGGCTGTATGGCACTGGGTGATGCTGTCTTCTCCAAGCCTCACTTTGCTCATTGATAATAAAAGGAGCACTCAGAATAGATAATGTCTGCGTTCTCATTTAGAACAAAGAGTTTGACAAGGCATTAGATTATTTACTCCAACTTCAGTTTATCTACTTGGAGGAATTGTTACCACCTGTCAATATAATTTGCTATTTTCTCTGAGGTGATTTTTAGTTTTCAGAATGGCATGTATGAGTTTAAAGCTCAAATACCTTCCCTCTTATCCCCAATCATGAAAGCAACTAGCAACTAACCTAGTTGGTGATTTTAACAAGTTATACTAGAAGTTGCTATAGTCATTGCTTCTTGTTTAGTCAATAGCATGGTTAGTAGTAAAATATGTCAAAAATTTAACAACCCACCAGGTACTGTTTCTAAGCTGCCCTAAAGGCAGACACAGTCAAGTGCTATCAGTTCAGATCTGCTATCTGAACCCAAGCCTTGTGTTAGAACAAGGCATGTGTTTGCATCTGACTGTAGGAGACAAGGTGGAAGACTCCATCTTTTGTCAAAATGGGGTAGACCTTGGGAGAAAATACAAAGAGCTTCATCCCTCCCCCCACTTCTTTCTTCCTGTGATGTTTTGTTTGACCTGAAAGCCTAGGTAAAGTCTCATATAAATGAAGACTGTGTTTTTTTTTTCAAGGAAGGGTAAGTTTACAAACAGAATCTTTAAGACAAAACAGGCATTCTGGAGCCATTATGGGTGGGAACCTGTGAGTTTCAAGGAAGAGCATGTGCCCTGAAAGTTAAATGCCTACAGGGTTTATCTCCTAATGCAAGAGAGATTTCTTATCTCTGGTCAAACAGTAATAATTAAGTTAAATATTCCATTTCCCACGTCTGTAAACTGGGTAGGGCAGGTCTCTTCTGAGAAATAGTTCCAAAGGGGTGCACTTTAGTTGACCTGGGGTGAATGGAGGTTTACTTGAAGGACTACATGGGTAGAAGAGAGTCAAACTTTTTTTTTTTTTTTTTTGCTTTGTAATCAGTATATTAAGGAGACATTCATACATTTCAAGAAGAGAGTCAAACTTTTAAAAACCATGTCTTCCAAGACTTTATGAAAGTTAGTCTCATTAGAAAGCCAATTTTTTTTTTTTTTTTTTTTTTTTTTTTTTTTTTTTTTTTTTTTTTTTTGTAGAGAGAGAGATTTTTGCTATTTTTGCTATAGGGCCTATGCACTCATAGAGAGAGACAGAGAGACAAAGAGTGAGAAATCACCCTCCAGAGGAAATGGCCATGCCATAATCCCTTCACTTCTCAGGGTTTTGGGCACACACACACACACACACACACACATACACACACACACATGCCTGGTGTGAGTTTAAGCTGCCAGGTCCACGAATTGAACCGTGGTCTACTATGTGGGAGTCCAACAACATAATCATTATGCCATTGGCTAGTCTCAAAGCCAAATATTTTAATTTCTGTCATATACCCCAGAAAAGTTTGAGTCTAGAACAAAAAAGTTGTTGGATACATATATGAATAAAAAATTGATGAGTAAATGGATGAATCAATTAATATCTATGTAACAAGATAAGCCTTGAAAATGGAGTTCCAAAACACCAACTCTTCAAGTGTTAACTTTATCCCGAATCTCTTTATTATAGTATTTGACCTATTTCTGGTTTATTCACACCACTGACTATGGGTATGTTAACCTCTGACCACTGAGGGCAATCAAGGATCTACTACTTATTTCCTCCAGTTTTCAGAAATATTGCTACAGAACAGGGTAGACAAGACACAAATGGGGCATATTTTGTTTTCTTTTAGGCTTTCTGTCATGACTTTCTCTAGGTTGTGGCCCGATTTTCTTTTATTCTTGGCTATATATTCCAGTGAGTTTTTTTTTATCATGATTGGATTCAAGAAATATTTTCTGTAGTATAAAATTCTATTGCTATGATTCCAATTGTTCACCCATGTAGTAGGAGGAGTATATCGGTGGGGAAGTAAAAATTAATTTCAAGGCTGGACCTGACCTACTAGTTAAGATAATCTGGTCTCACATGGCTGGCTACATGGTTTGAATCCTGGCCCCCTGGCAGAAAGATGGTGGTGTGAGAAGAAGAAAAGATTATATTGAAACCAGGGTGTGGGAGGGAATCACAGTGAGATTTTTTTAAGCGTTATATTAATTACTCTAAGAAATAACACAAAAGGCTCTGAGAAAAAAAGGAAAAGCAGAATTACTGAGACTAGTTTAGCTAAAATCAGACAGTATGGAAGGTACTGATTTTCTTCTAGGCTTTATCTTCCAGATTTAAGGATTTTTGTTTTCTTTTGAGTTGTTCATAGGTTAACAGCTTGTTGTTATTATTATTTTTTTAAATTGAAACATAAGCTTTTCCCCCTTCCTGACCCCTCTGCAATTGGAAAATATTTGTAAGTATTCTTATTTTGTGGCAGAATGATTATTTGCATAAAGTTAATAATAAAATAATATCTTTTGCTGTGCATCAGAAATTGAATTTTCAGGAGGCTTTGTGCAAATAACAGACCAAATAGAGACTAAGTTTATTTTTTATTTTTGGAAATAAATTACTTTATCTCTCTCTTCAGTAAAAGGGGGAATGAAGAAAGAAAAAAATGTTTCAGAAGAAGATGACAGTGCACTTGTCACTAGATTTTAGCTTTGTACATGTTTTTAGTTTAATTAAGATTTTTGTGAAATGGGGGCTGGCAGGTGACATGGTGGTTAAGGGCGCTGGACTCCCATATGGCTGACTGTGGTTTGAATCCTAGATCTGGTGGCGTGCTTCCTCACTTTCCCTCTCTCTCTTTCTCTTCTTCTCTCTGTCACTCTGTCCCTCTCTTGTAAAATGAAAATAAATAAATAAATAAAGTTAAATAAAATAATTTTATAAAAAATATTTTTGTGAAACAATAAAAGGTGAAAATAGTTTAGTATGGGAGGGAGGGGAAAGGGGAAGGAATAAAAGTGAAGTACATTTAATTGACAAAACAATGAGAAGCTATTTGCTGATGATAATGCATATAGTAATATCTGTCTTGACTGATACGCACGATATTCGTGCTGGAAAAAGAAATGTTGTATACTGTAGAGAGACATGTGGTTAAATGTAAATTTCAGAAGAGGTGAGAATAAAAGAATTGTTTTGGTTCTATGCTCCTTGTTAACTTTCATTTAAAAGATATGAGGACATTGAGATTCCGGGACTTAAAATACAGGAAATTAATTCTAAAACTATTTATTGAGTTACTGCTATATATAAAGCCTTGTAAATTAGATGATGATAAAAAGAAAGCTATGATCACCATCACCTTGGAGCTGGTCATCTGGGAGGTAAACACATCATCATAGTCCCCAGCTCGACCCGTGTTCTCTTGCCTGGGGTATGGACTGACTCTGAGGCAGTGTGTGGCCTTCTTTCCTCCTGAGGGATTGGATCTGATTCAGTAGTAGAGGATTAGAGTCTGGACACCACTGAGTTTTCTAGGTCTTATTTCTAACCTCTCTAAATTTAATTGCCTGCTGAAGGAGGTACTGGAATGGCACCCACAACTGGGTTGCAATAGAGGAAATGAAGTGGTCGCCTGAGACCAGGGTTTCCCGCTGTCAGCTCAGCACCTACAAGCCCTGAAGCAGAAAGGTCTGAATTTGACTACTATTTAGAAAGTGGCCCCCAGATCCTCACTTCGGTTTCAATTGGTTCTGAAGTGTCACTGAAAGAATTCTTTTGTTTTTACTTAAGGCAGGCAGGTTTGCACTGTAACCATATCTGCTTTTCTACATCTCTATTTGACACTGAGTTGACCTCTGCTTACCTCATGCTTGCTAAAAAGAAACATATCTAATACCATCCACCTCTGTGATAAGGGCAAGAGAAAATAAACAGTGGAAAGACCCTTTAGGAGCGAATGACCTACTGTTAGCTGTGGGAGCCACACGACTAGGATGGAGGCTGCAGACGTCCACCCTCGGCTTGTCACCAGTAGAGACGATGCTGGACTTGGGCTGAGGAGTTTAGAATTTTATTTACAATCTTTATTCTAGGCTTGACTCAGCAATAGTTTACCTTGTGTGATATGTTTAATTTTCAGATAAAGTCAAGTGGAATTTCTTTGCCTGTGAATCCGTTTCAAACTCTAATTGCCATGTTCTACCTAGGATGGGATGACCTCAACTGCATAGACAGGTTGAGTCATTAGATTGTATCTCCAGAGATATCTCCTAGTAAAAAAATCAGATCTTTCTTTCAGAGGTACTGTACCTTGATCTCCACCTCTATCTTCCTTCTCTTGGTTTGAAACAAATTACTCCAAGGTTACCACAGCACGCTTGGTTGTTCTAGGAATAAGATTTTGGATCACCTCCATGATGTGAGATTAAAAGAGAGTGATGGAGAAATACCAAGCACGGAGGATACTTTTGGAAAATATTAACTGGTGATGATTTTCCTTGTCTCTCCCCTGCACAAATACTGTTGTACGCAGTTTAAAAAGAAAAAGAGATTACAAAATACTTAGAGTTTGGGAAATAAAGCCCATTGAAATTTATGTAATTGTTTTAATGTATATGTCATAACAATGCATTGAGGTTAAAGACTGTTGAAAATGGTTTTAGGCCTCGAAATTAAATCTGAGAATCAGTGAATGGTTTGGAGAAAATAGGGGAGGAAACTAAAAGGGACTACAAATATCCAGAAGGAAACTAGGTCTCTGGAAAAAAAAAAAGTGACTGTACAAAGATCTTGAGGACTGGGAAACCTCCATGAGGGAAGTGCCAGGACCACATCATTTCCATTTCATGCCTTCAGTCCAGTGCTCCCTTTGTGTCTCTGCCACATGCACGCGTAGGCGACCTCAGCTAGACCCAAGACTTTAGATACCATTCACACGATGATGACCCCTAGCTTTTGTCTCATCTCAACATTTTTTTTTAATATTGCAAACCATTAAAAAAAGTTTATTTATTTATTGCATGGGTGAGAGTTGATACCTCTAATTGATCATTAGTTCTTGTTGGCTTATCTTCCAAAATACTCACTCACTTCTACCAATTTTTCCTGCTATCTTCCTAATCTAACTCATATCATATATTGCCTGGATTATAGCACAAGCCTGTTTAACATCCATTTTGTCCTCTCTCTTATCCATTCTAATATAATAAGTAAATGACTTCAAAACATAACTTAGATTAAGATCATATCGTCCCTCTATTTAAAACTCACCAATGATCTAAACATACTGCTTCTGCTCAGAATAAATTCTAAATTCTCCTCGGAGCCCACAAATTCCTGCGTAATTTGGCCATGCCTATTCCCTCATCCTTGTTTCTCAGCACTCTTGCTACTTCTTAGAGTCATGTAGTAATGGACTCATTCTATAACTCTTCATTAGGGTGCCTCCCATGCACTCAGCACTGTTCTAGTCTCCTGGGGTAGATCAGAAATCAAAGAACACACATATTCCTGCACTAGCCAGAAGAGACAGACAATAATGCATAAACAAAAGAACTCAATTCTCTCATAGGTTAGAAAGTGTACGTGCTAGAGAAAAAAGGCAAGTTGAGTTTCCTAAGGGTTTGGGATGCCAAAGAGAGGGCAGGCTGTCGAATAGGCCTCAGGTCAAAGGTGAAATTTGAGTAGAATTGAATAGGTGAGGGAATGAGCCAAAGCAGGTATTGAAAAATGTGCTCTGAAAGGGAAAGTATTGGGTGCAGGAAACAGCAAGGAGGTCAGTGATTCAAAGTAGGGTAAGTGTTGGCTTTTGCAAGAATTTTAACTTTTACTCTTTTTGAGATGGTCAGCTATCACAGGCTATTGAGGAGGGGAGCAACAGGACTTGGTTAGCATTTTAAAAGGATCCCTGTAGCTGCTGTGTTGAGAATAGATTATGGAGGGGCAAAGACTGATACAGGAAAGAGTTTAAAGGTCATTGCCATAATAGGGCCAAGACCAGGGTGAAGTAAGGTAAACCCCTAGGGTACAAAATGTGAAGAGGTACTCACTTCCAGGGCCCTGTAAGTGACCTGGGGAGATAGCACCTCTGGAGAATTTGTACCCCACTGGCCAACTTTATATAGCACTTACTCTAACTAGCCTCATGTAGTAATTCGGGTTAGAGATGACACCTGTTCATTCTGACAGCAGTAATGGAAGTGGTGATATGAGATGTACTCTGGAATTGTTGGGAAGGAGAGTCATGGTGTCCTGCCAGATTAGATGAGGAGGGAAAGAGAAAAAGAGGCATCAAGGATGACATGAGGTTTTATCTTGAGCAGGAATGGAGTTGTCATTAGCTGGAGTGAAGAAGGCTTCAAGGAGCAAATTTTATGTTTGGGGAGAGGAAGTGAAGAATTCAGGTGCTGAGACGTGAAGTTTGAACTATCTTAGATATCCAGTGGAGATGCTGAGAAGCAGGTGGCTATCAAGCTGGAGTAAGGACAATAATGGCCACACTCATCCTCAAACATGCACATCCAATTGCTGCCTCAATGTTTTTGCCCTCCTTGTTTCTCTGAGTCACTTTGTTCTTGTTGTATCTGCTTTGTTCATGTTGTAATTCAAATGTCAACATTTTTGAAGTAATGTTCCCAATGTCTTAGGCTATTATTGCATTGCTATAATACAATGCAGTTCTGGGTAATTTGTAAGGAAAAGAGGTTTATGTGGCTCACAATTCTGGTGGCTAGAAAGGCCAAGAGCATTGTTCCAGCATTTGGCCCATACTTGGGCTATGTCACCACAAGGCTGAGAAAAGCAGAAAGGAAAATGGATGCGTACAAATAGAGACCTGCAGGCAGCCAACTTGCTTTTTATAACACTCTGCTTTGGGGGATGGCAGGTGGCATGGTGGTTAAGGACACTGGACTACCATGTGGCCAAACACGGTTCAAGTCTCGGACCTGGTGGCTTGTTTTCTCACTTTTCTTCTCTCTCCCTCTCTCTCTCTCTCTCACTCTCACTCTCTTACTCTGTCCCTCTCTGGTCAAATTAAAAGAAAATAAATAAATAAAATAAAGTTAAATAAAATAATTTAAAAAAATCCTGCTGTGATGAAAACTGACTAGTGAGAACTGTCTTCCTCCTGGGAACCTGCCTTAACTGCTCAGGTCCCTAAACACCTCCCTAGGCACTGGCTCCCTACATTACCCCATTGGGAGTCAAGGTACAGCATAAATTTCAGAGGGACCAAAACACTCAATTGATAGAATCCAGTCATCCTATCTAATGTCGGATCTTCTTTCTCCTGTTTTGTTTACTTCATTGTGTCATTTCTATCTGACACACCTATTTATTTATTTACTTATTTGTATTGTCTGTCTACCTTAGAATAAGAGTGGTTTCATGAGAGCAGGAATCATGCATGCCTTTTTTATCCTCAGCATCCATAGTACTCAGAAGAGTGCCTGGATGCACAATACATTTTCGTTGAATGAATAACTTTATGTCAAGCTTCTGCCATCCCAAAGACAAAGAGGAAATAAAAATCCAACCAGTCAGAAATTTTAAAATGTTTTTATTATTGAGCAGTATAGAATGTGTGCTTATCATGATGATCCAGTGATTACTATTCACTAGGGTTATGCCATGGGATAAAGACCTAGTTATGTATCTAGAAGTTATCAGTCAGGAAGAGAAGAAGAACTGAAAAATTTTCTCACAATTTCTTTTCCTTTGCCATAGGGCATGTGTGGTCTCCAGAGAGAGAGACAGAAAGAGGGAAAAGTGAGAAATCATCCCGTAAGGGGATGGCCATGTTGTAATCCCTTTTCCTTCATTCTCCTCTTGGGATTTGGGTATGCACACATATGCACCCTATGTGTTTTTCAAGCCTCCTGGTCTGGGACTTGAATCATGGCTGGCTGTGTGGGAATCTAGTACCTTAACCACCACACCACTTGCTGGCCCCACTTATATATCTTTTTAATTGTATTGGTTAATGCAAAGTACATCAATTATGGGCAGAATATTTTAAGCTTTTGCCATTACAAATGGAATCCAAGTTATTATAGGACCATTCATTTCATTAAATATAATTTTGAACTAGATATATTTCTCTTTTTTTTTTAAACCCCATTAAGAAAATGGTCTTCACATTAGTGGAATTTTTTTTTAAACTAAAATTCAAATACAAATTCACAGATAGTCATGGGAACCTAACATAAGCTAAGATCATTGTCAATATTCAGTCTACAAACATAAACAGGAATAAGAATCCACTGAATAGTTTGAAGTGAAAAGAGAACTGCACTTTGTCTAAAAAACAAACAAACTAAAGCAAACTGACTTCAGGGATAGACAGTGGCACAGTAGTAAAACATGATGCTTTGTAAGGGTGATCCACATGGTAAAGGTCCAGATTCTCATCTGGAGGCCTACCTGAATATACTGGCATACACATGCCTATGATCGAGGGCTGGCTTACCCTATTGGAGGTGCTGTCTCTCTCTTTCTCATTCATGGATGAAAAAAATAAATAAACCATACACAAAATTATAAATGTAATACACCATATTAACAGAAAGAAAGATAAACGCCACATGATCATTTCAATTGATGCAGAATAAACATTCGACAAAATACAACATTCCTTTATGATTAAGACTCTCAGTAAAATTGGCATAGAAGGATCATTTCTCAGCATAGTAAAAGCCATCCATGAAAAACCTATAGCTAACATTTTACTGAATGGAGAAAAGCTGAAAGCTTTTCCACTAAAAGCTGGTACAAGACAAGGCTACCCACTTTCTCTGCTTCTATTCAATATAGTACTAGAAGTCTTAGCCAATGCGATCAGACAAGAGAAGAAAATGAAAGGTATTCCAATAGGGAAAGAAGAGCTGAAATTATCTCTGCTTGCAGATTACATGATTGTACACATAGATGATGTAATAGTATCCACGAACAAAACTCCTTGAAGTAATAAATGCATACAGTAAAGTAGCAGGATGCAAAATTAACTTACAAAAATCTATAGCATTGCTATATTCAAACAACAAGCAGACAGAGACAGAACTGAATAAGTAATCTCGTTTACCATAGCCACAAGAAGTATAAGATACTTAGGAGTAAAACTAACCAAGGAAGTCAAAGACATCTACAAGGAAAATTATAAAAACCTTAAAAAGGAAATCAAAAAGGACACAAAAAAGTGAAGGACATCCCAAGTTCCTAGACTGACAGAATTAACGTAATCAAAATGGCAATCCTACCCAAATAAATCTACATATTTAATACAATCCCTATAAAATTACAAGAGACATTCTTTTTATTTTTTTTTGGAGAGGTTTTCGCTATAGGGCGTGTGCACTCGCCAGACAGACAGAGAGAGACAGACAGACAGAAAGCAAGAAATCACCCCCCAGGGGGCATGGTCATGCCGCAATCCCTTCTCCTCCATTCTCCTCTCGGGATCTTGGGCACGCATGCACACGTGCCCGGCGTGAGTTTTAAGCCACTGGGTCCGGGACGCGAACTGCGGTCGACTACATGGGAGTCCAGCGACATAGCCATTACGCTAACTGCTGGTTCCCACAAGAGACATTCTTCACGGATCTAGAAAAGACAATCAGAATTTGTGTGGAAACATAAAAGACCCCATATTACTAAAGCCATCCTGGACTAGAAGAGTGGAGTAGGTGACATCTCATTTCCTGACCACAAAATATATTACAAAGCTGTGATAATTAAAACAGCATGGTATTGGCATGATAACAGACATGAGGACCAATGGAACAGAATAGAGACCTCAGAAATAAACCCAAAAACATACAGATAACTCATCTTTGACAAAGGGTACCAGTCAATCCAGTGGAAAAAGGGAAACCTCTTTAGCAAATGGTACTGGAAAAACTGACTATCCACCTGCAGAAAGATGAATCTGAACCCCTATCTGTCACCATTAACAAAAATCAACTCAAAGTGGATCAAAGACCTAAACCTAAGACCACAAACTATAAAACTACTGGTGGAAAACACTGGGGAAACTCTGGAGACATTGGATAAGCAAAGATTTCATAAGCAAGACCACCAAAGCACAGGCACTAATCCTCAAAATTGGTGGGCTACATCAGATTAAGAAGTTTCTGCACAGGAAAGGACACTGCAATTAGTGTGAATCAACAACCCTCAGAATGGGAGAGAATTTTTGTTAACTTTGCCTCAGATAAGGGACTGATAACCAGAATACATAGGGAACTCAGAAGAAAATGATTAACCCAATTAAAAGATGGGAAAATGAACTGAATAAACAACTCTCTAAGGAAGACATATGAACAGCCAAAAAGCACATGAAAAGTGCTCAACATCCCTCATCATAAGGGAGATGCAGATCAAAACCACAATGAGATACCACCTAACCCCAGTCAGAATGGTGACGCTTTAAAAAAAAAACAAAAAATGATTAAGTGCTGGAGGGGATGTGGTGAAAGGGGAACACTCCTACACTGTTGGTGGGAATGCAAATTGGTCCAGCCTCTGTGGAGAATAATAGGGAGGTTTCTCAAAGACCTTTAAATAGAACTACCATATGATCCAGCAATTCCACTCCTGGGTATCTACCCAAAGGACAGTAGAACACTCAGTCTGAAAAGTGCTTGCACAACTATATCTATTGCAGCATTATTCACGATTGCTAAGACATGGAATCAACCTAAATGTCCCCAAACAGATGAATGAATTGAAAAAAGTGTGGCACATATACTCCATGGAATACTATTCAGCCATAAAACAGCAAGGCCCTAGAACTTGATAGAAAGTGGACAAATATGGAAGATTTGTTGCTGAGTGAAGCAAGCCAGGCTATAAAAGAGAGACATTGTATGTCTCCACCTAACATATACCTACTGCACTCTATGGTAGAGACTGAAAGATTGGAGGACATAAAAGCATTAAAAATTGTAATGGACACTAGAGACAAAGCAGAAAGAGAAAGAGAGTGTGGGAGGGAAAGAGCATAGGAAAATAAATTTGGGGGAAAAAGACAGAGAGTAAGACACTTGTGGGACACACATATGATTTATTATCTGTTGATGAGGATGTGTATAGTATTCTCAACTGGGCTGGGCTGCGGTGTATATCATGCTGGGTAAAGTCTCTTTACTGTCTAAATGATGTATAGTGATTGAATGTAGGAATGATAATAATAATAAAAAATTAAAACAAAAAGAAAGCTAAAAATAAAAACCTAATTTCAGGGTCAGTGGTGCATTAGTTAAGGCAGCTAGATCCCACATAGCTGACTGCAATTCAAGTTCTGGACCCAGTAGCATGAAAAGCATGCTGGGCATGTGGGTGTGTGTGCCCAAAATCCAGAGAGAAGAATGGAGAAGAAGAAGGGATAACAGGGTGGTTATCTCCCCTGGGGTATGCTTTCTCACTCTCTCTCTCCCCTAATGGCAAACTATACAAAAAACCTGACTTCAAATTATGATTCTAATACTTCTAAACTATGTGATCTTAAGTAAATAACTTGATTTTTCTGGTTTTCTTTCTCCATAAAATAGAATAATACCTATCTTATATATAATGATAGGAATTAAAAATATGATGTGTTAATATGCTAATAAGCTTGGTAGAAATTAGGCATTCAAGTGTTACCTGAATTATATTAAAATTAATTTAAAAGAATTCAAGTATTTTTAGTTGTATGGAAGTGTTTTCTAAAAATATGAATCCCAAAAGTGTGTAATTTACCTGAGTTATGTAATAAGAGACACTCTTGAGTTAGTTAGTATGTTTTTAGCTGTGAGAATGTTCCATTTAATTGTTTTGAACAAGGAGGGGAAATTATCTCATCTAACAAGAAATGAAATGTGGAGTGTCACAGGCTAGACTGATAAATTCCTAAGGATCTCAATCTCTCTCTCTCTTTTTGTTCTACTGAGCTTAGCCCGTTAGCTTGGTCCTTTGGTTCTACCTCTCATAGTCTCAAGGTCTAGTTTTAAAGATCACATTGACACAGTCTGAAGCAGGTCATGGAGGCAAACTCTCCTGGAATGCTATAATCAGACTTTCCATATGTCTCTCTGGGCAGAGTTGGATGACATATCTGGGACCAACCAAGTAGTGTAAAATTGCCATTTGTGTCTTAGATTCAACACTTTCTCCCTGGGGAGGGAAGGGCTCATTTTCCATGAGATAAGACCCCCTGGTACTTGAACACAAAGTGTTCTGTTAGCAAAGAAGAAAGGAAGGGAGGGGAAAGGAAATGGTTGTGGTGTAGGTAACCAACAGTGTTTTCACACCATCCTCATCTTTTTTGAAGGGAGGAGGGAGTTGGTGGTTATTTTAAGACTCAGAACAAGAAGATATCATGATGGCTAAATGGTTGGAAATTACAGTTGTTTAAGTTTATGGTCAGGCATAGATAGACCATGCATTCTTTCCTCCAATGTCATTGGTTATGGAGCCAAAATGTATAATGAGCCCATGAAAACCCCAGTATTGAAGAAATGGCTTAATCGCTTTTCTGTTTTTGTTTAGTTTTTGAAACAAACCTCATTGATGTAAATTTGATTGAATGAACGTAAAAATTAGATCTTGATCTAAGAAATGGTGGAGATTTTAATCTATACATCAGGAACTAAAGAGAGAGTAGACACTTAGGAAAAAAATACATTAGAAGACATGGCAGAGAAGATTGAAGACTTTTTAAAATAGTACGGTGAAAAAAGTGAAGAAAAGATTATTCTATGATGTGTCCTGTTACTGGGTCCCATTTTTCTGTACTTCTCATATTAGCCCTTGATTTTTTAAAAGTACTATTTCTTTTCTTTTCTTTTTTTTTTTTTTTTTTGAGAGACTTTTGCTATAGGATGTGTGCGCTCTCCAGAAAGACAGAGAGACAGAAAGTGAGAAATCACCCCTCAGAGGAGATGGCCACGCTGCAATCCCTTCTCCTTCATTCTCCTCTCAGGATCTTGGGCATGCATGCACACGGGCCTGGTGTGAGCTTAAGCCACGGGATCTGGGACTCGAACTGTGGTCAACTACATGGGAGTCCAGTGACATAGCCATTATGCCACCTGCTGGTCCCTTAAAGTACTATTTCATTCTCTATCTGAAGAATAGGTTGTATTTTGTTTGTTTGATGTTTTAAAATAGTGTTTTAATCATTGTATATGATCATGCAATGCCCCAAGCACATTGGCTGGAAAATGGTTTATAAATAAAATTATTGTTATTATTGTTATCTTTATCTCTTGTAACAATACTCATTATATTAAGATTATATCTAGGTTAGAAATAGTTCAACATATGTGATTATATGTAATCAGTCTATTTTTTTTTTAAACCCTACTGCTCATACTTTACTTTGTTCTTATCGCTAAACAAACTATTGTTTATAAGTTGTAAGTGATGCCAATTTGCTTTGAAGCATAATTCTTTACAGGTTTCAACAAGAGTTTGCTCTTGGTAGGACTGGGATCCAAAGAAATGGTTTGTTCCCAGTGGACATGTATTGATAGTAGTCACAGAAGTATGTGGAAACAGAATTCCCAGAAGTCGCATCTAAAACCTAGAGCCCTAAATGTTTTCAGAGGACAAAACCAATAATATGATAAGAAAAGAACTATTAGGGGGAGCCTATTTTAGCTTGATAATAGACTTAGTAAATACACAACTGTCTGAGTATTGGTTAGGCTACCATGTGAGGTTATGAAGTCCTCATCATGGAAGGTATTCTCAAGACTGCCAAGTCTCTTATTTGGCATGCTGTGAAGAGAATTCAGATATACAATGAGTTCCTTGAATACCAGGGTGGTATTCAATGACCTCTTGAGTGGCTTCCATTTCTAGGATTCTGTTTCTATATAGGTTGAAGTGCTTAGTCTGTCCCTGTGGTTGTGTAGTAATATTGAGTTTGGGCTTAAACAAGTGTCCTTTAAGGGTGAAATGCAGTATACTTTCTATTCAGCATATTTTGAATATCATGGTATTTATCAGTCTTAAATAAGAGGTAATAGCTGTCTGGCATTGGGGTTAGTGGCTTAACTTCAGGAGATCAAGATTTACATATCTGATTCTCTATGTGGGTCACACATTTTCCTATTCTCTTCGCATGTCAACTGATTGACACAATATAAAATTTTGATAAGTAGAAAGTGATAGCAGTTAAAGGAATTATTACTAAGGTCACAACCTTTTTTGCCTAATGAATGATTTTGACCAAGAGCATGCTGTTGATCTCAGATTGACCAGATAGAAGTATCAACAGTGTGAGTGCATCCCAAAGTCAAAAAGCATATCCAGGCAGACAGATTCTGGAGAGTGTCACAACACAGGAAGTATGCTGTGGAAGATGATTCGACGTCCTTGGTCTTTTGAAACCAGTCTGCCAAAGTCTCTGTTTAAAGCTAGAAATGTTGGTGACTTTTGAGATGACCGAAATTAGCAAAAGATACAATGAAAGTGCATGTTTTTCTGTTCATGTTCCATACTCAGCTCAAGTCTTCCTTTTTTTTTTTTTTTTTTTTTGGGAGGTTTTTGCTATAGGGCACGTGCGCTCGCCAGACAGACAGAGAGAGACCTAGAGACAGAAAGCGAGAAATCACCCCCCAGGGGGGATGGTCACACCGCAATCTCTTCTCCTCCATTCTCCTCTCGGGATCTTGGGCACGCACGCACACGCGCCCGGCGTGAGTTTTAAGCCACCGGGTCCAGGACGTGAACTGCGGTCGACTACGTGGGAGTCCAGCGACATAGCCATTACCCTAACTGCTGGTTCCCAAGTCTAACCTTTTCTCCATGAACTCTTCCTAAGCTAACTTTGCCTTCACAAAGGTGGATTCTTTTCTGACTTCTAGGCATCTACAGCATCCATTTGGTCATGAAGTATTTATTATTTATTGTTATTAAACTAATACAGTCTTAGAAACTAGCTAGTTATAATTACCTTTCAAAAATTCAGAACTCATGATTTTCTGCAATTATCTTTTGCAATGATAAAAGCATATAAAGGATTTATAGATATTCTCATATATATGAGGGGGTCTTCAAATACGTTATGGAAAACATACACTATGTAACAGTCATGCACAAATCTCAGAATTTCTTACATCAAAATAAACTTACACTCCAATTCCATTTTTTGGCAAACCTCATGAAGTCCTGGGTGTATGTTAAAGTAAAAGCTTTCTAGCCCTCTATGTACATTTTTTTCTTAATCAAAACACTACTGTTCTTATTTGAGACTGCTCACTCCTATGAGATATTGTCTGTTCAAATTGACAGGTTCTGAGGTCCTAAATGTCTCATGATATCCATCTCCCTTGTGAGGCTGGTGTCTGATGAAGTCCTTGGAAGGCTCTTGCCATACCTCCTGTCCAGATTCTCTGGTAGCTCTTTCTTTTGCAAATCTAGCTGAGAGAATAACTACTAAGTGCAGCTACTCAAAGTGCTTGCTGGTAAGCAAGGCAACAATTTCTGTTGTCCAATTGAGGATGAGTGTGCAAACAAGACATATCTGTGTGCCAGGCAACCCTGGTGTGCTGCCCTGAATCTGTGAGGTGCTGTTCTGGCAGGTGTACCCAGAGAGTTGGCCCTTCCCACATGGGCCAGCTGTAGACAATGAGAGAGACTGAGGATTTCCTTGCTACAAAGCTGTTCTATTAAGGTTTTGTTCTACAAAATTATCCACTAACAAGCACTTTCATTAGTATACCTCCATTGCATGAATCTAGGACTTCTTGGGTTTGGTTTATAATTCTTCATTAGTTTGTTGAGCGTCAGGGCAGACACAGAATCACAGTCATTCTCTCCTCTGGTCACACTGCCTTTATGTCTGAGCAGCCAGGGCTTTTCTGAGCAGTTTGGAAGGATTTACCTGGTCAGAGGATTTTCTAAGGAAAGTGATCAGATTCATTTTATTTGACTGAAGGTCCTATTTGCCGTACAATTCTTGCATCTATCTGAGCTGGGCCATTGTGGAGTCTATGTTTTGTTAACACAAGGAAGATAGAGTCACATGCAAACTTCAAAAACTTAAGAAAATTATTATTATTATTACTTAATTATCAGAGGCTGTGCACTCACTAGAGCAGGACAAAGAGAGAGAGAGAGAGAGAAAGCACCCCTGATGGGGGTATGGTCATATTGAAGCCTCTTTTTTCCCCACTTCTCCATCCTGTTGTGATTAGGGACACACATGAATATAGGTCCTGCATGTGTTTCAAGCCATTGAGGCCAGGATTAGAACTGCTTGGTTAGCCATATGGGATCCAAGCTCTCTTAACCATTAGGGTTCAGGGCCAGCCCCACATGCAAACTTTTAAATCTCTTCTGGCTCTCTGCGTATTTAATACATTTTTTTTTTTGAGAGGTTTTTGCTATAGGGCGCGTGCGCTCGCCAGACAGACAGAGAGAGACATAGAGACAGAAAGCGAGAAATCACCCCGCAGGGGGCATAGTCACGCCGCAATCCCTTCTCCTCCATTCTCCTCTCAGAATCTTGGGCACGCATGCACACACGCCCAGCGTGAGTTTTAAGCCACCGGGTCCGGGACGCGAACCGCGGTCGACTACGTGGGAGTCCAGCGACATAGCCATTACACTAACTGCTGGTCCCCTGCATATTTAATACATTTGCCAGGCCTTGGGAAATTTTTTTCTACTCAAATCTTTTATTTTTTCACCTTTGTCTAATTTTTAGTTTTGAGTTCTTTTATTATTTCAAATTCAGATGATCTAATGTTTCATTTTCATTATTGAGCCAAATTAAGCTAAAAAGTGGGCTTGTAAATTTACTTTGAAAAAATGTTCCTTTTGTCCCCTAATTCTCTACTTCTTTCTCGAACAATTACAAATTTTGATTATATGAAGACCCACTTCTTCAATTTAACCTGAGTTTGATATATTTCTTTTTCAGATATTGGAACTATCACTGTATTTTTAGGTGCAGTTGAGTCAATTTAATCTCTCAGTGGCCTTCCAATGACTTTAAATATTGAATTAGAAAATTTAAAATATTGTTGATTGGTATCCTCTGATTTAGCAGCTCTTTCTTTTGCAAGTCTAGCTCAGAGAGTAACTGCTGAGTGCAGCTACTCAAAGTGCTTGCCGGTAAGATGGGCGACAGTGTCTGCTGTCCAGTTGAGAAGTTTTTAACTACAAATAAATCAGTAGTTAAGAAGTTGTTGTTTGCCATTAAATTTTAATTATTTAAAAAGGGTTACATATACTATTAACTTGGCTAATTTTAATATTTAGCTAAATGTATACTTTCTTAATTTTCTTCTTACTTTTCCATTTTTAGAAAACATTTATTCAGGGCCAGTTCTATAGCCTAGTAGTTAAAGGAGCCAAATCTCACCTGACTGACTTTGGTTAGAATCTTGGCCCTGGTAGCTTGAAAAACATACTGGACACATGTGTGTATATTCAAAATCCTGACAGAATGGAGAAATGGAGAAGAAATTGCAACATGACCACATCCCTTCCTTTCTCCCTTTTCGTTCTCTCTCTATCTCTCGGTCTCTCTCTGGTGAGTGTATGCACCCTCTGATAATTAAAAAAAGTTTATTTAAAAAAAATTAATGAGAGAGTGTAAGCATACACATGTGAAAGAGAAAAAAGGAGAAAGGAACCCTGGACAAGATCTTGTCGATCTATAATCCCTTTTCCCCAGCCCTCCAGCTTATTAGGATCTTGGGCATGTCAATGTGTACCTGGCATGTTTTCAAGTTAAATCAAGGATCCAACCAATCATGTGGCTTCTAGCATTGCAGTTCAGATTGCTACTTACTACACCATTAGGCCGGGCTGAGTTTTTTATATTGTGTTTTCATTTTTTCACAAGTGTGTTTCTCTTTCCATTTCAGTACTAATGCCTCCTGAACCGGTTTGCACTTCCTATTGTAGCAAGTGCAGGGCTGGGCATGTGGTGTGCATCTAGGACGTCTGTCAGGGGGTTCACTGATGAAAGCATCTACATTAGCAAGTTGTGGAATATTTTTAGCATCTCTGTTTTCTGACATCTGTGGTCATTTGTAGTTTTTTTGTTTGAAGAGCTCATGAAGGTCCTTGTGGGTAGAGTTGAATGACTAAAACAGAATAGTTGAAACACTTGGACATTCTCTTGTGGAGTTTGAAAAAACTTAAAAAATTAAAAAAAAATGTAAAACAACAAAAAACTTTATTTTCCTTTTTCTTTTTTTCTCTTTTTAGATTTTTACCATGGGGCTCATGTGGTTGCTGAAGAGAAAGAGAAAGAGATAGTGAGAGGGAAAGTGAGAAATTACCCCTCAAGGAAGATGGTCACAACACAATCCTTTCTCCATTCTCCTCCTGGGATTTTGGACATGTTCCACATGGGCTCTGTGTGATTTTTGAGCTGCTAAGTCTGGGACTCAAATCATGGTTGGCTATGTGGGAGTCCGGCACCTTAACCACCATGCCTCCTGCTGCCCCCCAGAAAATATTCCATAGAAAAAGTAGAAGCTTTAATTTCCATTCCATCCTCTAAAGCAGTATTTCTCAGCCTTGACAACATGGCCATCTAAGCCAGAAAATTCCCCTGTTGTGGAGGGCTATCTGTGCATTGTAGGAGGTTAGTAGCAATCCTGGGCTCTCTCTGGTAGATGCCAATAGCAGTTGTAATAACCAAAAATGTCTCCAGATATTGCCAAATATCCCCTTGTGAGGAGGTGGCAAAGTCACCCTGCTTGAGAAACACCATTCTAGAGCAAAGTCTATGCTAGAGTCATGTTGACACAAAGGGCTAATTATCTGATTTCTTTAGGCAGCTGTATTATATAGGCTACTGCTCGTAAATTGTCACGGGTATTTATCATAAATTGTCGTGGGTGCACTCCTCATGATGTGCTGTGTGGTACTCCTTACAAATTGTCATAGGTTACTCCTCACATATTGCCATAAAATACTCTTCACAAATTGTCATGGGGTACCTACCCCTCATGAATTGTCGTGGGGCACTGTTCATGTATTGTCATGGAATACTCCTTAACAAAGGAATAGGATGGGTCTCTTATGGTAGGAGGAAAGTTGGGGGCTAAAAGAATTCAGTGAACTGTTTTTCTTCTCTTTTAGACCCTTTATATCCTGGAGTTTGTTTTCTCTGTTTAGAAAATCCTACTTTTTCTCTTCTGTTCCCCAATTTTATACTAGTGAATGTAACTTTTTAACTCTTGGAGGCATGATACTGCCAATCTATAGGACACTAGAATGGATTACTTCTCAATTACCCTGTCTAAATGAGCCCATGCATTGGAGGTGGGATGGGGATGGAAGCTTTAAGTCTGCAGCTGAAATTCTGAAGAGGGCTGTCAATCAAGAACACAATTTGCTAAAGCTTCCCATTGACCCAGATACTCTGCTATCTTGAAAGCTTTATCTTTTAAGACAATGTTGACTAACAGCTTTTCTTTTATTCGCATTTCTGTTTTAAAAGAATAACAAATAAGCTTAATTCTTCACAAAATCTTCAGCAAATGCCTTTTAATCCAACACAATAGTAGTTATTTTAAGAAGGTTGGCAAAGGACTGCAGTGGTTTTCTATTTTTTGGCCTGGTTTTTTTCCCCCCTCATACAGAAGCATTCAATCATATTTAATCTTGGCTTGCACCAAGCCACATGAAGTTTGTTTGCACAGAACTGAATATAACTGCCTTTAGCGCTTCTCTTCTTTTTTTCATCTCTCCAGTAAGGCTTATAATTTAAATAATAGATTAAACACACACACACACACACACACACACACACACACACATGAGATTCATAGATTCCACATATCTTTGTTTGCTGTAACTTCTGGAACTTGATTGCATACCCAAGTTGTGTTTGTCAAAGAAGAGAATGGCTTATGGAAGAAACATATCTAAAGGAAGACAAAGAACACAAGAAAATACCTGATGAGTTAAAGAAACACTTAGAGAAGGCATATCATAGAGGCCTGGAAGGACACGCCACTATGTGAAGAATGATTAGAGTCTTCTGTACCCAGCAATGTTGGCGAATCTATTCTCCAGGGATAAGAACAATCTAGAAAAATGTGTGTATTACCAAAGGGATGGGTCCTTTAAGGATTTCAGGTGGGGCTACCTCCAGTTATTATCCGGTATATAGAAGTACAAGTTCTTCATGCTTCTGCAGCCTCAAGTTTATTCTGCCCACCTCCCAGCCTCATCTCATTTCTTTAAAAGAAACTTTATATTATGAAAACATTTGAAGTTAAATAAAAATTTAAAAGATAATATAGGATTCTGGTATGCCCCTCATTTTCCTAATGCTAATATCTTAACATTGCTCCAAAATTCCTACTCTATTTTTAAGAACTCATTTTCCTTTCTGTTCTGAAGGAAGCTATAGAATTGCCTAATATACTAGTAATGCTTAAGGTAAATAAGATGCTTAGTATTTTGCAAATTGTTGAATAATCTCCAATTGGGGTTTGATTTCTTCTTCATTTTAAGAAGTAAAACTTTGTATTCATACTTATTTTAAAATCGAGATGTACAAGAGTGAGATGAATTTCTTTTTAATGTATGTAAGCATGGAGTAGACCACACCTCAGTCAATTTCCCTGCTTTGGACTTGGGACAGTATTTATAGATTAAGTTATCTCTGCGGTCTGAAAAATCTTAGCATTTTTTCTTCAGTTTGACCCAAGTCAATTTACTTTGGGTTGTCTTCTGTATATCAGATGTGCATCGCTAAGGTTAATAAGTGGAATTAGTAGAGTCCTTTCTCAAAAAATGATTTAAAAGATGTACTAGAGAAAGAGTCCATGAGAGGTGCATAAGTGTTTGCACCAATGGCATGTACACAGTAATGAAAAACAACAGTGCTTTATCAAGGTCTGTTTCGGGATGCAGAAATGTAAATAATAAAGTCTCTAGAGAACCTCGGAGAGATGATTTATTTCAATAACCAAATAAAGTGATTACAGGGAATTAAAAAAGTCCGAATTGGGAAAGGCCACTGCAGTACGGATTGATTCAAAGAAGTTCATTTGTTCATCTTTGTCTTTTTGAGGTAGTAGGATAAGGATGCAGATGAAACATGGACGTTATAGAGAAATTGTCCTCTTTCATCCAACTATAGTGTTTTTTAGGACAAGCACAGAGAGGTGATGAGGAAGAATTTGGGTCATAAGTATGTTCAGTTTCAATCTGAGTCCATTTTCTATTTCAGATTGAGGTACCGAGTACCAGAGATTCTTGTGCAGAATTTCTAATTTGCTTTGCTCAGGTACATCTTGTACGGTGAGAGTCCTTCCATTCTCTCCTTCTCTTGGGTCTTTTCACTGCTCTGCCCACTCTCTGAAAGATCTTGTTTGATTGCCTAGGAAAACCTAGATGAAATATGAGAACATTGCTAAGGAGGAAAGATGGAATTATGGATATCCGGTAGACTCAGATTTTCTCCATAACCCTTTGACTGTAGTTAATAAAATGATTGTTTCTGCTAATCCCAGGTAGGAGGCTTAAATCAATAGAAATTGTGTACATAAATGGACCATGTGGTCTCTTGGCATAAGAGAAGAGTGGATTCAGTGTACTGTAGACATTTGTGCTTTTCAAAGAAAAACAAAACAGAAAACTTAACCCTTAATTCCTTTTAAGGAGCTTTCATTAAGGAATAAATGTGGCTAGAAGGTTTGCATTTCATGTTGTATAACAAAATCATCACAAAGATCTTACAGCAGGTAGAAATCCACACAGAAGCAAAAGTTGGTCAGGTTGTTAATTTTGTTCAACACAAAATGAAATAGATGTTAACTTAGGAATTAGGGCTGCTAACTGAAATAGATAATTTACCTTCTAAAGTAATTCTTATCCTTAAGGTTAAAGCTGGTCTTTCCTTAGGTGAAATTTACTTTATCTCTACCAACTCTACGTTACAACTTCTGCTGTGTCAAATGAAGTTCACAATCTGATGTTAGTTCTCTATTGTAGTTTTTCACAATGTTTCCCAAAGTCTTTCTTGTTTAAACTTTATGTATTCTCTGCCAGCTAGTCCTATGCACACTTCATTCTCTGACATTATGGAATTGGTACAGACCATTTCATCTGGGTCGGTGTGGTTATCATCACACTGCAGTTTAAATACTGGTGTTACTGGTTAGCCTGGGATAAAATTCAAGTGTTGTAACACTAATGGAGACTCACGTCTCAGCTTGTTAGGCGGTGGGTAGAGGGGTTGCTTAAACCAGCACTCCAGTTCAAAGTGAAGGCAAGAGGGAGTGGAGATCGTAGATCATAGATCACAGAGCAGATGCTAACCCAGAAATGCTGGAGTTCCTCAGTTGCAGAGCAAACTTGTAGGCACACGAATTATCGATAGAACTCACCAACATGTGTGCCGGGAAAATAAGTCAACAGAGCAATTGGAAGAATCATCCAACTAATAAGAAGCTTACAGCTCTTTGGCAATTTGTTTAACTTGGGAGTTATTGCAAAGTCAGAAAGGTATGGGCCTCCAGGATATTGGCAGCATTGCTGGGTGTCTCCCACAGTTAGAAGCAAGCTTTGCCAGTGAAGTTTATTATTATTATTATTATTATTATTATTATTATTTTATTCTCTTCAGGTGTTCAATGTTGAGTTTTGCAGGCAAGGCCAAGACTTCTGGAAAAAGCAACATTAATCACATTGGCATGTTAGGTTAATGGGGCTGGTGGCTGCACAAACTCCCTCATTCAAACATGAAGTGCTAAGATCTTCCAATCTAGTTGGTATGACTCATTCATTCATTCACTCATTCAACAAATGCTTTCTGAGGTTCTGTTATGTGTCAGGAACCACACCGAATATCAAAAGACAGACCGAGCTGAGATCTCTCTCTTTTCAACTCCTTGACCACTTGTCCTAAAATTTTTGCATTCAAATGCTATGCCTCCATGTCCTTTCTTAACTCCTGACTCTGTAACACTGTCTTGGAAGAAAGGTAGGGATAAAAGTCTCCCAGGATCAAGAGTTTGAAAGTACTTCTTGCTAATTTACTTATTCCTTTAGAACATATTTATTCAGTGCCTGTGATATACCATGTTACCTAGAAATAGGTAATTGGGGTAGACTTTCTATAGAAGAAAATTTTGTTTGTTCATGTTCCACATAATAAACTTTCTTATAATAAATTTATTGGGCAATAGAGGAATATTAATTGATTGCTGACTATTTGTTAAAGTTGAAGAGAAATATGAGTTTGTAAGCGTCATACTTGAGAAGAAAGAAAAAAGTCTGTGTCTGGTCCCTGGAGGCCAGACAGGTCCTCTGGTCACCTCTGCCACCATATCTAGTCTCTAGTTAGGTACTAGAGGTTCGACAGCCATGATGTTTTTGCATATATGCTTTGCATTCCTTTCTTTTTAAGTGCTATTGCCTCAGTGCAGAAGCTTTTATTACTCTTGCATATTTGCCATTACCACAGCACCCAGGTCGAAGATCTCCTTATCACCAGTCTTCCACTGCTCCAGGTCATTTTCCTTACTGTTGCCAGATTTACCTACTGTATAACACTAGTCCTCCCCTTAAAAAGACTTTTTTCATTGCCTCTTGAATTAAGCATAAATTTCTCAGCAGAACATCAAATAAGCAAGCATGGCTGCTAAGAGCATGGACTCTGTAAACTTTCTATTTAAATCCCAGCTTGGTCCAGTAAGCCTCAGTTTTTTACACCTGAAAAATGGGGATGTTACCATATCCCAGGTGTTAGCAAAGGGGGAGACAGGATATTTAAAGTCCTTGACACACTAAATAGGCACTCAATGAATTATATTTATAATAATATCAATAGCAGTTATCAGGGCCTTCCAGAGTTCCAGTCTAATTTTTTTACAAGAAAGGCATCCTAGAATGCCTGTATTTTTCCAAGTTGTTTGTTCTGTGTAGAGTGTTCTTCCTTTCTTCCTGTTATCTCTCTGTCCTTTGAAGATCTCAACCTGGCTATGTCATGAAGCATTTTTTGATTCCTCTGAAAGACAAACATTTTCCATCCTTTAATTAACTCCTTGTTTGCAGCTCATTTTGTGCTATCTTATGCCTTGATTTGAAATCAGGGCTTCCCTAACTCCTCCTTTGCTTTATGGTACTTTGTCAACCCCTTAGGTTCCTCACTGGCAAAGATAAAATCTTGTTTTCTCCTAGCAAGAGGTCTTACAATGAAGTACGTTTTGAGTTGTTTGTTCACCTGTCAGAAGGTTGACACCGATTCTTGGTGGTCTCGGAGAGACGTGAGTATGAGAGTTACTTGTCCTGGGGCTCTGCCCAGCAGCTTGACTCTCTGAGCCGGGACTACTGTGTGTAGGTACCCAATCCCACAAACCACCAGTGTTCTCAAAAACTTCCCGATCCTAGATATTCCTGGTTTTCAGGGTTTCTTCGATTACCCACAAAATTAGTGGATTTCAGAGCTGGGAGAGATGTGGGCTTCTCTTACTTCAGACTTTATTTCTCACATGTGCAAACAGGTAGCACCTATCTGCTTTGAAAAGCATTCCCTAAAACTCATCCAGGATGGGATTAATTATTCTATTTCTTTAGTGCTTCTTTGTATATTGTATGCAGTTCTATTGAAGTATGGCTCATCCAGTATTGTAATTTTTTTTAACATGATGTCCTCTCATGGTAAACCTTTCTGAAAGCAAGAGAATTTCTCATATGTCCTTGTATATCTAATGTCTGATACAATGCTCAGTGATTATGAGATAATACATATTGACTAAATTGAATGGATTCCAAAAAGTTTGAGATATTGCTTTGCATCTCCTGGTTCCTAGGCCTATGGTCTTTCTAGGGTAACAGGTGGTTTGCGCCACAAATTTATACAATCCTCATTCTAGAGATCTAAGAAAAATGCTGGTTAATATGTGATCATTAAGAAGGCAGCTGATGGTGTAGCAGTTACATCACTGGACTTCTGCATGGCCAACCATGGCTCTAATCCTGGACCCAGTGGCTTAACAATCACACTGGACGCATGTGTGGGCATGCCCAAGATCCCAGGAGGAGAATGAAAGAGAAGGGGTTGCAGCATGGACACCCCCCTCCCCCGCCATGAGGAGTGATGTCTCACTTTCCCACGCCTATCTCTGTCTCTCTTCAACAAGTACATGTGCCCTAAAGCAAAAATCTCTTAAAAAGCGTGATCATTAAAAGATTTAATGTGGACTGTTCAAAGAAAAAGCTTTGAGCAGGAGAAATCACTTATAGCAGGAAAAAAGATCAAGAAAAAAAGTGATTACATTGATTACCTTGATAGGTAACAAAAGCCACATTAAACACACACAGGTGTGCTAACAGTTTTCCTTTCTACTTGTCAGTTCTGTGGCACTAGAGAGGCAAGAGAAACTGTGTCCCTTTGCTGTATCCTGAAGGTGGTGGTTAGAATCACGCGCAGGGTTAATACAGGCTGTTGAAATTGAGCTTCCTTCCGTTGGTGGTTAAGCCCCTGCCTCCTTCAGGTTCCCGTGAGACACCTGACTGACACTACGTGCTACAAACGTGTTTAAGCTCATTAATATTGTGCAGGGTCTATTTGCTCTGGGTTTTGCAGGTGAATAGAGGAAAGAACAAAATTCATAGTGAGTGGATTTTGCACTCTCGTACAATTTAGAACTCAACTATGAATATGAATACTGCTTGCCCTTGAATTTAAACCTAACTAGGACTTCATGCCGACTGGAGTACATAATGATTGATCAATGAAACAGAGGAGAAAATGAGCTTGGACGTTAGTGATGTTACCACTTGAATATGAGTAAGCCATATTTTCCATAGGTCTTCACATCTGTAAAGAACTTGACGTCTTTGGTATCCAGTGTTCCTTCCCAGACTCCATGAACCAGGCTACTTTACAATTGGGACACATAATTGCTAGAGGCCACAAAGTACTGGAAAAGAATTTTGTTTGATCCACTGGTCAAATGTTGCTAAATGGCATTCTTAAAAAGTTTCAAATACCTCTAAAAGGACTAAATGACTTGTAGAAGCTCCTGCTGGTCTTCAAATACAAAGGGTTGGATGTAAGAAGAACCTAGATTTGAATAACTATTAATTTCTTTCTAGATAAAATACCTTGGATGAATTAGTGAGGGAGGGATTACCGGAGAAGGTAAACTCTGAGGATAGTGTCGGCAATACCTTCCTTCATGTGCAGTTAAGAGTGCTTTATAGGGACCAGCAGTTGGCGTAATGGCTATGTCGCTAGACTCCCATGTAGTTGACCATGATTCGAGTCCCAGATCCGGTGGATTAAACTCACGCTGAGCGCATGTGCGTGTGTGCCCAAGATCCTTAGAGGAGAATGGAGGAGAAGGGATTGCGGCGTGGCCATCCCCCCTGGGGGGGTGGTGGTGATTTCTTGCTTTCTGTCCCTCTGTCTCTCTGTCTCTATCTTTCTGGTGAGTGCATGTGCCCTATAGCAAAACCTTCTCCAAAATAAATAAATAAAATAAAAGAAAAGAAGGAGAAGAAGAAGAAGAAGAAGAAGGAGAAGAAAGAATACTCTATAGACTGTATTAGCGTTCTCTGGAGAAACAGGAACAGTAGGATTTATGTGTGTATAAGCATAACGAGATTTATTTATTTAAGAAATCAGCTGACATGATTATGGGTACTGACAGGTCTGAAATTTGTAGATTAGGCCAGTGGGCTGGAAATGGACATGCATGCATGGTTCCTACATTGCAGTCTGCAGGCCAAACTTCTTCTTCTTCTTCTTCTTTTTTTTTTTTTGGAGAGGTTTTTTTGCTATAGGGCGTGTGCGCTTGCCAGACAGACAGAGAGAGACAGAGAGACAGAAAGTGAGAAATCACCCCTCCCGGGGGGATAGCCACGTCGCAATCCCTTCTCTTCTGTTCTCCTCTCGGGATCCTGGGCACTCACGCACACGCGCCTGGCGTGAGTTTTAAGCCACTGGGTCCGGGACGCGAACCGCGGTCGACTATGTGGGAGTCCAGCGACATAGCCATTACGCTAACTGCTGGTCCCCAGGCCAAACTTCTTCTTGAAGAAACCATAATTTTAATTCTTAAGTCCTTTGACGGATTGGGTGAAGTCCACCCACACTATGAAGAATAATCTGCTTGACTCAAAGTCTGCTGATTTAAATGTCCATTTTATCTGAAAAATATCTTCACAGAAACATGTAGGCTCGTGTTTGAGCAAACAATCGGCTTCGTGGCTTAACCAAATTGACACGTAAAATTAGTGACTTACACACAGTAGAGACCCTAGGCAACTGCCACCCCTGCTGGCTGCTCAATATGTGACCTCTCGTTCTCTGTTTCCCCCATGTCCATGCCACTCATACTAGACCCTTTCCTTTTCCCTCTTTCTCTCTCCTTATAGTCATTCTAATATTTTAGATTTATTTCCCTGATCGGGGTTACCCCTTTCTTCTCTGTCCTTTTTTTTCTTTTTCTTTCTTTTTTTTTTTTTTTTTAAGAGAGATTTTTGCTATATAGCATGTGCTCTCGCTGGAGAGACAGGGAGAGACAGAAAGTGAGAAGTTACCCCCCAGGGGGGATGGTCATGCCACAATCCCTTTTCCTCTGGAGGTTTTGGGCACCTGCACACACATGCCTGATGTTTTAAGCAGCTGAGACCGAGAGTCGAACCATAGTCGATTACATGGTAGTCCAGCAAAGTAACCATTACACCATCTGCTGGTCCTTCCTTTCTTAAGACAGTCTTGCCATGTCATGGTCCTCCTTCCTCAGCTTCCTATTGGAGACCAGTAGCATGTTTCATCATTCTTGGCTCTTTTTATAGACAGAGTCTTGCTATGTTGCCTAGGTCAGGTTTGAACTTGAGATTTTCCTCCCTTAACCTCCTGAATTGCTGGAATTTAGGTGTGCACCACTATATCCAGCTTTTATGGTGGGCTTGGAATCAAACCTACACCTCCCACATGGTCCCAGCCTGTGGGGTACAGTGTCTTGGCAACCACCATGGCTGGGCCATGGCCACTTCCTGACTGATTTTGCATCTTATCATCACCCTGACTTTCCCTTTTCTGCTTGCTTTCTTCCCATCCCATTTCTCACCACTCAGGTCTTCGCATCCTTTAAAAAATACTGTCTTGAGCCAGCCCACGGCCTGGTGGTTAAAGCAGCTAGACCACCCGCTCCACATGACTGACCATGTCATTTAGGTCCTTACACATGTCCTCTGGCAACTTAAAAACAAAATAAAACAAAACCCTGAGTAATCCCCTTCCTGCTCACACTGTGACATAGCTTGGCCCCGTTAGTTTCTAACTGCCTACTTCCTCTGTCTTGGAGCTCAGTTTTGCGTTGACAACTCTAGGGCCTTGGACGAGGCTTTCTATTGAGAAAAGTCTTCCCTGTGGTAGCAAAAGAATTCCCCAGCTTCTTAGCAGATTTCAACCCCAAGCCAGACTCTTGGCTGCCCGATGTGGGACGAGTACCAGGAAGCTACACTCTTGGTGGGGTCATGCTGTACACATGGTCATGGGACAGGCAGAGAGGCCATCAAGTGCATCAGCAGACTAAGCCTGAAAATGAGAATCTGAGCTACCTAAGGTGGGTGTGTGTGCAACAGTGCCAGGGGCTCCTTTTCTACTTAGGAAGGATGTTTCTTTTAGAGCTTTGTGCGCTGCTGATCTAATTGTACATGTGAGGAACACTCGTGATGAAAGAATGGGGAAAGGCCATAAATAGTGTCATGGGAGCAGTCATTCCAGAGCTAAAGGTGACTGGAAAAGTCTTTGAGCTCAACAAGGGCATTTTCAGATGAGGAATCCAAGAATAAAGAGCTCAAAGTCATACATTTGATTGTCAGGGCAAAGATTCATCTAAGTATTCCCACCCCTCTTCCTTGCCTCCCTCTCCCAATAGCATCAGCTCTTTTCCCAATGGGAGACAGAAGATGGATGTGTCTGGTAGCCAGGGAAGAATTCCACAGGCAAGTCTTCAGTGCTCATTTCCCAAGGCACAAATATGCCTAAGGATTACAAATCATTCTTTTAAGAGAGGAACCCTGTCATCTGGTGCTAAAAGCACGGTCACTGACCAGAATGTTATCTTCTTAATACCAGATTTTAGAGGGCAAGGATACCAATTGTCCATTCATTTTATTAAATCAGAAATTGTCTCTCCCATTTTTCTAGTATAGGATGCAACAATCATCAGTTTAAAAAATAAACTTTTAATAAGCTCCATTGTTAGGTTCCTGTTTTTCAGGAGTCGTCGTCGTCGTCGTCGTCGTCGTCTTCTTCTTCTTCTTCTTCTTCTTCTTCTTTACTTTTTCTTGAACCTAGGCATTTATCCACTGAAAATTGTCAGTGCCGTACTCATTTTCTCAGGAGACTACATTTTCATTTCTAGCACTTCCTCTGCTCTCAGACTTCCATGCGTAGCTATTGACACCCATCTGGGTTGCTGAGAATATTTTGAGTCTTACTCTCTCCACTTGCAAAAATCCCAAGAAAACCTCATAAAACAGTAAAAGTAACTCCTCCAGAACGTTATTTTTGGTCAAATCCTTTCGGTTTTTTGCTCGGCTTTACCTAGGTTTGAGTAAATAATAGATTGGCAACACTATTTAATCAAGTCTATAAAATTTCTAGCTCTGCAGTCCTGAATATTCATTTCTCCAGAAACCCTAGACTTAATCCTGTTTGAAAGGACTGCATAGGCTTATTTTGGGGAGTAAACTTTTTTTTTTTCCTGTAAACACCTACTTTCCCCTTTCCACTGAGATCATGAACTCAGTGTGCAAGAACTTTCTAGTTCCATTTTTTTTGGTTACACTCTCATTTTGTTACTGGAAATGAACTGAAGCATCACAATAATACAATCAGCGAAAGCAGCAATAGTATCAAGGGTGTTGTCGAGCACCTATCAAGGTTTTACATCTATTATTTACATTCCTTTTTCTTTTCATGTTTTAAATGTTTTACTTCTTTCTTCAAGTGAGTGACAGTGAGACAGAACTCCCAACAGGTTCCTGATACTGCAATCCACCCTCAACTTCAGCCAGCCCAGAAAATCGGAAGCATTTGCCCTCTGTGGTCAGGGAGATCTCCAGACCCAAACTAGGACACTTCCCAGGTATGACTGCCTCACAGAACACCGCGTTTTACTACTGCGCCACCGTCTGGCCCCTACATTCATTTTAGCTATCACTATGAGAGATAAGGATGGTTTCCACCTATGGGCAAAAGGAGTGAGGCTTGGAAAGACTGTTATTTCCCAAGACTTAGAAGGAAAGTCTCCATTAGACCCCAGGTTCTCTGGTCACCTAAGTCTGTGCTCTTTGTTTCACAGCACAGTGCTTCTTGGTGCTGATCACACTCATCATGAGGGACTGAACTGTACATGATCGTATGTGATCTCCTTTATACTAGAGGGCACTTCTTTCTAAGGTCTGCTAACCCTTAGTAATGGTAAACTGTAACAGTAGTCAGCGAAGGAAAAGGTAAACCCAAGAAGGTGAGAAAGGGCCTGGACTTTGAGTTCGATTTGATCACTTCCAACAGTGGATTTCTCATTTGCAGGCTCCTGTTATCACCCATCAACACACTTTTTTTTGGAAAGGTTTTTGTTATAGGGCTCATGCACTCACCAGAAAGACAGAGAGAGACATAGAGACAGAAAGCAAGAAATCACCCTCCTGGGGGTATGGTCATGCTGCAATCCCTTCTCCTCCATTCTCCTCTAGGGATCTTGGGCACGCACACACACCCAGCGTGAGTTTAAGCCACCAGGTCTGGGACTCGAACTGTGGCTGGCTCCATGGGAGTCCAGCAACATAGCCATTATTCTAACTGCTGGTCCCAATACATCAAGACACTTCTAGGAAAAGAAAATTAAAGCATGTCTACAGGATGGAAGGACTTGGAAGAAAAATGTCTATGAGCCTTTTGGAAACTTTTTTCCTAGAAAAACACAGAATTCTAGTTACCTATTTCTGGGTAACAAACTCTCACAAACTAAATGGCTTAAAACATCGAGAGCATTTTATTATTATCTCATGGTTTTGGGCTCAGGTGGGTGGCTCAGGTGTTGACTCCACAGATGGGAAGACTCACATGGCTGGGTTGAGCAGTGGGTTTTTGGATGCCTCTCTCTGTCTCTGTGGCCTTTTTATGTACTATCTCTAGCTTGCTGGCTTCCAGAAAACCAAAACTTTTACATGGTGGCTCAGGGCTCCAAAGACATGTGAAGCGAGAGGAGAATGAGATGCAAAAGCCGCATGTCCTATGACAGCCCCGCCTTATAAGTCACGCAGGTCAATTCTGCTGAAATCTCTTAACTGAGACTGCCACCAGGAAACAGGATTCCGCTTCTTGATGAAGTTGTGTCAAGGTTCTGAAGGACCAGCTGGAATCAGAAATCCTGCTGCTAACATTTTTAGAAAACACCATCTACTATGGCGTCTCTCCTAAACAAGTTATTTGGTACTTGAGTTTGTTTTCTGCTCAGTAAGGAGGATGAGTTAGACCATACGATGGCTAAGAGCCTTTGTAATTCATACATTTGTTGATTTTGTAACTGAATCTGTTCTTTCACTGTACCGTTTAACATGAGACCTGTGTTCTTGACTAATTCTCTGGAAATCACATCTTTTATAATGATGACCACACGATCTTGGTCTTTTTCAACATGGTTGGTCCAAAACCAGCATTTTCTGTGGATATTTCCTGGGGCTTCCTAGATGCTTAGGGTTATGGAAGAGGAAATTTGTTTATATCAGCTCCTTTGTGTTGGACGTATATTTTCATATTGATCTGGCATAACTCTGCCATTTGATAGATAAGAAGATGGAGTTTCAGAGAATGAATGCATGGTGTCACAGCACATTAACAGAGATGATTAACATGGGAGAATAATGAAAAGGAGGCAGTTAAGATTGTGAATGACTGAAGAACCTTGTCATAGCAGAAGTGGCTAAAGTAATTTTAACTTAAAAAAAGAAAACAACAGGTATTCTTTTAAAATGTTTGAATATGCTTCATAAGGGAAAAAGATTAAATTTGTTTGGCAAAGCTCTGTAGGTAGAATTAGAAACAGTTGATGGAAGTTGTAAGGAGACTGAATTCCTTTGCATCATGAAGGATTTTTTTGAAGTTTTAAAACAGTAACTGTTTGGTTAGGTAATACTTGCTAGAGCAAGTCTTTCACAAATGGAATCTTAGGATGGTAAAGAATTGGGCTTTGATGTCTCTGTAAATGTTAAAGTTCTATTATCCAATAACTCCATCGTGTAGACAGTATTTATTTTGATCTAGCACTAAGAATGAATCTACTGGTCATGATAGTCAACAAATCAACTCATCAGACATCTATGGAGGTGACTGATTTGATTATTCCAAAGGCTGATTCAAAAACATGTCTAAGGTCCAGTTACAGTGGCATGCACTGCTGTGCTCCAACAGCTGGGACCATATTGGAGACCTGGGTTTGATTCCCTGTCCAATGTAAAGGCTGAATATAGTGGCATGCCCTATAGTTGCAGCCACTGTGGAAGCTAAAGAAGGGGGATTGCAACATGATGAGACCCTGTCTTAAAAAAAAAAAAAACAGTTTGTATAAAATATAGGCTGCAGGCGACCAGCAGATGGTGTAAAGATTACATCACTGGACTCCCAAGTAGTTGACCATGGTTAGAGTCCTGGACCCGGTGGCTTAAAACTCATGCTGGGTGTGCACGCGTGAGCTTGTGTGTTCTCAAAATCCTGAGAGGAGAATGGAGGAGGAGGGGCTGCAGCATGGCCATTCTTCCTGAGGGGTGATTTTTTGCTTTTTGTCTCTCTGTCTCTCCAGGGAGCACACACACTGTGTAGCAAAAATCTCTCAAAAAAAAAAAAAAAGAGAGAAAGAAATATAGGCTGCAGAGAGCCCCACTTTAATTCCCAATGAGTCTCTGTATGGTAGTTTTTATCACGGTATATGCTCAAAAATATTTAATGGGTGAATTATATATCTTTTAAATGTGAAAAGGGTGGGATAAATGTCTCACATTTATTATTTTATGTCCCTTTCTGGAACCAAGTAATATTCTGAGCACAGAATAGATACCTAATAAATATTGATACATTGATACTTGTTGACTATTGATTATTAATTGATACTTATTAGTGATACCTATTGTTGGTGGGAACCGACAAGACTGTCTGAGCATTAGCACATCCTGGTGAGTTTGCTTAGCCACCCACCGGTCTGGTTTGAATGGGTCTACTTCCACAGATTAATAGAAATCATACCCTTGCTGCCTCTAGGATCGCCAGCTCCCTCCCTGTTTTTGGACACATTGGCTTTTCATAGGGTGTTCTCAGTGCCCATCTCAGGAATGATGCTCATCACAGTCCAGGAATTAATATGCATGAGGACTTGGTCATCTCCTGAATTGTGCCTTCTTTATTTGACTCCATGCTTGCTCCACATGGGGCTTCCAAGACTACGGAGGGCAGTGGTAGGGGCACAGGACTGCGAATAAGTGGTTTTAGACCTGCATCCTAGAAGCAGGGTTTTAGAGTCACTTCCTAATGCTAGAGACTTCCCCTTGTGGTAACACCTGCATTTGCTAGCAGAGAAAATGCAGCAAACTCGTATGCGGTTAGCTGGATACAATCAGGACACCTTCAGCTTTCGAAACCAAGTGTGACCCCAGAAACACGATTTTATTTGACCTTTTAATCATCCTCAATTCTCCTCTGGCTGCAGGCATTTCTAATGCTGTGAAGTCAGACTGTCCTGGTTGCTCTCTGCACAGCAGTCATTACACTGAATGGCAACAATTTTTAATTCTGCCTTAGCACAGTTGAACATCAGCGGGCAGAGGCAGGCAGCCCTTTGCCTAGGGTAACACTGGGCTCGCAAATGGTGCAGCTGCTGCCCCCTGAAGGAACAGAGCTGGAGAGAGCTCAGCCTCCTTCGGGAGCCATCCTGCCCAAGTTGTATGTTGGAGGGGTGTGGACCACAGCCTCTTTCCAGGGCTCTCCCTGCTAAAGCTGTATATAGGAGGAGTGTGACCATAGTAGTCAGTTAAGTACTTTCTTTCTCTCTTTCTCTAGATCAGGCATTTTATGAAAAATACACCTGTCAGTTGTGAAAAACTAAACACCCTGTTGGTGCTTCAATACATTATCAAAGTGCCTTGCAAAGATTAATGAAT
Source organism: Tupaia tana (assembly GCA_026018925.1). Lineage (NCBI taxonomy): Eukaryota > Metazoa > Chordata > Mammalia > Scandentia > Tupaiidae > Tupaia > Tupaia tana. The sequence goes on along the minus strand of JAKSZU010000016.1, from coordinate 31,814,298 downwards.
GTACCTCAAAAGATCATTTATGATGCTCATCACTATAGTTATCATTACCCTTCTTATCAAATGCTGATCTAATGACAAGCATATTAAGGAATAGCTGATGAGCAGTGAAGCCATGTTTTGTTACAATTAGATGGACTCTCCAAAAGGACAACCGAGGAATATTTTGGCCTGGGTGATTCTGTCTGTCCTCTGTCCTCAAATAGCTGTTTTAGTCAATTAATTTACAAAATGTCATTTGGGTCAAAATTTCAGACAAAGCAGTTATTGAGTTGACCACATCTTTGACTCTGCTCCCTGGGTTTTTGACATTAGGTTAGATGCAATGCAACTCAAGCTAGGGCTTCTTAATATGGTGGAAATTGCAATGATTTAGCCATTATGCTACTTTAAACTTGCCAGCTACATTTTATGGGCTCACTAGTGGGAAATACTCTGTTGGGTATATGTTAAAACCAAATTTGCTTAATTAGAGGTCCATCATAAGAAAATCACTCATTTTTATGGCATATGAATCCAGTCTTGATTCAGAAAGTTTGGCATCTGGCTCTGATTATGCCACGTGGTATAGCCATGAACATACCCTTGACCCCCTTTCTTCTTCACCTGTTGGGGGGATTATGCAGAATTCTCTGCAGAATTCTTATGCAGAATTCCTATTCTTGGCACAGAGTTTCTGCAGAGAATAGGTAAAAAAGGAGGCTAGATCACTGTAAACAGGGCTGTATAGGTGAATACAGCAAACCAGACCAATATCCATGGCATCAGGACCCTGGGGACAATTTTAGGCTTTGCAAGATTTTGCTTTCTCTCCCTCCCTCTCACCTTTCTTTCTATCCTTCCCTCTTTTCTCTCTCTCCTTCTTCTCTATTGGGAGAAAAGTCTCAAAGTATAAGCCTATGCAACTTCTTTATGGAATAAGAAACAATATAAGTCACATACTAGATATATGGACAGCTGGAAAAATATCTCTTTTTAGGGAGGTCCAATTAAAGTAATGTCTTATATTTTATATACTGACCTTCACTACACTTGGTTCAAATATGAACTGATGTTCAGCTTATAATAGTTTATATTTGGGCAGCTCACAGGAGCTCAGATCTGCAACCTTTAAGCTTGTTTGACTTTTGTATGCCTCAGATTACCCATCTGCAAACTAGGGTAGGGATAATCATAGGTTGTGGGAAATAGCTCTTTGTTTGAAGCTTGTCTCAGTGTGCTTGCCAATCTCAAAATGAAAAGATCTATTGTTATTTTGAAGAATAAGGACAGCTCTTTCCCTGACTAGCCTGGAGAAAACCTTAAGAACGTGGGTCTTCAAATACACAAGAGCTCAAAAAGCTGCCTCTTGCATTAACCACAAGTCTATTGAGCATTGCTGAGTAGAGGGGCACAATGCATCAGACATAGTCATAAACTTCCAGAGGCCTGTAGGCTTATTTATGCAGCCTGAAGAAGGGAAGGACAAGACCGTGCCTTGTCTTTCTATGTGTGATTGGAATTCATCTAATTGTGATTCAACAAATATTTTTAAAGCATTTTGCTAGTCACTAGAAGCTCAAAACTGGTTAAGAGATCTCTATTAGAAGATATGACAATTTGTTGAGGGATAAGATGAACACCTAATCTGAATAGAAAGCTTGACAAGTTGGGAGAAAGGAGCATAGATCAAGCTCAGTGGTTTAAGTTCACAACCTCAAGGGGTGCTCCCAAAGCCCTGCCTCATTTCTAGCATCCATTCACTACCCGTTCTCCTTAGTCACAGCTTTGTACCTTCTTTCACCCAACACCTTAGCTCTGGTGACCTGTTTCCTCATTCATTAACAGAATAAAAATGGTCAGAAGGGAATTGAATGTTCCCACCACAGTAACTGCCCTACAACAAGTCCCTTTATCTGGGCACAAGGGATGACCTGTTCCTTTTTCAGTCTAAGACCAATCCTTCTTTCATGTACTCTATCCCACTTCTCCTGACTTGCCAGAGAACAGTACTTCAGCCTCTGTCTCTTGCATTGTCAGATTTCTTTCTCTCCCAGTGAGTCTTGTCCATCATCCTCAAACTTGCTGAAGTAGCCTGCCTAAAAAATTTCTTCTATTGAATTCACTCCATTTCCCTGCATTTCTTTATAGCAGAAGACTGCAAAAACATTTTTTTTTACAATCACTGTCTTCACTTCCTACCATTTCATTCTTTCTTTAACTATTTTTTAAAACTTACCATTATTATTTTTTATAGTTGATTTCTGTCATGAGAGTGAGAGACAGAGAAAGAAAGAAAGAAAGAGAAAAACTATCTCACTTATTCATGAAGTTTCCCCCAATCAGCTTGATTTAAGTCAATGCCACTATGCTCTTCTGGGCACTCCTTATCGCTTAGAGATTTAACTTTTTTTTTAATTTTTTTTAATAGACTTACTGCCTTCTGATAGATGTTCTTATATATTTATTATTTATTTCCTCTCATTCACATGCAAGGTCCATGAAGGTAGGGACTTTGTTGATTTTGCTTATTGATATATCCTTAGTGTTTAGAACAGTGTATGACCCACGGTAGATTTTTAGTTAGTAATTGTTAACAGTGGGTCAGCTTGTGGCATGGTGGTTAAGGCAGCTGGATCCTATGTGGCTGACCATAAAGTTTGAGTCTGGACCTGGAAGCTTGAAAAACATGCCAGGTACATGTGTACACTTGCCCAAAATCCTGAAAGGAAAGAGAAATGGAAGAGATGGGATTGTAGTGTGACCATTTCCCATTAAGGGATGCTTTCTCACCTTCCCTGCCTCTGTTTCTCTGGTGACTGTATGAGCATATAAAGAAAAATGTTAACTGAATAAATAAACGGATAAAGTACTATGGGAATATAAAAAAATATACTGATTTCTGTCAGGAGGGTATGCTGTAAAGGTTCATAGAAAGGGTGATTGATGAATTGGTCTTTAAATACTAAAGAAGAGATGAGAAGAAGTGTGACTCCTTGGTGGGCAAGAAAGAAAAAAGGAAAAGTGCATAGTTTATAAAAGATAGTTATTTTTTTTCCTGACATGATAAAGCTGCAGTTTGTATCCATACTTCTGAACCTAAACTGTGTTTTACCCTCAGTAAAATGATGGTTAATGGCTCAGTGTGTGTGTGTGTGTGTGTGTGTGTGTGTGTGTATGTGTGTATATATATATATATATATATATATATATATATATATATTCATACATTCAGTTTTGTCCTACTTTTCTGGAAGTCAGTGCAAGATTGTCTTCTACATTAACATGGTCTGTCAAAGACCAAGCCTTCACCCTTTTTTTTTGAAAAAAACAAAACAAACAAACAAACAACAAAACAAGAGGGATTTCTTTCTACCCCTCACTTCCTGGTTTTGGCAGTTTTCCCCTACAGTGAAAGGGAAATTTCTTCAGTGGTTAAAGGTGCTAGTTGCATTGGTGGGTGGCTGTTATGGCTCTGAACTGCCTCTTCTTTCTTTGGATTAACTTGGCTTCTTTATTTTTGTTGTAGCTTGGCTTAGAGAAACTGGTCTTTCTGTATCACATATTGTTGTTTTCATTGTCTTCTTTTATTGTTTTTCTTTTGTTTTGGCAAAGTATACCATTCACAGAGAAAATATTTAAAGCAAGATGATGTTTCTCCTAACTCTGTCCTTTTCTTACACTTCTATCATTTCTATATATGCCTGAAATATCAGAAACAAAGTACAATTCTGGAACTTTCCACACAGCTTAAAAAGGGAAAACCTACCTGATCATTTCCTGCTGAGAAGACAGCAGGGTTTCAGAGAAGGCATCAGCTCTCTGCAAAATATTTCTCTTGAAAATAGTCCACAAATAACCTGGCAGTCTTCAAGCCCCAGTTAGTTAACACAGCATGGTGGCCATGTGTTTGAATCTGAAAACAGATGCTAGGTTTGACGATACTGGTTTTGTGTCAACTACCAGTAGTTTACCTCGGGCATGCACTTAACCTCTCTGAACCTCACTTTTCTAAACTGTAAAATGGCAATAACAGTGCCTCCTTCATAACATTGTTGTGAAGGTTAAGTGAGTTAATAACGTGATGCCACTATGTATGCAATGTTCACTATTATCATTATCCTTTAGCACTAACATTTGTGAATCTCAATGGTTTTGTTCTTTGCATCCAATTCCAATGACTTTCCCAAATTGCTATCTCCAAATCTTATCTTCCTCTTTTTCTTCTGGTTTTCTGTGTGTCAGTATCCTCCTTTCCTTTACATTGAGCTTTTTCTCCCTGTCCACCTGTTCATATGCTACCTTGTCCCCTATTTCCATATACCCTAAAGATGGTTGTCTGGATTACCATTGGTTATTATTTCTACTTCTCACCATCTTTCTGTTCTGCCTGCTGGACCAGACTTTCTTCCAGTACCTAGTGTTGGTCTGCTTCAGCAGTAGCTGCTCTACCTCAGCTGCCATGTCCAGTGCTGGATGTTGACCCTACCATGCTATAGGGAACCAAGCCATGTTCAGCCATGTCTCAGACCCAGGGTTATCCCTACTCTGTCCTGCCACCTCTTTCTATGTAAAATAATTTATTCTTTCACTGAGTTATTGATTACTCACTTGGCTAATTCCTTCCCATAGCACTTATGTACCTTTATTCTAAAAAATTGTTTATGATAGTGTGTGCACACATAAGTTAGAGAGAAAGGGGGGGAGAGAGAGAGAGAAAGAGGGAGAGAGAGAGAGAGAGAGAGAGAGAGAGAGAGAGAGAGAGAAAGACAGTCTCCAGACAGAGTCTGGTTGTGGTGTGATCCCCTTCACATGCACATACATGTGTTTCAGGCTGGCCAGGGTGGGATTTGAAGTGCACTTGTCTCGTGGGGTCCAGCTTTTCTTGAGGAGCACATTACAGCTGTTTCATGGAGCTAGCCTACTTATTCTTATTGAGTTAGTTATTTGATAATCTTTTCTTAGTAAATTATAAGTTTTTTGAGAGTACGGACTTTGTCTTAAAATTTATGTTTTCCTAAGTACCTTAAGTATGGGATACTAGAAGCTACAAGACATATTTAAAACTCCTTTCTGAGAACGTCAAATTTTATGGGTCAACATAACATCCAACTGCATTAGCAATCAAACTAGAACCCAAATATTCATTGTTGACTTCTTTTTCTTTCCTTTTTAGAATTATTTATTTAATTTTATTATTATTATTATTTTAAAATTTGCTATAGGGCATGTGTGCTCCCTAAAGACAGAGGAAAAGTGAGAAAGCAAGCTGTCAGGTTTAGGACTCAAACCTCAGCTGGCCACGTGGGAGTCCAACGCCTTAACCACACACCACCTGCTGACCTTCATTATTGACTTTCAATGTGAAAGACCCTAAATAATCTGCCCTTAGAATTTTGGTACACATAAAAAAGACACTTACAATAATTCTTTCCTGAAATTCTCATACTTTAGACGCCTCAAGTTAGAAGTAAGACAGAGATGGATAGGGAAATGTTAAAACAGAGAGCAATGGCCCGTGTCAGAATTTTTTTTTTTAATTGCCAGAGAGCACATACACTCACTAGAGAGAAAGAGAGAGAAAAGAAAGGAAGAACACCCTCCAATGGGGCCTGATCATGCTGCAATTCTTCTTCCTCCATTCCTCCTTCCTGTCAGTATCTTGAGCATGCACACACATGTGTGTCTTTCAAGCTGTTGGTGCTGGGATCTTAACCATGGTCGGTCACGTGGGATTCAGTTCTCAATGCATAGCACTCAACCACTAAGCTACAGGGTGGCCTGGGAAGCTGGATTATTAAATAAAAGTGAAATGAATGGGAATTGTTTACATCAAAAGAAAAGACTATTGAGAAGTAACTTAGCTCTGCTGAACTCAAACCATGTTGCAATATAGAGAACTTTGGACAAAAGCCTATTATTTCTATTGAAGACAAGTAAAGAAGCTCCCTTAAATTACAGAAGGGAGATTGAAGTTAGTTATAAAGCCACACATCAGCAGTAAATGATGATAATTACTTGCATTGTTGCTGGTAGAGTGGAAACAATTTAACTACCTTAGAATCCATTTAGTGTCCACTGTCTAAAATTCAACTCCCTGAATAAATTCAGGGCAATATTCTTCAAGGCGGCAGGACAGGTAAGATGCATCTTGGAGAGTCTTTTCAATCCCATTTTTAAAATTTTTGTTATCAACTTCTTATAATTCATCTAATGCTTGTAGATTTAAATACACTGTACAACTCGTTATTTTATAGCGATTGTTTCCTTCACTGCTAGACTCTTTTCTCCTCAAACAGCGAAGAAACAAAACAAAAACCTACCTCTGGTTTTAGATGACTAGTAAAATAAGTATAAAAACACAAAATAAATCGGTTTGGAGAATTGGGTTGCCAAGTGCCAGAAAAAAATACTGAATAATTTTTATCTGAAGCATGTATACTTGATGTATGTTCTGGTTTAGCCTTGGGTGATTTTCCTAACGTTCCTCTTCGAATCTTATATTATTCTGCACTGGGCTGTTGACCTAAAGTTATGACATAGTGATTTTTGAGACATATTACCTGTCAATAATTAGTTTAGGTTTCAGTTACAAAGAAGAGCTGGGTGGTGATGCAGAGCTTGTTATGTCGTGTTGGTTTAATGAAGGCTTAGTCAGTTAGTGTTTCAGCTCCTTGAGGGCAGAAGTGGATGACATAATTATTTGTATCTTCCTCATTAGTGAGGACAAAAAGTTTCTCAGTGGATATTCAATTAATAGAGCTAAAATGGTAATGCCTTTAATAATACAAAAGATGTATTTTAATACTTCTATACGATATGACAGTTTTAATTATAGAAGTAGGAAAACTATAAATGTTGTAGGGATCATTACAGGGTTTCAAAAAAGGAGGGGATTGTGGTAACAAATTATATGCTAATTATGCTAAAAGATGTGGAATATGATAAGAAAGGAGAAGCTTTGGTTAACAGGAGGTGATTGGGAGAGGATCAGGAAAAAAGTCAAACAAAACATTTAATAGACATAAAAAGAAAAGTTGTATGTTGAGGATGATATATATGGTAATGTCTTTGACTTGATTAATATGCACCATATTCATGCTGGGAAAAACCATGGTGTATACTATGTTTATTTACATTTATGGTGACTAAATGTAAATAAAAAATAAATTTAAAAAGATTTAAAAACAAAAACAGAAAGGAGAGGCTTAAAAGTCAATAAAGCAGGCCAGCAGGTGGCATAATGTTTAAGGCGCTGGACTCCCACAGGACTGACCACAGTTTGGGTCCCGGACCTGGTAGCCAGAAGATCTTGCTGGTACATGTGCATGCATGCCCCAAATCCTGGAAGGAGAATGGAGGAATAGGAATTGAGGTGTGGCTATCTCCTCTGGGCAGGTGGGGGGGCGTGATTTCTTGCTTTCTGTTTCTCTGTCTCTCCAGCAAGCACACATGCTCTATAGCAAAAATCTCTCTCAAAACAACAACAAAAAATATGTTTGGCTTACATCTACTGTTATGCCGGGAATTCCTCATATCCACTCCTCGTATATATCTATGTTCTTCTTGTCGGAGATGCATTCAATAAAGCATATAACTTAAGGCCGTAGCTGGAAATCAAAGGCAGATAGTAGGTGAGGGTGTACTTTGACATCATTTATGCTGCAGCGTAACCAATGAATGAATGAAATAACATGTTGCATAATTGGTCTCGTCTCTGAATTTCAGTGGTAGTTAAGTCAAGGTGGAGGAAAAAGAAAAAGGGTCCATGACAGAGAGCCAGGTAACAATTTAACACTTTTACCTGAGTTGGTGCTTGTGCTTTTCATATGGAAGCTTCATGTGGAAGTTTATTGCACACATACAGAGATCTTAGGAGAAACGTTTCTGGGTCCGGCAGGTGGTGTGGTGGTTAAGCCACTCGACTCCCATGGCTGACCGCAGTTCAAGTCTCAGACATAGCGGCTTGCTTTTTTACTTTCCCTCTCTGTTGCTCTCAAATTTTAAAAACATATATATATATATACATATATATATATATATATATATATATATATATATATTACAAATTTTAAAATTTAAAATATCAAATTAAAAAATAATAAATAAAATTAAATAAGTAACACTTAAAAAAAAAAGAGGAACATTTCCACTGAGCTGTAGCATATCCCCACTCCTGTGATTTATTTATTTATTTATTTTTTTGTGGCTAATACCATTGTAAAGGAGTTTCGGAGGAGTCATTAATTAAGGTATTGTTAGATTCACCACCATCTGTGAGCTTCCTTGTTTTATTGCCTTTCAGGTTTCCCTCCCTACAAGCATAAAGCAACGCAAGAGCAGAGAGCTATGTGACTGGGACGAGGAGCCACGGCCATCACAGATCAGGCTGGGACTGCAAGCACAGGTCTCTGGAGTCCTCAAGTACTTGCCTGATGTCTCTCTGATCTTTTAACAGTCATGCCATAAGATCAGGGTCCTTTATTTCTCAATTTCCTTTAGACAAATGTCTTGTCCCAATTCCGAGTGCCTTTCTGAATCCTGAACCCTTTGTATTGTCATCCATGCGGATGGTTGCCTCTATTTTACCATTTTTCTGTCATTTCATTAGCATGTAGCAGTGAGTCTAGTGACAAATCAATCCTTTACTTCATACATTTTCCCATTAGCTATGTGACCCTTTCATTAGCATTCTTTGCTGTACATCATCAAGTAGTATTAGTAAGTGTGATGCTGGTACGCTCTTTAATTTACGACTTCAGAAGAGAGACTGGTCACCTAGTCAAAGGATTACATAATCCCAAAGGGAATTACTGGGATTTATGGGTCAAAGTTAAGCACAGGATATTTTAGGTGTTTAGCTTTTTACATGTTTCACTGTCTATATAGTTCAAGAGTAAAAATGGAAAATTTCACAACTGCCCAGTTAGTCATTCTCATCAAAACGAAGGAGAGCACATGAATTGAACCTTAAATTTCCAAATCGTCTTGTGTGTGGGGCTGGTGCATATGCCGTCACGGCAGGGTTTGGAGGAAGCGTGCACAACTGCAAGGCCGGTTTTTTCCATCCTTAACACAGACAAACTATCAGCTCAGACACTGAAGTTCATCTTTGCTACTCTTTGGTGCTATATTACCACAGGAAAATGAACTCTTGGAATCGGGGCTCTGCCTTTTGCAGAAGTCCCCATGCAGGCTCCCTTTATGCTCAGAGTTCATTTTGGAATCACATTTACTCATTCATAGCCTCATTCTGTGAAGGAAAATATGCCTAGAAACAATGGAAAGCATGGCGTTGAGTTATAAGTACAATATGCCTTATTTTTTCTTAAGTTGAAAGATACATAATTAATTTGTATCAGTAAAATTATATATATGTGTGTGTATATATATGTATATTATAAACATGAATTTTCTAAGAGATGAGACAGAGACTGTTGAGGTCATTTAAGGGGAAAGCTGTCAGTTATAAATCAAAATATCTGGGTAATGGCGTGATGGCAGTAGTCTTTAATGTCCATCTAAAAAGATGCTACCTTCCTTACTTGGCACATAGCTTTGTGAAATGGTGTGATAGGTTTTTACCAGATCTTTAAAAGCTCCCAGTGATACTTTTGAGCCTGAATTCTGTGATCGAATTTCTCGTTTTCTAACTGCCTATCTCAGGTCTGGGTTTTCCTTCAAGTCACCAACAAAATAAATGTGGTCTTGTCTAGATATCTCAGAGACTATCACAAGCTGTTCCAAGTGTGTACAGAGCAATTCAGTGATTTTCCAGGTCAGTCCTTGAACATTTTGGGGAACACTACCTAGGAATATTCTAATTAGGTCTTGATTTTCATATTGGCAATTTTATTCTTGAGGGATTTTGATGTCTGACACAAAAGTTATGAAGATTCACTCTGAAAGCGATAAGAGTCTTAAAACACTGCATAATGGGAAAAAAAAAAACCATAACAAATAAAGAAAAAAATAATCAAAGCTCTGTTGAGATAAGCTAGATGACTTGAAGTTAATTCATTCTTCCATCCCTTAGGACCTCATGTTGACAAGAACATGCAATATATGAAAATTATAAAGAAGAAAGCAAAAGATTATGTGCTATTTCTTTACCTGGAGATAGAATCAGTTAACAATTTGGTTTATTGGCTTTGAACTCTTTACCTCCCCATATTGTTTTGAAACTGTATACTTTGCATAAAAAGAATACGGCCCAATTGACATGGCAGGTGTTGCTAAAATACTGTAGTCCAAAGACTGGGGCCACATGGGAGGCCTGAGTTTTAGACCTGGTCTAACCTAAAAGCTGGCTGGTTGTTCGTGCCTGTAATCCCCGCTACTCAGGAAACAGGCAGTAGGATTGAGGCTGGTCTGTGCGACATAGTGAGGCCCTGTGTGAAAAGGACCCAGGCATGGTGGCTATAATCATAGCTGGGAGGTTGAGGTGGGGAGGAAAATGACAGTGAGAGCCTGTATGGGAAAAACAGAACAAAATAGAATGAGGTATTAATAAAATCATATCAACATTAACAAAATTACATTTAGGCTCTAACAAATTCATCACCTTTTAAACATGCAAGAACATCTTTGGGGAGACAGAACTCCTCTCCTAGTGTCAATTTGAAAGGGCCACAGATAGCACTTTCTCAGCTTCTGTAGACTCATCAGGAAACCACCAAGTAGCATCTTATAGTCTTTATGTAACAGAAATTGCAAGAACCTTAAATAAGATGATCTTTGCATTAACAAGCGATATTTTTACTGTTTGCCATGTGTCGTCTTACTGCAACCTCGCAAAACCCAAATGAGTAAGTAGCACATATTTCATCTGCAGTAACTGGATTCAGAGAAATTATGAAACTTAGAGTCACATGGGTAGCAAGCACCAGATTTAGAATTTAGGATTAGAATGCAGATTGCCTGACTCCAGAAACTAAACCCCTTAAAAACAATATACAAGTAGGACATTTGAAATCGTGATTCTAGTGGGCATTTCCAAGAACAATAAGCTCTTGAAAACCTCTCTGGTTCCATATGGAGAGTTCCAGACATACCTGTTTTTAAATACTATTATAGTATTTGAATCTAGTGCATAAACATTGGTTAGATTAGGTCTGTTTTCATTGATACTAGTGCATTCCAAATTTTGTCTATAGATAAACATTCGTACACAAATTACACTCCAATAAAATCCTTTAAAAAAGAGTTATTTTAAGTTTAATTATTTAAAATTAAATATTTAAATCCACTTATTTATTTAAATTAATTTATTTATTAAATAATTTTTATATATATATATATATATATATATATGTATATATATATTTAAATTTGACTGGAGAGGGACAGAGAGTGAGAGCAAGAGAGAGGGAGAGAGAGGGAAAATGAGAAATCAAGCCTCCAGGTCTGGGACTTGAACTGTGGTCAGCCATGTGGGAGTCCAATGCCCTTAACCGCTATGCCACCTGCCAGCCCCCCAACAAAATTCTGCCTCTTTCACTTTTAATCTTTTCAATTATCATTGACTTTCTCCCTATGATAGTCTCTTCCCTTGAATGGAGTCCTTTAGATCCTTTCACTTGTGTCCTTTGATTTTTGTCACTAGAAGAGCACTATGTACTATGGAGAGTGATCAGTCACTGATCTGAGCCTGGCCTTACAGAGGGAAGTTTCTGTCTTGTTAGTTTTTCTTGCAAGGACTCTCCCACACTTCTGAAAAGTTAAAACAAAAAAATGGTCTCAAATCTTTCTCTGACCATTTCTAATATTTTCCCTCTTAAGCACTGGTGTCTATTCTTGTATCTTTCCATTTTACTGTAATTTCAGTCTTTGCTTTAATCCTTATATAAATGTATGTTCCAATTCTTGCATGTGTAAGAGCACACACTTACATTCCTGATTCATTACTTGTTTACTGAGCATTGTTTTAGGTAATGGAAATGCAAATAAGTGACCCAGTTCACATTCTAAAGGACATCCATGTCTAGTGGGAGAGGAAGGAAGAGAGACAAGGATGAAAATGATGGGGTAGCAGAGAGGTACCACCACTGAACTAAGCACATGCAGAGAGCCCCAAGGAAGCACTCTGAAGTGTGCGAATGTTGGGAAAGGCACTTTCTGTGGGTGAAAAAGCTCACCACGTACATTTTATTTAAAACATGACTTTCACTCCCCCCAACATCTTTTTTCTCCTGAGTTCTATAGCCTCAATGACTAGAGTACGTGCAAGAAAAACGCAGAGGGATTGAAAACTGTGCTCCAGAAAGGCAATTCAACATTTCTTTTGAAAATAATGAAAGAACTATATCCCCAAACTCAGCAAAATGCATTTTATTCGTAGGAACAGCCACATACAACCCTGGGTGATTCAATATAAAAAAAAAACAAAAATCTGACAAAGATCTGACATCACAAGAAGATAATAATTTACCCCTGCCTGCATACCGTACATGTCCAAATTGAAAATGAAAACATAAACACATAACCCCATGGGAGTGATCTTGTGCCCTTCTCCCAAGGTGCTCGGCTGCAATGTAATTTTATATCGCCAGGCATCACCTGCCATGCAATATCCCAGCTCCTATGGAGTCTTTTTGCTTTCTGCAGGAGCCCAGTGGAAACTGCCATTCTGGAAACTTTTTACCCTGGGAGAAGTCCAGAACAATTTTGTGTAATGGCAGTGACCTGTAAAATTAATTCCGAACAACAAATACTTTCTGTTTCCCCTGTAAATGTTCAAATAACAAAGTGCTTAAGGCATGTGCTTCATGATATTATATATGCTCAGTAAGTCTCGACTGTCTTTCCCCGAGATTGGAAGACCGCTCAAGCGAGGAAGCCATACTTGTTTTTAATTTTGAGTCTCCTTTTTTACTGTGTTTTGGGGTTACACTACCTTTCTAGGGCTCAATTATTGTGGAGCATTACTGTCTCCTGATTCCTGCTCCTCTGGTCTTCATGGAAATGAGCAGCGTTTGACGTTAATAGAGTCAGCAGAACCTGACATACATCGGTGGTTCCAGAGGAAATGGGTATCAAGTCCAGTTTGTTCCCCTGAGTGATCCTGATTCCACCACAAATATAAAATGCACTTCACAGTTTACTTGATAGGGTTAGTTATCTAAATGCTAACTTTAGCCTATTTAGACTCTCATCCTGAACTTTAAAACGAGCTACTTTGTCACAGTGGTTTTTATATTTAACTTATTGGGCGGTTGAGCATCAGTAGAGTTTGGCAAGCAGAATTAACCATGGAAGCAAGTCAAGACATAGTGAAGAAATAAAGAAAGTAACCATTATGGAAAGGGTTGGGGATTTAAGAACTGAATAGCAGCATAAAATTGTAGGATATTGGGCCAGCAGTTAGCATGGTAGTTAAGGCACTGGATCCCACCTGGCCAACTTCATGGTTCCATTCCTGGACCTGGCGGCTTGAAAAACACTTTTGGTACGTACATGTACATGTCCAAAATCTGGAGAGGACAATGGAGGAGAAGGGATTGTGGTGTGTCATCTCCCTGGTCAAGGGTGACTTGATTTTCCCCTTCTGTCTGTCTCAGTGCACACAATCTATGGTAAAAATCTAAAAATAAATAAATAAAAAAAAATAATCGATGGATAATGTCTCCGAAAAAGAAGATTTAGTTGAGAAGTGGTAGATAACACAGAGCCATGAAAGTTTATAGCTAAGAAAATGATAAGATGAGAAGTATGCTCAAGCAAGTTTAGTATGCTGGCAGTGTATAAATGATACTGGTGAGGCAACGGAGGGAGAATAAGAATGATACAATTCAATAATTCGTATTTGAAAAACAAAGAGATAATATAGTGTAGTTTGTGGAGGGGGAGAGAAAAAGATAGACATTAGACCTATGAAGGGGAAGAATTTACACTATATTACTTCTGACTTGATCCAGAAAATAAAGAAAGGGACAGAAAGGGACTCAGAGCTTTGACTTTGGACAGAGAAAGAAATTGTGGCCAGGCTCCTGGAGGAGGTGAATTTGAAGACTGAATGATTTCATGAGAGCCGAGGACATTTGCAGCTCTGGATGTGATAATTATTAGAGAGTGATGAAATATCAAAATGTAAATACCATGTAATGATCAGGAGCCACCAGCATAAGGGAAAAGGGAAGTGGCAAAATAAGGAAGATAAGAAAACCCTGTCTGTCCTGCAAGCCTGCACAAGATTTCGAGAAAAATTTTTTGAAGACTTAACATTTCTGAACCTGAAAATTCTGAGTAATAAGAAACTGACCCTTATCTGAGGCCTGTCATAAATGTCTGATCTATTCTTAGTCTTAGTTTATGCAATTTATATAATTTGTCTAAGAATACATTTTTTATTGTATAATTTTTTGAAAAGTTATGTTGCTTAATTTTATTTATTCACTCATTTTAATTTGACCAGACATACACACACACACACACACATACACACACACAGAGCAAGAGAGAGGGAAAGTGAGAAAGCAAGTCACTAGGTCCAGGACTTGAACCGTGGTCAGCCACATGGGAGTGTCTAGCACCTTAATCACCACACCACCTGCTGGTCCCTGTCTAAGAATACATTTTGACTCCGGAAACTATACAAAAGAGTAAATAAATAAATAAAAAAAAAAAAAAAAGAAGAGCTTCCTTTCTCCTTGACAACTTCAGGGCTACCCTAAGTCCTTCACTTTTGGATTTTTATATTACATAACACTTGACTGTAATTGATCCATCCATGTTTTCATGATAAAAGATTGCATGACTACAATGGCAAATATAGAATTTATACCAATGATTTTCAACCTTAGTTGCCTATTAGAATGCTCTGGGGAGTTTTTTTTTTTTTCATATTGCTGCTCTCAAACCAATGTAATCAATATTGCCAAGGGTAGAGTTTTATCAAAATGTTCCAGGGGATTCTAATGTAGGTGCAGACTTGGAAATACCAGAAAACTGGACACAGTGATTCTGAACCTTAGCTGCACATTGAAATGACCTTCTGAGTTTTCTTTTTTTTTTTTTTTTTTTTTTTTTTGCTATAGGGCGCTTGCGCTCGCCAGACAGAGAGAGAGAGACAGAGAGATAGAAAGAGAGAAATCACCCCCCAGGGGGGATGGCCACGCCACAATCCCTTCTCCTTCGTTCTCCTCTTGGGATCTTGGGCACGCACGCACACATGCCCGGCGTGAGTTTAAGCCACCATGTCTGGGACTCGAACTGTGGTCGACTACGTGGGAGTCCAGCGACATGGCCATTACACTAACTGCTGGTTCCATGGCCTTATGAGCTTTTAAAAAATATAGAAATCTGGGCCAATTGTATGGCCTGGTGGTTACAGGAGCTGGATCCCATACACACAACTGTGCCATTTGAAAAACACACCATATGTCTGTGTGTGCGTGGGTGTGTATGCTCCCCAAATCCCAACAGAATGAGAAGAGAAGAGATTGTGGTGTGACCAGGTCCCATTGGTGGTGCTTTTCCTTCTCTCTCTCTCACAAGTGCATGCACCCTCTGGCAAATATACAATATATGTATATATAATCCCTGAGTCCCACCTGCAGAGATCCTAAGCATTGGGTGTTTAGATAAGTTTCTAGGTGATTTTACTGTGCAGCTGGTCTCTGGTTATTTTAAGAAACATTCTATAACTTCACTATCTCACCAACTGTTTCTGCCTGCGTCTCAGGGCAGGACCAGGATGTTGGAGGAGAATGCACTAGATATTTTTGCTGTAGGCATAATGAATTCAATTGTCAGTTAACTTTTGATTGCAGAATCTTTCTCATTGGTAATACTGTTGTAGAAGGCAGAACAGCATCACCAGGATTTTCACATCTCTATTGTGCGTGCACTGTTGGCAGTTGGAAAGTTCATGTTTTAACTTGTAAAACCGAACCAATTTTAAACTCAAATTATGAAGACAATAAATGTCATTTACAAGTGCTTGTCTGGGGAAAAACTCTTTCTAAAACTCTGTGACAAAATGAAATGTGCACATCTACAAATCACAGTTAGCAACTCTACTTCTGGGAAATTTGGGGTTTTACAGGTG
The DNA here is from genome assembly GCA_026018925.1 of Tupaia tana. Taxonomy (NCBI): domain Eukaryota; kingdom Metazoa; phylum Chordata; class Mammalia; order Scandentia; family Tupaiidae; genus Tupaia; species Tupaia tana. The sequence continues at coordinate 31,798,274 of JAKSZU010000016.1, read as the reverse complement.
TCCTTCTTCAATATCACATTGAAGGACTATAACCGGTACAATATGTATATATATATATATAATATATAATATATGCATTTTATATGTATTAGGTGGTCAGGAAAGTCATGACATGTTTTTCTATGCAAAAATGCATCATAACTTTTCTGACAACCCAATTATATATATATATATATATATAATATTTATAATATATTATATAATATATGTATATAATATATGTATATATAATGGACAACATTTTTTCTTTCTTGCTCTGTTGGGTATACCATTCCATTTGTTTGTTTACACATGTTCTTGTGCCTGTTAAATGTTTTTTCTGAACCTCTCCTACTCTCTCCTCCACCCCCTGGATTCAGTAGTTGCTCAGTTAATTGGTGTTGATTAGTCATGGATCACCTGTTTTTGCCCTGTGATTTAGGGCAGGTCCTTAATCTCTGTACAATTATTTTCCTAATTTGTAATATGGAGCTATATATCTTTTAGTGCTATGATGAGAATTTAGAGATATAATATGCATGAATTGCTTAGCATGGTCTGGCACATGGAAAGCATTTGATAAGTGATTACCAGCTATTAAATAAACCGAAAGCAATGGAGGGAATCAGGTTTCTCTATATCCACAGAGTAATGATGGTGGGCAAGGAATGCTAGGCAGGGATAGGAAAATGGAGTCATTTACTTTGAGTGAGGGATCAAGAAAGATCTCTCCAATAATTGCACCTGAGAAGAGACTGGAATGAGCTGATGGTGCAAAGACATGGAGAACAATTGCTCAGATGAGGGAACAGCAAGTGCTAATGTCCTGGGATAGAAATATAGTTGGCATCCTACACTGAAGGATTGGGGATTAATAAGAGACTGTCAGCTAGCTGTCCCTTGGAGCATTCCCATAAAGAAGAGCCTTCAGCAGTGGTGGTAGAGTATTCCTCTTCTATGAATTAAGCTTTACGTTTGGAAAATGGGGACTTCCTTTTTTTTTTTTTTTTTTTTTTGATGTTTTACATTTTCATGATACTCAAATTTATCCAAGTGTTAGCAATCTGAACCAGGCTCATGTGAGGGCCATCTGACTGCAGTCTCTGTCTCCACACTGATGGCCAGAATGCACTTAACCAGTTTTGTTCCACTCTACACACTTACCTCTTTCTTCTCCCTTGATACTTGGTACATCTCTCCAGAAACTGTGGTCTAGCTTGAGATTAATTGCCTAACAAATTTGAAAAAGAAATATTTGAATCAAGAGATTCTGAATAGCTTTTGTTTTGCTTCTGAGCTCTAATTTCCAAATGAGCTTTCCTAACCCAAATGAATTAGGGAACACAGCTATTATTCTCACACTAGAGATAAGAGAAAGAGACAGAGATTTTATGTTTCCTCCAAGTCAATCCAAGAATAAACATCTTACATTTGTGATTTATAGGTCAGGATTTTGTATATGGCTGATATATAGGTGAAGCCATTTAACCCTTTGCCATAGGACTCTATAATATGAAGCCAAAACAAAACAAAACAAAACCCCCAATATTATGAAGTTACTTTGGCTGTTGATAAATTGTCACTATAGAATTTTAAGATTCTTTATCAACTTCAAGTTTAAATATGACTTATGAGAATTTTTTTTAAAGAATTGTTTATTTAATTTTATTTGTTCATTCATTTATTTTAATTTGACCAGAGAGAGAGAGAGAGAGAGAGAGAGAAAGTGAGAAAGCAAGCCACCAGGTCCAGGACTCGAACCATTGTCAGCCATATGGGAGTGTCCAGCACCTTAATCACCATGCCACTTGCTGGTCTTGCATATGAGAAATTTGATATGAGATTGAGCAAATGCTTATAAAACTATAGTGGTATGAAATATATACCATTCAGGAAAATAATGTTAAAAAGCACATAACATTAAGATTTATTGTATTGGGACCAGCAGATGGCTACATTGCTGGACTCACATGTAGTCAACTGCGGTTTGAGTTTTGGACCCAGTGGAACTCACGCTGGGCACGTGTGCATGTGTGCCCAAGATCCCAAGAAGAGAATGGAGGAGAAAAGATTATGGCGTGGCCATCTCCCCTGGTTGGGGGTGGGGGTGGGGGTGATTTCTTGCTTTCTGTCTCTCCATTTCTCTCTGTCTTTCTGGTGAGTGCACACACCCTATAGCAAAAACTTCTCAAAAAAAAAAAAAAAAGATTCATTTTATCCATGTCATCTGTAGGGTTAATTGTCATAGTCCGCTTACTATGCACTTTGAAGTAATGGGAAACCTATTATTTGAAAGCCCAGCCACCTATTTTTGTTTTCTCATTAGAATGGTTATATCTAAAGAGAGACCATCTCACCAATCATATTAATAGATATATATGTATTACAATGGTGCATTACAGCCACCAAAGGGGTGTTTCCTGAGAGATTATAATTGCAAAATCACCTCTCCAACACACACACAAAAACATGGAGCAGCTATTCCTAATATTTCTGATTTTTCTTTAGTATTCCAGTATAGCTCAATTCTCCATAAATCTAAATCTCAGAGTATTTGGGACTATTTTATAAAAAGCAATGTATTCCTCTTATCTATATAATTTGTATTTATTACGCATTTTAGTTATTATTACTTTAGTTACTTTCTTTTCTTCTTTACATGTTGCACCTTTGACATAAAGTCGTATTTATTTTTATTTGAAAACGAAAGTAAGCCTTATTCTAAAGGGTGTAAATAAGAAAGCCTGTAGCCAGAAAGGAGGTGGGCCCATACTGTAACCATGCAGGGTGCTTTGGGGTTAGCCTGCCCTGCAGAAGGCAGAGAAGAGAAAGGCAAGAAACTGCCTTTGAATCTCACCTCTTTTTCTTAAAAAAAAGAATTTTTTTATTTAACTTTATTTATTTAAATTTTACCAGAGGGGGACAGAGCAAGAGAGAGAGGGAAAGTGAGAAAGCAAGCTGCCAGATCTGGGACTGGAACTGTGTTTGGTCATGTGAGAACCCAGTGCCTTAACCATCACGCCACCTGCTGGCCTCTTTGAAGCTCATCTCTGAGCTGCTGAATCAAGCCTTGCTTCTGTGCAATTTCTTCTGGTTTCTTCAGCTATGTGAGGCAAAGATTTTACTTTTCATTGTGGAAATGCAGCAAAAGGGCAGTGGCAACAGATTTTCTTTAAAATCGGTGCAATATTTCCAATTTTCTAAACTTTATTCTGTATTGAGGGCAGTGGCAACAGATTTTCTTTAAAATCGGTGCAATATTTCTAATTTTCTAAACTTTATTCTGTATTGAGTTTATGTAAGGATGAAAACCTTTTATTTTCTGATGCATTTTTAATTGAAATCTAACATGCTATGAATGTTTTTTGCTTGTAGTTTCAGCTAAACATCTTTTTTTAAAAAGCATTATTTATTTAATTTATTTATTGTTATTATTACTTTTTAGTTTGCTATCAGGCACATAGGCTCACCAGAAAGAGAGTGGGAAAATGAGAAAGCAAGCTGCCAGGTCTGGGACCTGAACCACAGTTGGCCATATGGAAATCTAGTACCTTACACTATGCCACCTGTTGGCCCCTAAACATTTACTTTTTTTTTAAGAGAGATTTTTTGCGATAAGTCACGTGTGTTCACTAGAGTGACTGAGAGATAGAAAGCAAGAAGTCATTCCCCCAGAAGGGATGATCACGCTGCAATCCCTTCTCTATTCTCCTCTCAGGATTTTGGGCACACATGCACACATGCTCAGCATGAGTTTTAAGTCACCAGGTCTGGGACGCAAACTGTGGTCAACTACACGGGAATCCAGCAACATAACCATTATACCATCTACTGGTCCCCCTAAACACTATTTTAAAAAAATAGTTTATAGTGACTAGTCAGAGCCCCTATATTTTGAGTTAATTTTCTTCATTATTGACCATATTCTATGTTGGAAAAAAGGCAAATAAAACCGAAATCAATATTTGTGTTCTAGGAGCCAGACAATGGCACAGCGATAACTTAATACTGTGTGATTCTGAATCCATCTAGAGAGGTCCTAGGCTCACGTTCTAAGGCTCCCCTACACACACTGCAAGTTCCCTTGTATCAGGATGGCAGAGGCTGTGGGTGAATCATGGCATGAAGACCCTGTTGGGGGTACCTATCTCTCTGTTTCACTCTGCATGTTTCTCTGTGTGTCTCTGTCTCTCTTGGAAGAAATAAATCAATCAACTTAAAAAAAAACTATTTAAAAATTTTGTATTCTCATTTTATTGATGAATGTCATAAAATAGTTCAATAATCTGTGTATGTATAACAATGTTAAGGTTGACGGTCAAAATGGTGTTAATAGGATCATTAGTTACATTAAGGATTAAAATTCTTCAAGTGATAATACAGTGGCACCAGGCATTCTGAAATGATCTGTGCTCATTTCTCTCTGTTCACATGCCAATAAGTTCCAACACCTAACAATGTCCCGGAGCTAAACTCCCCACCTGGGGAGGAAAAGTACAGAGGCTTGGTGTTGTCATTATCTCCAGGAAACTTCATCTGAAGTTCTAAAGCCAATAATCCACCTCTGACTGCTCCTCCCTCCCCACACAGACACTCCCTGAATTAATAGGGAAGGAAAACAAAACCATCATTCACAAGGTTAGCAATAGTAAAATATGTACTTGTGTATATCAACATAAAGACTAATTTATTTTACAATGTAACGACAACTTTTTTTAAAAAATAAAATAATGCCAAAATAGCACCACCATAACAAATTTCTGCCTATAGTCAACCATATTTTCCCCTGGTCATTTTCATAGCAGAAATAAATGTACAAATAAATGTTATATTCTGTATTCACAATAACATTGTCTTCTGTATTTTCTCATGGCTATTAATGAGTAGGAGGGAGTGAAGGCTAGTTGAGATGTTGGGGTTTCTATTCAGATTACCTGGGCTCATAGCTGGCTCCAGTTTACTTACTTTTGATGTTGACCAATTATTTCATATCTCTCTTCGTCAGTTTCTCATCTACAAAATAAAAATTTAAACAACTTTCCCTTTACAGGTGTGCTTAAGCTAAACAGTTCGTAGTAAATGCAAAGAACCTATATTCATCATTCTCTTGTTCTACAAGAAATTGGAATACATTGATACATTTTATAAAGAAGGCTGAGAAGTTGGAGAAAATACAGCTTTAAACAAATTGTTTCAGCAGATCTTTTTAGATGAATGTCATGAAGTAAAACATGCCATGAACAAAATATTTATGAAATCTGGTGGCATAATTTTGAGTACCTACTGGTCCAAAATAGGTAAAAGGAAAGATGAACTTAATCTTTCCAATGATAGAGGATGGGAAAAAAAGTACTAAATAAATTAATTTTATACCAGTGTAGGAAAAACAATTACTGAGTGAGGCTTTTTTCTCCATTTTATATCTTATGTAGTATGTAAGCAGAACATGAGCATCAAATTAATAATAGTACTCTATACATTGGAAGTGGTTTTAGTCAAATCATATAAGGCAATTAAATAGTACCTAACAATACTCCATGAATGCTGGCTATATGATATTTTGTTATATTTATATATTTACATAAATGTGTATTTTTCTTCTTTTAGAGAGAGAGGGAGAGAAAGGGAGAAAGAGGGAGAGAGAGAGAGAAAGATTTTTTCTATAGGGCACATGCATTCACCAGAGACACAAAGAGACAGAAAGCAAGAAATCATCTCCCCCAAGGAGGAATGGCCATGCTACAATCCCTTCTCCATTCTCCTCTCAGGATTTTGGGCACATATGTACATGTACCCAGTGTGAGTTTCAAGTTTCCGGGTCCAACCCAAATCATGTGGGAGTCCAGTGCCCTAACCACCATGCCACCTGCCAGCCCCATAAATGTATTTTTATATATTGGGTTGTTGGAAAAGTCATTAAAAAATACATCATGACTTTTCTGACAACTCAATATAAATTTATTTTATATGCTTATTTTACTTATTTATTGAAATATTTTATAGGTATACTGGAGTGTTTAAAAGTAAATATTTGATGATGTACTGTATTACGTATGGAGTCAGTGACAAAGCTTATGCAAAGGATATTCAAATCATGATCAAAGATAGCTGTATCCTACTTCATCTTTCATATACTTCGAGGAAAGTGCTAGTGGATGCTATTGTTTCAAAATTCAGGAGCAAGAAGACAGAGAGAGTCCCTAGAGTATAGCTGGGATTCCTTATGGATCCAGAGAGAAGAACGCCACCTACTGAACACCAAATTTCAAAAGTTATCTCTTCATCATGAGAACTTAATGATCATAATAAACTTAATAAGATGTAACACTTTATAATCATTAATTAGTTAATCTGCAAAACATCTTTGTGAAGTAGAAAAGGGTGATTACCCCTATTATTATTTATTACTCATAGGATTCAGAGATAAAGCAGTTGAGAGTTGGCTATGTCTACCCAACCTCAATTGTTCCACTTCCTTGGGTGACTCAGGAAAAAATTTCATCAGATGATAAAGTTTGGATTTCAATGTTTGGGGTGAAGTCTTCCAGGACCTCACTACATTTCATATTCTTTGATTCTATCTGCCTTGGAGATCTGTTGGGCTACTAATCTCAGTTCATACCTTGTTCCCTCATTCAATTCTTAACAAAAGAAACAGAGTCCTAGAGGAGGAAAAGCTTGTTTGCATGGATAATATAAGAAATTATGGATATCTTCAGACAGGTTTCGCTTAGTTTTAGAAAGATAGTATGACTCTGTAGTTCTCTTTCTTAAAGATAACAAGAATTTGATCAGTTTCCAAATATCTTGATATGTTGCCAAAATTCACTATCATGAAATGAATTTACTTTAGATTCTTTTTTTTTTTTTTTTTTTTTTTGGAGAGATTTTTCGCTATAGGGCGCGTGCGCTCACCAGACAGACAGAGAGAGACATAGAGACAGAAAGCGAGAAATCATCCCCCAGGGGGGATGGTCACGCCGCAATCCCTTCTCCTCCATTCTCCTCTCGGGATCTTGGGCACGCACGCACACGCGCCCGGCGTGAGTTGTAAGCCACCGGGTCCGAGATGCGAACCGCGGTCGACTACGTGGGAGTCCAGCGACATAGCCATTACGCTAACTGCTGGTTCCCTACTTTAGATTCTTTAACCTTTGGTTTTTAACTGTGTTCTTCTCTAACAGGTCTAATTTGGAGTACTTGAAACACTTGTTCCACTTCTTCGTGTTTTCATCCATCTCAGCTTCAGCCAGTCCTAGATTATAGGCACATTTACACTGGATGTGCTAGGGGGCGAGGGTGGGACTCCAGATGTGAACTTAAAACCTTTCTATATGGGTCAGCCTCAGAGTGTTGCATTACTGCTGTACCACTCCTGGGTCTCTGAATTATTATTTTTAAGAAGATTTTTTGCCACAGGGCATGTGCACTTGATAGAGAGGACAGAGACAGAAAGAGTGACAGTGAAAGGAAAAGTGAGAAATGTTCTCTCTCCTCCCAACCCCTTGGGGGCATAGCCATGGAGCAATCCCTTCTCTTTTATTCTCTTCATGGGATTTTGGGTATGCATGCCCATGCATCTGGCATGATTTTCAAGCTGCCAGGACCAGGACTCAAACCATGGTCAGCCATGTGGGAGTCCAGTGCCTAATCACTACACCACCTTCTGGTCCTGCCCCTGAATTACTTTTAAATCCAACATTTAAAGCAAGTTTTGTGAATGCCAAAGTCAAAGCAGGAAAGCTCAGAAGCAGATTATGTTCAGTGAGGTTAGGCTATCCTAGTTGTGGGCTGTCCTCATGGCCTAGTGGTTAAGGAAGCCAATCCCACATGACTGACCACAGGTTAGAATCTCGACCCTGGTGTCTTGGAAATAATGCATGGTGCAAGGTGTTAGGTGTGAACACACAAAATCCCAACAGGATGGAGAACTAGAACAGAAGGGATTGTGGCATGACAATGCTCCATTACGGGGGTGTACGCACTCTTCCTTTCTCTCTGTTTTTCTACCTCTCTGGTGAGTCCACATGCCCTCTGCAAGAAAAGAAAACAAAACCCAACATATCCTAGTGTTTTTTCATTTAGCCTTTTGCCAATTGTTTATGAAACATTTCTTAAAGGCCTTTGTACCAGAATATATCCGATATGGAAACATCAGATAGTGCATACAACTTATAAATACTTCCCAAAGGGTAATCAATAGTGTAGGATGGATAAAGCAGAGTAGTGGTTAAGAAAACTGACTTAAGACTCACTAGCGTCTAAATTCAAATATGATTTTTCTACATATCAGGTAGGTAACACCAAAAAAGGTTTTTTGCCTCCCTGAGTTGAAGTTTACCTATCCATATAACTTCTTAAGTATGTTGCTATTAGGAAGATCAAATAAAATAATGAACAGAAAGCAATTAACATACTGTTTGAAACACTACAGTATTAAAAAAGTCATTTTTTTTTTAAATTTAGAGACTTCCATTATGTTAAAAATTACTTGCAAACACATCTTATAATCTGACTCAGTACACTTTCAAGCCAAGATCTTTGAACTTTTGTTTATCTTCTAATACACAAAATTTGCTTTTGTTAAGTTTATTCCATAAGAGCGAGCGAGAGAGACACATACTTTCTTTTTTTTTATTTTTTTGAGAGGTTTTTTTCGCTATAGGGCGCGTGCGCTCGTCAGACAGACAGACAGAGACAGAGAGACAGAAAGTGAGAAATCACCCCCCAGGGGGCATGGCCACGCCGCAATCCCCTCTCCTCCATTCTCCTCTTGGGATCTTGGGCACGCACGCACATGTGCCCGGTGTGTTTTACGCCGCCGGGTCTGGGATGCGAACCATGGTTGACTACGTGGGAGTCCAGGGACATAGCCATTACGCTAACTGCTGGTCCCGAGACATATACTTTCAGCATGATCTTCATGCCATGATCCATCCCTAACCTCAGCCAACCTAGATCAGGGGCATGAATGAGCGTGCCTGATGTGCTAATGGAGGTCCCAGCATGTGAACCCAGCACCTTTCCCATGTAGGTTCAGCATTACAGAGCATTGTATCATTGTTGCACACTGAAACTGGCCATCAATAAACAAAGTTTTCTGCAAGAAGCATGTTCTGTATTAATGAGACAGTGGTTTGAGACTGAGAATGTCTTCTTTTTCCAGTGAGATGAACTACATCCACACCCAGCTACCCTTTGGACCTGAGCTTCCTCCTGAAGCAGGTAAATCTTGTTTATTCTAGGTGCTGGACAGCTGAAATTACCTGACAAATTCTGGTACTCCAATTCCAGGCTATTGATTTCCAAGTAGCCTATATATTGGCCCCTGAAAAGGCTACCCTGTAAATGGCAAGAGTAATAGCCCTCTAGAAAAACACAGATTCACTCTAGACAACCAAGTACTCCGGACCCTACATGCTTCTCTGAAGGGTGTTGGGAGAGTGAGAGGATATCTGCTTTCTCTTTTCTTTCTTATTCAGCTTCATACCTTTTCCTTTTCCCAATAAAGTCCATGCCAGGGATGCTGTGGAATTCATCCTAAATCCCGCTTTACCACAAAAGGGACTCACCTGATATAATACCTCCATACTCTATTACCCCATGAGTTTCTTTTTAGTTTGCCAAGACTTCCAATGGGAATGTGAGCAAACTTGTCCGTAGTTCTGGGTCTACCCTATTGCAGATTTTACTATTAGACCATTTCTTTCTGTTCTCCCAGGAATTAAAACAAAATAAAATAGCAACTCATTCTCCATTCCCAACTGTTCAGTGAAATTAAAAATGTTTTCTTTTTACCTCCGTAGAGTTAACTGAAACCGGATGGTGACACAATGGTAAAACACGATGCTCTGTGAGCCTGACTCACACAGGAAGTTTGCAGGTTAGTGTTGGGAGACCTCCCTGTGTACTCAGGGTGCACAAGTGCTAATGATCCAGAGCTTGCTAAAGCTGGAGTGGATGCATTAACAAAGCCTTGTTGGGAGTGCTATTTCTGTCTGCCTGTCTGTCTCTTTCTCTCTGTCTCTCTTCTCATGGGAGAAAAAAATAAACAAAAATACTTTAGGGGCTAGGGTAGCCAGTAGTGGGGTGGTTAAGGCTGGTGGATCCCACATGACTAACTTCATAATTTGAGTTTCAGACTCAGCAGCTTATAAAACATGCTGAGCACATGTGTGTGTATGTGCCCAAAATCTCAAGAAGAGAGTGGAAGACAAGGAATTGCAGTATAGTCATCTCCCAAGATGTATTCCTTTATTAATGTGATAACTTGCTTTTTGCCTCATCATCATCTCCCAAGATGACCATACTGGGGATGCTTTCTCACTTTCCCTCTCTCTCTGTCTCTCTCTGGTGAACACTCACACCCTTTAACAACAACAGTAACAACAAAACTTAAAAAAAAAATAGTTAATTGATCTATAAATGGTGGGGCTTCTTGATTAAAAGAATGCCAATAATTTAGTAGACTTCAGAATGTAACCTGGTCCTCATTCTGTATTCCTGTATTAATGTGATAGCTTTCTTTTTGCCTCACCATTATTATGAATAAAATGTAGAGTATAATTCTAGTCAAGTTTATTGGTTTGTTAGAAGACATAAATAATCAAAACTATTTTAACATACTTATCTAGTGTTATATAGTCAGGCAGGGACAGTCTTACAGCACAGTGGTTGTGCAATTAAAAAACGTTGAAGTCAATAATACCTCTAACTTGATTAAATGTTTTTATTTTATATATATATATAATTTTGAGGCGTAGATGGTGAAACACTGCAGCATAACCTAAATAAATATAGACCTAGGAGCTATAATATAGATTTGAATTTTGTCTTTATCCATATCTATCTGTATGAACTTGTCATGTTATTAATTTCTTTTTGCCTCATTTTCTTATCTATGAAACAGGGATAAAAAAGTTGTAGGAATTAAACAAGTAATAACATGTACAAAAATATAAATATAATTTTGGAGTTTCAATTTTAGTTTCTTACTTCATATTGGAATTGCAAGCCCAATACTTCCTTTTTAAAAATGTGTTATTACTGCATGTAACAAAGTTATTAAATTTGTGTAACTTATTACTAGCCTTTTGATAACTTTCTTAGTAATTGTATTAGTTTTTTGGTTGATTCTTTTGGTTTTCTAGAGAAATTTAAATGTTAAAAATGATACCTCTATCCTCTTTCCAAAATTTACATTTTTCATTTTTTTTCTTGTCTTATTGCAGTGTCTAGAGCTTCCATAACAGATTAGGTCATATTAATGTCAGGCATGGGGGGCAGTCTGTATATTCACAAACATTTGCTCCTTCACTGTAGGCAGAACTGTTCTTTTCTACTCCATTGGTGTCAAACCTGGCCATATTACAACTTTAGGCAATGATAAATGACACACTTTTGGAAAGAAGTTTTAAAAGTCAGGTTTGATTCACCATATTTTCTTTTCCTTCTTTCAAGCAAGGGACAGAGACTGTTAACTTACCTTCTAAAGTGAAGTCAAGTAGAGTTGTAGCTCACTTAGGATAGGCATGTACCATGGGTAAAAGGCAAACCTTGGGAACCAGCAGTTAGCGTAATGGCTATGTTGCTGGACTCCCATGTAGTCGACCGCGGTTCACGTCCCGGACCCGGTGGCTTAAAACTCACGCCGGGCGCGTGTGCGTGTGTGCCCAAGATCCTGAGAGGAGAATGGAGGAGAAGGGATTGCGGTGTGACCATCCCCCCTGGGGGGTGATTTCTCGCTTTCTGTCTCTCTGTCTCTCTCTGTCTGTCTGGCGAGCGCACGCGCCCTATAGCGAAAACCTCTCCAAAAAAAAAAAAAAAAAAAAAAGGCAAACCTTTATTTTTGCAAGCCATTTAGATTTGGAAGTAATTTGTTACAATAGCATACATTTGTTCCTCCTTGGTATCCTTTCATCAAAAAATTTTTAATTGGATTTCTTTGTTTTTCTTCAGATAAAAATGATTTTCAGATTATAAAGCCAAGGCACTATTATTATCACTTCAAGTAAATAGGACTACACTTAAAATACATACACAGGGGTCAGTCACTGGCATGGTGGTTAAGGTGGCTGGATCCCACATGGAAAACTGCATGGTTCAAGTCCCAGACCTGGTAACTTGAAGAATATGCCAGGCATGTGTATGTGTGTACCAAAAATCTCAAAAGGAGGGAGGAGAAATGGAGGAGAAGGGATTGTGATGTGACTATTCTCCCATTGTGGGTGCTTTCTCATTTTCTCTCTGGTGAGTGCACAAACCCTCTAGAAAATTTAAAAAATATATAGTCTTATACATTCATTTGACAGGGTGAGAAGAGTAAAGGTAATGTATCATAAAATTGAAAGCCCTCTGAGCATAAAAGAGAGAATTACCCTTTGTACTAATATTACATTTTCATCTAAATTAGATGAGTTAAAATAGAGATTCATCAAAGTATAATCGGTAGCTTCTGTCATCACTAGTTAGCATTTTGATTGCATTAAAAATCAGTGGTTATCTTTGGAAAATATAATTGCAGTATTTAAACATTTCCTTCTTTAAGCTGTAGTAGAATTTTCAGATTTTCTACAGTGAGTATATATTATACTTTTGTAGTTAGAATTGAAAAATCTTTGACAAGAAGAGCTGAGTGTGAGGGGAGGAATATATTGGGAAGCACAGGTACAAACTGACAAGATGAAAACAATGATAAAAGTTACAAAGTGATGGCGGTTTCACAGATGAGAGGTGGGGGAGGTCAACACAGTGGCAGTGGGAATCACAAGGTGAGTAGGAGCAGGAGATGGAATGGATTCGACATATGATTGGAAGGTAGAAACGAATTTGGCAGAATTTGGTGATGGATATGGGGCGTTGGTGAGAGTTTCGATAAGGAGCTCAAGGAAGAGAAGAATTTAAGATTACACCCATGTTTTGATTGAGGTTACCAGGTAGATGATACCATCACTGAGATAAGGAGAGATTATTGCAAAGAAGGGAAGAATAACCGATTCATAATGGGGCAGTTTTAGTCTGAGATGTATGTGAAACATAAGTAAGACAAACTGGGTAAATTTATTCCATGTCAGACTAATTGGTAGAATTTCTGTGGGTGGTAGACCATGGCTACTCCCTACATTGAACAACAGCTTTGGAAAAACTGGAGTCTATTTTAGCAGAACATTTCTGAATATTTTCTGGGGCAATGTTTTCCTGTTGTCTAACCTGTTGTGAAAAGATTAGTTTCACATCTCTACAGGTTAAATTAGTAGCAGCAGAATATAGACCTCTGGGTATATTTTATCATTCTATCATCTCACTGACATGGAAAGTAGAGACTTCTGTGGCTTTTATTGTTATTGGTTTTGGTTATAACATCTTCAACCACCTATGTAGGCTCCATAATTTGCCTATATAAGCATTTTCTTATTCAGGGAAATGATTCTATCCTTCATTTTGCAACATCCAAGGGTGTTCCCTTCTATCTTTAGGGGTGTGGTCGAATTTTCAAAAATATCAAAATGAAACCAGTTTTAAATCATTCAAGTTGAACAATAAAGTTCTTTATGGTATATATTTAAAAGAGAAGGGGCCTGCAGGTAGAATGATGTTTAATGTGCTAAACTCCCATATGGCTGACTACAGGTCAAATCCTGGACCTGGTGACTTGCTTTCTCACTTTCTTTCTCTGTCTCTCTCTGGTCAATTTTTTTTTTTTTTGAAAATGATAATGAGTAAAGGTAAGTAAATAATTATTTTAAATAAAGAGTGGTAATATTTTCTTAGGCATGGCTTGATAATTTGAAGGTACTACTCATAAAGTAGACAACTATTATACGTTACATTTTCTAGAATCTTATAACTCAATTCAGTGTGAAATTGTAGAGAAGTAGGGAATTAGAGCTCTTTTCCTGTGTTAGTCATTTAAACTCTTTCTTGTCAGTTCTTGTATCTCTAACTCTCTCTCTCTCTATATATATATATTATATATTATATATATATAATATATATATATTATATATATATACATTTATATATATATATATAATATATATATATATGAGATATATATTTTCCTTTCCCAACTACATTACATAGTTGGTATTAAATTGAAATGTGATTATATATGTGAAACTGTTTAAAATCTCCACAACACTACATACAAATAAATGTAGATAATTCTTTCTTTCTTTTATTTTTTTAATGCCAAAGGTGATGTGCATAAGCATGAGAGAAAAAGAGAGAGAGAGATTGAGAAAGTCCCCATCCTCTTTCCTCCGTAGGATCCTGGGCATGTGTGTCCACACCTGGTGTTTTTTTCAAACTGCCAGAGAAGGAACTCAAACCCTGGTCGGTCATGCAGAATTTGGCTTCCTCTGTGCAGTACTTAACAGTTGCACTACAAGGTTGACCCGTAAATTTTACTAATTCTTACAATTTTCCAATTTTAGCTTTAATTCCTCCTCGAATATCTGACCTGTTTTAGTATGTATCGGAATCATCAGGCTATAGAGAAAATTAGGGAACAAGAGCAATGTGTTTCTATTACTACTTTATATAACAACTAAATATTCAATTAAAGTCATAGTTAATGAGACCATTGTTTAAGACCATTTAAAGTTTATTTCTTATGTGATAGAGGTGATTACAAAAACCTTTAGGATTATCATATGTAGAGGGCTCCAGGACTAATAATTTATACATTTTAAAATATTCAGTTTACCACCTATAATTTTTCTACCCAGTGATAACCATTATTAATATTTTGGTATAGAAATGTGTAGTCTCAGTGTGTATCTAAACATTTCATAATAATTCTATACATAAGTTACAGATTCTTCTTAAGCATAACTGGGATTATACTGTATATACTATTTTGTCATTTAAAATATTTTGCAGTGAATTAACACTTTTCTAAATTATTTTTTAAAGTTAATTTATTTTTTCTAAGAGAGAAAGAGTTACCCCAAACCAAGATCTCAAGCCACAGTCCATCTCAGCCAACCTGGGTGATGGGCATCGCTGTGTGTGACCAGCATGCTCAGAGAGGTTCTGGACATGAACCCAGGTCCTTTTCCATGTGTGTCTGCTGTACTACCACCTGGCCCCTCCGAATTATTAAGTATGAGCACTATGATTACAAATAGCTGCAAAATATGGTTAAGAAATTATTTAATCAACTTTCTAATAATTGAAATTTTAGATTATTTTGAACTTTTATGTGACTTTGCACTATATGAATATGCATGTATACATATGTTTGAAAATATATGTACAAGGGCCAGCAGGTAGTGTAGTGGTTACGGTGCTGGAATCTCATGTGGCTGACTGCAATTTGAGTCCCTGACCCAGTAGCTTGAAACTCATGCTGGGCATGTGTGCATACATGCTCAAAATCCTGAGAGAAGAAAGGATTGTGGCATGGCTTTCCCAGGAGTGATTTTTCACTTTCTCTCTTTCTGTCTCTCTGGTGAGCACATGTGCCTTAGAGCAAAAATCTCCCTAAAAAAAAGGAAAATATACATACATATATTGCTGATGAACCTCTTTTATATTTCAAACCTTACTTAGAATGTTGACATATTAAACAGATACAAGTTCATCTGCCCTGGTTGGCATTAAAGGCTCATGCAGACTTTCTGACTCTCTTACCCTTTCACTTCTCCCCTTCATTTTCCACTTTAATAGGAGATTAGAGAGATTGAAAATAACACTTTAGTATTCTCATTTATGAATCTTAGTTTGTACACACGATTATTTCCATAGGGTCCACTCATTTATATTGTCTGTACCATTCCCAACGAAAATGTATGAAGTACCTATTCTCTACCCTACATTAACTTTAAAGATTTTTTGTTAAATTGAATGGCAAAACTGTTTCAATGCTGGCTTAATTTGCATTTCTCAGACTCGAGGTGTGCCTAAGTTTTTTTAAAAATAATTATTTATTTAATTTTATTAATTAATTATTATTATTAAATTTGATTAGAGAGAGTCAAAGAGAGAGAGAGCAAGCTGCCAGGTTTGGGATTTGAACCATGGTTAGCCACGTGGGAGTTCAGCACCTTAACCACCACACCACCTGCCGGTCCTAGACCTAACTTTTTTGGTCTTCATTGGTAGTTTTTATTTCTTCTTTTGTGAATTGTTTTTTAATATTATGATTGGAAATTTCCTTTGAAAAAGTTTTTTTTTGGTGTGTGTTTGAAAATGTTTATATATTGAAAATTTAAATTTCTGTATTTAAATATTTTCTCATTTGTCCATTAATTTTTTATAGGGCTTTCACAGTCAGGAATTTTACATTTTTGTATGATTTCATTTTTTCTTTACAGTTTTTAACTTGCTTAGATGTTCAGCACATCCTTTCTCAATCTAAGATTATATAAATACCTACCTATATTTCTTTTTTAAAAATGTCTTTTTTTGGGCATTAACTAATTTAAGCCTTTTGGATTTAACTTCACTTTTAAATATAATATAAAGACCTATTTTTTTTCTAAAGTAATTTAAAACACTTTTTCCCCCTTAGGGTGATTTACCGTTTAATCTTTGTTTAATTTTTATATTTGTATTACTCCCTCAGTTCTCTATTCTGCTCAAAAATCTCTTTTCAGAGTGATATTTCTGGATTATCCTGTCTGCCACAAATCTCCCAATCATTTCTTATTCTTCCGCTCTGTTTTGTTTCCTATATTACATGACATTGCACTTTATGTTCTTTCATCGTTATCTTTTTATTGTTATGTCTTGCTCATGAGACTGTAAGTTCTATGAGAACAAGGACTTTGTGTTTATTAACTACTATATCTCAGTGCTTTGAAAAAATATTAAGGTGCATATAAAAAGCACTTTATATATAGTTATAGAACAAATTAATACTTAAATACAATGTAATTTTTCTATATTTCATGCTTTCTGAACTTGTAAATACTGTTTTCCCTCATATTTCACCTTTCTTCATTCAGACAAAGTATATGGTCAAAGAATAAATGACTTATTTTGCTATGTCTGCCTCTTTTGAATAATTGAGTTCAATTGCTTATTCTGAATTTTTCTGGTGATTTTTTTTTTTTTGTGATAGAAGCTCTGAAGATGTTTTAAATTTTGGGAAATTGGATTGAATGTTCTTTTTATATAAATTGGGAAAGTAAATTCTATGAAGTAGCTTGTTTTATGATTTAAATGCTCTTAAGAAAGCAAGCACAACAAACACTTTGGTTTTTCTATAAAGAAGTTTAGCTTGTTTATTTGTTTCTGGTCTTTTCAAAATCCTTGTAAGGTAGTATTATCCTAAGCAGGCATGATCTTATTTATGTTTACTTTTATTTTTCATGGAAGCAGTCTGTCCCTAGGAACAATTTGGCATTAATAGCACTCTTTTCTGCCACTTTCAGATATGTAAAATAATGATAGAGGAAAAGAAGGAAAGTGGTGTGATGGTCCCTGCAATGTTAACTGGTTGCTAAGCAGAGACCTAAATCTATCCTGAGTTTCTATAAGCTTTCATGGAGTGTTTTGCTAAGCTGTAAGGAGTTTGCAATTGGAATTCCATTTCACTGCTGTCTAAGGCTAATTGGCTTTATATTATCACCGAGCTATATGTTCACAACTGAAGTCACTTAGGAAAGGACAGCATACACAATGCTGCAAAGAACTGTATATAATTTATTAGGGGTAAGACCTAAGTGCCAACAACATAGTCCTTTTCAATTGTCTTTTAGATTGATTGAGTATTGAATCTCTAATTCACCTAACTAATTAATGTACTTAGTATAATTGTTGTAAGCATAGATGTGGTGTAGGAACCCAGAGACCTGAAGGCAATGTACATGTCAAAATCAATCATACGCATAAGTCAATGTGATGTGTTGGGCAGCTCGTTTTCCCATGATGGCATTCTATCTGGGCCATCGTCTACTTACATGAAGTGATGATGGTCGTCAAGAAATGGTTCATTGCTTCTCTCCCAAGAAATATCCCTTGCCTCAAAATAAAAGGTGATGAACCATGGGGCAAATCCATACACACTCAAGTCCATTTCCTCTGTGTTTTTATCTGTGTTTAAAAATTGTTTTAACCTTGCTGTGGCAAGTTTTGGGTAAAGTTCATAAATCTTGTCTTAATTCCTCCTTGGCCCATAGTCATAGACATGAAGAGAGATTTATTTGTGGAGCACCAACAAGCCTTGAGTTCAGGAGCAATAAAATTGCTTTTTGTGAGTAAAGTCTGGGAGCCCATTAGCATTTCCTTTCCTGTGGATGCCAACTCTCATCTCAGTAGGGCACTGCAGATACCATCCTAAAATGCTGTTCTGGGAGCCGGGAGATAATTGGAGCTGAATGGTCTCTGCAAAGTAGGCCAGAACAATTCCAAAGATCAGTACTGAAGTGACCTGCTCGAACTGCTGTAGGGATTTTAGGGAAGAGCTATTTCAGGTTCTTTCCAAAGTAGGCTTTCAAGAAGAGAGTAGGAAGACATGGATAATTCTCCTCTTTCTCCTTCTTCCTGGATCAGAGTCACTTTTCTGCTCAGGAAGAAGCTAATAATGTAGAGAGACAGTATAGGCAGGGTACGTATTCCAGTACTTGAAAGTTAGAGGGAAAATGGAGTCTTCCAAAGCTGGACCATATTTTTATTCTACTCTTTATTGGTTCACATGTCATCAGGGATGTATCCAGTTGACATTTAGGCTGGTCTGAATAGGAGAAGGAGAAAATACAGAAGATGCTTAACCTGTATTGATGATTGAGTGACACTGCAAGACATTCAGTCAGCTCCCTTAGCTTGCTGGGACCATAAGAATGTGACTTGTGTTTAGGAAATTAAGCTTCTAAAAAGAAGTAGCAAAAACAATTCTTTAGTAATAAAAATGAATCAAGTAAACCATCTTTTAGCCCTTTAGAATGTGCTAATAAGCACATTCTAAACTCATATGTACAGTTACATAAGTTTAACACATGTATATATAGATTGCTGTAACTACCATTGCAAACAGGATATAGAAAAACTGCAACACAACCTGCTCCCCCAAATTACCTCATGCTGACCTTTTGTGGGTAGGTAATTCCTCTGCCTTTAATCCCTGGATGTGGAAAAGAAGTTTTAGATATGACCCCAGAAGCACAATCCATAAAGAAAAAAGTTAGTAAATTGGACATCATAGAAGTTAGAAAATTTACTCCCTGAAGAACACAGTTAAGAGAATAAAAAGACAAGCCATGGACTAGCAGAAAACATTTGCAAATCACCTATCAGACAATGGACTCATTACAAGGCATTTTCAGTAAAAGAAAATTGAGTAAGATGTGATTTTTTTTCTTTTACAAGACACTGAAGTTGAATGAAGATAGAAAACAATATGTAATAAAGAATACATGACAGGGAATGTGATTAATGCTAAAATAATGGTTGTATTACCATTGATGCAGATGTGCTTTATTGCATCCAGCTTGTGGAATCAAGGATGCCTTTGTAGGTCATGCAAACAGGTGAGAAAGGGTGTCCTAGAGGAGGAAATCACCTAAGAAAAGCCATGGAAGAGGGAATATGCAGGACATAAACTGGAAAATTCAAGTAGACTACTGTGTTAGGCTCCCAGTATCACTTCTGCCTTGTTGATGGCGGGACAGCAATGAACACATGTCATCTAATATATGCATGAACCCATCCTTCAATATTTGTCCCTTGAAGACCTGTGAGGAGAAAAAGCAGCCTTTTGTAAGTGAAAGTTACCCCATAACAATGTACTCACTCATTATACTGAAGCATAGAAAACCATTAAGGGTCATTTAAAACCAACTGAAATGTCAAGACGGTCCATTGGAAATGCAAATGTTAACTTCACTGTGATAAGCACAATAAACAAAACAATGAAACCAATTAGAAAGTACTTTTGAGACTTGCAGGCTTTGATTAGTTACAAAGGCAAAGAAAAAAGACCATATTGTTTGATCTGGTTTATCTGTAGGTGGAGTCAATAATCTGAATAGTTTTCAATGGTCCTAAATGTTTTCAGGCACTTAGGCAGGAGCCATAGGCTCATTTGTTGTTAGGCAATCTACAAGTGGACTTGTCTTCGGAAGTCATTTTTCCTGTGTAGCATCACACCTGGTTACGAACGAAACACTGGCATCTAAAATACTTAAGCACCTTTTCTACTGGGCCAAATTCACGAAAGACCAGATTCTTTTACTATTGGTCAACTGATGAAATTATTGCTAAATTAGCATATGGATTATGTTAAACAATGAGAAGTGTAGAATATAAATTTAAGCCACTTTCATGCTCATAGACACTTGTCAGGGTTAAAACCTGTTTATTACAGTTCTGTTTTACCTGTTTATTACAGTTCTGTTTTATGTTTGTATTAATAAAAATAAGATTTATTGTACTGGAAAGCTCTGATTCACGTCATGTACAGTTAGACTCCTGTACCTTCTTGTGTGGTAGTAGATGTCAAAAACATTTTTAAAGAAATTTCTTGGGACCAGCAGTTAGCGTAATGGCTATGTCGTTAAACTCCCATGTAGCTGACAGAGGTTCGAGTCCCGGACCTGGTGGCTTAAACTCACGCCGGATGCGTGTGCGTGCATGCCTAAGATCCCAAGAGGAGAATGGAGGAGAAGGGATTGCAGCGTGGCCATCCCTGCTGGGGGATGATTTCTCACTTTCTATCTCTCTGTCTTTCTGGCGAGCACATGTGCCCTATGGCAAAAACCTCTCCAGAAAAAGAAATTTCTTGCATTCACATTTCATACAGTATGGTGGTTTTTTGTGTGGTTCATTGCCAGAGAACATGTGTATTTGAGAGAGACAGTGAGACAGAAAGAAAGAGAGGGAGAAGGTACCCCTCCTCCAATGGGGAATGATCACACTGTAATTCTTTCTACTCTCTTCTTTTGAAATTTTGAGCACTCAAGCACATGTGCCTGGTGTGTTTTTCAAGCCCTAAACTGGGATTCAAACATGGTCGGTCAAGTAGTAATGGGTTCCCTTAACCACCAGGCCATGGGACCAGCCTTATTTTGATTTATTTTTTTTTAAAGAGAAATATTTTTTCTATAGGTAGGGCACATGTGTTCACCAGAGACAGAGAGATAGAAAGTGAGAAATCACCCCTTGGGGGGATGACCATGCCACTATCTCTTCTCTCCCATTCTCCTTTAGGGCTTGGGCATGCATGTACATGCACTCAGCCTGAGTTTTAACCTGGGTCTGGGACTCCAACTGCAATCGACTACATGGGAGTCCAGTGACATAACCATTATGCCATCTATTGGCCCCAGTATGATGTGTTTTAACATGTGTGCCACAAACAGATTTCCCTCATTCTGACCCTTTTTAAATAAACCTGGCCATGAAAGAAGAGTTGACAAATTGGGTTTCAAAAAGTTAAAAAAGTTTTTTTCTTCAAAGAACACATTTAAGAAACTGAAAAGACAAGGTACAGATTGGGAAAAAATATGGGCAAGTCACGTGTCAGATGAAGGACTAATATTCAGAATAAAGATCTCTTGAAAAGATCTTTATAAAAAAAACTCAACAGTAAGGGAACAAACAATCCAATTTAAAAATGGGCAAAAGGGAGCAGCAGATGGTGTAATGGTTACATTGTTGGACTCCTACGTGGTCCACTGTGGTTCGAGTCCCAGAATCAGTAGCTTAAAACTCACACCAGGCACATGTGTGTGCATGCCCAAAATCCCAAGAGGAGAATGGAGGAGAAGGGATTGTGGCGTGACTATCTTCCCAGGAGGTGATTTCTCATTTTCTGTCTCTCTGGTAATAGAGGATTGAATAGAGGATTCACCTAGGAGATAAAGGGTAGGCAAATAAGCAAATGAAAAGATTGTTAGTCTTTAGGGACATAGAAATTAACAAGATAAGACGCTCTTAGTAGAATGACTAAAATAAAAATTACCGATGTGATGTTGAATGTGATGTAACTGGACCTCACTTACATGACTGGTGGGAATGCAAAATGGTACAGTTACTATGGGAAACAGTCTTTGAGTTTCTTAAAAAGGTAAACAGATGCATTTCATATCACCCACCAAGCCTTGCTTATGAATTTTTCTTAGATAAGTAAAAACTTAGGTCCACATAAATACTTGTACATGGATGTATTTAGTAGTCTTCATATCACCAAAACCTGGAGACAATTATGTCCTTCAAAGGGTGAATGAATAACCAAATTGTGGTATATTCATACAACAAAATACATGAGATAACATGGCTGAGTCTCAAAATAACATTCGGAGCAAAAGAAGTTGTATTTCATTTAGCATTAATAAACAATCTCTTTCTTTGAGGAACATCTTTTCTTGTTCTTCTTATGAAATATTTTTCTCCTTGTTCTCTTAGGTCTCAAAATTCCTTCTTTTCCATTCATGGTGCTTCTACTCTGAAAAATCTCATTTGTACACATTTTGGATGTCTTTTGCTGCATATCAATCTCCCACCCCCTCCCAAACTGAGTGGCATAAAACTACCACCATTTTTATGATTCAATAGATTTTGTAGGTTAGGAATTGTTTTGACTCTGAGACTACATACTCTTTTTTTCCCTAAAGAATTATTTATTTAATCTTATTTATTCATTTATTTATTTTAATTTGATCAGAGAGAGACAGAGAGAGAGAGGGGGAAAGTGAGAAAGCAAGACATCAGGTTTGGGACTGACACTGTGATTGGCCATGTAAGATCGTCCAGCGCCTTAACCACCATACCACCTGCTGGTCCCCAAGACCACAAACTCTTTATAGCACCTTGGATCTGATCTTTGCCCTGAAGCCATTTTTTATTTTGAAGACACTGATATCTATTACATTCCCTCCAAATTTCCTCCTGCTAATGTTTCCTCCAAATTGTAATAAAAACAAAACAAAACCAAGCAATTCATTCTTTAGTTTGTCTCTCTTACTTTTATTTCAGGGTGCTAAAATCTAGGTGCTTCTTCAACCTTCAACATTCCTCCAAAAGTTCTCCTTCCCTCCATGATTGAGGTCATTATGTACATTTTCTCCTTCACAGTGTTGCAGAACTAACTGTTTTTATATAACAATAGCCCTTTTCTCAAGCTTCTAATAACATTGACTTCACTTTTGTCCAAGCCTTCATTGATAGCCTCCCTCAAGACTGTTAGGCTTTTGTTTGTCAGTGTTATAAAATGATAAGTTTCAGATTTTGCTATGGCAGAACACATGTCCCGGTACCACGGTAAGTTCTAGTTATTGCTCTATATCAAACCACTTTAAACTGAGTTACAAAGCATTAATCACATTATAATAATTTTGTATTGAGTTCTTCCTTCTTTCCAAATGTTGGGCACACACACTCAGCATGTTCTTCATGCTGCTGGGTCTGGAACTCAAACTGCATAGTTGGCCATGGGAGATCTAGTTGCCTTAACCACCATGGCACAGACTGGCCATTTCACTACTCATTATTGGAGCGAGTTTGGGTAAGTTTCTCAATCTTTCTGGATAATGGTTTCCTTACCTGATGTATGAGGATAGCATACTTACCTTGAGTATAATTTTGTGAGAATTAAATTATACTGTATATGTAATGTAGTGGGCACTTAATAAGTGGTAGCTATTTTGTGGAGCTATATGAGAATCTTTGGTTAAAACCTTTTCTAATCTTACATTCTGCTTAGCACTTTGATGAAGAAAACAAACACACAAAACTCACATTTAAAGCAGGATTCTGTATTTGAATTATTTCTTTCTAAATATAATCCTCACTGACTCTACAATACCATGGCAAACAAACCAACCAACTCAGATGGCTACAAAACAAATTTACAATCAGAAATAAGATGCAGAGAAAAATCAATGGCCTTGTGTTCAATATTAATCTCCCATCAATAAAGGCCCATATCTTTCACTCTTTATGGTAATTGCCCCAGTGATCTGCTTAAAGTGCTTAAAGTACTTAGAGGGGCTTGCTGATAGCATCTTATCAGGGCCCTGTGCACATGTCAGGGAGCATCCAGGGACTGGGGCTGGTTCTGCCAAATGTGATGTTTAATTTGACAAAGGGTCTTTGGGTGGGTGTCACAGACACCAGTCTGTGTTTACCAATGGGTTTGCCATTGGGTCTTACTTCCCTTCCTGCTCTGTAGGATAAAGGTAGCTAACTTTTCCTTTTCCTTGGCTTTAAAGGTTCACTGAAACAAAATAGGCCAGGGTCAGTTCACCACTTAAATTGGTATCACTAGGAATTTCATTGTATGTGCTCTAGAAGAATCTGACATTAGACAAATTACTCTGCTGGCAGCACAATAGACCCTCCTTTCTCTTAGAAGTCTACTAATATATACATTTAGAGCTTACTGGCATTGAGGGCTTCTGTCCAAAGAGCCCAGCATTGTTTCCCTTAAATGCCCACTCTTCCCACAGAAACTTCACTTTCACCAAGTGACTTGTATTGTTCTCCAAATTAAATTTGAATTTAGAAATGTCCCAGTTCACCGTCTGTGGGCTCATGTTGATTCAAGACACTTTGCCATATCTGAAGACATGGCCTATGAGGGGTAGAAGGCCTCTTCCTAGCTAGTCCTTTGGCTTACCTTTTTAGGTTTTTCCCTAGCTTCTGAAAGAAAGGAATCCCCTTTCTTTCTTTACAGCCCATCCATGTTCCCACCCAGTACTATTTGTTTGCAGTGCTTTGGAAACTAGCATCCTTCTGCCTATGCAATGGAAAAATACACTTAGTTTTGAACCTGAGAACTCACATGAGGCATTTGTAACTGGACACTGCCCTCAAGTTTAACACACACACACACACACACACACACACAAATTTAACATCCAATACACTTGTGTTTTTCTAAAATTGTCCTTTAGACTTTGTATGGAAAGAGGACATTAGAAATTTACAGAATACTTCACTTTCTATGTGCCTATATTCTACTTTGGTTAGTCAACCACATCCTTTTCAGATTTTACCCAACCTTCCCAAGTGGCACATACTGTTTGAAATCATAATGACAGACATCACTTTGATGTTACTTTTTATTCTTAACTTAGCCATCATTCACAGCTGCTTCTGCTTCAATTGAATGAGGCACTTAAAAAAGGGAAGATATTATATAAATTAAATTTTCATTGCTCTGTAACATATCAAAAGATTGTACCATTTCTGATTTATAGTTAGGACTGGAAATTAACTTCAAAAGGCAAGAAATGGAAAAGTGGAGGCATATTCTTTCATGGCTTATTACTGAAAAGGGAGAAGTGATGTAATGATAACAATAAGGTTTCTCTTCTTGAACAAAAGAGGGAATATCCATTCCTCTTATACCTGTGTTTATAGTCATTCATAATCCTTGTTTAACTCTTAACCCTTTGGACTTACAACTTGTATGCAACCAAGTCTTATATTGCAGTAAATATTGCACCCAGGATAGAGTCGTAGAGTGACAGAAGTACAGCTTAAAGATGTAGTGAGGGATCAGAAATGTTCAGACTATCACTATCAGGCAAATGTAGCATGAACAGAACGATTTTGAGTAGGATGCATTTCAGAGAGTTTATCAGTTTAATTTACACCTGGTGAGCGATAAAGGGAACCTAAAACCACATTATCTCCCTCCTAGTTTCCCTCCTAGTTTAATTCTCTTCCTGTGACCTAATTTTGCAGTTGGGGTTCATTGAGAAAAATCTTGGTTCGGTTGCCCAACCCAGACTCTCTGGATTCCTTGTTTACCTACTGTTTACCTCTGGACCTTAGAGTTCCTTTCCTCCTTTTACTTAACCTCATCCCATTGATTCCTTGCTCCCACCAGCCCAGCTTCCTGAGACCTCATTCCATAGGTACTTTTCAGTTTCTAAAAGACCCTGCACTAGATGCTTCCCATCTCCAAACACATCCCCTCTACAGGCCATCGGTCATCTCTTCCATTTCTCTGCACTCACTTTTTTTTTTTTTTTGCTTCTGCTCAATCTTGCCTCCTGTCCATCCTCTTTTGGCTAGG
The DNA here is from genome assembly GCA_026018925.1 of Tupaia tana. Lineage (NCBI taxonomy): Eukaryota > Metazoa > Chordata > Mammalia > Scandentia > Tupaiidae > Tupaia > Tupaia tana. The sequence goes on along the minus strand of JAKSZU010000016.1, from coordinate 31,772,326 downwards.
CTTTTGTTTCACAAAATCCACAACATCAGCCATTTATGCAATATGCTCACTAGAATTTTAGAATTCTCCATCTTTTCATTTGCATACAGTTTTTACCCCCGATCCCCTCTACCGCTGACTTTGTCTTCTGCTGCTCTGAGATCACATGTCCTCACATCATTTCCAAGAGCCCTAGGCATTTTAGCCTTCATGGGTTCCTTCCTGCATGAAAAATATTAAAAATTATATTTTATGACTGCTTTGGTATAAAGATGAATATAATCTTTTACCCTAAAAGTTCTTTTTTCCCCTTGATCTTAAAAGGAATTAAAACATCTTTCTGAGCCCCTAAAATTATTGTAGGCAGTAGGCTTCGTGCCTGCACTGCCTGATGGATAAGTCAGCCCTGAGGTCAAGCCACAGAAAGGTACAGATTTGATCCTGCTCAGAATAAACTTTAACTGGGCTTTGAGAGTAGCCTGGTGATCATCTCTTATTTATGTCCTTATCCTCTCTATTGATACCTAAAATTTGTCCTTTCTCTCTCTCTCTCTCTCTCTCTCTCTCTCTCTGTGTGTGTGTGTGTGTGTATGTGTGCATTCACAGAGCCTGACCCACCTACCTACCTTCCTTCTTTTCCTTTTACAGGGAAAATTTAACTCATTTGTTATGATTTGAATGCCCCCCTCCCCCAAATTTTTTTATGTGTTGGAATTTAATTGAATTATAAGTAGTAAGAGGATACCTAGTCTGATTATGGTGTTGCAAAGTGGAGCTTTCGAGAAGTAACTGGGCATCACGGTGGGATCCTGGTGATTAAGTCCTGGTAGGTTTATAAGAAGAGGGAATGGGATAGACAGAGCCATATGGCCATAGTCATGCATTTTGCTCTGCATACTCCTGCTCTTTCACCATGTGATGCTCTCTGGACCTCATCAACAAAAAGACCCTCACCAGAGGTGGCCCCTCAAACTTGGACCTCTAATGGGAACAGCAGATGACATAATGGTTACATCACTGAACTTTCACATGGTCTCCCATGGTTTGAGTCCTGGATTCGGGTCTTAAAACTCATGCTGGGTGCTTGTGCATGTGTGCCCCAAATCCCAAGAAGAGAACAGAGAAGGTATTGCAGTGTGGCCATCCCCCATAAGGGGGGTGATTTCTTGCTTTTTGTCTCTCTGTTTCTCTGGTGAGCACATGTGCTCTATAGCAAAAATCTCTCTCTTAAAAAAATAAAAATAAAAATAAAAATAAAAAGTAAACCTTTATTCATTATGAATGATCCAGACTTAGGATTTTCTGTTATTGGCAACAGAACACTTTGGAGTATCACTCTACATGGCCAGTTATCTCTTGTATCATCCTTACAGTCTTTCTTACATTATGTCCATCCTATTTTCTTCCTTGTGTTTTGCCAAGGATGAGTTGAAAAGTATTCTTTCATTTTTTTTCCCCAGTCAGTCCTGATACTGGTACCTACATTCTGTTGATGCTAGTTTTTTTTACAATTATTGAGGCTCAGAAAATTGTACCCCTAAAATATGGTGCTTTGGCATGCTGAGCACTAAAAATGATTGGAAGGCCTCAGAAGAAAATCTCTCTGATCTTTTTCTGCCTTCCTGACTCCTATCTCTGATTTTCCTCTGAAGTGAGGCATACAAATCAGAATTCCTCTTCCCCAAGATTGGTCATAGAAATGACTCTAAAACCAGCTCCTCTACCCAAAAAAGAAAAGAAATCTAGAATTATTATTCTAATCTCTACCCAACTTTGCCTTTTGTCTTGATATAAAAAAAATTCTCTAACTTTGTCTGATGGCAGGTCTTAAGACCCTCATTCTAGAGAAATCCTAGCTCATACCTGGAATGTAGAAATGCTGTTTGGAGAAGTCAAGAAGAATCTGGACAGGCAGGCCTTGCTGGTTTCCCTGCCTCAGTCCATCACATTAGATCGAACCCTTTTTGTTCAATCATATTTCTACATGACTGTCTATTCTTTCTCAAAATTAAACATAAAATACATATAAAATATATAGGTTTTTTCTGTATCTTTGGGTCCTCATTCTAAAAGTTCTTGTATTACGTAAAATTTTGACTAAATAAATTTGTTATGTATTTCTCTTGTTAACCTGTTTCTTATTATAACAGTGTTGTGTATAACCCTTATGATGGGTGAGGAAATAATCACATTTTTTCTGCCTCTACAGAAGAATCATCGTCCTCTTTATTCTCATCTCCATTGCTTCCTCCTTTTCTGCCTTCAGATTGTTATAGATCCTCCTATGCTGAAAAAAGTGTTTTTTTGAGCCTATTATTTCCTTATGTTTCTTTTCCAGCTCTCTTACTTTTGTGGTTAAACCTCTGGTTTATTCCATTGGTTTCCATGTCTGCTTCACCACCTTTTTCCTTGGATGTAAATATTGATTTTAAAAATTATATGTATATTATAAAAATAAAAACATACTGAAAGTATAATGAAGAAAATACAAATTCCAGTACATTCATACTCCATTGGACCTCTTGCAATTTTGTTTATTCACTTTTCATTTACTCTTTATTCATAATTTAGTGTCAAGATCAGTGCTGACCTGTTATTTTCAGAGAATAAAGACTGACTTACATTTCCTGTGAATCTGTGTGTCTATTTTGACTGTGCATTGTTAAGAAACAGACTAGAAATAGACTGGCGAGACTAGAGGGATTACTTACGAGTCTTTGTTTCATCAACCTAATTTAACCTCTTACATGATATCGTTACCTACCTTTTCCCTCAACTCCGCCGTTCTCAAGGATTCTCTTTCTTCATAAGTGCTGATTGGCAAAGTCTCATAATGACTCCACATCATAACTGCTGATTTCAGTCCCACCACAACTGAGTAACTCTTGTCCTGGTTATCAGTTCATATTCCTTTTTCTTTCTTTCTCTCTCTCTTTCTTTCTTTCTTTCTTTCTTTCTTTCTTTCTTTCTTTCTTTCTTTCTTTCTTTCTTTCTTTCTTTTCTTCCTTCCTTCCTTCCTTCCTTCCTTCCTTCCTTCCTTCCTTCCTTCCTTCTTTCTTTCTTTCTTTCTTTCTTTCTTTATTTCTTTCTCTCTCTCTTTCTCTCTCTCTCTCTCTCTCTCTCTCTCTCTCTCTTTCTTCCTTTTTTTAAAGAGGTTTTTGCTATAGGTTGTGTGCACTCACCAGAAAGACAGAGAAAGATGGAGACAGAAAGCGAGAAATCACCCTCCAAGGGAGATGGCTATGCCACAATCCCTACTCTTCCATTTTCCTCTCTGGATCTTGGGCACACACACATTCATGCTTGGCATGAGTTTAAGCTGCCCAGTCCAGAAATTCAACTGCAGTCTACTACGTGGGAGTCCAGCGACATAACCATTTTGCCATCTGCTGGCCCCCCAATTCATGTTCTTGAGAAAGATAGTTTGATCGACTCTACACACATCTTTTTCTTTTCTTCCTTTTTGCGTGGCTGCTGGTGGGAAAAGCCCAAGTCAGAGTGTGAGCCATTGGTTTCTTTTTTACTTCTGGTCTCCCTATACATTATGTATGGGATTTCCCCTAAATTCAATCTTTGGGACTCTCCCATTTTCTGTGTGTACTCTTTTTCAATGGAATACTTTACATCTGTTCTAGTGGCTTCTGATTTCACCTTTTCAGTTGTCCAAATGGATTTCTGGATAATGAGGGGGAACTATCATTCTCAAGGACTCCAAACATGGAACTTGGAAGTCACCTTTCTTAGTATCCTTTCATTCTTGTACACAGGGCTCTTTCTTACCTGTTTAATATCCCTGGCATTTTTATCTCACACATACAAACACATACACATAACATAGGCCACTGAGCAATAGAACTTGGTAAAGGAATGAGCAATAAGAATATTTTTATTTTTGGCAATTGGAAAGGGAGTGTATCAGATTCTTCTGGTTTAGTAAGAAGAGCATTTGGTTTTTTATTTTAGTTCTAAATTTGCTATTAATTAATTGGGTAACCTTGAGAAAGTTATGTCCCTTCTCTGTATCTCAGTTTTACTATGCACAAAAGGGACTAATAACACCTCATTTGCCTAAAGGGAGGAGATCCCACCAAATGCCAACATCATCTGATAAAGCAATTACAAGGAGTGGGTAATTATTATTAATTTAATGAAGACCATTAACTACTAAATTATTACTTAAAATATATAATTTCCTCACAATGTCAATAATGTTGTCTAAAATGGATGTATTGGGATCAGCAGATTGCATGGTGGTTACAGTTGCTGAACTTCCACGAGGCTGACTGTGGTTTGAGTCCTGAACCTGGAGGTGAGTGTACATGCCCTATAACAAAAATCTCTATCTAAAAAACAAACAAACAAACAAAAAATGTTGGCTAAATTGTATACAAAGAAAACAGCTGACATTGTTGAAGCAGAGGTTATAAAAGAAAAATTCACTGCCCTTTAACTAGATACCCAGCTGTATATCTGTTAAATTGTTATATTCACGTGGCTGTTCCACATCTTGCTTGTAGTAACAACTCACACTCATATTCACACTTGTGCTCATGGTCAACATGATCAAAACTAAAATCTTATTTTCATGTCCCCCAATCCTACTTCTCCCTCAAGGCTACTTTTTTTTTTTTCCAGAGGGATTTTTGCTACAGGGCATGTGCACTCTCCAGAGACAGAGAGACAGAAAGCAAAAAATCACACCCCAGGGGGCATAGCCATGCTGCAATCCTTTCTCCTCCATTTTCCTCTTGGGATTTTTGGGAATGCAAGCACATGTACCCAGTGTGAGTTTCAAGTTGCTGGGTCTGGTATATGAACCACAGTTGACCATGTGGGAGTGTAGCAACTTAACCACTATGCCATCTGCTGGTCCCCCACAAGCCTACCTCTATATCAGTAACAGTGGTTTCTGTTGCTTAAATCAGAAGCTTCAATGCTATCTTTTTTAAGCATTATTTAATTGTATTTATTATTATTATTATTAAATTTGCTACAGAGCATGTGCACTCATGAGCAAGAGAAAGAGAGAGAAACAGAGAGAGAGAGAGAGAGAGAGAGAGAGAGAGAGAGAGAAAGTGGGAAAGCAAGCAAGCTAGTAGGTCTAGGACTTGAACCATGGTCAATCTTGTGGGAGTCCAGTGCCTTTGCCACCATGTCACCTGCTGGAGTCTTACCTGCCTAATCCACATTTTCCGTGATAAGAGTATCAGTTTCCCCAGTTGCTCCTGCAGATGTCCAATTCCTCACATGACTCCTCTACCTTAGTCGAGGAACATTGTCTCAATGCTCTGCTTTTCTTTCTCATCTAGATAAGGTGCCAGTTACCTAGTCTCCCTGAATTTAGTGTTGTTCTTTTCCAAGTCAATCTTCTCAGGGCTGCTGTGGTAAATTTCTAAAAAGATAACAGATCACTTTTAAAATTTTCTAATTGCTACCAATTTCCCTTAAGATAAAATCTCTTAGAATTTCTTTCATCATCCACTTTAAGATATCCCCCATATCCTTAGTTAGTTTTTTTTTGTAGTTCTTATTTAATCTTATGTAGGATTTTTTTTCTTTTTTTTTTCGAGAGAGATTTTTGCTATAGGACACATATACTTGCTAGAGAGACAGAGAGAGTCAGAGAGACAAAAAGTGAGAAATCACCCCCCAGAAGGGATGGCCATGCTGAAATCCATTCTCCTCCAGTCACCTCTTAGGATTTTGGGCACACACGCGCACACACACACACCCGCGTCAGCATTTAGTTTTAAGCAACGGGGTCCAGGACTTGAACCACAGTCGACTATGTGGGATTCCAGTGATATAACCATTACACGATCCCTATGTAGGATTATTTTATTTATTATTATTATTTATTTATTTTTACCATTTTAGGCTCCCTTTACTAAAATACAAAGGACATGAGACAAGGACTAAGTAATTTTTCTTTTTCTTTTTTTTTTTTTTTTGGAGAGGTTTTTGCTATAGGGCGCGTGCGCTCACCAGACAGACAGAGAGAGACAGAGAGATAGAAAGCAGGAAATCACCCCCCAGGGGGGATGGCCACGCCGCAATCCCTTCTCCTCCATTCTCCTCTCGGGATCTTGGGCACGCACGCACACGCGCCCGGCGTGAGTTTAAGCCGCCGGGTCCGGGACTCGAACCGTGGTCGACTACATGGGAGTCCAGTGACATAGCTATTACGCTAACTGCTGGTCCCAAGGACTAAGTAATTTTTCTGCTGAGACTTATAACTGTTAGGATTTGCTTATATTCCTTTTCTTTTCTAATTCCAGAATCTCTTCTCTCTCTCTCTCTCTCTGTTTTTATTTTTTTTTCTATAGAGTGTATGCTTTCTCTGGAAGGAGACAGAGAGAGGGAAAATGAGAAATCACCCTCTAGGGTGAACGACATGACACAATCCCTTCTCCAGAATCCTCCTGAAATTTTGGGCACATTTACACCCTGTTTGATTCTCAAGTCACTGAGTCTGGGGCTCAAACCATGATCGGCCATGTGGCAGTCTAGCATCTTAACCACCATGCCATCTGCTAGCTCCTCCCTACTCTTTTAATTTAACTTTTATTGATCCTTTAGGACTCAGTTTTGAGGTTGTATCAGTAAGAATTCTGTTCCACTCAGCTTCTTTTCACTCTGTCTCTATGTACCCAATGCAATTTTTTCTCATAGGATTAATCACCTTATGTTATAAAAGTCTACCTCTTCTTTCTTTTCTCAAGTAAATGGTAAGCTATCTGATGCCACAATTTATATCTTATCACGTTTTTCCTCATGACTTAGCAATGTATTTGGCTCATCCCAGATGCACAATATGTATTGTATTATAGCCTATATATTGGAAAAGTAAATTATAGTATATAATATTTATTGAAAAAATAAATTATGGTACATAATATTTATATTATAATATTTATAATTTGTAAATGTGTAATACTTAGCATATTATAACAATGTCTCTTATGTGCAACTAGAAAATGGTTAAGTAGTGCAGATTTTTTTCTTTAAAAAAAGTATAAATATATAAAGGACATAAGTAATATTTATAATGCAAGTGATTAAAATAACAAAGAACTATAAAGGGATAGACTTCAATTATCTGGTAAATTCCTTGACAATGCTGACTAGCTAAGTTATTATGTAATATAATAACTCATGTGATTATTGTCTTTTGTGATGAACATTATGATGGCTCACTTCTCCATTCCCTTCAAGGAAACCAAGTGAGGATTTCTGTGGGGTAAAAATGCTATATCCAAAAAGTGTTTGGGTATTGAAAGATGCTTTCTTACTGCTAAAATGCTATTGAAAATGGTTTTATGCATTTTGAGATTTCGCTATTTCTGTGATTTAGCTGCTGCCTTTTTCTGGATTAAGATATTTGTTTTGGAAACTCACAGACTGGTTGATGAAGTTTGGTGAGCCTTAGCCAATACACTGAATCACATTTGTATTCTTCAGCTTTGTTTGGATTCTACTTTGGGTTGGTTCATCAGGTCTTTCTTTGGGAGGCAGACAAACTCGGGGTGACCTTCATGGTAGTGCAGAATTATAGTACATACATCTTTATAGCAATTAAACCAATGATATTGAAGATAAGTGATGTCTAATAATGCTCATTAAAACCATTCCATAAAAATATAAACACTAAGTTGTTAGTTTTTAAAGATACATAAAAAACTTGAAACCACCATGTGGGCTATGTCCATATATTCTTTGCCTTCTTGGGGAAGTCTTCTATCAGCCATTGACACGGAATGAAAATCTTAGCTTACCTCTAGCGTTCTCATTCAGAATAATTAATGTCCCTTCTATTTCAACAAAGGAGAATACTTTCCTCAAGAGATATTTATTTATCAACGGTTTTCTTATTGGGAAATCAAAATGTGGTTCTCAACTTGATTTAAGAAGAAATATCAGGAAGGATGATAGATAAATAGATTGATAATATCTTTTTAAAATAATAATTGCAGTCATCAAAGTTAACATATTTTGACAGGTTGGTATATTAAAAGCCATTAAAAAACAGCTGTTTAGCTGTAGGGAATTTCTCTCTTAGGCTGAGTCCAAAGATACGTGTTGGTATTTATTCAGTAATCAATCACAGAAAGAAAAGACCTCGAATTTTAGTTGGAAGTTTTTATTTTTATCCTTTTCCTTACTCCTGGTCTTTAAACCTGCTCTGAGGAGAGCTATACATGCCAGGCTAGTGCTCATCAAAAGCGAGCAATCACAGCTAAATCAGCATGCAAAATGCCACTCAACCTTGGGCCTTTATTAAAATTTGCTGGGACTCAATTTGAGATAGCGATCATTCTTATTAAAAAGCAAAATGTAAGATAGTTTTTTTATATAAATCTCTGGATGGAATGGAATTGTTAATCAGCATAGGCTGATGTGATTTCTCTGTTGCAAATCCTGCCGAGGGCTCAGAAGTGGCACATTACCATAATTCGTAGGCTAGAGCTGGCAGCTTGAAAAAGACCTGCAAGAATCTTTAAAATGCTTAAGCAAAGCTGCAAGTCACAGCAAAACAACACAGTGAGAGCTGCTACCCGGTGTTTCTCCTGTTATATAACGAAGTTTTGGCCTCTTCCCCATCACTTGCTTTTCTTGACGGCCGCCTTGTTTATGTCGCTGGGTGTTGTTTATAAACAACCTCTCAACATAGCACTGTTGTACTGCAAAATGCATCCATTTACCACGTTCGCAGTGCGCTGCAGAAATTGTACGAAAGAGCTTGCGTTTTTCTTTTAGTACAGAAAGTGGAGCCGATCAATTAACCACATGCACTTAATGCATTGTTTGTCTGCCTTGTCGTATCCTTTTTCCCTGTTTGACATCACTCTCTATAATTTTTTGTACTTTAAAAAAATAGAGCGGCTTCCAAAAGATAGAGAACTCTTGTTGGCTGCACAATGGCCTGTTTATTTAAAATCTATTTTTCACCTCGAGAAAATACCGTTAGATTTGCGGACCCATCCTTAAATTGAGTAAAGTCAGAAACTTGTATCATTTTTCCTTACCGAGGGAAGATTACATTTTCTCCTTCACTGTAAAACTCAGGGCACTTCTATGAGGAGATGTCAGTATAGACCAAAATGAGGGTGGCTGAATCTGTGACAGAAGGAATTACCGACAAATGGCACTCAACTTTGTGTGAACTGATGGCAACCTGACCTAATTGTGAGAAGACTTTACCAGAAATATGTGTGTTCAGATATGCAAGACAACAAAGCACGTAGCTTTCTGCTACCAAACACTGTCTGTTTAGGAGACTGGGTGTCTGAGGAATAAAATCAACTGCTTAGTGTTCTGAGACATGGAGATGTCAGATGGGATGGAAGAGAGCCTTTCTCCCCATCATTTGAATTGTAGCAGCAAACACAAAGGTGTTCATTTTAATACTCAACAACAAAAAACGTGGAAGGCTGAAACTTTCTGGTTGGAATGAAGGTTGGGTGTCCATAGTAGACTCCAGTTGACTTACCCTCAATAAAAGGCCAAAAGAATGCACTTCTGAAGGTGATCATGTCTATGGGCTAGATGGGCTCTAAATAGAAAGTTAGCATTTTTTTAAGAGTGTAAATGGGGAACCAGCAGTTAGCGTAATGGCTATGTCTCTGGACTCCTACGTAGTCAACTGCAGTTCGCGTCCCGGACCCGGTGGCTTAAAACTCACACTGGGTGCGTGTGTGTGCGTGCCCAAGATCCCGAGAGGAGAATGGAGGAGAAGGGATTGCGGCGTGACCATCCCCTCTGGGGGGTGATTTCTCGCTTTCTGTCTCTATGTCTCTCTCTGTCTGGCGAGCGCATGCGCCCTATAGCAAAAACCTCTCCAAAAAAGAAAAAAGAAAAAAAAAAGAGTGTAAATGAATGCACATAGCTATGAACAAGCACGTGCATTTTCATGAGTGATGTTCTTTTTTCTTCCATGGCAACTCAGTTGTGCCACCTTGATTAGAGTCCTCTGTTATTCTCAGAGCTCGTTAGCCTTTGACGTAGCAGGTGATGTACAAAGTTCTGCTAGCAAATCCAATTGTGTTCGAGTTTAAACAGACATCGGTTGAATATGTTGGAAATTTCTCAACTAGTGGTTGGGAAATCTAGTGGGCAGATTTGAATGGTAACATGTTTGAAACAAGTACAAATTTAAACAAGACCCAGGGAGGAGATGTGAGCCAGATTCAAGAAGCTGCTTCTACCTGATGTCTCCTTTTGACATCCCATCTGAATCCCTCCTTAAAGTCAGAGAGCTGGAAATGGTATTCTAGTTAGAAACAGCAATCAGATGAAACAGATTAGATGATGCACATTTTTATGAAGTCCAAAAATACATTATGAGGGCATTGTTTCTGAGCCTGGGCACCGGGGGCTCCTGCACTGAGCCTGTCCCTCAACCTGCTTCTCCAGAAACGACTGTGATTGCTCAGCGTCAGCACGCACAGCTGGACCTCACATTCCCATTTGCAGCGGATGCTTCATCTGAAATGCTGGTAGTATTTGTCAGCCTGGAAGTGTCTTGAGGCTGCTTCTGAGAGATACAAGGAGGCAACTGATAAGGAGCGCATCAGAAGGGCAGTTAATTGCCTCCAGTCTCTCGGTGCCGGGAATATTTAAAATCTATGGGATTAAAGGCAGATTAAAAACTGTGGAAGCAGGGGCCCAATAGCGCTGAAAGATCACAATCAGCAAGGGTAATGGCAGAGAAAAAATGAATGTGGCAAATAAAATGACAGATAGGAAATTCAGATCCGCTTCTAATGCTCGAAGTTCCATCTTGTAAGCACAATTCATCTACGTGTAAATCATTTTTTGGCTTCAAGCTTATCAGCCAATCGGTGAATTAAAAATGCTCTTTCCTTGGGGGATTAAAGAGGTTGATTGAAGTCAGTGTGAAAACTGGCTAATAAGTCTGGAAATGTCAGGAGGGGGCTTCAGAGGAACTCAGTGTACTTTTTCTCCCCCCTCTCTCTCAGTGCTAAGAAATAGGAAGTTTGCAAAGCTGGAGAGTTCTGCTACTTTGAGAAATGCTTTTGTGTTTTCTATGGGGGACAAAAGTGTCAGACTGGAGTGTTTGGAATTGCAAGGTGAACAGGGATGTTTACAATCAAGGCACATAGACAGGAAAACAAAGAAGAAAATCATCACTGCTTGTAGACATCAGTTCTCTCCAAAGAGAAGCAGGTAGTAACTGGTCAGTATCCTTTTTAAGTTGTAAAACTGTGACAAGGAGTCTGTTAGATTTTTGAATTGGAATCAATCATCAAATGAACTGGACAATTGATGTTTATTTGGGCCCCTGGATTAAATATACTGTGATTTAAAGTGTTTGGGAATAAAAAATACTCTAGCAACTTGTTCCTCAAAGCAAGTGTAATAGTAGAGATGGAGTAAGTGCCTCCAATACTAGAGATTTTTGTTTTATAAGGCGACTGTCACTGTCCAAGGTGAGGCCTTTTGGCATTTGATCTGAATCTTCCTAGGAGCTGGTAGTGGTGAGGAGGCTCCGTGTGGATCCTGGGATTCAGCGCAATTTCAGCTGAGGTAACGCTGGTTATTTGGAGTGCAGAATTGCTTAGGAAACTGGGGCTCCCTAAATGCAGATTGTTCCTTTTCCATTCCAAAGGTCTAGTTAAACAAGGAGATTATCAGTTGAAGTGCCAAACTGAGTCTGGTTGTAGGATTGGAAGAAAAATGCTTTTACTTTTCTGTAGTTTTAAAATTCCCATCTACACCCAGAACTGGGCACTTAACTCTGTACCAGGTGCTCTATATTCCATGTCTAGACTCCTGACAGCACTGGGAAGCAGATCTTATAACCCTTATTTTACAGATGAGGTGCCTGAGATGGAGGGAAGTGAGAAACCTTCTCAAAGTGGCTCAGGAAAAAGAGGAGAGGTCTAGATTCCAACCCAGGGCTGCCTGAGGCCTATAATCTTTGCTCTCACTGTGGCACGAGTTCCACTTGCCTTTGGATTTGGGGATTTTGAAGAATAGGCAACACACACACACACACACACACACACACACCCTAACGTGGAACAGCAGTCTCAAGACACAGATGGACTGATATTGGGACTCCAGAGCTTGCTTGAAATGACAAATCTGCTACTAATTTGAAGAATTATGGAAAAATTAATTTGGCCCTTCACAGCTTTGACTTTTAGAATGCCACCATTAGCACTTTGTGCATGGCATTAAGATTCTGCCAAACATGACTTAAAAATGCTATTCTCTTCTGAGACACCAACACGTTCTGTCCCTAATGCTTGAACATGTCCACGTTTATTGAATGGAGGTCACAGGCAGAAAGGAGTGCTGCCCATGGGTAGATGGGCTGATCTGGCCGCTCTCTGCTACCGAAGCAGTCAGGGCAGCCAGGCTCTGCTGGGCTTTATTCATGACTTTGGAGCTACCTATGTCTTTGTCTGCGGTTCCTTCCTGACTATCACGTGAGATTATTCTGATTTACTTTTGTCTCTTTGCATTCTTTAACTTCCACAGACATTGTGAAAATAGAAGAGTCCAGCTATTGGTAAAATTGGACAGTAGACTGAGTTGTATTTGATTTTCTTTTTTCTTTCTTTTTAAAGAATTATTTATTTTATTTATAATTATTATTTTATCTTGATATAGTCATCAGGAAGAGAGAGAGAGAAAGTGAGACAGCAAGCCAAGTCCTGGTTTGAACTCAGGTCAGTCATGTGGAATCCAGCGCTCCAAACAGCATGCCACCTGTTGGCTCCTGCACTTGCTTTTCCACATTTGCCCTGAACAGCTGTAGGGAAGCTCTTGTCTCATGGCTTACTCTTATCTTTTGTCTAGCATCTAGAAGTTTCTTCCAGAAGTTTTCTTTCTTAGTTTCAACACTTCCTTAACTTTCTTAGTCTTTACATACCCAGTTTGTAATTTGTTCAGTGACAGAGACTGTGATCAACCAGCTTTTTTCTCCTTACCGAATTCCTTGCCAGAATCTTGACCTCTCTATTTTTTTGACTAAGCCCCTAATGAATATTAGTTTCTCTTACTATTTATAATATTTAATGTTTTCTTCTATTTAAAATTTGCAGAACTTCGTTATTCGAAATTCAGAAAATCCATAGTAATATACAGAAGAAATTAAGAGCACCTGCCACTCTGTGTTGTAGGGATAGTCACATTTTAAAGATATATTGGGACCAGCAGATGGCATACTGGTTACATCACTGGACTCCCATATAGTTGACCACAGTTCAAGTCCTGGATCCAGTGGCTTAAAACTCAAACCAGGTACATGTCCATGAGTGCCCAAAATCCTGAGAGGATTTGGCAATCCCCCTTGAGGGGGTGATTTCTCGCTTTCTGTCTCTCTAATTCTCTCTGGTTCTCTCTGGTGAGCACACGTTTCCTGTAGCAAAAAATCCCTCAAAAAAAAATATATGTATATATATGTACATTTGGGGCCAGCAGGTGGCATGGTGGTTAAGGTGCCGGACTCTAACAGGCTGACCATGGTTCAAGTCCCAGACCTGGTAGTTCACTTCCTCATCCCCCCTCTCTTCTATCTTTCTCTGGTCAAATTAAAAAATAATAAAAATGATGATGATGAATAAAATTAAATAAAATAATTCTTAAAAAAGAAAAATATATACATTTTGTTTATAGTTGTACAAATATATTTATTTTTAATAAGCTAAGAATTAAGTTTAATTCTACCTTGTTACTTAATTTTTATATGTATTTTCTGTCAATAAACATTTTTCTGGAATTCATTTCTTAATTTTAGGTACATAATTTTACCATAAGGGTGAACCATACTTTAGTGTATAATCCCTATTAATGAACATTGCTTTCTGTTCTAATTTTTTGTCATTATAAATAAAATACAAAGTATCGTCCTTTGACATAAAACATTAATTAGTCTTTAATAAATGGTTTTGGTCAAGGTAAATCATATTAATTGTAGAAAATTTAGAACATGCATAAGAGAAAAATACTTAAGTCAATCAGTAATAATTCTATCACTGAGAGGTATTTATCATACTTTTTTTCAGCCTTTTTCTATAGGTTGTGTGTTGGGGGGTGTGTCAAGATGAGACTGTGGTTAGTTATAATTCTTAGTGTTGTAACAGCAAAGACACAGCCTTTGTGTTGGCCTAGTAATAATATCCTAAGCGCTTTATGTAGGGTAATTTATTTAATTCTCCCAAAAGCCTTACGAAGTAATATTTTTATAATTCCCATTTTATAGATGAGGAAACTGGGGCACAGAAAAGTTAATTTCAGAAGTAACAGAACCAGGATTCAATCTCAGAGCCTCTGCTCTTACCCATTATGTGAGGGGACTTTGGTCAGAGTTCACACTATGCCTGGGGTAGATCTGGGAATGGGAGTCTGACAGCCCTAAGATTCTCTGCTTGACTTGGGTTTCTGGGCTGATAGCTTCCTGCCTAGAACTCCTTTAGTTCTCCCTTCCCATTCCCTGAGGAGACAGGGTTTAGTCTCCTGCCCTGTTAAATTTACCTGTCCTGTGATTCTTTTCCTCAGGGCTGTTGCTCTACTGATCTGATAAACTAATCTGAGCTAATGCTCAGTAATGGGCTAATGTGTAGCCCCTCAAGGGTAAAAATATATCTGCATGTGAAGAAAGACTTTCTGGAGCCTTGTCTGTTGCATAAGTACTTGGGAAACTGAAGAAAGATTTTGGGGCAGGTGTCCCTGAAACCATTTAATTGACAAATTTCTTAAAAATCTGGCCCTTGTTTACACAGATAGAAGATTATATTATCACTTAAATTGTCCTGTAAGATAGGCACTCTTGGAATGGCTTCCACATGGCTGAGTTTCTATTTTCTTGATAAAAGGAGTCAGGAGTGTTCCCGATAAACCAAAGTGATATTTAAAGGGTTGAAGAGTTTTTTATGCTTAGGAATCTCAACAATGGATTTAACTTTGAAAAAGATAAAGTGGATAATCCAAGGGGTGAGAAGAATATTTTTGAGCCAAAGACTATGAAAACAAACACCTCAACCTACACACACAGCACACACACACACACACACACACACACAATTTTATTAAAGAATTAAGCTTAGGTTATAAATACTCTTGTCCATCTTCCTTTTCAATGTTTGCAGGAGATTTGTAATGATTACTTCTCTTTGGCAGTTTATAAATAGGAGCTACTCCTTGGTCCAGCAAATAGTGACGATTTCTCTCCAAAGGTGGATGTGACCATTGTACACCATGGACAAGGCTGGTAAGAGTGAACACTTTAAGGAAAACTTTAAGAACCCTAGTTCTCTTTGCTCTCATTCAATTGTACATTTAAAAATGAATCTTAGGAAAGATCCAGACCATCAAATAAAGTAAACAAGATTGTTGGCTGTCCCTCTAGTAAATTGTTTGTTCTTTAAGCTAACACCACCTTACTTTCCACTTACCTTTAATTATAACCTTAGGTAAAAGGGCAGGAATTGCTAGGGTCAAGAATTCTTTTGCATTTGCATCACAAAAACCTCAGTATCTCAGGAACTTTCCGTTTATTCTTTGTATTCTTGTAAATTAGCTTTTGCCATACTTCAAAGATCAAGATAATTTTTTTTTTTTTTCCTGAAGAAAAATGCCTCAACAAGTGGTGATTCCCTGAGAGTGGAGCAATAACATCCAAAATACAAACTTGGCTGAAACATATTCATGTTTGGGGTCCATGCTGTATTTGGCAATTGCATGGAACAGCTGGCTCCTCACAATGAGTACATACCTGAAAGCAAAGAAATGGGAAAAAAGCAGGATTACCAAAAAGCACCCTGTGATTCTGCAGCCCATCTCCAAATGCAAACTGTTGGACTCAATACTTAGGGTATACAGACAGATATCAGGTTTGTAGATTAAAATCAGTTCTCGGTAAACTACTGAATGAATCACTCATCCTTGTCAACTCCCAAAGAGATTGTTTTCTCTCAGCCAAATCAGAGTGCCTATCTCTACCTCTTTTCTCATTGAGCCCAAATGGAGAATTTCAGGTGCTCATAAACCTCCCATGCATCTCCATTTTTCTTTTTTTTTTTTTTTTTTTTTTTTTTTTTAACCAGTTGCCAGCTTAGTCCTTGCCCTGTGATCTCAGGACCAGCTCTGATGATGGGAATTAGGCAGCCGGCTGCTCCCATCCCAATACCCTGCAGGCTGTGCACCACCTGTCTGTCTTTTTCCCCCTGCCTGTAGAATGGAAATCTCTAAGCTCTATCATCTTTGACACTGTTGTAAAAAAAAAAAAAAAAAAAAAAAACAGTTTTAGTGATAAGATGAACTAAGCAGAATGGCAGTATGGGATATGTGGCAGGGATACATTTTTGATCCCATATTTTAAAACCTTGGATGCAGCAGACATATCTAATTAAAGTTGCGCATTGCCTGTTAAAAGTGAAGATTAATATCCAATGAATTACTTCCCCAAGTCTTTAGTCCCGAATTTCAGTTCTTAACGCCCACCATAGAGTACTCGATCATAGAAAATCAATTTGTCTTATTCCATTTTCCCCTTCATTTTGTTTTTATTTGATTAATGTGTTTTTATTTTCAAAAATGTCTCAAAGATTTTTGTATATGATGGCATTTTAAATATATCATTAATATATATATATTTTTTTTAACCAAAGTCCCAGAATTTTTCTCTCTGGGTATTTAAAAGTAGAATAGGGTAATGGATTATCATTTGAAAACTATTTAGATCCAATCCTTTCTGGAGGCAGTAGAATTAATTTGACCTTTAAATGTCTACTTTAGACCTATGCTTCTCTAAAAACATAGTATGAGTCAGGTAGGGGAGAAAATTCTCTGCTAAAAGCACATAGTAGATACTTAACTAAAAGATGAAATAACCTAAGTAACCTTAATTTAGAATAATGTAACCAGACCAAAATTTGGAGTTATTTCCCTATTCACATATCTTTCCACATTTAGAGTCTAATAATGAATACGTTATAAAGCTGAATGACAGAATGTGGACTCTTTTCTAATTTGAATGGTACTATGTATTCTAGGAAATATTTAGGTTATAACCTTTCTTCTTTATCTATAAAATCCTAGGAAGTTTATTAGCTTTCACCCTTCAAGGCAGTATTATGTGATAGGAAGAATCTGAGTTTTAAAGTCTGGGATACATGAGTTGCAGATTCTATTTTTTTTTTTTTACCTTAATATTTGGGCAAAATTTGTCTTGCTCATCTGTAAAATGAGAAAATCATATTCTGCATTTGTTTTGGTGGGGATTTAATGAGATTAAGTATGTAAAGCATTTGGTGTAGCATAGAATGGATGCTCAGCAAATGTTAACTTCTTTCACTTAATTTTTCTTCTCTTAGACTCTTTGATAAGAATGTTGGGGTTTGCAATGTTAACATGTGGAAGATACTTGCTAGTGTGCTAGCACTTTGTATGCTTTGTGAACTCATTTAGTCTTCGTAATAGCCCTATGAAAGGATGATATTATTATCTCAGTTTTTTTAATTTAACTTAATTTTTTGGAGAGGTTTTTGCTATAGGGCACGTGGTGCGCTCACCAGAAAAACAGAGAGAGACAGAGAAACAGAAAGCGACAAATCACCTCCTGGGGCGGGGGGTGGGTGGGGATGGCTACGCTGCAATCCCTTCACCATTCTCCTCTTGGGATCTTGGGCACGCATGCACATGTGCCTGGTGTGAGTTTAAGCCACTGGTTCTGGGACTTGAACCACAGTCAACTACATGGGAGTCCAGTGCCGTGGCTATTACACCAACTACTGGTCCCATTATTATCTCAGTTTTATAGATGAAGGAACTAAGGTACAGAGGTTAAGTTACATGACTAAGGACACAAAATT
This sequence comes from Tupaia tana, assembly GCA_026018925.1. Classification (NCBI taxonomy): domain Eukaryota; kingdom Metazoa; phylum Chordata; class Mammalia; order Scandentia; family Tupaiidae; genus Tupaia; species Tupaia tana. The sequence goes on along the minus strand of JAKSZU010000016.1, from coordinate 31,754,504 downwards.
AGGAAGTAGAGAAACTCTGGATTGAACCCAGACTGCATGGTTTCGAAGGTTCCACTTTCAACTTTTGTCCTTAAGGATTCCTATGGGAGCTTAAGGGCTAGTTTACCTGACTGTGAATGGAGCCAATTATAATTGGAAGGCTCTTAGGAAAATACTGTCTGAAGCTGCAAACTGTTTGAATACACACAGGATTCTTGGCAAAATATGTTCAGGAAACATTAAACAATTAAGTTGGTATTTGTTGAGCTGACCCCACAGCACAGTAGTTAAGTCTAGTGCATCTGGTACCGGATCTCACAAGGCTGACTATGGTTTAAATTCTGGCCCTGGTTGCTTGAAAAACACCCTGGGTGCATGTGCATGTGTACCCTAAATCCCAATGTGATTGAGAAATATAATAGAAGAGAAAGGATTGCAACATAACCATACCCCATGGAGGGGCTACTTTCTCTCTTTGACTGTCAACTGAATGTGCTGTGTGGCAATTTTTTAGAAGTTGTTATTTGTTATAAAGCTTTATTAGAATGTCTTCAGAAAGCTTTTGATATGCTAATTTTATTGCAGATCTGCAAGTATGTGTCTGTGTATGCATGTGTATATGTGTGAGTGTGTTAAATATTATGATTCCCCCAAATTCTTCGGCCACATAAATCTTTTTAAAAACATGTGACAACATTGGTTAGATCAGTTTAATGCATATGCATGTAATTCAAGTGTCTCATGTTACTGATGAAGAATTGGATGTGTACACATAGAAAGGAGTGTGCTCAAATGGCAAATAGCTAATTGGTGGCACAGTGAGATAAAACTCAGGCTTTCAGTTTCCAAGTTGAGTGCTCTTGCCATTATACCATGTAATAGTACTCGAGATAGTGCCTGAGATAAAACCCCCCAAAAATAGTAATATTATTTTTCCAATGTTCCTGTCTAATTCACTCAATACATTGGTTACAACTGACATGTGTCTTTATATTGTAATAGTTTAGTTTCTTAAAAAGAAGACTGTGTTACTTCTGAGTGAATAATTAGTATCACGCCTGATAGCATTGTCTTCCTCTTTCTCTTGCTTCTGGGGATGCGTGTGGTGTTCTGAAAAACCAGATATCAGCCTTCAGGCTAGCTCTTGGTTATCATGCTTTCAAGTGCCTGAGATCACATCTCCTAAAGTGCTCTTCAGATAAGTGAGTCATATGAGTGAAACAGCTCTGGAACACCATTTTAAAATCTTTGAAATATTTTTCACCCAACCAGAGATTTGAACGTTACCTTTGAGGAATCTAACAAACACATTGTCGTCAGGTAAACTATAGCAGATAAAGTCTGGGAAGGGAGTGAACTGCAGAATATGTACAAGCCAAATATGAAGACTGCATATAGGATTATGGTGACAATTGTGATTTTGTAGATCCAACTTCCTGAGTACTACAAAAGAAATGCAACTTGATTTGAATTAGTATCCCTCATCATCCTGTTCCCAAGAAGAAAAAAAAAAAAACAAAAACCAAGAGCATTGTTTCAAGGGAAGATATACTGAAGGCAGTTAATATATTGAAGTCAGATACATCGTTCCAATATATTCTAATTCACCGTAATGCTAATGAATTTGAATTGTGTCACCATGAGGATCTGCTGAAGCATCCTTAGCGACCAGGTGAGATATTGATGACAAGAAACTGAAAGTTTAAATATCGGGGCATCTTGTATTGTTGTTCTATTTTTAACAGTAGAGTAAATACTTATATTTGAAAAATGGAAAGAATCCAACGTATGAAAATAGGACACCTCAAAGATCTTGATTTCTGGAGAAGAGACTGAATAGGAGAGGAGGGTAATCCCCTGTTCCCCATTCTGCTCCTGTAATCGCAGTGGGTTTACAGATGTTTCTCTGCAGCTCCAGTGGGTAACTGGTTCTGTAACTGTCTGCAGGCCATGGCTGCGAGCTGTCTGCTTACAATGATATATTTGATATGCAAATGACAAGGCATAAAACGGAGCTGGCTGATAAGACGCAAGACCAATTTCACGTGAGGGTCACAGTGGGGAAAACCACAATGATCCAATTCATGAATTAGACTTCTGTTTTCCCTTCCTTTGTCAAAATGAGATATTTATTAATTAAACCAAGGAAGGTTACTGTGTACTGATGAGCAAATTAGCACATCAAAACCTTGGATAAGAGTTGTCAAGAATAGAAGGCCAGGAAAGAAACCTGGGAACAGAAAAAGAAACTGGAGTTTACAGTCTATTTTGATATGAATCAAGTAATAAAATTTCAAGACTAAACAAAATTGCCATTAATCAATTTAAATGACTTTTTATTTATTCCTTTTATTTTCAGGAATAGTGACAGTGAAAATATGAAAAATAGTGACAGGGAATTTGTTGTAACAGCTAACAGAGTATAACCATTTCAACTCACCAACTCTCAAGAGAAAATATACAAATAACAGTAAAACCAAAAAATAAAAGCATAAATAAGCACAAAAATCATAACATGGTAAAGTTATTGTCCATGAAGATTTCCTTAATTTAGTTTTCCTAACTACCCAGTTCTGGAATTTTAGTTTATTCCCCTGTCCTGCTTTCCCCAAACATCAAACTTTTAGTAAGAAGTTTTACAGACGTATTTTCCCAAAGCCAGCTCGCTCATGTACACACAGTCGGGTGATCAAGGATTTAAGTAGGATTTACATTTGCACAATCCTCACCCTTGGCAGCTACCGAGACATGTCTTCTGCCACTGTCAGCCCTATTTGCTTCTCTTTATAATATTCTGCCCTAAATTATTTACTATTTCTTGCAGTGTACAGCCTTTGCTTTTTGTATTCTTGGTTATGTATAGGCAGAAAGTAGGCAAGTCACCTCACTCTTTTTTTTTTTTTTTTTTGGAGAGATTTTCACTATAGGGCACGTGCGCTTGCCAGACAGAGAGAGAGAGACATAGAGACAGAAAGCGAGAAATCACCCCCCAGGGGGGATGGTCACGCCGCAATCCCTTCTCCATTCTCCTTTCGGGATCTTGGGCACGCACGCACACGCGCCCGGCATGAGTTTAAGCCACCTGGTCCGGGACGCGAACCGTGGTTGACTACGTGGGAGTCCAGCGACATAGCCATTACGCTAACTGCTGGTTCCCAACCTCACTCTTTAGGTATGGATCTCCTCATCAGTAAAATGAGCATGGACACTGTGGTTCTTAACACAGGCTCCACACACAGAAATAGCACATAGCAACAATTGCACCTCTTCTCTCAGAAATGCTGATGTGATTTTTGGGGTGGTGCACAGGCACTGTGTCATTTTATACACACACACACACACACACACACAATTAAAATTTGCTGAGGCCAGCAGACGGTATAGTGGTTATGTCACTGGACTCCCACATAGCTGACTGTGGTTCGAGTCCCAGGCCTGATGATTTGAAACTCATGCTGGGTGCTTGGACGTGCATGCCCAGGATTCCAGGAGGAGAATGGAAGAGAGGCGATTGAGATGTGCCTGTCAACCCTGAGGGGTGATTTCTTTCTCACTTTCTCTCTCACTGTCTCTGTCTCTCTCTCTCTTTGGTGAGCACACGTACCCTAAGGCAAAAACTTCTACCAAAATCAATCAATCAATCAAATTTGCTATAGGATGCGCACATTGTCAGAGAGAGAAAGAGGGAAAGTGAGAAATACTTTTTTCATCCTGGGGGAAATAGCCACACTGCAATCCCTTCTCCTCCCTTCTCCTCTTGGGATCTTGGGCATGCATGCACATGCACCTGGTGTGCCTTTCAAGCTGCTGGGTCCGGGACTTGAACTACAGTCAGTCATGTGGGATCCAGCCATTTTAACGATTGCACTCTTAGCTGGCCCTAAGCACTGTTATTTTATTTTTTAGGAGTTATTTTATTTAACTATATTTATTTATTTTAATTTGACCAGAGAAGGAAAGAGAGAGAGAGAGAGAGAGAGATAGAGATAAAGAGATAAATCAAACCACCAAGTCTGGGACTCAAACCTGTGGTTGGCCATGTGGGAGTCCAGCACCTCTAACCATCATGCCAGCTGCTGGCCCCTGTTTTTTTTTTTTTTTTTAAATGCTCTCAGTTAATATCTAGCTAGAGCTGAGGCTCTCAGGCTTTCCAAAGTCTTTTTATTTGAAGCATAGCAAGTAATTCTTAGTCTGAAATCACATTTCTAAATACATTTATCTATTTATCTATCTATCATCTATCTATCTATAATATTTAAAACATTCCCTGATATACCAAGAAAATTTTATATAAATATATATATATTTATTACTTGGTAAGAAATCCTAAATGATGCTCAATCTCAGTTCCTTCTTTCAATTATTAGGCCAAGTAAATATTTTCTCCCAAATATCATGTTTTGCAAAATTGTAAGATAAATTTTATAGTTAATTTAAATATTTTCCAAAGTACTTTTATAAGTTCTTCCTTTCCTTCAGTTTATTTCCCTGTACTATATGATTCTAGAGAGAAAGGGTTTTGGCAATTAAAGACAACAAAGACATTATAAAAAACAAAAAAACAAATGAAGCTTTACACAATAATAATTACTTAGAGAAAAATAATATTTGAACAATGAAACTCTACAGAATATGTGGAAACTATGTACTTATACGTAGAGTTGGCAACCGAGGAGAAAAATACACAGCTTTGGACAAATTTTATAATCAAGGCATTTTATAAATGCATTTATTTGTTTACATTTTAAAAATGTTCATTTAATCAGGAAAATAAAAGACCATATAAATGCACTTTTATAAAAGGTGCCAATTTTGCAAAAGGTGATATTTGGGAAAGGGTAGTTAAATATATACTTTTTATGAAAGTGCATTTATATGGTCTTTCATTTACCTGACCAGACAGACCCTGTGTAATCTAGAAGAGAGAGTATAAATGAGGACAGAAATATCAGTTCCTCTGATTACTTTTATCAGAACTTGTGATAAAAGCCAAAGGAAAACAAATACACAGCCCGGTATATAAGAAAAGGGAGATGAAGAAGTGTCCCATCATGTGAAATGAATTCCTTTGTCTAGGGGCATATGGAAAAATCCACTAGAATTCTCGTTTGCTCTTTGCTCAGCCATTATTTTCCACTTAACATACTTTCCAGCCAATGGTATAGTACTTGACTCAATCCTATCATCCCTGTTTCGTGGATGGTGAGCCTGAGGTACAATTAGATTAAGGAACTTTGAGTGTAGGTTCTGAGATAGATGAAGGTTGCAGTTCAAGAAAATACACTGGAGATTCAGAACACTAGTCCAAACTGTGAACCCAGAACACATTGCCACAGAGGTGCCTGGGGACTCATGCATAGAGAGCAAAGGTAAGTTTTCACTTCTCTCCCCTGAAGGCTACTGCTGCCTAATTTATGTTGAGAACAATAGAGTCAATGTTCCACATGGAAGTCGAAGTTGGCAAAACTGTGGTAAAGTTTATCTACACTTGAATTTATTATCTTAGTTTGCTGTTCTTCTTACTGCCAGTTAGCTGTTCACACTAACGAGCTAAGAAGTTATGACATGAAATACTACTGATAGTTATCATTAGCGGGAGTTGTGTTCTCAGGCCTGTGACAAACCAACCTGTGCTGTCCTTACCCTGTAGGAAGGCTGAGCATCTGACCTAGTCCTGGGCTTTCATCCTCGATACCCTAATGAAATCAACTATAGTTGATACAGAAATATATGCTTCTTATGATACATTAGCTTTTCTTTTAAATAAATTTTAGTTCCAGAACTCTCCTCTATATTCAGATCACCCTGAGATGCAAGCTTAGCTTCTCATTTGTGATCTTGGCATAAATTACACTTGGTTACCTAAGTTTTCTAAGACAGGAACACCACTTCATACCATTCTGGATTTATTCTCTGTCATTCTTCTTTCTGCGTTAAAAGATAATATAAACTGGGTGCACTGTCATGTGCTTGAAGTCCCAGCTGCTGGGGTGGCTGAAATAGGAGAATTGCAAATTCAAGGCCAGTCTAGAAAACCTAGAAAGATCCTGTCTCTAAAAAAGAAAAAAAAAAAAAAAGATAATTCAATTTTAGGGTGTCTAGGGAAATCATTAATGATCTAGTTGTATTAACTTTGAGTCCTGGAATGTTAGTTTGCTAGGGTTGTTGTAAGCCCAATATCAAAGTTGTTGGCAGGGCTGGTTCCCTCTGAGGGCTGTGAGAGAAGAATCTCCTCTAGGCCTCTCTTCATAGATTGTAAATGCTGTTGTTGTTGTTTTTTTTTTCCCTGTGTCTCTTCATATTGCCCCTCCTCTATGTATATCCATCTCCTTGTCCAAATTTTCCCTTTTTATAAGGACAGTGGTCATTTTAGGTTGAAGTGTAACCTAGTGTTCACATTTTAACTTGATTATTTCTTTAAAGACTATCTTCCAATAAGGTCACATCCTGAGATACTGGAGATTAGGAGTAAAACACTTCTTTTTTTCTTTTTGGAGGAGGACACAACTCAACCTTAACACCTGGTGCCTGGTGAAGACTTGGAAGAACAGTCCTCATTATCCTCTGCAGCCGTCTTCATGCCTGTGTCTCTGTACTGCAGTGTTCACTGAGTGTCATTTCCCTTCTCACTTGGCCTCCAGTGGTGCTAGAGACCATCAACAAGACTACTCATAATCAGATAGATGGCATCAGACAGCTTACCCTAATTGAGTGCAAAATTGTCCCCTGGAGGCCTTCTCTGTCATGCTCTTAATGTTTTAAATTGTTTTGGAGAAGCAGTCAAGACTGATAGTTGGGAGGGTGGAGTATCTTCTAGATGACAAAGCAATACATCCACATTTTAGGAGGATGGTGGTGGGAATGACATAAGAAAATCTGTCAAGTCAAGCCTTCTATTTAGTGAGCCTGAGAGGAGGACTGGATAGAGCTATGGGGAAAGAGCCCATTTCAGCTTGATAAGGAGTCTCACTTTCACCCACTACTAGAAGGATCAGAACACAAATGCAATGCTCCTATTTGTACTCTCCTGGTGATCTAAATGTTTATCATTCATTATGCAATATTTTTGTATACGATGCCTTGGGGTCTTCAGAGGCTTTCTACTCATTAGACTGACTGAATAATAATTTGCTTTAAAAATGCAAGACTAGGGACCAGCAGTTGGTATAATGGCTGTGTCACTGGACTCCCATGTAGTTGACCACAGTTTGAGTCCTGGACCCGGTGGCTTAAACTCACGCCAGGCGCATGTGCATGTGTGCCCAAGATCCCAAGAGGAGAATGGAGGAGAAGGGATTGCAGTGTGGACATCCCTCCTCGGGGGATAATTTCTCACTTTTGGTCTCTCTGTCTCTCTCTGTCTTTCTGGTGAGTGCACACACCCTATAGCAAAAACCTCTCCAAAAAAATAAAAATAAAATAAAATTAAAAAATAAAGGCATTCAGACAGACTGGATGAGTTGCTGGTTGGTAGGGATGTTATAAAAAAAAATGCAAGTCTAGTTTAGAATGGAAAAGGCATTGAGGTCAGAATGTGGCAAAGAGCAAACACAGGTAGTAAATGAAAGGCTCAGGTGGAGCTGGCTGTGTGGTAGCGCACTGCTCCTTGAGAGGCTTTGCTGCTTGTTGATATCACTCACTCCACAGAGTAGTGGTAGAACTCTTCTACTAGAGGTTCTTTGGGGTTGGATTTGGCATAACAAAAAGCCCAAAGCAATGGAATTAGAGTCAAGACAGACTCAGGTTTGAGATTCTGAAGCTGACATTTATTAGCTGTGTAATCTTAGAGAATTTATTTAACATCCACGAAGGAACATCTAGGCTTATTGGAAAAGGTGGTTGTGATGGTTAGAGGGTTAGATGAAAGGACTTCTGTGATAACACCTCTAGCAGTGCCTGTCATATGGCAGGATATTTGTTTATCCCTGTATCTCTTCTAGTGTCCACTAATGCATGGTTATTGGGATGCAGGGTGTGTTCCTTTTTTAACATTAAAAAAATTGGCATACAGTAATCGGACAAATATGTGGGTGTAATGTCATTTTTCAGTGCAAGAATACAATGTGCATGGATAAAATCAGGGTAAATAGTTGTACCTGTTACCTCAGCCATTTGTCATTTCTTCATCTTGGATTGTGAGTTTTTCCTCCTGGTTGGAGAGGGTGGGGGTAATAGGAAATCATCCCTACATGAAGTAGAACGGTGGTCCAAAGCTTGGGAGGGGATGCCTGTACCATAGATAGTAGGACTCATGTGAGTTAAAAGTCATATGCAAGGCTCTTGGGATCTGAAGAGGAGCTATTTTTATGTTTTTCTATTGGAAAAGAATGGTTTTATTACCTAAAAATTCTATTATGGGCCAGCTCTATGGCACAACATTTAAGTGTGTACAGAGGAAGCTGGATCCAGTGGCTCACTAGGGTTCAAGGCCTGGCCCTAGCAGCTTAAAAAGCACCCAGGTTTGTGCATGAGTGTTCAGAATCCTGAAAGGATGGAGAATTTGGGGAAAAGAATTGCAGTGTAACTAGGTCCCATTGGGTGTGCTTTCTCTCTCACTCTCACCTGCATGTGCCCTCTGGAAGAAGAAATATCATACCATGTCATTTCCAAGTGGGCTACGGCTTAAGTTTGTTTAATGAAGTATGGATAAAAATGAAATTATGATTTTTATTAGACCTGATGATTTTGGTAAGTAGAAAATGGAGATCATTCTCATTTAACTGTTGTTAAATCAAACTTGAAAAATTAAATAATCTAATTTGTGATTGGTTTACATAATCCTAGTGGATGGTACAGGCATATGTCCTGCTATTTTCTTTTCCTTTCTTTTAAAAAAAATTTTTTTTAAGACCTGCTATTTTCTTGATAGTAAGACAGCAATTTGGCAAATTAGATCACCAATTCTTCCACAGTAGTGAAATCTTAGTATCAAAGTGCTGTGTATGATCGGCATTAATGTGTGTAGTAACTTTTCCGTTCTCAAAGACATGCTATTTGTTTAGGAGATTTGACCTCGATCAAGGTTTTTGCAATACAAAAATAAAATTTCTGAGCCTAGTTCCTTAAAGTAAAGTAGATTTTCATGACTTTGGCCTCCTCAAAGTTTAGAACTATTACACAAATAATCTATTTGTCTCAAAATAGAAAATGTAAAGCTTTGCTACCTTACTATATAAGATATCATCACAATAAACATTTTATATTCCCTGGAGTCCAAGGGTGTAGAAGGGATTTTTTAGAAGTTTTTTTATTTATGTATTTATTTCATGAGCAAGAGAAACACAAAACGAGAGAGACATCCCCTCCCTCCCAGGGTCTTCACACCATCATCTATCCCTAGCCTCAGGCAGCCTGGATTACGGCAATACACACATGCCTGATGTGTACAGAATGGTCATGGGAAGAGAACCCAAGACTTTTCCATGTGGGTCCCTTTGAGTTACCACTGTGTCACTTTTGAACCCTAGAAGTGATTATTGAATGATCAAGTCCCATGTTTCTATAGGTGTGGAATGTCTATTTTCAGTTTCACCTTTGCCTTGTTTAACAATATCTCATAAGTGCAGTTGTACCGTAGATAGCCTTAGACTGGAAACCTGGCCTAGTACGGAGAAGACTCGGTGCTGAACCTGTTCAGCGTAGCATGCAGTACTCAAAATGGCCGACTTGGCCTGCAAGGGAAGCAAAAGTTACTCTGATAGGAAACCTGCATTTCTCCTTTATAGGCAGGAGAGGAAAGGAATCCAGCAAACATCCTCTAATGACATCATTGGTAACTCTTCCTGGTCATCTTAGTGAGTGTATACTCAGTTTTCTTCCTCTTGTCTTAAATTGCAATTTGAACAGGCTATTTGATACATTGATTTTCTGAATTATAAGCTATTATCTCTGGCCATTGGTGGTTGGCTTTTAAGTTTCACATCTCATCACCAGGCACTTAATTCAGGACTGACTCAGCTGAAAGTATCAATTACCTGGGGGAATTTCTTAAATCCCTTTTGGGTTTTTAAATGCCAGTGTTGACCAGAAACAAATTTATTTATCTAGGAATGTTAAATATAGCAGCTTTTAGAAAGACATCAGAAGCAGTGTGAGACTATTAGCTGTTTATTGTAGTTGGGTAAGTAATGAGAGAAACTTCAAGATGGGTCTCAAGGAAGAATTTTTTGTGGATTTCCCTTCTCTTCCCTACATGCAGGTCTAATCAATCTGCTTTGCCTAGTTCAACTCAGAGTCCCAAATGTCTTTCCAGGGCCATGTCTAGGCAAAAATACCCTTCTGCTGATTTACAACCTCCCCAAATTTCTTTTCTAGACTCCTTTCCTCTATGTGGCCAAGTAGGATATCCTTTTTCATTTTTTTTATTTTTATCCATATTTGAACACTGGAACAAGAGTTAGAGGAAGTGACTGTCACTATTTTAAGTGTGGCTTTTCTCAGGGATATTTGTTTTTTAGTAGGGACCCAAGCTTTAAACCAAAGGAATAGATATTTCTAAAAAATCAAAAACTAATTAATTTCTTCGGGGAGGGGGGCACTACTAAGAAGATCCTCACGCTGTGATCCACCCATAGTCTCTGACAGCCCAGATTATAGATATGTCTGTGCACATATTCCATGTGTCCAGGAAGGTCTCAGGGCAAGAACCCAAGACCTTCTCATGTGGATCTGGCATTGTAGGGTGTTGAGTTACTGCTGTACCACAATCTGACCCTGGAAGGAATACGTTTTTAATGATATAATGTCAGGCATTAACAAATGAACTAGGAGGTTAAGTTTTGGCAATTAGGGAAGTTGGCTCTTCTTAAAATCTCTCCAGATATATTCCCAAAGCCAGCCTTAAATTAAAATAAAGCATTTGCAAAATTTATGGTGGTTCCAAAAACTAAAGTAAGCATTTCATTTAGTGGTTTATAGTTGTAGGGACTATTCAAGCCATTATTTTCCAGCAGATTTTACTTTAATACTTAATCTCATTTCTCCCTTAAAGAGTCTCAAAGTTCAGGAAATTATCATTTAAAAAATTATAGTCAAGTTAATTAAATTGCAAAGACTTAAAATAAAATTATGCCTAAGAGGGGGCTAGTTGGTGGTGCAGTTCTCAAATGTGATGCTCTGCCAGATTGACTCATGTGGGAAGTTTCTAGTTTCACATCCAGAGGGCACTGGGCATATATATCCTTGAGTATGGTAGACACACATGTGCCTAGGGTCTGAGCTGGCTGAGGCCAGGGGTGGATCATGGTATCAAGAATGTTAAGGGTGTTGTGTCTCTCTCTTTCTCATCTCTCTTTCTTTATGGAAGAAAATAACAGCAGCAACAAAAAACTATGCCTAAAACATAAAAGTTCACTTTCAGATAATGTTTTCCAAATAACATTTCAAAAATTATGGATATCATGATAATGTTTCCCTAATAACTTATAAATATAGCTTCATGGGCATTGAAGCTATATACAGGTGTGTACTCAAGGCCTGTTGCCTACTTTTCTAAGACATCCATAAATGTTAGTTAAAATTCATGTTTGTTAAAAGGAAATATTCTTTCTTGTTGAAGGTAGGTTTGTCCCAGTCTGACTTTTTCATTCAAAGTCCATCAGGATGCATTTACCAATGAAAATAGATACTTTTGGACCATGTTTTGCAAAAGTTAGTGTCACCATTCACTTAAGGGCATTTCTTCCATCTTGCTCACACTGTGTGTTAGTAAATGGTGACTTGTAGTGGAAATGTTAAAAACAAAGTCAACAAGAAGAAAAAAAGATTATGAGACTCACATTGTTCCTAAATTCAGCATTTTGTTGATGGATTTACTCTATTGATCAGATATCCCAGCACTGTGTAAGTCTGACTTTGGATTTTATCCAGCAAACACTGAGTACCTGCAATGTATCTAGTATTCTAGAAAATACTGAAGATAAAGAAACAAAAAAAAGTCTGCCTTCAAACTTACAGTCCAATGGAAGAGAGAGGCAAGTAAATAAGCACTGTCCAGTGTGATCAATATGACTTAAATATGGGAGTCTAGAAGAGAGAGACTGGCCCCTGCTGGGCTGGGGTCAGAATCAGCCTTTATGATGTGGTTGTCACTTTCTGTATTAGACAGTAGAGAAGTTGAATGAATACAGGAATATACCTTTTTATTTCTGGTACAGAGTAGGTGCTTAAATAGTATTTATTGATTGACTAAGTAAAAAGCAAAACAAAACAAAAACGAATGGCTAAGTGAATAAATAAACATCAGGTACTGGGATTACAGTGGCAAGCAAAACTCATGTAGCTTCTGATCTCATCAGCCTTAGTGGGCTACCAACATTTAACAAATAATTGATGAAAACTGTTATATGCACTATGAGAAAAAAAGTACAGGGTTCTCTGAAGAAGATAATAGCAACATTCATTTAGCTGGACAATCAGGACCAGAATCTCTGAGACTAGCAGGAGTAGTAGGAGTTGGTAGGGAACTGAGAGCAAGTAAAGAAAATTTACACGGACAACTATGTTGAGAAGCGTGGCTGAGAGGGAAGGAGAGAGACAGGACTATAGCCAGTAGCTTGAGGAAGGAGATGAGCTCAGAGTGGACTTTTGTGTTTTTTTTTTTTTTTTTTTTTTTTTTTTAGTTGGAATATACTAGAGCATACTTACATTTAGCATATAGTCTTTTTTTTTTTTTTTTTTTTGTCATAGGGCATGTGCACTTGCCAGAGAGAGACAGATAGGGAGAAAGTGAGAAATTCCCCCCTGGAGAGATAGCCATGCAGTAATCCTTTCTCCTCCAGTCTCCTCTCAGGATTTTAGACACCACACACATATGGAATTTTCAAGCCACTGGGTCCAGGATACGAACCGCGGTTGGCCATGTGGCAGTCCAGCACCTTAACCACTATATTACCTGCTAGCCCCAGCATATCGTCCTGCTTAATAAATGATGAATGAATAAACAAATGAATGATGATCTGGGCATTGAAGGATAAGTAGGAATTAGGTAGAAGGATGATGGGACACACAAGAGTAAAGTTACAAAGGCTTTATAGAATATGAGGAATTTCATCTATGAAAGTTATCTACTTCTTTTTTTCCCTAGTGTCACATATATTTCTGATGCATGGAACATGTTTATTATAGGCCTAACAAGCACACCATGTTTGTAATAGGAAAAACACACAAAATAGTGATATAATTGCATTGCTTCCAGTGTAAATTTGGATCCCATTCCAAATGATAACTAGAAATATTTTACTATTTATAACTGACCAATGTATATTTGCCTATACATTTAGAGTTTACAAAGAAGTCTTTCCATATGCTACTTCATTTAACCCATGCAACAAACAAGGAGAAAGAATGAGAAGTACCTTTGTTTGGGGTCCTCTGAAAACAGAACCTGAAACAAAAACTTGGGGGCTGGTAGCTAACTTGGAAGTTGATCGGGGAGTAGGAAGTGAGAGAGTGTAGATTAGGGCTGGGACAAGAGACAGGTCATATATAACCACTGCAGACTTGAGAGGCAGGATACTTATTCTATGTCTCCTGGCCCCCCCACTGGCCAGAGAGAGAAGCAAGGTGGAGACATCAATTTCTGTGCACATTTAGGCTGTGAAGATGCATGAGCTGAGTGGCATCCGAGGTTTTCAAAGGAAGCCAGGAGGCAGAACCCTTGCAGATATCAGGGTAAGTGCCCAGGCAGTACACCTTTAAGCGAACCCACAACTGTCTCTCGCAGTTGAACAGAAGTCAGGTGGACCTCGTGATGTGACACGACAGCACCTGCTCTAGGGCTAGCTATCATGATCCTCACGTTCAAGATGAGGAAGTTGATGCTCAGAAAGTCTCGTTACTTTACCAGGCTCACAAAGGAAAGCAGGATTCAAATGTTGATGATTCAAAATCTCCAGAGGCTGTGTTGTCCCCCAGCTATCATGAAGAATCCATAAGGTCAAGGGGGATCAGCAGTTAGTGTAATGGCTATGTCGCTGGACTCCCATGTAGTCGACCATGGTTTGAGTCCTGGACCCGGTGGCTTAAACTCATGTCGGGCGCGTGTGCGTGCGTGCCCAAGATCCCGATAGGAAAATGGAGGAGAAGGGATTACAGTGTGACCATCCCCCCGGGGGGTGATTTCTCACTTTCTGTCTCTCTCTCTCTGTCTTTCTGGCGAGCGCACGCGCCCTATAGCAAAAACCTCTCCAAAAAAAAGAAAAAAAAGAATCCATGAGGTCAATATATTTTACTGTATTTAATAAGGTTGTCAACTGTACTGACAGTTTCCCTGGAGACAGCCTAGATGGCGTGGGGGATTTATGTATTATTCCCAATCAGAATGCATAATATGGAATCTGGAAACAGGATCTACTAACATGTTAGAAAAAATTCATTTAGAAGTATGAAAATATTTTTTTCTTCTTCTCTCACTTTAATTCTCTTTTGAAAGGCCTAGAGAGTCTCGATGGCTTCATGTGAGCCTGACAGTGGGATGAAAAAGCTCTTTTTCTGGGATCCATAAGTCTGTCGACAGTCCATTGCCAAAGGCATCGTTTCACTTGCCCAGCTCGTTGGCGATGTCTCAGAAAAAGTCTGACTTTCTCGAGATATCCTGCCTGATTCCCAGTGTGAAGGGGTTTATAGCTCTGTAACAACGGCTGAACCCATTTCCGAAGCTGACTGGGTTTGCATACTAAGGATCCTATGGGATTTTGTTAGGGCTAGCTGTCCCGAGCATGTGCAGTGGCGGCTATTCCAAATGAAAGAACTAGTTTGTTTGTGCTTTAATTATCTCTTCTTACAAGATCTACCCAGCAGTATTGCTCCACACGGCTTGAAAGAATTTAATTAAACAAAAAACAGCCCCTGCTTTTGTTGTTGTTGTCGTCGTCGTTAGTTGCTGGAATGAAATCAGGCTATGATTGTGCCAGTGCGTAGAGTTTTTTTTTTTTTTTTTTTCTTATTCTTGTGAAGGAACTGCTATTAAGACTAAGAACATAAACACTTAGCACAATACATTTTTTTTTTTTTTTGACCATACAGAGGGTCTCCCTCTTTGCCACTGGCCAGAAGAACGTGACTTCCAAGAGAGGAGCACCCTTGCTTTCCATGGAAATGAACAGAACTCTGTAAGCTAATTGAAAGAGAACTAGAGGATGTATAGAGAACGTGAATGCATTGTTAATCCTCTAGAAAGGCCACACGGAAGTAACAGAAAATGGTGGCACTAGCACAGAATATCAGCTCTTGAAACACCTCGAAGACCGATTGGTCCAGCTGTCTAAGGGCACAGGGTGGGGCGAGGGAGACCAAGAGCAGCTAATGCCCGAGACAACTCCCCCGGTTCACAGTGGCTGAGACTCTATTAACAAGTAAACTCATAATTTTCTTCATGAAGATAGTACTGGTTTATTGTAGAACATTGGAAAACATAGATAATCGACACATGATGATTCCACAAATACTCATATTAACGTTTTAAAGTTTATTTCTTGGTTAGGAGTCAGAGAGAGAGAAGTAGTCCCGACAGAGACTTGATGCGGTGGTCCACCTTAGCTGCAGACAGCCTGGATCCTCATGTTCAGGGAGGTCTCAGGACTTAAACCCTGGACCTTTCCATATGAGTCCAACCTTGCGGAGCATTGTGTGAAGATTGCATCACCATCAGGCCTCCTAAATGCTCCTAGCATGTCACATAATTAGCTAGAAGATCCTCTTTCTCTTTTTGTGTCATCTTCTTTTATCTCTTTTTCTACTTTTTTGAGCCCTGGCAGAGGAAGAAAGAGTAGATGAAAATCAAAGCAGACTGATGCTCATTAGCAGTTTAGATAAAATTTTGCTATAGAGGTAGGGTAAAGAGAGAGACTCGATTTTTAAGAATACACCCATTTATTAACACTCTCTTATTAAACATGTTCTGTGTGCAACTCATATTTAGGACCTTTGTAGGTATAAAAAAAGGAATAAGAAATTGTACCTGGTAGCCTTCAGGGAAATCACAATCTATTTGGCTAAATTGGCAAGGCACTATATATTTTTAAAACACTGATTTCTTTTGAAATATTGTTGATATTTGAGAAAGAGGAGATGCTGGGTGAGAAAGAATTGTTAATATTTCTTTTAGTTTCAATTTCTACATAGTAAAGATTTGAGTGGTTTATAAGAGACAGAAAAAAGAACGAACATTGCTCTTAGGTATTTCTCTTAGTTACTTATTAGGAATGTTTTTCTTTGCATAACCTTATCCAGATGCCAATATAAATAAAATAAAAAAATTGCTACAGGATACATGCACTCAGCTGAGAGAGAAAAAGAGAGAGAGAAGGAAAGTGAGAAAGTATTCCCTATAAGGGATGGTCATGCCACAACCCTTTCTTCTGCATCTCCCTCTCCTTTTGGGATTTGGGGCATGCACACATATATGCCTGGCATGTTTTTGAAGTCACCAGGTCCAGAACTAGAATCACACACTTGACCATGTGGGATCCAACTGCTTTGACTACCACGCCACTGGCTAGCTCAATAATAATTTTTCTACGGTAATAGATTTTTTCCTTTTGGAATGGGAAAATGTGATTGTAGGTCACTTATTGAGGTTTGAAAGTTGGTAAAGAGGCATTTGATCCAATAATTCATTCATTCATTCATTCATTCATTCAATGGGTATTTATTATCTACAAAGTTATATATATTTAGTAGAGAATAAAACAACAAAACCCTGCCATTATGGAATTTATATCTAATAACTGATTCCCTACATAAATGTAACACAATTGAGGAGTTGTTTGAGCCTTTTTATTAGAAGAGAAGTATATTTATAGTTCTTGTGTAATTTGCTTTGAAGAGTACTTTTCAGATCCTTTCTTAAAAACACTTCTTTCTTGTACCTGTAGGGATGCCCCAAAGACTATCAACTTTAAAAGATAGAACCTTTTTTTTGAGACAGACAGCTATTTAAGAATTGAACAGCTACCTGGACATCAGTAACATCCCAGTAGATCCTTTCAAATTCCAACCCAATAGGTGGCTCTTGATCAATCAGATGTGCAGAGGGTGTGTTTGTTGCTTGCTTCCTTCTTTCCTTCCTCCCTCCCTCCCTTCCTTCCATACTTTCTTTCTTTAATGAAAAAGAGAGAGAGAGAGAGAGAGAGAGAGAGAGAGAGAGAGAGAGAGAGAGACCCCTGACAGGGTCTTGCTACACCATGCTCTTCCTTGCCTTTCAGCTTTCTATCCAACCAGGATCATAGGTGTTCACCGTGTTTAAGTTGTGTTAAGGTCAATCTGGGATCTAAACCCTGGGTCGTCTCACAGTTTCAGTATTATGCAAAAACACCCTACTGCTTGTGCCATTGCAGCTGGGTCAGAAGGTGAGTTTTAATTGGAAGGTGATGCCAAAGGATAGGGACAGTGAAAGGACAGTTTTAGAGCCAAGACAATATTAGAGATGACAGGCTGACAGCACCAGGAAGGGGGTGACAGCACCAGGAGAGGGGAGTGCTCAGACAGCATTGAGTAGATGGAGAAAGGAGGTGAGATAAACAGAGGAGTGCAACAGAGATAACCAAATATACATACATGTATATATATATTGTATATATATACACACATGTATTGTATATACATGTGTGTATATATGTGTGTGTGTGTGTGCATGTGTGTGTTAATTAATTAATTAATTAATTTTAATTTGACGGGGAGGGGGAGAGTGAGAAAGCAAGCTGCTTGGTCTAGGACTTGAACCATGATCTGTCATGTGGGAGTCCAGTGCCCTTCACCATGCCACCTGCTGGCCCCACCAAAAATATATTGTTAGCTTTGTTGTCAGCTGATCTTTGTCCCTCTCTCCCCACCATGATTTTTGGTCAGACCTTGCTGCGATTATTTGTCTACATGGTAAAAGGTTTGCCACAGATCATTTAGAAGAAACCATACCTGACTGGTTTAAAGTTGTAGTTGGAAGGACAATGTGGTGGCTCTTTTATTGCATGTGAGCAAATAGCTTCTTATTCCCAAAATAAGTATTAAAATATTGACCCATTTTGTAGCTTCCTACAGTAATCATATTTAGATTTCTAGCTTTAACTATATCTTGCTTATAATCTCAGCATCACATTTTTGCTTTGGTTGTCAGATACAGTTTTGATGTATAAAACACAGTCCGTGGGATATAATTTCTTACATCTAGAAAGGTCAATTAAAAGTACCTTTTTAAAATTCGCATAAACCAAACATGGATCCTTAAATCACTACCTGGCTTTCCAAATTTGAAGTTAGAGAATTATTTTTTTTAACAGACTGCGTGCACACCCCTGGAAGCACAGGTTTATAATTGAAATGTTGACACAACCTTAAAGTATCGCGCTGTGAGTAGTGTTGTTCTAATAAATCTTGTCCCTAATCCTTCGAGAGAACCTAAAGAAGAGATTCACTTTCTATATCAGGTTTCATTTACTGAAAGGCTTCTGAAGATAAAGCTCATAAACTATGAAGGGACAGATACAATGTGGGCTAAAGGGTTAAAGGGCTGGAGAAAGCTCTGTAATTCTCAGAAATGGGAAACAGATGTTGTTTGACATTTTGAAGCGCAGTTTCCTTCTCTTTTACGCACTTTTCTGCTATCATGGTTTTCAAAGCAAAGATGTATTACTGTAAATGAGAATTGCTTAGCAATGAGTTTCCTGCTTAGAGAACAGAGGAACTTGATATTAATACTAATTTTTATTTAATATAGTGTCTTTTCACGTAACTGAATCACAAATCGTGTTTGAAAACTGAACGGCATTGGTACAGTTTATCATGAAACCCAGGGAATTAAATAACACCTCATGAAAATGAGTAAATATAATTAGAAAGAACCATTACTGGAGCCTGAACTCTCCTACATATTAATTGTTGTTGCTAAGGGAACTACCCTGATTTGTTCTGACTTCTGGTAAACTCTGGGCAGATAAATACCTGCAGCTTCATACCTGCAGGTACAGCTAGGAGTTGGGATTTGGTATTATGCTTTAAGAAAGAGGTAACAGTGGGATAATAATGGTAATAGTGAAAGATACTATTAGTATATGGGACAGAGTACCCTGGGAGGCAAGATCCAGAATGAAAAAGGGGTCAGATAAAGGGCCAGGTGACCGATAGTCTCCTTCAAATAGTAGTTGCAAGAGTAAGAGAGACTTTTACTACCAGAGTTACTAGATGCTAGGAGGAGATTGAACTGAGGAGAGATATTCAAGGAACAGAAAACACGGTGACAATGTGGCATATTTTACAAGCTGTGGAGTCAACTACTTTTCCATTCAGCTAGTGTGATTCCTGCTACCAGCAGTGATATCTGTCTCAGCTTCTTGGGATATAAGGCATGGGTGAGAGCTAGGTTGGCTCTTTCCGTATGTGATGGCGGATGGTGGGGGGGATCCACTGGTTCCTGGGAGGTGTCAGATCAGCACAGCAGACTGAATAGTGTGAAGCATTGGCAGCCTAGACTGGGTATTTTCTCGTGAATATGGAATACCATCGCTATACAAAAGGTGTGAATTTCATGTACCTTATATAGTCCAGTGGTTAGAACTATGCTTACTATACAACATGGAATATCTAGAAGACTGAAGTAATTAGTAAGAGCAACCACACAGACACTGTATTAGTTTTTTTTTTTTTTTTTAATATAAGGATAGATATTTGACTAAAGCTATTATGGCAGGTGGGTTTAAAAAAAAAGAGAGAGAAAGAATAGCTTTATTTGGGGAAATGGGACAGGATGCCAAATGTTCATGAGCTCTGTTTTCCACTGGCAATGAAATAAAGGCAAACCCAGATACTAAAGCTCCACTCAAGTCTCACCTCCTTCCAAAGCATTCCTGAACACTTGGCCCATCAGAGCTTGTCTTTCTTGCATTATTGTCTATATCATACACTTGATGGTCAGAATACTGCCAAAATCAAATGCAAACCAAGACAAACAACCCCCATGACAAAAACCAAATAAAACCCATAATGAGTAAGAAATGTAAAAAAAGAAACAAAAAAAGAGCTAACAGTAAGATCTAAATACCTGTAATATTATCTCAGAGAAGTTGACTTGATGCTCAAAGTTTAAAGTGTTATACCAAGAGATGCTCAAAGTATAAAATGTTATAAGCATGGGCCAGTAGGTGGTGTGGTGGTTAAGGCACTGGACTCCCACATGGCCTATTGTGGTTCAAGTCTTGGATCCAGCAGCTTGAAACTCACACTGGGTATGTATGTGTGCGTGCCCAAAATCCTAGGAGAAGAATGAAGTAGAAGGGATTGTGGTGTGACCATCACCCTGGGGGTGGGTGGGTGGGAAGTATTTGTCACTTTCCTTTCTCTGTCTCTGTCTCTCTGGTGAGTACACATGCCCCATGGTGGGGGGGGGGAGCTTTACAAAAATGTTGCAAGCATACATATATAAATAGTAAGATATATAAAGCCAAAGGTCATTTTCATCGCACTGTAATTATTTAATCAGAAGTGATTAAATTTTGCTGGAGAGCTATTCCCCTGCTACAGCTTTGTGTTGTGGAGTCTTCTTTAAAGCTCGTTTCTTGGTTCTACTCATTTTGGGCATTTGGCCCTATTGTTGCTAGGACTTGCTTTTATGTTACTTTCCTGAATGCACAATCAATTCTGGACATTGGGATTTATTTTATATTACACTTTTCCTCTAGGAACAAGCTCTTTCTGGAATGTCATTTAGCATTTGGCCATTCATTCAGCTCTTTTCTTTCATTGGTTACATATAGGCAGATTTATAGACACCTCTGCATGCTGAGCTTTTTAAAAATGGCCATCTCAAGTCCATCTACTTTTAAATTTTAGTATCAATTTAAGAAAACCTTATGGTGGGTAGGCCTCATGCCCTCATGATTAAGGGAGCCAGATCCCACATGGCCAACTGTGTAGTTTGAATTCCAGCCCCAGCAGCTTGAAAAACATGCCAGGCATATGTGTTTTTGCCTAAAATTCCAACAGGATGGAGAAACAGAAGGATTGCAGCTTGACCATGCCCCATTGGGAGGTGCTCTCTCTCTCTGTCTCTCTGGCTAGCACACTCACCCTCTGGCAAATTAAAAAGCACAAAAAGAAAATCTTATGGTAAAAAAGGTATCATTTGAGGAGCATCGTTGCATGTATAAGATAAAAAGTGGAAGAAATATTTTTACTCATGAACTTTCCCAACCAGCCCAATCCTTCTCTTGAAGAGCATTGAATTTATATTTAACTATATTTAAAATGGAAACCAAATTTATAACTAATATTATGTACAACACATATGACAACGTTTATCTTCAGAAATAATCTTTAACATGATATTAAATTTATTTTACTGAATTTGAAATGTACTGATAGCTATTCAACCTTCTCAATGCAACAATAATCTCATGGAATCACTTTCTCTGTGATATTTTTATTTCTTTTAACCCATACTCCTCTCCACCTGTGTGAATTTGAGTACATAAATCACCTTGGTCTGAGAATATTCATTTTTAAAAATGAACTAGAAAAATCTCTGAAGTCCTTCAGCCTCTGATATTCTAAGCTGAACAGTAACCATCTTAGAGGGAGTAACTGAATTTTATGTCTCAAAATTGTCATTGATCTGTTCAAGTGCCTTGTATGTAAGTAAATGTCAATAAATATTGTTTCATAATGCTAATGATGTTTGTAATGAAAAGAAACATTAGTGAACATAGAATAATATATCACATATATGGGGATTCCACAAATTTCATGAGGAAAATAATGGAATCAAAGTACAAGAATCCCAGGGTGTATGTACATTTTGCAACATGATTCGAGAAAACCTAACACATAACAAGGAGCATGTGTTGTTGGTATTATTGTTATTTCTTTATTAAATTATGGACTATTGCCCCTTTCTATATATGTGTGCTTCATATAAAGACTCAAAGACTCATTAGAGTGCCCTCCAAAGAAATGATTGTGTAATAAGATTGTATACCGTTATCTGAGAATTCTTGGCATTCTTGGTGTTGGTAGGTCCCCAATTATCTGCCTCCAGTAGACTTAAGCCTCATTCTAATTATTGATGTTGAAAACACTCAGTGGTACTGTGTAAAGATCCCTGAACTGTGAGAATCAAGACACTAGAGTTTCATAGTCAATCACCTGTGTGAACTTCGTTAAGTGAATTCATCTTTCTGGGTCTGGGTTTATAGAATGGAAAAAGTGGGATAGATGAACTCTAAGATCTTTGCCAGCCCCCAAATTCTTGATGAGTATTATTTTAATGTGAGAATTGCACAGTATTTCCCAGCTGCCCCTGGCAATTCCTTATATGCATGCATGGAAAGACAGCCCATCAGAGCAAGGATTATTTGCTCTGCAGTGACCTGTCGCAATGAGTGTTGCACAATGTTCAATGAGAATTTTAGTGCCTTTTATTGCCATGCTACCTGTTCTGCCAGAGATGTTCTTGCCTCAAGAAGCAATGACTTGCTTCTTCACCTCCTCCAAGTTTTTGTTCAAATATTACCTTTCTTAATCCTCCACTGTTAATAGAAACCCACCCTCACCTCATCTCTTCTTATCACCTTTCTCGGCTTTATTATTTTTTCCCTCCAAAGTATTGTCACCATCAAACATACCGTATTGGGCAGGGAACCACACAATTAAATTAACAGAGGGAATTTGATAGAAAAGCACCTTAGCCAAGTCTTAGAGAACCAAAAAAGGCAAAGACAAAATGGCAACTGAGATTTCGCCAAGACGGTTAACTGTAGAAAACAGTTATGGGTGCTGGTGTTATGGGCTGGATGTGTCTCCTCAAGTTCATTTGCCCAAGTCCTAACCCCCAACACGTCAGAATATGACAGAGTTTTAAAAGAGGGAATTAGGTTAAAATGAGATCACTGGGGTGGGCCCTAATCTGATAGGACTGGGGTCCTTATAAGAAGAGGAGATTAGCACACAGACATAGGGAAAAGACCATGTGAAGACACAGAGAAAAGATGGCTGTCTACAAACCAAGGAGAAAGGCCTTAGAAGAAACCAACTTTGCTGACACCTTGGCACTGCCACCTTCCAGAAGTTTGTTAAAACCATCTTGTCTGTGGTTTGTTATAGCAGTTCTAGAAGACTAATGCAGGCAGGGAGAGAGGTGGGGCTATTCAAACATAGAGGGTCTAGAGGAGAAACTCTCAAAGCCAACATTAAGGCCTCTGAGCAGGGACACTGTTTGTTTGGACACTGTTTGTTTGGGGTGGGGGTTTCTTTTTTTGAGGGGGGAGAGGTTTTTGTTATAGGGTGCATGTGCTCACCAGGAAGACAGAGAGGGAGAGACAGAAAGCGAGAAATCACCCCTTAGGGGGGGATGGCCAGGCCACAATCCCTTATCCTCCTTTCTCCTCCCGGGACCTTGGGCACACATGCACACGCGCCCAGCGTGAGTTTAAGCTACCGGGTCCGGAACTCGAACCGCGGTCGAATACATGGGAGTTCAACGACATAGCCATTATGCTAACTGCTGGTCCCTGCAGTGGGGGTTTCTGAGGGAAGGACAATGAGGCTGGTTCTTGTAACAAGGAAAAACTGCAAGTTGGAATCACCTGCTGCTTCTGGATTAACCGCTGCTAGCAGAGGGAAGAGTGGTGGCTGGGATGCCACTGGCAGGAGATAGGAAACAAATGAGAAGGAGGAGGTCCCTCTTCCTCCCCAATCCTGCAGTCTTTTAGAGGCTTCTGCTGGCAAAACCTTACAGTGAGCCGCTGGCAAAGCCCATATGGAGGTTATGCAATTCCAACCCTACCATCCCAACGTATATTTGAAGTAGAAAGACAAACCCTTAGTAAATAGCTTCTTCACATTCTCTTTTCTGTCTTCCCCACAAGAATATAAGCTCTGTAAGGGCAGCCATTTTATTTTGCTTCTTCCAGATCTCTAAGTGCTATAACAGCACCTGGAATATAATAGGTAAATATTTAAATAATTCATTAATAACGTGTGTATGTGACTTTGGAGGAAGAAAGCAACAATTTGCAAGAAAACAGAGGTCCAAAGAAGTTAAATAGTTTAGAAACTAGGTAAGGATTTTATAGCTACAACTTACTTCCATCAGTCAAGTAAGCATGAGTCACCAAATGCTGCAAGCTAGATCTCAGAGATATTTGGGATCCCTTGAGTTATCCTTGTTGTTTATTTGGGAATTTACGTCAGTGGTTGAACACTAAGTTTGCCTACAGATTCGGGATTGGAGAGGTGGTGGCCACAATGAAAAAGAATAGTTTTATCCAAGAAAATGTGGGAGGGTGTTAGTAACATATTTTTGGTGACAGAAATAATTTTCAGCTTATCTCCGTAAGGTAAGGCTGAAGAGGATTATTCAGAACTTCAGTGGAACAAGTATCTAAGTATCTAAATGTAGAATCTAGATCATAATAATTTTCATGTACGCTAATAACATGAGACAAACTAAATATCTGATATATTATGTGATTTTTCTTTTCAGGATGATTATTTCTGATCACAAGTGTCCTATGTATCTTTCCTTCTTTTATGTTTTCCTTTCTATTTATTCATTCTCTTTGGATGAATGCATCCTTCTCTAATACTTTAATGATTTGACATTCATTGAAGATATCTGTATTTATTACATCAGTTAGGATTACATATTATTTCTATTAGTTGCATATATTTAACGTGTACAAAATGATGTGTTTTTGCAGCATATATTCTGCAGCCAGATTGACTGATCCGGTGTCACCACTTATGAGCTGTGTGACCTTAGTCAAATTACTTTAAATCTCTGTGACTCAATTTCTGTATAGTGTAATGCATGACACATAATTAATAAATAATATAGACATGTTTATGGTTATTATTACTCTTTCTGTGTTTTTTTAATGAGAAAATAGTCTCTCTTTCTAATCTTGTCAAGATATAAAGAAATAGTCCAATGTTAATAATAATGGCAGCTATTATTTATTGATCACTTATTGTATGCCTGAGATTATTAAATGTTTTATGTCAATTTAACTTATTATTATTCTCTACAACTCTGGGAAGTAGATAGTATTATTCCATATCATAAATAAGGACTTGAGGTCAAGAACAATAAATTGTTCATAACTGTTGAAAACTAATCAACTCAGAATCCATCCCTAGATCTCACTCTAAAATCTATTCTCCTTCCCTACACTGCTATCACCATGCTCTGTGTGGTTTATGCTGGGGAAAACTGTCCCATGGCTTTTTTAGTCCCAAATAATATATGCCATATATTTTTCAAATATTTTGCCTTGCCTTTTTCTTTTTCTTTAGGTTTTAGACATAGGGTATGTGCACTTGCTGGAGAGAGAGAGGGAAAAAGTGAGAAATCATCCTCTAGGGAGGATGGCCATGTCACAATCCCTTCTCCTCCATTCTCCTCTTAATATTTTGGGCCTGCATGCACATGTACCAGGCGTGATTTTCAAGCCACTGGGTCTGGGACTCAAACCCCAGTCAGCCATGTAGGAGTCTAGTGACTTAGACACTGTATCACCTGCTGGCCCCATATCTTGCATTTCTACTTTTTTTTTTTTTTGTATTTCCCATAACGTGTGTGTGCTTACAGAAGAGAGGCAGAGACAATAAGAGAGAAAGCGTGAAATCGCCCACAAAGGGGGTGACCACACTGCAATCCCTTCTCTTCCATTCTTCTCTCAGGATTCTGAGCACTCATGCACACGCACCTGGCATAACTTTTCAAGCTTCTATATGTGGGACTGGAACTACGTTAGACATGTGGAAGTCCAGTGCTTTACCCACCATGCCACCTGCTGGCCCATCTATAGTCCTTTTATTAAAAAAAATATTTATTTATTCCAAAGGAGAGGGAAAAACAGAGAAAGACTTTTGACAGGGTCTTGATATAGAGACCCATTCCCAGACTCAATCAGCCTAGATCAGGGGCTCACATATGCACCTAGTATTCTTTTTTTTTGAGAGTTTTTTGCTATAGGGCGTGTACGCTCGCCAGACAGACAGAGAGAGAGAGAGACAGAAAGCGAGAAATCACCCCCCAAGGGGGACGGTCATGCAGCAATCCCTTCTTCTCCATTCTCCTCTTGGGATCTTGGGCACGCACGCACACGCGCCCGGTGTGAGATTTAAGCCACTGGGTCAGGGACGCGAACCGCGGTCGACTATGTGGGAGTCCAGTGACATAGCCATTACGCTAACTGCTGGTTCTTTTACACCTAGTATTCTTAGGGAAGTCTCTGAATGCAAATTGGCAACCTTCCCCTGTGGGTCTGTTCCACAATGTGTTACCTTCAACTACTGCACTACTATCTCGCTCCTATACAGTGTAGTCTTTTTTTTTTTTTTTCCCCATTATAAGATTACTTTAACATGAATTAGTTTATTTCCTGTTGTATATGTTGGAGTTCATTGGTATGGGCACTATGTACGTCTTGAGTAGATAAGAACTTTATTCAAAGCTTATTTAATATCTACAAGTATATTTCCTCCCTCCCCCCGCCCTTTGCTCTCTCCTGTAAATGGCTCATTTTGTCATTTTGTCCGTACATTGAGTTGGTAACTCTCAGCTAATGGGCTAAGAATGAACTCTGACTGGTGGTGGCTGTATACAGGGAGAGAGGAAGAGTGAATGATAGAAGAAAGACACAATCAATGTTTAAACAATAGTCCACCATCAACAAAGTAAACCATCAACAAAGTAAATCCCTGGTGTGCTTTGGGCTTCTTTGTGTGCGTGAAGCCAGAGAGACCACAATCATAAACTGCCTCATCTCCTTTAAATCTATCTTGGTAAATTAGCTACTCAATGGCTTTCAAGTGCACTTGGGTAGCTTGTAGTTGTAAAGACTGACAAGTTGGGGAAACCTGGACCTCTATGGAATGGAGAGAAAAGAAAATGTTCTGATTAAATGTCATTGAAGCCTTTATTTGCACTATTCACAACACTAAATTATGAGGATACCATTCTAACCTAATCCATCAAAAGGGTTTACACATGCCTGGGAACCAAAGTACAGTATCTTATTAGTTAAACCTAAAGTGGAGCTAGTTTTCATCCAAACTGGCTCAGGAGTAGGAGAGGTTAAGTTTGGAGCCAGAGTTGAACAGAGACTGGTACTGATTCCAAAGCCCTAAGAGAATTTCTAAAGAGTCTAAACTCCAGATATTTCTTATCATTTTCTTTATTTCTAGTTTTCACCTCATGTCCCCTTTAATGAACTCAAAACATCTTTTTTGGTCAGAGATTTAAAGAAAATGAACATCAAGGCTTAGTTTTGTCTCTTTATAACAGGAAATGACATTCATAAACTCTTCCACACATTATTACAAATATTCCAATCTTATAGACAAATATTTTAAGACCAGTGAGAGAATCCTATTTAATCTACTCTCCTGGGACATGAAAGGTTATTACCAAGCACAGTACTAGAGATGTTTTTATTTCAGTTCAGACATATTTTGTTTCATCATCTAGGCAGTAACCATGGTTGACTACATAATATTTTTGTACTTAGCTATGCAACTATTAATATTTCTTCATATAGGCTTGCTTAATAGCATATTCAGTATTGTCCAGCTGAAATGGTGCTACTTTAGCAAGGATGCTTACACATTTTTAAAATATGATGGTCTAGAAAGTAGTTTTCATTTTACCAACCAGTAATTACAAACATTTTAGTGTTTTATATATAAATTGTTGCATTTCCAGAGATTATTAAGCATCCCTAATCTTAGTGTATCAAGTAACAATACATGGTATGATTTTTTTATAGTTTTCAAAGCATTTTTACATATGATTGTATTAATAATGTGAGTTATTAGTCCCAATTTACATATGAGAAAACTGTGGTTGATGGAGCAAGTAATTTATCTAAAATGATATAGCTGGCCGATTGTCAGACCTAGGCTGTATCTCTAGAGTCAAGCTCTTTCATCATTGCGAGAGGACCACAGAGCAGGGAAGGTAGAGTTACTATGGCAGATAGCCAGATATCCTGGGCTAGAGGCCACTAGAACACAGGGCATTCTTTTGCCTTCCCAAATAGGAATCATCAATAAACAAGATAATGTTCACTCAATTTGAAATCAAATGAGGAGAATGACATGTTTTATTCATGAGTGAGCTCCAGTTGCTTATTTTACTATTCCTTTTTCTTTCATATCCTTATGGCTCAGGTAAAAATTCAGATGTTTATGGAGTATATCCCTTCAATGTTTCACATGGCTTCCTGGTTTCTCAATGAAAGTTGCGTAGTATCTCTCTTGTTACCAAGTGGCATGCTTATAGAGATAGATAAACCATAAAATTATAGGGTAGAGCTGTAATTACCTCTGCTTTCTAAACCACAATGTAGGACACATATGATACTTCCTTTTGAATGTGATAAAGTTAATTGTTATTACTATGTTATCACACAGCATTTACTAACAAACCCAACTCACTTACCTAGTAATTCAAGAGTCATTGCATAATGTCGAACCTGGTGACTTAAATTGTGGTCCGCATTCATGAAATGTGCAAAGTGCATCATTACCAGCGTAACCCATCAAGTCGTTGTTGCTTGCGTTCAGCTTGGGTTTATATAATAGCTCTCATGAAAGCCTTAGGGCTTGGTTAGTGGCCTGAGCCTGAAGTTTTGAAATACTTGGAACATCACATAAGCTCAGAGCCCTAGCATAGTTAACTCAACCAATGTAATGTCATTCATTGTACTGTTTGTGTGTATTTAGGAAGATAACTTAAAAATTGGCTTTCTGTGTGCACATAAATGGACTCGGGGTGTTTTTGGAAGGAGTAGGAGTACATTTATGTTCAATCAACAGACAAGCCTGTTATACTGGTAATATTGTGTCGTGGAGAAATAGAAGAACTGGTTTGGAAAAAGTGAGAACTCTTGTTCTTCCTACTCACACTCTGACCTATCACCCAGTTTTCAGAAATGTCTGGAGCCAAAGTTTGGAACCTCTTCTCCCTCCTTGTAAGGCACAGTTGAGTTCTGGAATAACAAACAGATGCCCTTCCAATTGTACATTGTACCTGATCTATGAACTGAATGAAGTACGCCGGTATCAGTCAATCTGTATATCTTTATATCTATGTATATGTCTATTTGTGAACTTGTATATCTCCGTTCATATCTTTATGGGACATGCTGGCATGAATAGGCTGAGGTTACTAACTCCAGTCTGGAGTTCATGGATAACAAGAGGAAACTCGAAGGGCCTAAGTAGTTTAGTCAAGCCTGAGGCTTTCTAGCTTTTCAAAATCCTGCAGCTGCACCCCCTCCACCTCCCGCCCAACATGTTGTTTCTGTGATGTCTCTTGTGTCTAACTGCTCCTTCATCACCATGCTAGCTCCAGTCTTTGTTCACGAACAACTCAGCAATGTCCAGATAGCTGGCTGAACACTTATGGATGTGTCTGTGAGGATGCTTCGGAAAAGTATTAGAACCTGAATTGGTGAACTTTGTAAAGAAAATTGTCCTCATCAATGTGAGAGAGCATTGTATAAACCACTGAGGGTCTGAATTAAACAAAAAGGTAGGGAACGGGAGAATTCACTTATTTTCTGCCTGACTGCTTACCTGGGACTTTGCTTTTCTCCTGCCCTCTATGGACCTGGTTGTCAGGCCTTTAGACTTGGACTGGAATCTACACCATCAGCTCTCCATCTGGCAGGACTTCCCAATAGTCTATCTGCTCTCATAACCAGGCTCCCTTCTCTTCCTTTCCAATTCATCCTAAACCACACATTTTATCTCTGGGTCACTTTCAGTGGTTTCCTTCAGCATAGCTGGCTGTTCAGAGCCCTTTGTGCACTTCCTTCTATTTCCCATTCCAGCGTGTTTTTTTTTTTTTCTTTTTCTTTTTCTTTTCATTATGGCCTGGCCGGGACCCCTTTCTTAAGTTCCACTGCAGACATTGCTGTTTTTGTGCTATATGTGCCACCCGCCACTTTCCTTGTCCTGTACCACTTCTTATGGTAATCCTTCCAGTGAAAATAGTTTCTCCTACAACAGTATTTGGGCATGCCATTTCTGGTATGAAAAAATATTTGATTTTCCCCCAAAACAAGTTACCTTTAGGTCAGTCAAGTGGTGTGGTGAGTAAAACAGCTGGATCCCACATGACTGACTGTGTGTTTCAAGTTCTGGATCTGGTGGCTTGAGAAACACTCTGGGCACATGTGTGTGCATGCCCAAAATCCCTAGAGGAGAATGGAGGAGAAGGGATTGTAGCGCGGTCATCCCTCCTGAGGGATGCTTTCTCACTTTCTTTCTCTCTTTGTCTCTCTCTCTGGCATGTGAACAAGCCCTAGAGCAAACCAAAAACAAACAACAACAAAAAAACCCAAATTACTGCAAATAGGTCTTATGTACCCCAATTGATTATAATCCTGTTGCAACCAAAGATTGTCTTAATTTTTACAACCCTGAGTCTTTCAAATTTGGCTCCTCTTTTCTGTCCCTGTTGCTACTGGTTTCATCTAGAAGATCATTATTTTCTACTTTACTACAATGGTGTTCTTTAACTCCCAGTTTCTCTTTTTTTTTTTTTGGAGAGGTTTTTGCCATAGGGCACATGCACTCGCCAGCCAGAGAGAGAGAGAGACAGAGAGACAGAAAGCAAGAAATCACCCCCCGGGAGGATGGCCACATTGCAATCCCTTCTCCTCCATTCTCCTCTCAGTATCTTGGGCACGCATGCACGTGCACCCGGCGTGAGTTTTAAGCCACTGGGTCTGGGATGTGAACCACGGTTGACTACATGGGAGTTCAGTGACATAGCCATTACTCTGACTGCTAGTCCCAACTCTCATTTTCCATGAAGCATCCACACACATCTTAGTGATAGGCTTAAAATGTGAATACAATAGTCACTCATTACTTCTCCACTCAAAATCTTGTCATAAGGAGAGCTGGTGCCATGGTGCAGCCGTAATAGGCTGCTGGGTTGAGGTAGGAGCCCACATGGTGACCATTATTTGAATGCTGGGCTTGGTCAGCCTGAACCACGCTAGCATGCACATGAGTGCCCAAGATCTGATTGCATGGAGAACGGGAGGAAGCAGACTGCAGTATGACCAGCCCCGTGGGGGAGTGCTCTTTGCTCTCTCACTCTCACGTGTGTGTGACATGCTCTATCAAGAATAAAGAAAAAATGCTGTCATGAGAAGAGGAAGTTTAAACAGATGGATAAGGGGAATGACTACATTATACTTACTATTTTTTTAAATAAATGCACAAATTCTTTTTATAATAGAAAACCTTTCAAAATTTCTCCCTCTTTACAGATTGGCAACCAGTCTCTTTACACTATGCGCAAACACCTTCATGACTGGATATGTGATCTAGTTGGGAACTCAAAGTTCTTTGTATGCCAGTCTCCAAGATGTATATGGATTCTTGACATTTGTATTCTTGGCATCAGCAATCTGGATGTTCTTTGGCACTCCTGTGCCTTTGCATATACTGTCCTTCGTATCTGCCAGTCTCTCTCTCATTTTTTTTAACAATTATTTTATTCAACTTTATTTATTTATTTATCTTAATTTGACCAGAGAGGGACAGAGTGAGAGTGAGAGCAAGAGAAAAAGAGAGAGAGAGATACAGAGAAAAAGCGAGAAAGTAAGCCACCGGGTATGGGACTTGAATTGCGGTTGGCCATGTGGGAGTCCAGCACCCTTAACCACCACACCACCTGCTGGCCCCTCTGCCAGTCTCTTGCATTTTTCTTTTCAGTGGAAAAGGTTCTCCTTAGCCTCAACCTTCAGCTCAGTTCATCTCATTTTTTCAGGCATAGTTGGGTCTTTTACCATACCTTTGTTACAGTTCTTACCACATCTCTATGTGGTTTAATTAAATACTTGTAACTGCCTAGATTAAAAAAAACAAGAGTAAGACAAAATGTTAGGTGTTCCTGAGTCTGGGAACCTGTTGCTTTAAATATTGTACCTGGTGTATTAAGGTTCTCCAGAGGGGAGACCAGCAGTTGGCCTAATGGCTATGTCGCTGGTCTCCCATGTAGTTGACCATGGTTCGAGTCCCAGACCCAGTGGCTTAAACTCACACCAGGTGCGTGTGCATGTGTTCCCAAGATCCTGAGAGGAGAACGGAGAAGGGATTGCAGTGTGGCCATCCTTCCTGGGGGGTGATTTCTCGCTTTCGGTCTCTCTGTCTCTCTCTGTCTTTCTGGCGAGCACACACACCCTATAGCAAAAACCTCTTCAAAAAAATAAAAACAAACAAACAAAAAAAACACAAGTTCTCCAGAGGAACAGAACAAATAGGAGATATATATATATATATATTGATTATGAGGTATTGGCTTACATGATTATAGAGGCTAAGAAGTCTCCCTATATGCCATTTGCAACTGGAGACCCAGAAAACTGATAGACTATTAAGAAGTCCTGCCAGATGGAGAGCTGATGGTGTAGATTCCAGTCCAAGTCTGAAGACCTGACAAACAGGTGCATAGAGGGGAGAAGAAAAGCAAAGTCCCAGGTCAAACAGTCAGGCAGAGAGTGAGTGAATTCTCCCATTCCCTGCCTTTTTGTTTAATTCAGACCCTCAGTGGGTATACAATGCTCTCTCACATTGGTGAAGACAATCTTTTTTACAATGTTCACCAATTCATGTTCTAATACTTTTCAGAAGCATCCTCACAGACATATCCATAAATGTCCAGCTATCTGGACATTGCTGAGTCAGGCAACTTGACATATAAAATTAAGCATGTATAGATACATGAATATTTTTTGAGAGGTTTTTGCTATAGGGCACATGCGCTCACCAGAAAGAGACAGACAGAGAGACAGAAAGCAAGAAATCACCTCCCACTCCCCGGGGAGGATGGTCACGCTGCAATCCCTTCTCCTCCTTCCTCCTCTTGGGATCTTGGGTACGCACGCACACGCGCTCAGTGTGAGTTTAAGCCACCAGGTCCAGGACTCAAGCCGTGGTTGACTACATGGGAGTCCAGCGACATAGCCATTACGCTAACTGCTGGTCCCGAAATACGTGAATTTTAACTATCATTAATATGATTATTTTATATTATGACTTACCAAACCAGTTACACTTCTCTTTTTTATTGCTGTTTTTCTCTTGCTTGATTACGAGCTATGTGAAACACTTTGTCCCACCTGCTCCTTGTTTGCATGTTGAAAGTGCTCAAACTATATTTATTTATTAGCTGAATGTACGAGTCTAGGTTTCTTGTGGTGCTTAGCAACTATTAGCATTTTTGTCATGGGAGGGGTTTAGATCAGAAAGCATTCCATGTCAGTGAGTGATATTAAACACTGAGATGAGAGATTGACAGGCGAGGAATCCTTTTACTGGGATTAGGATAGTCTGAACCATTTTAGATAGAATCCTGCTAGAAACAGTAGTGAAGACTAGAGGGCAGATGAAGTCATTTGTATTTTATGGATTAAAATGACAAATATTAATGATCAACGATGTATCCAGAGACTATTAATTCAAACTTTTAAGGGTATGGGGTTTACCTGACTCCTTCAAGTCAGTATTCCAAACAACAGGCGGTTGCTCCTTACTTGCAATACCTGAAATATGAGACAAGAACTAGCCAAAACATGGACAAGTTCTAGTCACAGTGGCCCAGTTGGTAGGGTGCCTCTGCACAACACTTTAGCTTTATGAGAAAGCTTGAAGTTTGGATCCCAGGTTGACCTGCATACACTGGGCATACTTGCAGACACATCAGTAGCCCTGGTTGGCTGGCTGGTTAGTGGTGACGGTGGTGGGAATCCCAGCATATTGAGACTCTCTCTCTCTCTCTTTTTTTTTTTTTTTGGAGAGGTTTTTGCTATAGGTCGCGTGTGCTCGCCAGACAGACAGACAGAGACAGAGAGACAGAAAGCGAGAAATCACCCCCCAGGGGGGATGGCCATGCTGCAATCTCTTCTTCTCCATTCTCCTCTCGGGATCTTGGGCATGCACACACATGCGCCCGGCATGTTTTAAGCCACCGGGTCCAGGACGCGAACTGCGGTCGACTACGTGGGAGTCTGGTGACATAGCCATTACGCTAACTGCTGGTCCCGAGACTCTCTTGATGGTGTCTCTCTCTTTTGCTTTCTCTGTCTCTTTAACTTTAAAAGTATGTAAAATGAATAAGTGGTCACTTAATGTGTAGAGAAGTCCCTGTTTTAGTCTGCTTGGACTGCTATAAAACATGAGATTCGTGAGAAATACGCAGTGGTTGTTTAAGTCACCTGGTCTATAGAAGTCTTTTATAACAGTCCGGACTGGTTAAGACAGGCTGAAGTCCAAGATCAGGGTGCAGGCAGACCTGCCATATGGTAAGAGCCTACATCCTGATTTGCAGATGTTAGCCTTCTTATATCATCATATGTGAGTGGGGAGAAAGGAAGAGAGAGAGAGAGAGAGAGAGAGAGAGAGAGAGAGAGAGAGAGAGAGAGAGAGAGAGAAGAAAGGATGCAAATGTAAATCCTCTGGTAGCTCTTCTTATACTGACACTAATACCATCATGAGGGCTTTGCCCATTTCTTTTTTTTTTTTTTTTTTTTTTTTTTTTTAGTTATAGGGCACATGTGTTTGCCAGAGAGACAGACAGGGAGATCAAAACCAAGAAATCACCCCTGGTGGGCGGGGGGGGTGGGGGCGGTGGATGGTCATGTTGCATCACTTCTCCGCTATTCTCCTCTTGGGATCTTGGGCACACACACATGTGCCTGGTATGAGTTTCAAGTTGCCAGGTCCAGGACTCAAACGGCAGTTGGCCACGTGGGAGCCCAGCACCTTTACCACTATACCACCTGCTGACCCCTGCCCACTTCTTAATACCATCCCACTGTGGTATTAGTGCTTCACCATATGCACTTGTGAGGGGGGCACAAACATTCAGTCTATACAACCATCGTATTTCCAAATATACTCATATTCTTGAAGCCACGATGCCTGAAATCCCATCGTTATAAATCCATTCTTTGAGGATAACATATAGCACTGGGGTTATCTATCCTCTTTTGACTTGCTGTTATCACAGAGGGCAATATGAAGTTCTAGAACTATGAAGACCGTGGACATGTTTTCCTGACTGAGATGAGAATGGAGCTTGGAGAAAGTGCTGACTTTACATGAAAAGGGGAGGAGCTGGTTACTTTTTGGGTAAAGAAGGCATGACTTCTTATGAGGAAGGCAACCACGGTTCCGGCACATGTGGCTTGGATGGCCAGAGTGTGGTACTGGAGATGGGTAAAGATAGAAACAGGAGGACAGAGATGGTGTGAAGGGAGCCATCTCTGGTTTTTCACTGTTCCTTGAAGTCATGTTTTCATGGCTTTCTTATTTCAAATGAAGCTGTTGGATTAGTTATAAGGCTTCCCAGCCCAGTTTTTATTCTGACCCTATACCTTCACCTTGGTGAGAAGGCATGGAGAAAAGAGGTTTGGGTATACTTGTGAGCACGATGAAGGCCTCAATCACAACCACTGTAAGAATAGAGGGAACACCCATGAGTTCTTATTTTTGCAGATTTTGCCTTTTCTGTTTCTGGAGGTCAAAATCCTAGGCTATGTGTTAAGGGCCCTTCCAGCTATAATATGTTTGACTCTATAAGTTGTCCTGTGCATAATATTCTGCCATGTAGATGCGCTAAGTTCATCAGTTTGTGATTTAAAAGCTCAACTATTTTCAGCAACTTAAAACCACCATCTGGAGGTATATGTGCATACAACGTGATAAATCGAGTCAATTATAAGCACAACTCTGGAAAAAACAAACAGTGACAAAATTTAGCACTTCTCCCTCACTTATCTCTTTATTTCAAGAGCCAGAGGTTTTAGGGCCTGAATTATCTACATGAATTGTCTCAGCATTTCCCTTCAATTTCTGTATG
The DNA here is from genome assembly GCA_026018925.1 of Tupaia tana. NCBI lineage: Eukaryota > Metazoa > Chordata > Mammalia > Scandentia > Tupaiidae > Tupaia > Tupaia tana. The sequence continues at coordinate 31,718,650 of JAKSZU010000016.1, read as the reverse complement.
GAGATAACTCAAATTATGGACAATATTACCATTGCCCCCAATCTCTTTTTGGCTTCAAGATAATAAACACCTCCTAACAACTTAAAAAAAAATTGAGATGCCCTTTTCACTTTGACCATACACATGGAAAAATTGTAAATAACCAATCCTTGACACTCTTCAGAAATAAAATGTGATGAAGAGTTCAGTCGCCTGATTAAATTCTCCCAATAAAATCTCACCCAGCCTATTCTTACCCCCGGGATAAGGACTGCACACACAGTGGACATTATTTTTCTTTTGAACCTACTCGTATCTTGTCAAGATGTCATCAATACAAATACTTTGACGTTTTTAGTGCAACGATTGGGAAGCAGGTTGAATTTTTCAATCCTCCCAGCCAATATAAGTCAGTCTGAGATACTTAATTTCTATTTGAGATCCTTCGTTTCTATTATAAACAGATCCCGCAGTGGGAGATAAATTTCATGGTAACAGTTTGGACTTTTTTATGAACCACCTGCAAGTTTTCTGCAAACAACATGTTTTATGGGAGCTCAAGGCAGTGTTCACCCATCAAGACCTGACAGTAAGGGGACGATGGATGAGGCCTTATCTCAGGCACACACGTAACCTTCCCTGTCCCCTGGCCTGACCTCCCTCTGCACTCATTTATGAAAATGATTCATCTTTAAAGAGCTTCCTCGCTCTGCCTGCAGGCTGTAGATCTTTTTGCACTGGACTTGTGTAGGCTGAGGTTATAAACTTCAGCGTGTAAGCCATTTGGAGGGGCTTAATTTTGAATATTGGAAGAAGAGAAGTGTACAGAACATGTACTTCCTTAAAGGGACAGTCTCATTTCAGGACTTCTCTATGAAAAAAAAAAAAATACTCCCAAGAGACCTCTTTGAAAAAGCATCATTGGGATTCAAATTTTATTTATTTTACTAGAGTCTTGCCACCTTTGGCACATGTAAAAAGGAGCTTGGCAAGTCGTGCTAGCATTGTGCTGACACTGTCAGGTCCCTGTCTCCCTGTCAGGAGACAGGCAGGGTCTGTGGTGCATACTGCCGGTATGTGGAGGGCACAGCAAAAGGTCCTGTTTGTATCAGGGCTGGTGGGAATTGCCAGGTTCTTTTAGGATATTTCTTTGAACTTAGAAGGTAAGGAGTCTGGGTGCATCAGTTTCCACCAGTCAACCTCATGATGAAGACCCTGGACCTTGGTACAAAAAATCTAATTTATAAAATTAATTAGATTTTAATCATCACATTTTTTTCATATGTGAGTACTTACAAAGAGATATTTTTATTCACCAAATAAACTCTTCAGAGAGTCAGTCTTTGTATGTAGCACACTTGAGAAACACACGTACTCTGTAAGGAGAGGTGGTGTCATCACGGCAAGGATGTTTTGCTCTAGTTACTCTTAAGGTTTTTACCTCAAGACTTGGTCTTGGATTTGAAGCCTCCTGTTGATCAAGCTGCCACCTCACTAGGATCTTTTTTGCTCAAATGGTCTACACCTCATACTGTGATGCCAAGTTGTGTGGGACCTAGTTGAAAAGCCAGTGACACAGAGTGACATCAAAGCCTGCCAGGTACCAGCTTTGAAAATGCTTTGACCTTAGGTCCAGTCTGACTATTAACAATGGCATTCAATAACTCATCTGGGGTGTCTCATCTTCAAAATTCTTTGTATGCATTAACTAACTTATCCTTGTAACATTTGTCAAGTGAAAGGTATAATAATGGTGGACTAGAATATTAGGGGGTCTGGAAGTCCTTCAAATATTCTCAGTCACCCCAATAATGTCTCCAATCAGAAGTCCCTTCAATGGTACCCAAGTCTTCAATGTATTCCTCTTTCAAAGAAATTGCTCCTTTACTGATTCCAAATTGAAGCCTAAAAAAATGTGGATCTTAACAGGATCCCAAACTGAATATCTGTAAAATACCTACCTACCTTACCAAACTGTAGCGAATTGTTGTGCTCTTCCATCCATTTAAAACAAACAAACGAACAAACAAACTAAAGTGGCCCAACCTAATGGCATTGTGATTAAGATGGCGGGATCCTGCATGGCTGACCATGCGGTTCAAGTCTCAGATCTGTGGCTTGAAAAGGACACCAGGAACATGTGTGAGTGTGTGTGTGACCAGGAACATGTGTGAGTGTGTGTGTGTGTGTGTGTGTGTACCCAAAATTCTGAGAGGAGAAGAGAGGAGAAGAGATTGTGGCAGTCGTTCCCCTTGATATATGCTTTCTTACTTTCCCTCTCTATCTCTGTCTCTTTGAGCTCTATAGCAAATTAAAACAACAGCAACACACCCCAAAACCCCACAACAGTGAATAAAAGACTAAGGTATAATTTATAATACTAATTTACTTTGTTTCAGGACGTGCCTCTGTTTGAATTTTCACAAGTACATGTAGTTGAGTGACCACTATACAATCAAGATACAGAGCAAGTCCATCATGCCCACCAAATCCCCTCTACCACTTTTAGTAACTTTCCCCCTCCTGTTCCCAGTCACAGGCAATTCTTTCCCTATGGTTTTGCCATATAATTGTCATCATATAATATGCAACCTTTTAACTCTAACTTCTTTCAATTAGCAATTTAGCAAAATGCTCCTGAGTTCATTCATGTTGTTGTATGTCATATATATGTGTATATATAGTTACTATTATTTTGTACCAGAAGGCATGTGTGCTCACCAGAAACAGAGTGAGAGAAAGAGAGAGAGAGAAAAAGTGAGAGGAGAGAGAGAAAAAAATCATTCTTAACGGGGCATGGTTGCTTCTCTAGCACAGCTCTTCTTTTTCTCCATCCTTTTAAGATTTTGGACATTCACACATTTGGTGGGATTTTCAAGGCACTGGGGCTGGGACTGGAACCACATAAGTCAGCATTGTGGGATTTGGCTCCCTTAACCCTTAGGCTACTGGGCTGGTCCAGTAGTATATTTTTTATTGCTGAGTAGTGTTTTCTTGTCTGGAGGCACCAGTTGGTTCATCCATCCTGCATATGAAGAACATTTGAATTGTTTCCAATTTTTAGTAAATACAAGCATAACCACTATTCACACATCAGTTTTTCTGTAGACATGAGTTTTTATTTCTCTTGGATAAAGTTATACTTTTAAAGTGGCTTTTCTCTCAGATAAGGACATTAAGGATGGATATGACACATGGAGTAACCCATTGAGGAAATCATTATTGGTCTCTTAGGCATCCTGACACTTAAATTTTTTGAATGGGAACTTCTTTAGATGCTAACTCACTAGATGTCCAGAGAAAAGAAGTTTTGTTTCTGACTGCTTATATGTACTTGATATACTAGTCAGCCTTCAGTTGTTTATCAAGTATTGATTGGATGACCACCATATGTCAGTCATTCTTTAGTCACTGTTCTCAGCAACAGGATGTTTCTCAGCGAATAGAGAATGGAGTAAAATTTAATAACTTTACACACCAGTCTTGCTTATTACAACTACTATTTTATAAAGTTTCTCTTTCTGCGTGTGAGAGCCCTTCTCACAAATCCTTTGTATCTTCTGGCAGGGAATGGTGAATTGCATTCTAATTACTTATTAATTTCTTGGAAGATTTTTTTGTATGCAATAGTCACTGATCTCTCCTATTATGCCCCGAAAATTAGGTAGTGAATTTTGAGCGAAATGGCTGTATGCATGCAGATAGTCAGCAGATGCTTATTGTTATGAGATGAGAGATCATTGGAAGAGCTCTACCAAGAAAATTTTTCTACCATTATCTTGTTAGAAGTGTGTGTGATGCTGTTATTAGATACTTATTGATTTATGTTAAGCATGACTATTTTTAAAATAAAAATCAGATTGTACTTGGGCAGTGAGAGTGTATACTCCAGCTTATCTTAGTTGTGTTAACTAAGAGGTCTGGAATCATGGCAATCCTCTCAAGGAAGCAGCTATGGAAGGAAACAGCAATACAATGGAGAGCTGAGAGGTGGGGTGTGTTGGCAGCAAATTCTGCCTACTTCACAGTTTTGGCTAAGATTGAGCTCTTAGAGGGAAAAAAAAGAATTTTATATCAAATGATCTCTCTATTAATTCCTTGGGTACTTAATTTTATAGACGAATCAAAAGATTAACTGGGCTACTAAGTCACTTCCTTGGTCTTTACTTCATTGAATAATTCTGGGGTCTTAGAAAAAAATAAATAGACTATTTGATCAGCAGAGTTGTCCTATGTATATTAACTCTTTTGGGAAGCAGGAAAAGCTATTATCTAACTAGCCCCTAAGTAAATGTAAAGATATTTGAAATGAGGGGATTCAGAAGCTGAAATGGGACCAGCCGATGGCATAATTTACATCGCTGGATTCTGGTGTAGTTGACCATGGATCGAGCCCTGGACCTGGCAGCCTCAGAGTCATGTCAGGCACGAGTGCTGGTATGCCCAGAACTCTGAGAGGCTAAAGGAGGAAAAGGGAGAGTGGAAGCGCGGAACTGGCTTCCGGAGGGAGCTCCTGGTTTGGAGATGGCTGCTGGGCACCTAGCAGCTGCAGGGCCTCCAGAGCCCAGACCAGTGCAGCCAGGTGCAGGCGGTAGCAGGGGCTGCAGGGGAAGCAGTGCTCAGCCGGGGAACCCAGGCATCGCAGCAAGGTAAAGAAAAAAAGTCAGTCCCAAGCCCAAGAACCTGGATGAACAGAAAATATCATTCTGGCTCGGGAAATTATGAGATGCCGCTGGGAAATGCAAAACCCGATCAGTAACAAGAAGAGGAAAAAGGAGACCTTCGGGAAGGCAATGGAGAAGGAGGCAAAGGGAGCAGACCCAGACATTGCAGTCCCCAAGTTCCAGCAGGCAAAGGGGGAGTCCGACAGGGCTTACGGAGGCCCAGCACGTGCTGTTCCTCAGCAAGAACCTGGCCAGCTGGCCGCCCGAGGTCATGTCCACGAAGGAGAAGTTGAGTGAAAAAAAGCGTTCCAGAGGCGGCGACAGGATCGGGTCCGGCAGAATAAGGAGGAGCTAGCTGCTCTGAGACCCGGTGTAGTTTTGAGGTCGCCCTGCAGCCCAGGGCTGACCGCCACGCCCACGATGAGCACCGGGGACCAGAATGGCTGGCGATCGCTGATGCTGAGGATGCTGTTGAGCCCCAGAGGGTCGCAGCCCCTAACCACCTCGCTGGCCAGACAGCAGATCGTGGAGTAGGAGCGGTATGCGTGCAGTGCAGGCCCACAGGGCACTGAGGAAGCTGGGGCAGCGGTGTGGAGAGCTGGAGGTGATCTGTGAGGGAGAGGCAGGTCCTCACCCTGGATACTGGGCTCCCTTGGGGCTCCCACCCACACTCAGCATGGGACAGTCTCCTGGTCTTGTCTATGGGTCCCTGAAGACTGCTTTTTCATGAGGGGTCATCCAGGGGCCCACATCTTGCTCGGGGCAGGTGCCACGTGTTCCTTGCCTGGAACATAGCCAGCGGCCCTGGTGCCTGAGGTCCTGAGCCTAATGTCACTCAAGCTTCCTTACAAAACAGTGCCCAGGCTGAGACACCACAGAGACACCTTAGGGAGGGCCAATTTCCCTAACCCAGTCCCTAAGTGCCAATAATTACTGAAGCTGATGACTCTGGACTCTGGTGTAGCACCAAACGGCTCTGCTCAGAACCAGCCGGGCAGAATGGGGTGACTGGTCCCTAAAAGCAACAGCTGGGATGAGGCAGGGCAGGCTGGCTACTGAGAGTGATGGGCAGGGCAGGGCAAGTGATGGCCAGGGCATGGCTGCCCAGACACTAAGCGCAATGGCCAGGTGGGGCAGGGCAGGTCAGGGCAGGGCAGGGCAGGCTGGCTACTAAAGTGATGGGCAGAGCAGGGCACTGGATGAATGACAGTGGACAGTTAGCCACTAGAGAGTGAGGGCCAGGGTAGGCTGGTGGCATTCCCTAGACGACCTGGGGAGTTTCAGGCAGTGGGCACTGGAGCAGGTTGGTTACCAGTGGTCCCTGCAGAGGCAGGTGGAGCCCAGGCTGGGCTGAGATGGAGAGAGGGGAGCACACATCAGGAGGAAGGGTAAGGAACGGCTGGCCTGGGCCCTGCTCTTTGAGGGCCTGAATTTCTGGCTGGAGCTGGGGGTGGGAGTGGGGACAGTGCTCAAGGCAGACGGGACCAAGTGCCTACAGCAAGTGTGTGAGGCACCCCTGCCTATGGCCACGCCTTCCCAGCCACTTAGCTGCTCAGCACTGCGCCACAGGGATGCGGGTCTGCAGTAAGCTGGAGAAATCGGTCACAGTCCCCGAGAATGCTGAAGTGGTGGAGTGGCCTGGATTTTTCCTTTGCCTTTTGTGTAACGCTTACTTTTTAATAAAATGGAAAACAAAACAACAACAAAAAAGAGAAGGGAGAAGAAGGGATTGCTGTGTGGCTATCCCCCTTAGGGGGGTGATGTCTCACTTTTGGTCTCTCTGGAGAGCACACTTGACCTATAGCAAAAATCTCTCAAAACAAAAAAAAAAAAAAAAAAAGAAAAAAAGAATAAAAAAAGAAGCTGAACACTGAACATGTGTCTGTTAATGTATACTAAATAATCTAGATTTGCTCCAGACATTGCCAATTAAGATACTTAATTGTTAAAATCATCCGGGTTATGATTATTTGAGTTTTATAACAGCAACACTTGCAAAACTACAAACAGCTGTGTCATTCTCAAAAATGGCCCAGATCCGTCTTGCTATTCAAGACCACCAGAGCTAACATTTGGCTCCAGCGATATGGAAACCTCAAGATGACAAGTAAGGCATTTTCTGGGAACCATCGCTCACTCCTTTTCCTGATGAATTGTCATGCCCTTCTGAGAACGTAACCCATCAGTCCTCTGAAATAGAGGATCAGATAACCAAGTCATGCTCAACTGATTTGCCAGCCGATAAATGATGAACTTTACCAACGCTACCTTCCCACAAGACTTTTGAGAAGAAAACGGTCAGAGTCTGAGATAATAAGGCAACTTTGTGACTTTTAGCATAGTCATGGTTTTCCTAGGCCCACACAGCGATAGTGGTAATTTCCCTGTCTTCATCAGCACCTTACGAGTTCATCTGTAGCTGCGAATGCTTTTATAACAGAAATAATTAGCAAATACCATGGGGATGGAGACACAGTAAATGTTCAATAAACATTAGAGATGAGCCCATAAGGAGGAGAGAGTTATTAAGTGGGTTAAGCAACATTGCTTTTGCAGCCGACCTGAAGTAGCAGTCTCCAAACACATAGCCTGATTAAATAAGATAAAAGCGTACTTGTTCTAATTCACGGAGGGCTTATTATAAAGGTTTTGTATCTCTCTGCTCCCCCTGTGACCCATGAGCAATGCAACTAGGCACCAAAAAGCTAAAGACAGGTGAGTAAAAGGTTGGTAACTGTTGCAGATTACCATGTAGCTGATTATTATAGAAAAAGAGGCTTAAGTAGCAGGAATTCTGTTAGGTGCTGCATATAGGAGTTTTTTGTTTTTGTTTTTGTTTTTGTTTCCTAGAATGGTGAGACTATAGAGTGAGGTGGAAATCTTGTTTGGGCTGTGATAGAATGATAGCATAGTGCTAGAATATACTGCAAGGCAGAAATTTTGTTTGGATTGTGATAGAGTGATACTATAGTGATAGATAGTGAAAGAGATGTAAAAGGCTTTTACCTTCATGTTCTTGGCAGAGATTCTGTCAATAGAGACTGTAGAAGTGAACTTCAGGGGATGTGTTATTTTGATTTTCCTTATCTGGAGTTATGATCATGTTGATAATAGTAGTAGTAGCAGTAGTAGTGATAATAATAATATTAGCCATAATAAGCGTTAATGTTTGAGCATTAACAATGTGGTGGGGTGCTGTCATAATTGCTTACCATCTATTATTTAATTTAATGCCTATAATCAACTTTTCAGATAACTACTCCTATTACAATGAGGAAGTTATGCCTTAGAGTTAAACCAATTGCCCAAGGCCTCACAGCTTGTTAGATGTGGAGATGTGAACTGGATTTTAGAGTTGGACTGTGTGAGTTCAGGTAGGAATTTTCAGGTTCAAATAAATACAGTGTAAAAATAGCCAAAAAATAACATTGTGATTCATACTTCTCTCTAAATGTCTTTGTTTTATTTTTATTTCAACCCTTTTGATCAGGGATTTGAAAACTGGTTTAGGAGCCAAATATGGCCTGCTACCCGTTGTCCTAAGGACTGTGAGCTAAGCAAGGACTGCAAGCTAAGAATGGATTGTATGTTTTTTAGTCATTGGAGAAAAATTAAAAGACTATTTTGAGACACATGAAAATGGTATGAAATTCACATTTTGGTGTCCATAAATAAAGTTTTATTGGAACACAGCCAGGGCCATTAATTTAAACATTGTCCATACCTGGTTGTGGGCTACAACAGCAGAGTTTAGTAGTTGTGACCTGACCTACATGGCATGCAAAACCTGAAACCTTTCCATTTTGTCCCTTTAGAGACAAAGCTTGCCAACCTCTGCTTTTGATTATTCATAGTAAAGGGGTCAAGAACGAAGACTTTGAAGTCAGACTGCAGGGTTTGTGTTCTGTCCCCCCTCACTTGCTATGAAAGCTGAGGAAGGGTTAACTCTCTATACCTCAGTTTCCACATCTGTAAAATGGTGAAACTGGAGCCGACCTCAAAGGTTATAGTAAGGGTATTAGATGAGATCATCTATGAAAAAAGTTTGGAAAATTCCTGGCACATGGTTAGGGCTCAGACACAGGTTGACTGTTACTGTCCTTACCATGCTGGTAAGTTTGCTCTGTGACAGGTGCTAATTGCTCTTGTTAACATCTCATATCTCTATCACTGACTAACTCAATTAAGAAAGGTGAGTCTGTCCTTGACCTAAATTATTTCTTCCCTTATAAGAACTGGACTCCTGCTGGGCACAGGTAACAAGTCCACACCCCTATCTCCTCAAGCATAGCTGGTTCTATTATCAGTGTCATCTGCCTTGGGCTCCCATGGCCTGTGTAACTGTTTGGGTGGGTGTGGGAAAAACCCTGTGGACTTGGAGACTTAAGCATGACGTGGTAAGTGTTTTCATGATCCCTAATGCCTAGGAGGCTTAGAAGGCTTAGTTTGGAACTACAAATAATACTGAAGGAAACAGGCTGTCTTATGAGTGAGTAGAGTTGGCAGCCACGTCTATGAGGTGACTGCAGGGCTCCGTCACTGGATAGATGGTGTTAACTCTACGGACTTTCATTCTGTCTTCAGGGACTTGTGCCTTTCATGGTGAAGACCAGCGTAATGGGGTGGGAGGTTGGGAGCACCAAGAAAAAGAGTGGGACACAGCACCCAAATCCAGCTTTACAGGGGCTGGCTCCAATTTCAATCATGATGTCAGCGTGACATGAAGGGAATGTAATGTCAGTATTGAAGAGGATTTCCGCTTCCTTGGAACTACAGAGACAGACTATAGAGAGTGTAATGGATCTGACCACTAGGCAGATTTAAGACCTGATGTAAGTATATATAAATGAATTGTTACCCACTAACTGGTCACTGTAATGAGACTTGCATGATCACAAAGCAATGGTGACTCATTCTAGTCCATTACTCAAAATCCACACACATCTTTATTTAGTATTTTACTCCACCTTTTTTTTTGATTTTTTGTTTTGTTTCTTAGAGAAATTTCAAGAAATTGCACTAGAATTGAATTGGCAGACTTAGGTTCACAGGTTTTAACTTCGGATTCAATTACTGACCTTCGAGATGATTATATAAATTTTGAGATTGGTAGTTTACCTCTCCATAATTTTTAAGCAGAAAAGAGAATGCATTTGGAAGCATCATGGTTAAATGCATGAATTTCAGGTTCAAAATCAGTTTATTCAATTCATATCTGTACTACCTTGAATCAAGAAATTCATCTTTCCATGTCTCAGTTTTCCCACCTGTAAAATAGTCATATTGGTCATTCTTCCCTCATAAAGTTGATGCAGCTATTAATGGGCTGGCTATTTATTTTATTTATTTATTTATTTATTTATTTATTTGAGAGGTCTTTGCTATAGGGCACATGTGCTTGACAGACAGACAGAGAGAGACAGAGAGACAGAAAGTGAGAAATAACCCTCCAGGTGGGATGGCCATACCGTAATCCCTTCTCCTCTATTCTCTCTGGATCATGGGCATGCACACACATGCGTCCGGCATGAGTTTAAGCTACCAGGTCCGGGACTTGAACCACAGTCGACTACATGGGATTCCAGAGACACAGCCATTACACCAACTGCTGGTCCTTCATGATCCTGAATCAATAAATTCACCTTTCTATGTCTCAGTTTTCCTATCTACAAAATAGTCATATTGGTTATACCTCCCTCATAAAGTTGATGTAACTATCAATGAGCTGGCTAATTTAGGTAGACCGTTTAGAGTGGTATATGACTATCAGGCTGTTTACTATCATTTCTATTATTACTTGCTTGGGAAGTAACTCTTCTCAGCATTGAAAATATTATACAGTGAATCCCTTAGCTGTCCCCTGAGATAGATATGATTTCAATAGAAGGACTGAATCATGGCTCTAGGTTTAATAACTCGCTTAAGGTCACACAACTGATAAGTGAGGGGGCAGGTATTCAAACCATTCTTACTGACTGCAGAGCCCATGCACTTTCTGTAAGTACACTTCTAGTTCTAAGATTCATTGATTCCATAGCTGGGCTAGGTTTAAAAATGCAAGTTAGATAAATTAATTTGAATAATTAATAAGGTAACATACTAGCATTTGAATATTTTCATGTGAAGTATCTGCCCTGCATTCTCCTTCCTAAGGAGTTAAAATGTGAAGTCAAATAACATATGCCTTATAAGGTCAAGCTACAAGACTTTTAGGACAAGGCTCTGAGGTGTTTTTTCTTTCTGCCAGGCACAGAATAGGAAAGCTATAGACATTTTCTTTCTTATCTCTCTTTAGTGAGTGCCAAGTAAGTGAACCTTATATGAGCTTGTAACTCAGAGTGAGTATGTGACTACGTGGAACGTGTGATTTTGTGTTGGTGGAGATGGGAGTGGGAAAAAGGGAAAATATAATTAATTGTTACCAGAGGGAAAAGTTGAACTGGGTGGAGGTTTAGAATGATTCACCTGGATCTTTGACTCAAGCAACTTAATGAGTTTCTGCAACACCTTCTGATAAAAGTTTGGCCAAGGAGAAAGCATTTTGCCCAGGGTGTAACCACCCCAAAACTTGATTACTGTTTAGAAGCAGTGACTGCCATTTTGCAAAATGATGATTCAAAGATTGAAAAGTAAAGGGGAAAGGCTCACCTCACCTGACCGACTGGTGGTGTAGGATGTCACACAGCATGTACTCTTGCTGATAAACCTATCAAGAATAAAAAAGAATAATTTAAAAACCCCAGAGGCTTACCTATGTTCTAAATGTGAGACGAAACAGCCCAGAAGGATAGAAAAAGAGATCAAAGCAGGAGAAACAAAAACTTAATTAGAAAATCATCCAAACCAAATAAGTAAACATGGACGTTGGCAATAATGGAATTACCTTTCTGTGAAAATCATGGATTCCACAAACATCTGGGAGTTCCTAAAAAGATGTTTTTCATCCCTCTGCATCTTGCTGTATGTGTGATACCTACTTAGTAAACTGAGTTTGGGAGATAACTCCTGTCATTAATTTTTTATTTTTTTTTTTGAGAGGTTTTTTGCTATAGGGCGCGTGCGCTCGCCAGACAGACAGAGAGAGACATAGAGACAGAAAGCGAGAAATCACTCCCCCAGGGGGGATGGTCACGCTGCAATCCCTTCTCCTCCATTCTCCTCTCGGGATCTTGGGCACGCACGCACACGCGCCCGGCGTGAGTTTTAAGCCACCGGGTCCGGGACGTGAACCATGGTCGACTACGTGGGAATCCAGCGACATAGCCATTACGCTAACTGCTGGTTCCCTGTCATTAATTTTTAAGATGACTTTTTTCCTTTCCTGTTAAAAGATATTTATTCCTTCCTAGAGACAGAAAGAGGGCCAGCTAGTGGCATGGTTGTTGGGGTGGCTGGAACCCACATGGTTGGCTACACGGTTCAAGTTCTGGACAGGTAGCTTGAGAGACAAACCAGGCATATGGGCGTTCATGCCCCAAATCCTGAAAGAATGGCCAAGTGGAGGAGAAGGGATTGTGATATGACCATCTCCCATGGGGAGTGCTTTTCACCTTTCCCTCTCTCTCGCTTTCTGGTGAGTATATGCACACTCTAACAAACGTTTAAAAACGACAGCGGCAGAGAGAAAGTGAGAGAGAGGCACTCCGAAAAGGGTGTTCACGTTAGCGTCCCATCGCCAGCCTTACCCAGCGAGCTCGCAGGCATGCGCATGCGCCTGGAGTACACAGGAAGCCCTTGGGCTGCAAATCCGGGACTTTCCCATATGGCCTCAACATCGTCTACAGAACATTGTGTTACTGCTACACCACTGTGGCTAGCCTTCAGCTAATTTTTTAGAAGTGCAGTTTTATTTGGTAAATGTCCAAAAGAGTAAAACAGAATAGTCCTATTTGCTGAAGGTGTCGTTCTAAAGCAAAACAATTATGTCAAGCTTTTTCTTAAAAAGTTGTAATTGTTCCTGAGTGCAAAAAAGAGTGCAGGCTTATTAGCATGATGTACAAATGATTTCACAACCTGGTGATAGGTGGTTCTTTTGCTTTATATCTTTCTTATGGTTATGTATTTATTTCTTCTATTAACGAGAGACAGCAACACTCCCAACAGAACGTTTATGCTGTGATCCACCCCTCAGGCTCAGCCAGTCCCAGATTATGGGTGCATGTACATCCAGAATACTCAGGGGGGTCTTCAGATATGAACCCAAAACCTTCCCAGGTGGTTCAGTCTCAAAGAGCAACACGTTTTACCACTGCATTGCTATCTGCTCCTCTTAGGTCCCCATCTCATTTTTATGTTAATCACTCCTTTCTGGGAATTCTAACTGTACTGAAATATGCCCTTTCTAGGTCACCATAGTGTCTATAGGTTTTTTGGTCTCTACCTCTATAACATTCCTCTGCTTGAAATGTATGTCTCCATTTTTTCCACTTAAGAAGCTTCTATTTTTCATCAGGAGGCAGATCCTGACCCTTTCAAAAACTTTTTGTTCCAGTTTGCATCTATCTTCCTATTTCCATTTAATAATTATGTCCAAAAACATACATAACAGTATAAAGATATAAATTTATTTAACCTTTTTTCTAATATTTAGGGAGCTTGTACTTTTTCCCCCCTCTTATAAATATATGATAGTAATTACCCTCACACTTAAATCCCTCTGAGTTTTGCTGATACTTTTTTAGGACAAATTTTTAAAAGTAAAATGACTGGATTAGAGAGTTTTAATACTTTCATGCCCTTGGTACATATACCAAGTGGCTTTTTATAAAGGTTGATCCGATTACGTGTCTACAAGTAATGCGAGTGATCAGAGTGCTTGTTTAGATAGATATATCTCAATTCTGGGTCTCATTCAAAAAAAAAAAAAGAGTGAGTGAGAGAAAGAGAAACATTTTGCTATTTTATAAATAAAAGTAAAATGCTGTTTATATTTATTATTTATCTGATATTTATGTGTTTATTAGTTTGCTTATTAAGACAAAGTTATTTTTCTATGACTAATGGATACTTATATTCCTTCTTTTACAAATTGGCATTTCTGGCCATTTGCCCATTTCCCATTGCACATTGTATACTACTCCATTGTAGCACTCAAATAAAAATAAAACCTCTATTGAGCTCTTATTATATTCCAGATATTTTGCATTGATTGTCTCTTTTTATAAAGCCATTAAGTAAGTACCATTACTTACACCATTTTAAAGAACAACTAGTTTATGCACAGAGAAGTTACATAATTGTGTAGGATCATAAAGTCAGTAAAAAGTGTGGAAGTGATATGAATTGTACTATCCTGATTCAATAACCTTCACTCTTAACAAATACCTTGAGTAGTTTCATTTATCACTTTTTTTTTTTTTTTGGAGAGGTTTTTTCGCTTTATGGCGCGTGCGCTCGCCAGACAGACAGAGAGAGACATAGAGACAGAAAGCGAGAAATCACCCCCCAGGGGGGATGGTCACGCCGCAATCCCTTCTCCTCCATTCTCCTCTTGGGATCTTGGGCACGCATGCACACGCGCCCGGCATGAGTTGTAAGCCACCGGGTCCGAGACGCGAACCGCGGTCGACTACGTGGGAGTCCAGCGACATAGCCATTACGCTAACTGCTGGTTCCCTTTTTTTTTTTTTTTTTTTTTTTCATTTATCACTTTTTTAAAGAAGATTTTTTTTGCCATAGAGTGTGTGTGCTCATCAGAGAGAGACAGAGACAGAGAGAGGGGAAGTGAGAAAACATCCCCCATTGGGAACAGCCACACCACAATCCCTTCTCCTCCATTATTCTCCAGGGATTTGGGGCACTGACGCATACATGTTGGCATGATTTTCAAGCCTCTGGGTCCAGGACTTGAACTATGGTCAGCCACGTGGGAGTTCAGCCTTAACCACCACTCCGAATCCTGTCCTCCATTTGTCACTTTTTAAAAGTGAGGTTTGTTCAGATATTATGAATATTTAGAAAAATTTGTCCTATTTAGGCATATAGCTCTAGGCACTTTGACAGTATACTATAATCAATAAATGAAACAGTCTGTTACTCACCCCAACAATCAAGCCTCTTTCCATCATCCCATCCCTTACAACCACTAATCTATTTTCTGTTAATATAGTTTTGACTATTCCAGGAGGAATTGTACAGTGTGTGGCTTTGTGAGGCTGCCTTCTTTTACCCAGTCTTGTGTTCTGGAAGTTCTTTATGTGTTCTCTGTTCTGGTAGTTGGTTTCTTTTCATTGCTCTGCAGTATTCCATTGTATGGTAGCAACTTATTTATTTTTTTTGCTGTGTCTTTCTTTTTAAGTTTACATTTGTTATTATACCATGCATTTTGAGGGTATTGATGGTGTCCTGGTCATCTATATGATCTTAAAACTGCACTTGACTCACAGTTTGTGGTTCATAGACTTCCACCATAGAAATGAAGAAGTAAAGAATCATGCTAACAATGAACAGTTTCATTAGTAGTAAATCAATTAAAGTAACTCAAGTTTATGGTATCTTCATATGCCAATTAACCTAGAAAACAAAGAAACAATTTTAGAAAATTACTGGGGGCTGGGACGCAGGGTAAGTATATTCATATATGACTACCAATGGTAACACTTAGAAATTGATTGAATTTTGGTGATTGCAAATCTGAAATGATGTAACATGAGTTACACATTTTTTGAGCCTAGATCTATCATTTATTTAATTGTTAGGCTTGTATATGAAAGAAAAATTTGAGTGAACATATCCATAACAAAACTATCTGTAAGACCCTCACATTTCAAGCTGCCCAAACACTCTCGAATTAGGAGATATGTAAGATAACTATTGGGTTGTCAGAAAAGTCACGATGCATTTTTTTTCTTTTTCTGAGAACACTTATTTATTTTTAAATTTTAAGAAATATTTTATTTTAATTTCTTTGATACATTCAATCGCCATCCATCACTTCACTTGTAAGGTGAATTCGCCAGCATCAATACACGTCACATCAGTCTAGCTGAGGATACTAAACACGTTATCATCAACAGGTAATGATCTATTCCTGTGTCTCATAAATGTCTTGTTCTCTTTTTCCTTAATATCTTTCCTCACACTCTCTCTCTTCTCCCACCCTTTTCCCACGTTGTATCTAGTATCCATAAACATTTTCTATGCTTCTATATGTTTTTCTAAGGAAAAATGTATCATGACTTTTCTGAGAAACCAATACAACATTGCTGCATAAATAAATACCATGAAGACTAAAAATGAGAAGAATCTGGCTGTTATGCAAACATATGAACATAAGGGAGATCAAAGAGATTTAGTATTGGTTAAGGTTCTACTAATTTTTATAAAAATTTGTCAATACTTCAGTTTGTAATTAAAATTTTCTTTGGAAAAGTTATTTATCCAGGTCATGTACACACGTGCACATGCACACATATAAATTTTTACCAGTTGTATAATTACTAACATATTGTTACTAAGATAAAAAGAAATCTTTGGTGGCAGTTGTAGTTACTCAATAGAGTGATAATTCTATTGTTATGTAGCCAGTAACGTTGAAATGAAAGGACATTTAGAACACAGAGCACATGGTCTGATATTGTGGTTGAAGCAGTGACTACTTATATACGTACTATCAAGATAAAATGGAACTGACTTTACAAATTGTTTAGATTGCCCCTTATCTACTTAGTCCATCTTTCCTCATGTATATCTGTCCTTTAATCATGGAACATTTCACGTAGAATTGTTCAAAGAAATTAATTAAATATGTTTTTAAAATATGGTAGTTTTATTTTTAAAAAAGGATAATATGTATATGTAATGTACTTTCTTTGAGAGGTTTTATGCCTGGCTGAATATTCATTTTCTGTTTGATTCTAGGTTTTTCCCATTTTTGGAGGACTGTGCTAGAGTATTTGCCAGTTTAATTCCTTCTCTGTAGGGAGCATTGGAATAGCACCGAGGGAAATTCGTGTTGAAGCTACAGGCTGTGTGAAAGTGAAACTAAGATATCTGGTGCTCTGGCTCTATGGTTTCTATCTCCTTTCATTTAAAACATGTTTCAAATCTATTAAAGAGATTGTCTACCGTAGTAAGTCAATTTTGTCTCTTATGGATTGACAGATTAGTCATTTGTTGATTAGTACTTTTATGTATTTATTTTCTTATATGAAGCAGGTAGGAATCTTACAGTCCTAACAGATGAAAAAACTAAAGTGGGGCTGGCAGGTGGCATGGTGGCTAAAGGCGCTGGATTCCCACATGGCCGACCATGGTTTGAGTCCTGGACCTGGCGGCTTGCTTTCTCTCTCTCTCCCTCTGTCCTTCTCTGGTCAAATTGAAATAAACAAATTAATAAATAAAGTTAAAAATAAAATAATTCTTTGGAAAAAAAAAAAAAAGTTTGTCAGGCCAGCCAGTGGCATGATAGTGAAGGCAGCCAGGTCCGATTTAAGTGCTTCAAGCTCAAAAACATTCCAGGCACTTGTGTGTGCATGCCCAAAATCCCAAGAGGAGAGTGATTGAAGAAGGAGGGATTGTGGCATAACTATCTCCCACAGGGGTTGCTTTATCTCTTTCTCTCTCTCTTTCCTCTGTCTCTGGCGTCCACATGCCCTCTGGAAAAAATGTTAAAAAAAAACAATTTGTCTGGGACTGGCAGATGGCGTGGTGGCTAAGGGCGTTGGACTCTCACATGGCCGACCATGGTTCACGTCCTGAACCTGGTGGCTTGCTTTCTCACTTTCCATCTCTCTTACTCTCTCTCATTCTTTACCTCTCTAGTCAAATTAAAATGAATAAATAAAATTATATAAAATAATTATTTAAAAAAAACCCGATTTGTCAGCTGGCCTCATAGTGCAGTGGTCAGACCCTGAGCATAGGGAGCTGGATTCCACATGGTTAACTAGAAGTCAAGACATATGGCTCTGGAAGTTTGGATGACATGGTGTGTGTGTGTGTGTGTGTGTGTGTGTGTGCATGCCCCAAATCCTGACAAGATGGAAAAATGGAGGAAAAAGGATCTCAGAATGATTACACTCCATTGGAAAGTGTTCTCTCTCTCTCTCTCTTGCTATCTCTCTTTCGCTCTCTCCCTTGCAAACATACACATCCTCTGGCAATAATAATAATAATAAAACCTTTCCAATATAAAAGAAGGAACCTTTGATTAGGGAGAAAGCATGGTCTTAAAGTCATGGTTGGCTGTTGGTAGGACACATTCTGCTTTGCCTTTCTATCAATAAACACTCCAGATCTTTACTAAATCGAACAGCCCTCATTATGAGAATGAAGGAAGAAAAATGAATTATGATGAACCATGATTCATTCATACATGTTTGGAATGTGAAAATTGGAAGGGATGATGGCATATCCTAAATAACCTTCATGAGCATCATCTGGCTGCTGGTTTAGGTAGAAGACAATCAGAGATAACTGAAGAGTTAAGAGGTGTATTGCTTCTCCCTGGAGTTTAAAGTTGATGTTAGGAGATAACATGTTCACATGCTCACATCACACTATTTAGATAGAATATTACAAAAAGTGTTAAATGAAACACATTCGTTTAATAAATATATTCAAAATAGATGTAGAGTAAGGACTGACCACAGGAAGATTTTCTGAAATAAACATGATTCATAATATCTAACAGAGTAAGTAGGCTATTTTAGGATGAAGAAAACTATGTACAGAGAAAAGAGAGTAAGTTCTCCTTTTTATTTATCGAAATCATATTACGGGGACTGGCAGGTGGCATGGTGGTTGAGGTGCTGGACTCTCACATGGTTGACCACAGTTCAAGAGTTGGACCCGGAGACTTGTTCTCTCTCTCTCTCTTTCTCTCATCAAATTAAAAAATAATAAATAAAATTAAATAAATAAATACTTTTTCAGAAAAAAAAAAAGAAATTATTTTACATGCCAGACACCATGGCTGGTGCTTAGGGAGACAAGCTGGTAAAAAAAATGGTCCTGGTCTGAAGGAGGTTTCCAGCTACTGGGTGTGTAGACAAGTGGAAAGAAGTTACAAGAGAGTGAGGGGATGTTCATTTGGGCTAAATGTAGGGTGGAAATGAATTATTTTGGGGCAGCTAGTTAACAAGTAAACTTCAAAAAGGCATTGACATCTAGGTTGTGACTCAAAAGAAGGAAAAGGATGAGCTGGGTAAGGGCTGCCTTGTGGAAGAGTTTAGATACAGGGTTCATTTTACATCCCCTTTACCGGGGGAACTGGGGAGCCACTGAAAGATCCTAAGCCAGGGATTGATAGGATTAAGTTTGCATCTTAAGGCGAAAAAAAGTAGATTGGAGGGAGGCATGGGGTGGACATGGAGATGCAGGAATGTGCATAAACTTGATAAGACGGAAAGAAGGCTAAATGAGCAGGAACTAGTAAGGCTTGAGAAAGAGAGAGGCCAAGGATGACTCTCTGGTCTTGGCCAGTGGATGGATGGTTGTGTGTATCCAGAGATAATGTGAAAAGAGTTGTAGGTTTCAGGATGGGAAGGGTGAGAGAGGAAGAGACCATAAATCTCGTTCTGATTATCTTAAATTTGAGATTCTTGTGGAACATCCAAGTAGAGTTGTCTCAAGGGAAGTTAGCAATACGGAAATTGTGAAGATCTGAGCCTATTACAAAAGGGCATGGATTTGAGGATGATGAAAAAAGTAAAGGAAGATTTCTAAGAGATATGTAGCCAAACTATGAGTTCAGGGATGCCCTTTATGCAAATTTAGGGTTCCTGGAATTATACAGAGGAGTAATTGGATATTTTAGCATGTTGCTTTATATTAATTTCTAAGATTCACAACTTTTCCATAGATAAAAATAATATATATTTCAAATTTGCTAAAATTAAATTTTTAGCATTCTCACCACAAAAATGATAAATTGGTGAGATAATGGATATGTTAATCAGATCAACTGAATCTTTCTATAATGTGTACCCAGATCAAAATATCACACTGTATTCTGTAACTATACACACAATTATTATTTGTTAATCAAAAATAAAAATAAAAGTAGACCATTCTTTAATGATGCTTAAAGGAAAGTTTAGAAAGTATTCATGGTATTATGCTTAAAGGTACCAATGAACACAGTGAAGATATGTCATTTTGATACTGTCATTATTGTTACTTCAACTATTTACTTTTAGGTAAATTCAGACTTTCATCTTCAAGGTGAAGATAAAAGTCTTATTCATAGCACTATTTAAAATTGATCATCATGAACCTTCAAACTATCACCAGTCTTGATTAGGAGTCCTTTACTACATTTGTTATGGGATTTCTAAAAGTACTGCTTCATTTGCCCAATATTAATCACTTTTATTTGTAAGGTACCTCACTTTGTATAAATACTTTCAAAGACATTACATTATTCGACTTTTGCAGTAATCTAATGAAATAAGTAAAGGAGTCATTCTTTCCATATTATAGATGAGAAAACTGAGGTCAATGAGAGTAAAATGACTTGTCCAAGATAAGCCACTATATATTAAGTGGCAGATTTGGAAATCTATATAAGGAATTTGGCCCACAAATATGATTATAATTTTTACAGTTATTTCCTAACAACCCATCATTTTATTTTGGATTCAGATGAAATGACTTAACTAGATCATTTAATTGATTAGCTAATTAAGATGAACTAGTATTTAGACATTGGTCATTTGCAAGGCATTGTGTAAGGCACTGGAAAGATATATGGGGAAATACACAACAACTTTGGGAATTGAAAATCTCCTTGAGTCATATAAAATAAAAATGCATGGTTCATTGAATATATTGGGTTATTGGAAAAGTCATAATGCATTTTTGCATAGAAAAACAGAAAAATATGTAATGACTTTTCTGATAACCCAATAGTAATAGAGTCTCAAAATGAGAGCAATAATCTAAGTGATCTTGGATTAGGTAGGGAATGGGTGACCAGCATTCCAGGGATTTCAGGAAAAAGTCATTTACAAAAACTTCTGGGGTGGAGGGGTGGGAGGAGGGGGACAGGAAAAGCATGGCTTGAATTTAATCTAGGAGATAATCAGAGAAAAAAAATGGAAGTATTTCAAGCCAGGACACAATGACAAAGAGAAGGGAGGGTCCAGATATGCTTGGCAGTGAGTAGACCAAATTGTCTGGAATAGATGATTTATGCAATGAAACCATGTCAAAAATTCTGTAAAGGTAAAGTGGAGAGATGTTGGAGGGCTTAGAAATATCAGTCTAAGGGAATCAGTGAACTTCTTTTTTGTTTTTCACCTGAATGATTTTATCAGGTTAGTTCTGTTGTTGTTTGGTTGGTTTTGGTTTTTGCCATAGGGCATGTACACTCTTGGAGAGAGACAGTGAGATGGAAAGTGAGAAATCATCCTCCCAGGGAGGAATTTCCACTCCATAATCCCTTCTCCCCCATTCTCTTCCTGGGATTTTGAGTACTCATGCACACACGTCCAGCATGAATTTCAAGCTGCCAAACCTGGGACTTGAACAGCAGTCAGTCATGTGGAAATCCAGTACCTTAATCACTATGCCACCTGTTGGTTTCTATCAGGTTTTATTTTATTTTATTTTTTAATAACATAGTTAATGGAAAATTTCTGAAATGTCACTGAGTTAATTGATTCATGTATTAAAGATTGATCACTTTTTTTTTTTTTTTTGGTCCACCTTTCTAATCAAAGTTAGAGAAATCCTTCTGGCTCAATGGAAGATCAACTGCGTATGAGTAATAAAAGTTTTATTCAGAACTTATCTGCAATTTCTACTAAATTTCTGAAGTTTTTCCAATGCCATTTGCTGAAGACTTTTGGAAAATGTTTTATCCGCTAGTGGACACACACCCTTGGGGCTTCTCTTGGGACTTTCCTGAGAATTTCCTTGAGATTTGTTCTCATTACATTCACTGGATCAAGGACTAACACCTTGAAAAGGGCAACTTTTTCTAATACAAAAAGCAAATGTCAAATGCTCACAAAAAGAAAATGTAGCCAGTCCTTGGCATATAGTTACAAGAAGATGATCACATCAGGCATTTAAAGTTACTTGTTTAAAATACACACCCATCCACAACCATACCCACATACACACACACACATATGTACCCTTCCCCTCAGTGCTTAAGGAAACAAGAGCTGAGGCTATTTTAAAGCTTATCAAAACCACCATCGGGAAAAATGACAAAAAAATACTGTATGTTTACTGATAGCTCTAGTCTCTACTAATACTTGACAAATTATATAGCCAGTAGACAACTTTGGGTTATCTCGTAGAGATATCAACCATATTACAACATTGGAGATGGCTTAGTATGAACAGTGACAAGAAGCTAAAAGCTTTTGTAGTGACATTTGATTATGTAATATTCAGGGTGTGCCAAAAACTTCTAATCAGGATGAGTGAGCAATGAAAAGGAAAATGCATTACCTGCCTAGCATAGACTCTGAGATATCTATCAGGAAATAGATTTTATGGGCTCCTAGGAGCTCTTGGGTTCTTCTTTGAAAGGATAATACTTCCTAACTAGACAAAGGCTCACTCTTACTTGGTGAACTGAGCCAGATGCTATTTTGCAAGTAGACTGAAGCCAACATATGTACAAATGGCTAATTCTTTTGATTCCGTGGAAGAAATCATCTCTACTTATAGGACACAATGCGGACCCTTCAGAAGGATAGACTTCTCTCCTTGTCCTGCTAGACATGAGCAAGAGCACTTGTAGCTCTAGTAGCCAGAGATGTCTACCTGGGATCATGAGGCTAACCAAACTTCAGATGAAATTGATGCTATGGAGAGAAGAGACAGAAAGAGACCCAATTATGGTTGACATTCATCATACTGTCTGGAGCCCTCCTTTCACTTTTGGATTTCCAGTTATGTGAAACAGTCTCAATTCTCTTGTTATTTAGGCAAGTTTGTGATAGGCCTTTCTACTACTTGCTCTGAAAACATCATGGCAGATATTCTTAATGGTGTTAGAAGAGTATAAGGAAGGTGTGTTCACTTGTTTTGTCTTTTTTCCCCAAGCTTCTATGGATAGATACAGTGCAGGAATGATCTTAACTATATTAGTAAAAATATCAGAGTGGCAAGGCATTGGTCTAGGAGGTAGGTACCTAGATTTCAGTCCTGGTCTTGGCATATTTATCAGTCCTGATGTTATTTCAGTCCTAAGTGACATGGACAAAGCTTTTAAGGTCACTGTCTTTCTTTTCTCTTTTAAATGGGCTTAACAATACCTGCCCACCTATGTTATAGTGTTTCTGTATGAGTAAAATAGGATTATGTATGTGAAACTTCTTCTAAGACTGCATGCCCAATGTAAGATATGTTAAGTGCTAATCAATACATTCCTATGTGACAGGCTGCTTCTTCTTCTTCTTCTTCTGCTTCTTCTGCTTCTTCTGCTGCTTCTTCTTCTTCTTTTAAAGATAGGGTCTTCCTTCTGAAGAGCGTATATGTGTCCTGGAAATGAAAATGATCTCTTTCATGAAAACAGAAGTATTTTCCATGTGTACATATGGGTGCCTCTTTAACTCAGCTTACTTATGAAACAGATCCACTAAGTAATAGTGAAAATGATGTTCAGAGAAGTTAAAACACCTTGCTTAAAGTTGCCTATCTGGCAGATGGCTGAAGCAGGATTCAAACCTTATTCTGGTCTGCTTGAGTCTTAACTCCTAAACCTATTATTTTCTAGGTTGGAAAAGAAGCCAGGTGATATGAGGGCCAAGCAAAAAGATCACCCCTACTGAAGTGTAGATGTGAGTGTGGCAGGAGTTTACAGTTGAACTCATGCAGGATGGCTCTGCTATAGTCAGTGTTGGCACCTGGCTCGATGCTCTCTATCCCCATATTAACTTCTCTATTGGATGCCAAGAGCCATTCTGGGTAGCCTGACCACATTCATCAGTGTGCCAGAGAGGTCCAAGCCAGGAGAGATGAAAGAGAACCAGCAAATCTGGGGAAAGGCCTAAACAACAGTCAATGCCATTTTGTCCATATGAAAAGTGACCAGAAAATTCACAATTCTCAAGCCTACAAAATACCAATCATAATTTTTGATAGAAATAATTCTAAAATTTGTCACTACCTTGAGTTTATTAAATATAATCAGAAGGGGACTTTTAGACAGCTATCCTCCTACCCTTGAGCCTCCCAGTTGGGACTGCAGGTGTGTACCTTCGTGCCCTGCTCCCTTTTAGACAGAATCTCACCATGTCACCATTCTCCTAGTTCAGCTTCACATCTGGGACTGAAGGTGTGCACTGCCATGCCCCACTCTTTTACAGACAGGGTTCATCCTACTATGCTCCTGCCTCAGCCTCCCTGAGTCAGTAGGACAAATGCATCTCACCAGGCTTTCTTTAGGTTGGACCAGGAATTGAACCTGGACCTCCCATGTGGTCTCAATTGGTGGAGCACAATGTTTATTATCATGTACCATGGTGGCTGGACCTCAGAAGTTTTTCATGACTTAGTTATAGTTGTACAGGTATACTTTCTTCTGTGACAATAATTGTTTCCTCTGTCTTTCGCTAATGTCAGGCTGTTTGTACTCATTCTGGCCCACAACATATTTTTCTTCCAAAATTATTTCTCTTCCCTTTTTTGGGTGTTTAATTTGCTATAGTCTGAGAAATCAGATAAACAAGGCCATTAGGATTGCGTGTAAAATAGAAAGCAGTCAAGCCCAGCAGTGTGCTGAATGAGCTTTGGTAAATAAGATCTGATGAGGACTCTTTGTAGCTGCAAAGATTTTGAAAGGTTGCATTATTAGCTGCATTCCATATCGTAGAGTTTTCCAGAATACTGATTGAAAGTATTCGTTAGGGCACCTCATCTAACCCTCTAATCTTCTACAAGAGGAAACTGTGATTCAGAGCTAGTAACAATGGCTAATATTTATTGAGTACTTAAGATAAATACAAACAATACTTAATACTCATTATCTTATTTGCCCCTCACAACAGCTCTATGAACTATAAACTATTATTATCCTCATTTTACAGGTGATAAAACAGGTACAAGAAGGTTAAGTAACTTGCCCAAAGTTACGCAGCTATTAAATGATTGAGAAAGGATTCAAATTGACACAGCCTGGCCAAGTGGGGCCCTTGTAACCACTGCGGGCAACTGGAAGTGACCCGCCTGAGGCCAATCAGGAAATCGGTGAAAGGTGAAGATGAGAATTCAGGCTACCTGGTATCAGCTCCAGTGTTGTAAACTTGTACCTTGATGTCTAAATCCATTGTGTGGATTTAGAACACATATACAACTGAACACATACGCATTTCTGCTGATTTACAAATTTGTCCAAAATTATTTTCAAGCCACCTTTCACTGTCTCATAGTGCCTTATAATAATTTTAGTATCAGTGTGTGTGTAGTTTGATGGGATGGGGTTTTGAGCTATTTGGGATTCTGTACTTTTTTTTTTTTTTTAAGTTTGTTGATTTCTACCATGTGAGAGAAAGAAGGAGGCACTCCAACAGAGTTTCATACTGTGATACAGCTCCAGTCTCAGCCAGCCAGTATGATGGGCACGTGAATGCAAACTTGGAACCTCCCCATGTGACTTTACTATTGTGGAGTTCTGCGGTACTACTGTGCCACCACGGATGGCTGGATTTGGGTATTTTGCAGAATTACCCTGAGGTTCATCATCAGTGAATATTTTTAAAAGAAGAATATCTGGAGAAATTCTGAGCATTAATTTTATAATAAGAGACAAAAATCAATATGTAAAAGTTTTTTTTTTCTTTTTCTTTTCTTTCTTTCTTTCTTTTTTTTTTTTTGGAGAAGTTTTTGCTATAGGGTGCGTGCGCTTGCCAGAAATACAGAGAGAGACAGAGAGACAGAAGGCAAGAAATCACCCCCCGGGGGATGGCCACGCCGCCATCCCTTCTCCTCCATTCTCCTCTTGGGATCTTGGGCACGCATGCACACGCGCCCGGTGTGAGTTTAAGTCACTGGGTCTGGGACTTGAACTGCGGTTGACTATATGGGAGTTCAGTGACATAGCCATTATGCTAACTGCTGGTCCCAGTATGTAAAAGTTTTCATCAAGCTAGTAACTTAAAATATTTTCAAGGGGATATTACTTATCAAACTTCATCCAGAGCTAATGAGGACATTCCAGTCTTTTCCAAAACCTTTTGGTTGGAGGTCTCTCAAGTTATCTCATTTCTTCTATCAAATTTCAAAAAGGAAAGGCAGAATTTGTATTAGTATGCTTCCTTCTTTTGAGATTGTCAACAGACATTGTCCTAAACACAGTCTTTCGCTCAGAGTTCATGGCAGACTGAGTCCAGAATCCCCACCCCCCCCTTGGATACTAAAATCCTCAGATGCTCCTTTCTTACATAAAATGGATGGTGTATTATTTGTATATAACCTGTGCACATCCTCCTGTATACTTTAAATAATTGCTAGACTACTTTGTAATATAAACTGCAATGTAAAGGCTATGTAAATAGTTGTTATGTTGTATTGTTTAGGGAATGATGACAAGAAAAAAAACCTCTACATGTTCAGTACAGATGCAAACAATTATTTTTCCCCAGTATTTTCTGTCTATGGTTGTTTTTTACCCCAAGTATTTTCTATCTGTGATTGGTTCTATCTGTGGTTTGTGGATGCAGATATAGAGGGCCAACTGCATCTGAACATTTATCAAGCAACTTAAAACTTATATGTGAGCCATCCAGTGACGTAGTGACCAAGGCAGCTGCATCCCACAAGGCCGACTACACAGTTTGATTTCCAGACCTGGTAGCTTGAAAAACAAGCTGGGTATGTGAGAGCACATGCCCCAAATCCTGAAAATAGAATTGAAGAGAAGGGATTGTGGTGTGACCATCCCCCAAGGGGGTGCTTTCTCACTTTCTTTCTCTCTTTGTGTCTCTTTAGTAAGTGCATGCAATCTATAATAAGTTGGAAAAAAAAAAACCCAAAAACTTATCCATAGAAGTAAGTGGCAAGGGCCAAAGATCTGACCAAACATTTCCCAAGGAAGATATATAGATGGCAAATAAGTATATGGGAAGATACTCCACACCATATGTCACAAAGGCAATACATATTAGAACAACATAGAGAAACTACTCCACATCAATTAGACTGGCCAAAATTCAGACATTGACAATACCAAATGCTGGTGAGGATGTGGAGCAATAGGACCTCTCATTTACTGCTCTTGGGAAGGTACAGCCACTTTGAGAGAGAGTTCGGTGGTTTCTTATAAAAGTAAGTGTGCCCTTGGTATTTACCCAAAGGAGTGGAAACTTGCCTATGGATGTTTATAGTGGTTTTATTCATAATTCCCCAAACCTAGATGCAAGCAAGAATTCTGTCAGTAAGTGAATGGGTAAATGTACTGTGGTACCTCCAGACAACAAAATATGATTCAATGTTAAAAATAAATGAGCTGGGAGAGCCAGCAGGTGGCATGGTGGTTAAGGCACTGGACACTCCCACATGGCTGACTATAGTTTGAGTCCTGGACCTGGTGGTTTGCTTTCTCACTTTCCCTCTCTCTCTGTGTTTCTCTCTGGTCAAGTTAAAATAAATGAATGAATGAATAAGTAAAATTAAATAAATAATTCTTAAAAAAATGAGCTAATAAACCAAGAAAAGTTAAACTTAAATGCACATTACTAAGTGAAAAAAAAACTATTTGAAAAATCTACATATTATAAGATTTCTACTATATGACATTCTGGGAAAGACAAAACTATGAATTCAGTAAAAATATCAGTGGTTGCTAGAGCTTAGAGAAGAGAGAAAGATGAATAGGTGGAGCATCGAGGATTTTTCGGGTTATAAAAACACTCCGTATGATACTATAATGATGGATACATACCATTATAAATTCCTCCAAACCTAAAGAATGTAGAACACCAAGAGTGTCAACTGTGTGGACTTTCAACCCACTGTCAACTGTGTAGACTCTGGGTGATAATGATGTACCAATGGAGGCTCATCATCAGCTATACAATGATCTCATTCCCATGGGGAATGTTGTTAATACAGGAGGCTATGCATGTGTGGGGAAAAAAGTAAGTGAGACTTCTAATTAAATCACCTGATAAACAAATGCATATATTAATAGCTCTGCTCGTGGACTTATGGGCTTTCATGTACTATGTCTTATGAAAAGGAGCTAGATTTTCTCTTCCATTTTTGAGCATTGTCTTTCTCAAGTGGGAAATCCTATGATTTCCAGTAATGTGCTTTCATCCATCAGATCCACTGTGTACAAGAAAGTGCACACTTAACACATGACTGGTAATAGCATAGATCAAGCACAGCTGTGAAGCCTGTGGAGTTCAGGTTCTTGTCCATTTCAGTCCTGGCTCATCCATTCTTCTTTCTCCATTTCCCTCCTTTTCTACCTTGCATAGGCTACATTTACATACATTCACGAATGTACATAGGGGCTGGTCCCTTAAACAAAAACACTGAGCTCTAGAATGTATTTGTGTTTATTTCCATGTAACTACTCTTCCTGCCAACATGCCAACATAGACATGGATGAGCATATAGTCACGCATGGATACAGAAGCACACAGGTCCACATAGTACAAATGTATATAAACACACACAAAGAGATTCATAGAAACACACAGACAGATACATATGAACAAACATATCCATAGACATGCAGATAGGCACTCACATATTTGGACACAGACATATACAGAAACATACAAATTCAGATGGAAACAAAGACACGCATAAAAACAAAGACACATGTACATGTGTATGCCTACCCTTCAGTCTGTGTTGGCCACAGACTAATTAAATGAAAATTTTCTCTGACTCGGTTATGGGAAATCGTAGCTATAGACAGAAATCCATGTATGTGTATTAGATTATATGTAACCACTTACCATTTGCACTGCACTTAATTTTGTATTCTACAAATTAGTGGCACTATCTCTGATTGTCCCTAACCCAAGACTCCTGCTCTTTGACCACTGACAGTAGGATTCCAACTGATTCAGAAGGAGAATGGGAAGCCCCAGCCAGATGGACAATTACTTGGGTAAAAGAACAGTTGGCCCAACCCTGGTTTCTTTCTGTGTAAATCTGGGCACCACCTTCCTTTGGATGTTTTGACTACCTGCTCTTGCTCTATAAAGATGGGAAGGAAGAGAGAAAAGAAGAGAGAAGAGAGAAAATTAACCTGCAGATGTCTCAGCATAAACATTCCCAGATGTATGGAGTTCAGTTACTAAATCATAAGTGTATTTGGATGCACCTTATCTAATTATAACTACATGATTGTAACTTTCTTCTTTCAGTCAGTGTATCTATCCAAGTTTCCATCTCTGTATCTGCTCTGACAGATCTTTCTAAAACAACTTTCACCATCATACAGAAATGCTTTCTTTGAAACCTGATTACGATGTCCAGGGAATACTAAGTTAGGTATTTGCTATTTCTCAATTGCATTTCTGTTCTAGATATCATTTCACAGCATCACAGTTTGCTTTGATGTGTGAGTAAGAGCATTTATTTGCTTTCTAAAATGAGAGGAGACACCTAATTTCAAAGTAGATCTGATCAGGAGGAATAGAGGGAGAAAAATCTAGTAACAGTTATAAATAGTGGCTATAATTTACTGATCACCTACTATATGTCAAGCTTCATACCAAGGACTTAGCACACATTATTTTAATCCTCACGACAACTCTACAAGACAGGGCAGTGTTATTTCTATTACATGGATGAGGAAACTGGGACTCAATCCTTCTCAGATATAATGCACATGTTTTAATAGGAGACTTTAGACAGAAAATTCAATACATATATTTGGATTCTCATAATTTAATAATTTTGGAAAATCATTCTTCCACTCATTTTTTTTCATGCCTTCATGTGTGTGTGTGTGTGTGTGTGTGTGTGTGTGTGAGTTCAGAGTTTTTACTGGATCAGATTTTACAAACATGCTGACTGCAACAGAATCTTATCAAGCAAATTTCTCTGTTTTCAGTGGATCTTAGGAATTAAGAGGGCCGATGTGGAACCAGGCTGCCTGGATTTCAATTCTGACCATGTCATTTACCTTCTGTGTAACCTTGGGCAAATCTATGAACGTTGCTGTGCCTTACTATCCTGCTTTGTAAAATAGGGGGTAATTATAGCACCTCACACATTGAACTATAATGAAGATAAAGTAGACAACATTCTCAAAACTGTATTTACAAATGGTAAAGAACATATTGGGTCTGTTATTATTATTATTTTTATTTTCATTCATAATTTTTTGTTCCTCATTTCCTTACAACTGATGGAGGGTTCCTCCTTCCAATGTAAAGGTGAAGAAGGAAAAAAATATGTCTTTTAATACATAGCTCATTGGGTTGCATGCTAAATTGTGGCTGAGATTGTACCCTTTGTTATAAAAGGAAGAGCTAAAGAAAAAGAGCTTGTGCTCTCAAGGGGCCTCTCAATCGCAGACATAGATCATGAGCTGGATTATCAGGTTGAGCCTGTGAGAGTACTGGAAACATCAGGAGTGTCCGGGGCCATTTCATTGCATTTGTTAAGCAGGATGAAAGTTGACCAACAAGTAGCCTATGGCAATAGGTTAGTCAAACTGAGACTTGACTAAGGGACTGATCATAATAATGTAACAAGAAAAACGAGCAAGACATCTGAATGGTAAGGTTGTGTGGGTGGCAGGCTTGTTGTTGAGGTAACTGATGTTATAACTTTATTGCACTATTATTTCAGTCAAGTGAAATATCTCTGTGACAAGCCAAGACAGAGCTCAAAAACAATACATGCGTACTGTTCCTTACTTTCTTTTCTTTCTTTCTCTTTTTTCCCATCCTTTCCTTCCTTTCTTCCTACCTTCCTTTTTTGTCCTCTTTCTCTTTCTTTCCCCATCCCTTTCTCTTTCTTCTGTCTCTCCCTTCCAGATGACCCCTTTCTTCTTCTTCTTTTTATTCTCTTCATTGCGGAAAGTCTGTACCACTTTTGTGAAAGTTGTTGCAACAATCCTGGTCACCCATGCACTGTGGGGCAGCTGCGATGTAGGTTTTAAAGCTTAGAGCCATTTTCCGTCTGTTCTGAATTGTGAAAAATGTATGGTGCATAAGTGATCTGAACACATGAAATCAGTGTAAATAATAAACACAGCATGGTGCAGATACCGTGGGCTAACAGGGCTACACATAACAAGTAAGCTTAAAAAAAGCAGACAAAAACCAAGTTGAATGCAGTCTCCACGTCTTCATTACCTTTGTTTTTCCAAATCTGCACTGACTTGTTAGAACTGCCATGACTGTACTATCGGAATGGTGTACAAAGAAACACAGAGGGTAATTATTCCATGTGCTCAGAGATTTCTGAAACAGCGTGCCTCGTGCTTCCCAGAGAAGTCAGCAAATTCAGCATCAAACATTCAACAGGGAAGGAGCACATCAAACCAAACCAAACAAAAAACACAGCCAAATGAGAAACGCCTTTTAATGTTTGTTTCTATTGCTCCTTCTATGGTGATGACGTCACCTCTCAGTTTTTCTCTGGTGAGAGACTATTTTATATGAAGGAAAGAGAATCGGGTACAGTGAGATGTCAGGCCAATTTTTACTTCAGAAATAATAATTGTCCCACCTCCAAACTCCCTCAGATCTTGCACTGCTTAGAGTGTATGATTTTTTTTTTTTCTATCCCAGCCATCTCAGGAGTCTGTGATCTTTTTTTTTTTTTCTCCCTGAAATCCCGTAGGATGTATTTATCGCCACAGTTATTACTTACGTTGTATACCCTCCATGTGTCATTTAAAAAATTTTTTTTGGCAAAGATTTTCTCATGCTTAAATCTCATTTGCTCATGGAGATTATAAACTCCTTCAAGGCTGGACTGTATCTTATACTGATATTTATCCTGGTGGCAGTCTCCTACATATAATAATAGGTTCTCAACAGATATTTGTTGCCTGATTGATGGCATGTTTGACCCTCTTTGTCACGTGGTTTGTACTTAGCAACAGCAGGATGGATTTCTCTTTCATAGGAGCTGCGTGGTTGCCAGTAACTGGACTTTTCTCCTTTTAACAAAAGGAAGAAGAGATCCTGGGTCCCCTTCTCCTTCAGTCTCCCCCTTTTCCTAGCAGTGGGATGTGCTCTTTGCAATTGGAGTAACTCCAGGTTTGTTCTACTTGTGAGCCCAGGAGAAAATATGCTCTTGTCTGTAAACTCTCACAGGATTTGCAACATTGGCTTATTCACACTGGGGCATGGTAAGGGTGCAGTTAAGAAGATGGGAGTGGGTGAAGAATAAGCTCCTTGGATTGTTGGCTGGTCTTGCTTTCCACTCTCCTTAGCCAAATCCAGAGAAATGAAAAAGAGGAAGACATAGCTCGAGGGTGAAAGTCTATTTTCACAATGGATGAAGTTCTCTGGAGGTCTAAAAACGTTCTTCCTGTCTGGAGGAAAAGAACAAAAAAATAGAGAGGTGCCTCCATCTCCTTTTATTCTCTACTGGGAAATAGTGTCAAGACATTACCATTGACTTCAGCCTATGAGTATTATGGGAACAATTTTCCAGACTCTCGCTTTTAAAGCTAATCTTTGAGTGGGAATGTTCAATCATGACATACAGGTGAAAATAAGCAAACAGGCAAGGTCGAATTTATCTCTGAGTTTTCAGGTCATCTGCTAACCGTTCCAGGTATCTGATTCCAAAGCAAACATATCATATAGCTATTAGGATCCCTTGAGGCATTTAAGCAAAGTAAAAGGGCAAGGAAAGATTAGTTACATAGATTGCCACTGCAGTCAAAGTCACTGAAATTTTTAGAGGTAAAAATTTCATTTTGTTACTCTTGAATTAAATTATTTATTACATTTTTTCCCCTGTGAAGTTTCATGGAAGTAACAACTATTGAATTGGATATGCAGATAAAACTAATAATTTACAGTAGTAACTTTTCTCTCCATTGAACAACCTCATTAATCAGCTCCCTGAGCCAGTGTCATTATAATGTAATAAAATGATATTAAGCCATTAATTTATTAAATACTACCAACTTTTTGATTCACAAAATAGGGCATTATGATGATGACAGGTAGTAACAATTTGTTCAGAAGAATTATCTGGGCAAAAGATTTAGAATATTAATCCCATTTTGAGATGAAAATTTGTTTATCTACACCTCACTACTTTAACTTTCTGTATTTTTGGTAAAAATAGCAAATGGGAAGGGACATTTGACCTATAAAACGTACTAATTTAAAAGAATTTGTATTACCCAGAGATTGTATGAAATGACCTACCAGAACTAATACTATTAATATTACTTGTGCAAACTTAAGTATAAGAGGCCTAGGTGACTTCATATTCTCTATTAAAATTAGCGTTATTAATCACTGTGGTGTCTGGTAAAGTTGGGTACTGTTTTCTTAATCAAAAGGAGAAAAATAAAATAATTTTTATATACTATGTTTATTGGTATTTCCTGACTTCATAATAAATGTTTTTTTTTAAATACAGAATAATCCAGAAAACTAAACACTGTATTTTTGTAACTGCACTATTACATCTCACTCAAAGCAAAATACCATGTAAAAAGTTTTTATCTTTAGAAGCTGTATTATTGGAAAGTTATTCCACACAAATACACATTTTGCTTAGGCTCAAATCTATGTGACGAATTAAATTTATTTCATTGGGTATGAGCCTAATGAAATGCCAAGTAGTTATTGAATAATTAGATATCATGACGTGGCTGAAAAATTCTTTTTTAATTTCACATTAATTGATTACCAACTGCGAGATTCTTTAGTTACAATTTTTGTCCAACATATTTCCTTAAAGCTTTTGAACTAGGTTTAAAAAAATGCTTATGTATATGTGTTTGTATGTGTTCAAACTGTACAAAAACTACTGATAATTCTACTATCTCCAAGTCTATTTAATAGACATGAGAAAGTCTCTGAGGCAAAAGATCATTGTGCTTCTTGGGGCTATATAATAAAGATTTCTCTTTCTGTTCTCCTTGAGCATTTTGGTTTTTAAATATTGAATCTGTTCAAATTATCTGGAATTCCCAGACGTAAGCTGGATTTCCAGACTTCCTTGATCATAAGCATCACTAGAGGTGCTTAAAAAATGGAGTGCTTAAAACATGTATGTGTTCAGAATCTTCTTTAGAGATTTTGATTACTTAGGTCAACTGCAATGTTCAGGAGATTCTTAGGATCAAGCAGATTTGAAAATTGAGCTACTGAGTAAAGACCAGTCACTACATTTTTCAGAAATGAGCTAGTCATGCTGAATTAGCCAATTAATTGTTAGCCTAAAATATTTTTTAAGTCAAAAGATGGAACATTCTACATATATTTCATAAAATTGGAAAAAAAGACTGTTTCTCTCTTGGATGTGTACAAAATCATAACTTTTAAAAGCATATCCATCACAGCATCAGGAGCCACAGACCATGTAACTTTGATTCTTACTACATTTTCTGTGGTTATAAGAATCCCAGGCTTCTTGTTAAAAGGACCAAATTCACCCTTTCCCTTGCCTCCTGGTCTGGATGTACGGTAGAAGTAGTACCCATGACCATCTTAGATTTCATTCAATAGTAGTAATGCTTAGCTTATCACTGAGACCCTGGATACCATCTGGTAGATTTATTTGCAAAATTTTCAATCACTTGTGAAATTCTAGATTGTAGTGGTTAAGGGTAGAAATGACTGTCCGTTTATGAGTGTCTTATGGGTGAATGGAGAACTGCTGGTTTGCACTCTCCTTAGCACATCACTATGAAATAATGGCCAAGCATGTTTTCTTGCCCAAGTTACCACAGCCAAGCCCACGTGGCTAGAGACTAAACCGACTTCCGTAAAGCATACAAAAAGGTTTACTGTATGATTTCTCCTTAATTTCCACAATTTTATGAGTCTTTAATAAGCATTTTCTCAGAGCTTGGCAGTTTCCAAATGTTTTAAAATAATTTTTACTAGCGGCTTCCATAGCACACCTGTGGAGTAGGTCTGTGCTCTCAGTCATGTTTTTTTAATAGGATATGTGTGAGCAACATTGCCAAGAGGAGAGATAGAATACAAGTTTTCAAGTTCAGTCTCTTGCTTTAAACCAGAGTGATAAATGGGAGGACTTGCCTGCTTGGTCATGTTTGTTGTTACATACACAGAACATGCAATGGAGTTCCAAAATGCAGGTGTTTTTACTATCATTTTGTTTCCATAAATAAAGCCTCCTCAGAAATATGATTTATGCTAAGTTTGGAAAAGAAAATGCTCCAGCTTATAAGAATGAATGTATTGCTACAAAGCAAAACTAACAACAAACTTCTAAAAACAACTATGTAATTCTAGCTGTGAATAAATTCAACAACGGGATTTTTCAGTTTGGGCATATGACGAATTAGTGTCATGATGTGATGGTTTGTGTACATCCTTGCTTTACATCGGAGGGGGTGTTTATTTTATAGAACTATAAGCTCTTAATTAAGATCTAAGAATTTTCTTTAGTAAATTTCTGGTTCTTCGGTCCATTTCCAGAAGCAATCCTGTATATTTGGCTATCGTGAGCTCTCACGAAAAAGAATGATCACAATTGCAAATTAGTCCTGAATATTTCATTATTTAACCCTGTTCTAACTCAGTAGCCTTCTTTAATGACTTAATTGTGGGCATTTGAAAACTTGAGTTCAAAGACCTAGTAACACCCTTTATCCCTCTCTTTTGTAAGACTTCAGATATACAAATGTTAGGAAATGGAGTTATTAACCTGAATTAATAAAAATATATAAAGCAGCTTCTCCAGTAAAATTTATAAGCTTATAAACAGCCCAGCTGTTCTCTCCCCTCTAATCAATATTTAAATTAATTGGTAGCAGTTCCCTACTCACATAAAAAGGTTTTCAGTAAGAAGCAATGTTTTAATGAATGGAAGAGAAGACCCAAATTATAAAAAGATTTGTTAAATTTTTTCTGTTATGTTATATTCTTACTTTTTTGTATTTTTTTTTTTACAAAATTATGTGATTTTGTATAACATTCAAAGTTGAATTTATATTTGCTTTGGGTGAACCGAATTTACAACTGCTTTTAATGCTTTGCCTTTTATATGGCAGTTCAGCAAAGGGGAGCCCGAAGTCAATAAAAAAATTTCCAATACATAGAATTCATGAAAACGGGAACTGTTTGTTTACAGTTATTTACTTATTAATTGGGAGAATTGATGTATTTTATCAAAGCAAAAGTAAAAATTCATATTTAGAAAACTTCAGTCTTTTTCTGTTAATTGAATCTACAGATCAAAAGCAAGAAAAACGTGTATTTTTGAGAAATATAAAATATATGTATCTATACTTTTATATAAAGGGAAATCTGCATCCAAATAGCCTAAAGAACTTCTTGAATTTTCAATGCGATTCTATTTATTATCATATATATTAGTATTTTTAATTTACTTGTGCTAATAATAGCTATATTTAGTCACACATTATAAAAGTGTTTTATATTTATCTCAAATGATGAATTTCAAATGATGTAATAAAAGTCAGTCTATATTTTGGTGATGATTTTATTGAATAACTTTTGCTGCTGCTATTGTAAGGTAAGAGAATTCCAAACATGAGTAAACTAAAATTTCTTAAGTGGAATTTCATAAGACCTTTATAAATTGAAGCAAAGCCATTCCATAATAACTTTTAGATCAAGAATACTGCACTGAAACTAATTTTTTTCTAGGCTTCTATCTGTTAATTACCGTTACCGATCATCATCATTCCTAATACATTTGACGTTCCTAATACATTTGCTTTTGACAGAGCTTTTACTGTACATTAATGAATGGGCCTTAGGTGTTGATGACCTATTTTATTTATGTTTTTTTTAATATCTTTGAAGTTCAGGTCCAGTCTGTGAGCATCAGTCTCAGGCAGATCTTTAAAATGGGTGATCACTTCTTAGAGCAAGGGGTCGGACTTGGAGAGTTAATTTACCTATACTTCTAAACCTGAGGACAAATCCAAAATGCGAAACACGTATCACCCAGAATGAAAAGTGTAACCGAGACCCATCTGGTAGCAGTGATTCAACACACATTGACGGCACCACCCGTAAAGAAACACACCGAACCCTTCCAAAAATTCACTCTCTAGGCATGCACATGCAAACAAAGAGCACCCCAAGACTCACAGTTCATTTGAATTCACAAGGGAAAAGTTTCAGGATGAATGTTGCTTTGACGTTGTCTTACTGATGCAGAGGGAAGCCAAACCTGTTTTTAATTGCAAAACCAAATGGTTTATGCATGGGCTCTGCCATGCTTGTGCGAACATGTTGCTTTTATAGCCCCCAACCCGCTCGGTGAACACGAGACTAGGCTTGCTGATGTTGTGTTTGAGCACGGTCACATTTAAAATGAGAAGCCTTACAGGAATTTTGAAGGTGAGTTGGAGTGGACGTCAATCTGTCAGAGAAGTCGCTATGAGTGGATCTATCTGCCTATCTGTTACCACTTGCTAATTATGGATTTGGGTGATAATTGTCAAAAGCCTTGCCACAAAACGTGCAATGAAATGCATTTTCTGGGGGCAGAGGGTGATATGTGGAGATACAGGAAGCTAGACTCGGAGGGCTTGTAATCAACAAATTGCAAAGCCTCTGCTGTAGGATCATTTCACTGTTTAATGTTCCTATGAATACACATATTGTTGCATGTGTTAGATTGCTTCAGGCAACATTGCTGACATTCCACAAAAGGAAAGGTGAGTATACACAGAACTGAGTTGGTAGAAAAGTTTCTTTTCCTATGGCCAAAAAGGGCTTTCTGTCCTTATTAGAACTGTGCTGGAGAGAACTAAGAAATAAAACAATGCATGACTAATAAAATAAGAAGTTTTCTTATGTTTCTGAGAGGCAGACCAATAATGGCAACATTACATCCTGGAAAAATTTTGAGGTGAGTCTTCAACATGGGTCATCCTAAAGATTGTTTACAGTCGTGGCAGAGAAAAGTTAGAAAAGAAGGGCCATGATTTATGAAGAAAGTGTATGTTCTTCTGCAAGGGACCGGCAATAAAAGTGTAACCTAAAAATAGTTTGCACTCTGTGGCCAGTCCTTGAAGCTATTGTCACCAGCTGCTGACTCATTAATTTTCACTCTCACCTCATCTCTGCCCAACCTCTACTAACCCTATCCTCATCAGCTTTCATCTACACCCAACCCTTTGGCTTTACATATTAATTTAATGCACTTCACCAACATGCATCCAAATGTTGTGTTTAAGAAGTCCACTGTCCCTATGGTGAGTCAAATTGATCTTTTTTTTCTGATATCACGTGAAAGAACAAGTTTTCTTATGGGAAGAGAAATTGACTTGCTTATTCTTTGTTCTCAGAATAGGCACTTATTGGGACCAGCAGTTAGCGTAATGGCTATGTCGCTGGACTCCCACGTAGTCGACCGCGGTTCAAGTCACGGACCCAGTGGCTTAAAACTCATACTGGGCGCGTGTGCGTGCGTGCCCAAAATCCTGAGAGGAGAGTGGAGGAGAAGGGATTGCGGTGTGGCCATCCCCCCCAGGGGGTGATTTCTCTCTTTCTG
Organism: Tupaia tana; assembly: GCA_026018925.1. Classification (NCBI taxonomy): domain Eukaryota; kingdom Metazoa; phylum Chordata; class Mammalia; order Scandentia; family Tupaiidae; genus Tupaia; species Tupaia tana. The sequence continues at coordinate 31,680,431 of JAKSZU010000016.1, read as the reverse complement.
TCTCTCTGTCTCTCTCTGTCTGGTGAGCGCACGTGCCCTATAGCAAAATCCTCTCAAAAAAAAAAAAAAAAAAAAAAGAATAGGCACTTATTAAATATTGAGAAAGAAAAGATTACTCCTAAAAATGCTTACATCTGAGAAGTAGAATTTTCAACTTAGAGAAGCTGAATACCTGGTCATCAGGAAATCAGGAGTATCACTGGGCGCTGATATTTGATGGCATCAAGCTAGTAGCTCTTAGCTAGCTGTAAGAGAGGAAACATAGAAAAGGAACTGCAGTCTGCATTTGTTAGTAACCAATGCTGAGATTCAAACACAATGAATACATGCAAAATTCTCTCTCAACACATATGCACATTTAACAACATTTATTGACCAAGGCTTGATAGTAACTGGTTCAGGCAATTTCTAAAGAATAGGAGCCTAGAACATTCCAAACCAACACTCAATACAAAATGTTCCTGGGTCACCCATCCCTTTGCCCACTGCTCATGCTTGTATATAGATTAGCATAACCATGAACATAAACACAGTCATAAGCACACTTCTTTTTTCTCTTACATTAGAATTCTGACCCTTTACTAGCACTCATCATAGACTTGTGCTAGTTATTTCAGAGTTCAGGTCATTCACAGAAGATTCTCTCTCTCTCTCTCTTTTTTTTTTGGAGAGGTTTTTGGCTTTTGCTATAGGGCATGTGTGCTTGCCATGAAAGAGAGATAGAAAGCAAGAAAATCACCCCCCAGGGGGGATGGCTATGCCATAATCCCTTCTCTTCTATTCTCCTCTCAGGATCTTGGGCACACATGCATACGTGCCCGGCATGAGTTTAAGCCACCAAATCTGAGACTCGAATTGCGGTCCACTACATGGAGTCCAGCAACATAGCCATTACACCAACTGCTGGTCCTTTTTTTTTCTTTTTTCTTTCTTTCTTTTTTTTTTTTTTTTCTGGGAGAGGTTTTTGCTATAGGGTGCGTGCGCTCGCCAGATAGACAGAGAGAGACAGAGACAGAAAGTGAGAAATCATCCCCCAGGGGGGATGGCCACGCCGCAATCCCTTTTCCTTCGTTCTCCTCTCGGGATCTTGGGCATGCACACACATGCGCCCGGCGTGAGTTTTAAGCCACCGGGTCTGTGACTTGAACCGCGGTCGACTATGTGGGAGTCCAGCGACATAGCCATTACGCTAACTGCTGGTCCCTCTTTATTTATTTTTTTATTTTTATTTTTTTTTTGAGAGAACATTTTCAAAAAGAGAAGCAGGGTGCAAATAATAATGCATGTACCTATTATCCTCCTTCCTTGAATCAGGCTGAAGAGCAGCTGCTTGATAGGCTTTCCTAGTCCTTGTCTTCTCTGAACTACACATTTAGAGGACTTAACAACGAAGATAGCACCTACACTATATTATGAACTTTTAGGCATAATAATAATCAAATCAGTTATGTATTATGAATCAACAATCATATGACAAATATTATAGAAATGTCATGCTCGTATCATGACTACATTATTGAGAGTACTACTATTAGTATTATGCCCATTTAATAAAATGATGAAATCTAGGCTTATATAACTGAGTGATTTTTACAATAGGCATTTGCTACAAGCCAGTCAGAATCAAACTCTGATCTGTACAACTTTACGCTGTTGTCTATGTTTTCCATTCTCCTGCAATTTAGGTAGCATTATAGACTGAAGAATGCCATGACAAGGAGGGAGGGGTTTGCTGTGGGGTGCCTGAGTATTTTTATTTTAGTTGAATCAAATGATTTGCCTATGTACTGGGTCATCAGAAAAGTCATGATGTACTCCTCTATGTTTTTCTGTGCAAAAATGTGTCACGACTTTTCTGACGACTCAATATCAAGTTTAATGGTATAAGGAAAAGACAAGAAAACAGTCCTTCCCTCTATACCTAGGGACTAAGAGAGAACACATTGTTTTTTATATGTGTAAGGAAGTGTATGAGGGGTACAGAAGGTAGGGGCTGGAAGAAGGTAATGTCAGCTTGTGAGTGAGAAAGCTGCCACACGCCAGCTCTGTATTCGAAGTCTGGACATAAGATGAGCAATACAGGTTCTTTATTTTCATCATCTGAGAGCTACTAAATGGTCAAGTAAGGAAGAAAAAACTTGGGAACAAAGCCAACATGGAATAAGAAGTGCTCTAGTGAAGCTCAACAAGGGAAGAACACGTGGGGAACACGCCCAAGGTGATTGGTCCAGCTGAGGTGACAGGTGTAAGGAATATGGTAACAGGTATCATGGGCTTAGCAGCTCCCAAGAAGTGGGAGTATAACTAATCTAGCCTAAACACATCAGAAGGTCCTTGAGCAAAGTAGTGACTCAGTATACATGAGAATAAACTCAAACAAGAACAGGACGCCCAAGAAACACCCTTGCTTTCAGGCACATAGAACCAGTCAGCCAGGGCTAGCTTCCTAAGTTGCAGACCCAGTGTAGAATAAAAACACAGGGTCTCATTTTCAAAAAGCAGGGAAAAAAATGTTGTTAAAGGCACTAAAATATAATCCTTTTTCCTTTCTTCCATGGGCTTATTCTTTCTTGCGTGTCACGGTGATTTTTTTTCCTTTAAGAATTATTTATTTAATTTTAATTTTATTTATTGTTAGTATTAATTTTTAATTTCACCAGAAAGAGAGAAAGAGAGAAAGCAAGGAAGCAAGCCACCAGTTCTGGGACTCAAACAGGGGTGGAGCATTGTGGGAATCCAGCACCTTAAACACTATGCTACCTCCCGGCCCATTTCTGGTGTTTTTAATTTGCTATTTAAACATCATTCTAGGTAAAGAGAACATAAGAATTTTAATTTTTAGTATGGGTTTTGTCATTCATCATATTGTACAATTCCAGTTTTCAATGCAAATATAAGAGCATTTAACTAGAATGCAAAATTACCCAAATAATGCATATTTCATAGCCTGTATATGTAGTTTATGATTTTTTTTATGATAGAGAGTATGTGCCCATGCATAAGAGAGGGAGAAGAAAGCAACTTCAACAGGGTCTGGTCACACCACAACTCCTTTTCTCCCACTCTCTGGCTTATCAGGATCCTGGGCATGCACACATTCACCTAGTATGTTTCAGGTCCACCTGCCTGGAGAGCTGAGTTATGGTCAGTCACATGGCTTCCCAGACTGCAGTTTGAGAAGCTACCAACTGTGCCACAGAGGCTGGGACATAGGAACTTTATTCTTACCAGAACAATGTAAGTGTTGCACAAAACTAAGTCAACTGTTTTATCTCACTTTTTTGTATATGCCCATTCTACCAACATGACGTGCTTCTATTGTACTCTCATTGAGTCCTTCTAAGTTACCCTCCATCATGGATCATGGGTCATCGCCAATGCTCTACCTGAATGGGGGGGGGACACAAAAAATGGGATGAAACACATATTGTGTGTATTTTCGCAGCTCACATACATTCTCCATTGTCTTCTTGGATGTACTTACTAAACATCAGTTTGAAGCTTATATATATAAGAATTTCAAAATAGTGATAGCATAGCATTAAATCAAGTGCAGGGTCCTTCTGAGCCTAAGATCCAGTGTGATGGTATAGGTCGCAGCCATGTATTGGGTCGTCAGTAAAGTCATGATGCATTTTTGCATAGAAAAATAAGTCATGACTTTTCCGACAACCCAATAGCTAGCCTTGCTGTAAACACAATTTCATCTTGGACAACAAGACAAGGTCAACAGATCAAATGGAATTCTCTGTTCTTTGACACGTAAGCTGGGAGATACTTTTTCTGGCAAAAGTCCAAACCAAGTATACAAAATTGACTATTCTGAAGAAAATATAAATCATTGCCCACAATACATTGGGTGACTTTGGATAGAAGGCCATTTGCGTGTGCACACTGATTTGACCTATTTCATCTTCTGGGCTTTTTTCCTCTTTCTCTCTCTCTTTCTTTTTTGCTCTCTTTTTTACTTTCCTTTTTTTTTTTTTTTTTTTTTTTTTTTTTTATAAATTTGCTGTTGGCTGTATGTTCTATCCAGAGAGAGACAGGGACAGAGAGAGAGAATGGAAAGCACTCCCAAGGGGAGATGACCATGCTACAATCTCTCCTTCATTCTCCTCTCTAGATTTCTAGGACACACACACATATGCCCAGTGTTGTTTTTCAAGCCACAAGGTTCAAGACTTAAACCATGCAGCCATCTTAACCACTACCCACCTTCCTGGCCCAATCCTCTAGGTTTTCTACATTGAATGCCTTGAATTTTCTTCCTTGATAATCATAAGGTAAGCTAAGAAAAGAGACCTTCTATTTATTTATCTCTTTTCTGAGAACTCAGAGAAAAAAAGTACTCCAGGAAGCTATGAAGAAAGGAGTCCCAGGGATCTGTTATGTGGCTTTCTTTCATACATACACATGTATGCATGTGTACATACACATACAAAACATGGATAAGTTTGTTTTCTTATTGGTATAGATTACCGACTTCTGGCTCATAGAAGCTTGGTGTAGTTTCCTTTTAGTCATTTTTCATAATTTCATGCTTCAGTATCCTGTATGCATTTCTCCTGAGCATTAAAACTCCTTGATGCTTAATTCTAAGTTTAATTGTCCTTGAAAAACTCTTATATTAGTAGATTTTGTGCATTCTCTCTCTCTCTTTTAAGACAGGGTTTCACTCTGTCACAATACTCCTGCCTCAACTTCCTCAGCATCTGGAATCACAGGTATGTGCCCCACTTCACATTTTTATGGTGGGCTAGGACTAGAACCTGGGTCTCCCCTGTGGTTTCACTCCAAGAAGCACAGCATTTTACCAGTTTACACCACTTCAGTTGGATAAATAATTCTCTTTTAATAAAATTTTCCTAAAATATTGATCATTCTACTTTCATTTTTTACTGGCTTCATAGTCTACATTTTGAGAGGCAGCAGACTATATTAGTAGTAACACAAATAATTTATATTTACTAAATGTGCCAGATCAGTTCTAACTATTTTATGTATATAATTCACTTTGATACTCCCATCATTGTGAGATTGGTTTTATTATTAAAATAATTTTAAGGGCCTGGGTTCTTCAGCCAGAGTTTGAATCTTGGTTCAGCCAACTATTAGTTGGGTGGCCATGTGCAACTCAACCTCTTCATGCCTGTTTCCTCATTGATGAGGTGGGGTCTTTCTCATAGAGTCATCTGGACACTCAATGATGTGAAGTGTTTAGAACAGTATGTGGCACACAATAGCACTCTTGTTAGCTGTTGTTATTATTATTGTTTTACGTACCTTTTCTCTAAAGAGGGTTTTCTCTTCAGTGGCTGTGTGTCTTGGGATAGATATTTGATCTTTCTGGGCCTCTTTGTCCCTATCACTAAAGTAGGCTAATATGGGATTCTGTTGGAGATATCAACACAGTGCCTGGCACACAGAAAATTATTGTAGGTGATTTTGACTGTTCTATTAAGGAATTCCTGTCTTATATTCAGAACTTCCTTAACTCTTCATGAAATACCATGTTTATTCTTCTTTAATCTTTCAATCAATAGTATTTTACATGTAGCCTCATGCTTAACGTTTTTCCTTCTTTCTCCTTACAGCCTGACCTCTGCTCAGTTGTTTCTTTCACTATTCTCGGTTCTTTACCCCTTTTCTTCAGTAAATTTCACTTGCAGAGTGTTTTTCTGGCATCTCCCATGACTTCCATTCTCAGGCCTGCTATTTCCATTGTTTGTTTGGGCTCAAATGATGACTTAAGTTTATATCACTAGGTGTCCCAGAACTTCACCAATGTTGACAACAGTCTAAGAAAGTACAGGGGTTTAAAGAATGTGGAAGAAGAAATGAAAAGAAGAAAAAGGGGGAAAAAAAGAAGGAGGAGGAGGGGAAGGGGAAAGGGAAAAAGAAAAGAAGAGAAGGAGGAGGAAAAGGAGGAGGACACTAGGAGATAAGTTTTAAAAATATGAAAGTGCAATCATTTGTGGTAGACTTTAAACTTCCAACCTTTAATTAAAATTCTGCTCATTTTTGAACTTTTGAATGTATAAAATATAGTGAAACAACAACATTGGTTTATCATTTTTTCCATTCATTTGATCTGCTTATTTCCTTTCTTTCCTTCTCCAAGTTGTTTTTTTTCTCTTTTATAAAGCAAAGAAAGAGAAACCTCATTTGACAGTTTTCTTTAAATTTTTTATGTACTTAACTGAAGTCTAAACCAAGTAGTAGGTTTATCTTGTTCTTTAAATACTGTCACTAATGTCAACTCATAATTTAAAATGTAACCCTTTATATTCTATTTTAGACAATTTAACTTTTTAAAACTCAGTTTTCTTTGAGGGTAAAATGGCACAACAAAACTTTCTTATGGAATATGAATGAAATAAATTAATTCAGTTCTATAATGAGTTGAATTCAATTAGACTACTTAAAGGTGACTTTGAATAAAACTATCATTGTATTTAATAGCTTGAGACACAACTTCTCTAAAGCAAGTCAATTCATAGATAAAAATTTCTGTTCATGAAATGATTTGTTTCATGACCCGTAATTTGTTTATATACCTTCTCAGCTTCCATCCTTGACTCATCCCTTTACAATCTCAAAAACTCATTTGCTCAGACTTCCCCAGCAACAGGCTTGTTGAGTCATCTAATTGAATGGCATAAGACCACTTTTTCCACACCCTTAAATTTATATTGTGAAGAGTATATAAATTTCAAATTCACTACAAATGAACTCTTAGAATTTATAAGCCACTTCATGAAAGTGATTGATATTTATAATCTTTACTGAGACTTTTATTCAAAATATATTAACCGCTGTAAAATATTATGCTACTGTAGAATTTCTCTTAGGTAATCAAGATCTTGGTTTAGGTGTAAGTTCAACTGATACTTAATTATGTGACAATGTCAATTTTCCCAGTTTCCTTCCCGTGAAACAGGAGGGTAATATTACTTCTATTTACTTTTCAGAGGTAGCGTGAATTCAAGAAGATGAAGCACATGGGGGAAACATTTCAAGTCACAAATAGCAAGCCTATAATAGATATTACATGATCACCCACTGTAATCTACATATATAAAGCAAATTGACGATACGAAGGAATTAGTCCCATTTTCCACCATTTTGCCATGTGAAATATCAACAGAATCTAAAATCCTGTGGCCAGCAGGTGCCATGGTGGTTAAGGTTGGACTCCCACAGGGCTGACCACGGTTCAAGTCTTGGACCTGGCAGCTTGCTTTCTTGCCTTCTCTCTCTCTCTCTGTCTTTTTCTGGTGAGAGCATGTGTCCTGACGCAAATTGAAAAATAATAATAATGATAAATAAGTATAATTTTAAAAATGAGATATTGGCCAGCTATCTAGATCAAAACACTTTTAAAATATGTTTTTGGCTTTCGCTTTCTTAATATAATCTCAATTCTCTATTTCACTACACCACACATGGTCTATCACCACCTGAGATATTTACTCCTACATTCTATCTTAATTGTTTCTATGAAGGAAAAGGCCTCGAATGAATTCTGAAGTTATCTGAAACGTAATCTAACCTCCTCCTTTTTACAAAATACAAATTCCATTTAATTGTTAGTTTGTTCTTTCCAGAAGGGATATTTAATCTAATTGGCTATTTTAGAGTTAAGAGTCTTTCCCCAGAGAGCAGAGCAGACCTCTCTTTATCTCTAGTCCTTGAGTTTGCATAAAAATCACAGTGGTACAGCTGCTGTGAGGCTTTTCATGGGTCCCTAAAGAACAGTAATCTTTATATATATAGTAACAACTACAACATTTAAAAGTTGTGCACCATCTCATAGTTTACTATGCTTTTATAGATATTATTTCATTTGATTCTCACATGTCGTTTGCTTAGGGAATAACCTTATTTTATAAGTTGACAAATTGGACTCAGAAAATTTAAATGGTGTTCCTAAAGTCAAAGAGCTAATTATGACATTCTATTATTTTAAATTAAGTGACTTTTCTATCTCCCAGTTAGTCTTACCCTTTGTACCTTATCTTTGGGACACTCTCTTAATAAACAATTCTTGCTTAAATTGCCAAATCTGTTCCTAACATTATTTTCTGCTATCCTTTTTAGTGGCTCTCTCCAACAATGGCTCACTCCAACAAGACCTTCTATCATTCACCATTTTCCAGGCCCCATCCCCAAATGTACTTAACTGTCCTTTAACAAAAACAAATCCAGACCAGACCATGGCATGGTGATTAAGTGACTGGATCCCAGATGGCCCACTGTGAACTTTGAGTCCTGGGCCTGGTGGCTTGAAAAACGTGTATCTGCATGCCCAGGTCCCAAAAGGAGGGAGACATGAAGGAGAAGGGATGGCAGCATGATCATTCTCTGTGGGAGCGAGGGGTTGCTATTTCTCTTCTCTCTCCCTTAGTCCATCTCTCCCTGGCAAGCACATATGCCCTCTGGCAAAAAAAAAAAAAAAAAAAAAAAAAAAAAAAAAAAAAAAAAAAATCACTGATCTATCTCATCTCTAAATTTTATATTCTAACTTCTTGATCTTCTTGAGATCTCATTCATTCATTCTATCTCATCTGCTTGTATCTGCAGGATATGGAGCATGGGAAGAACACAAGGAAAGAACAGTGGTTAAATGTTGTAAGTGAATGTGGACGTGTTGAAACAGAATAGGAAGAGAAAAGGAAAGACAGAAATGACCATTTTGATCCAAGTGATCATTGAAGAAGCTGAGAAAAAGGTATTAGACTATGAGTTGGGCAGTCAATGCTACATAGAACAAACAGATAATAGAGGTAGGCATCAGAGTATTAATTAACAGAGATTATAGGAAAATAGTGCAGGCAGCAGTGGTAGTGGTGATATTATAACACTTTTAGGCTTATTATTATAAACTCAGGACTGCAATTTTAGGCAAAGCAAGCTTTTAAGTATGGAGATTGTTTATTCTGAAAGTGTTTGTTTACTGATTCATTTATGTTATACCGAATAATTCTATGCAGAAATACTCCTCCAACTCTAAATATATTTATAGCTATTTAATTCCTGTGTGAACACATCCTTTATTGCACATGTACCTATATTTATATTTTCACCTTTCATTGGACTATAATAGTTAAATGACCCTAGTCCTCACAGTGAGGCTATTGTCAGTAATATTCTGCTGGGTAAATGCTAAGTCATTGACAACTACTCTCTGGATGCCTCTGTCCAGTGGCTATGCATCGTCTGAATAGTTGTGTGGTTTAGATTAGATCTCCCCAGTTTGTTGATGAGAATGTCAGGTAGGACGGAATCAAAGGCTTACAGAAGTCTGGAGAGATTACATCTATTGCATCCTTTTTATCTGCAAGGCCTGTCACTCTATCATAGAAGGAAATTAAATTGGTCTGGCATGATTTGTTCCTGTAAAAGCCATGTTGGTTGCTACCCAGTTTGTTATGTTCTCCTGGGTGATTGCAAATTGATCATTTTGATGATTTATCTTAGTAACTTTCCTGGCACTGTGTTTTAGTCTGACCAACATTTCTTTTTCTCTTCTTTTAAAGATGGACATTGTATTTAGCTTCTTCTTTTCTATAAAGTTTTTCTCTGATGTACATGCCTTTATTTTGCCTTTTTATTTATTGAACAAATATTGAGAACTACAGTCTGAGAAAATGATAGATAAACAATGAATTAGTAAGTCACTTGAGAAACTAAGAGCTAAATGTAGAAGACACATGTGTAAATAGAAAATTACGATAAAGTGCTGAAATGACCATAATAAGGGTAACATGGAATATCTACCTAGAACTAGTATTTATTCCCATCTTGGGTACATCAGGGAAGGTGTTCCAGAAAAAGCGATCTCTAAATTGTGTCCTTATGGCAGAGTATAAGTTACCAGGTAAGGAAAAGTGGTGGGGGAGAGAGAAAATAGGGCAAAAGCAAGACATTCCAAGCAGAGGAAATAGATGCACAAAGGTACTGCTGTGGGACTGAAGTGGTTAGGGGACATCATGGCAGTTCAGTAGGAGTAAAGTAGGGACTTTCCATGCCAGATATTGGGGAAGCAGAATTGTCATAGATCAAGAGAATACAGAAGTGACAGATCATGAAGACTGTGAATGCCAACAAAGTAAGTTGAGTTTCTTCTTAAACACAAGGGAGGTATACATTGGTTAAATTTTGAAAACCTATCATTTTAATAAATGGAATGGCCATAAGTATAAGAAGAAGATGGACAAAGATTTAGGATATAATCTCACTTCCGAAATACCTCAGTAACTACTTAAGGAGTGAGCATTTGCAAGCACAAAATAATTAAATTGCAATATACATAGTTTAGCTAAAGACCAAATAAGTCTCTCAGAGAAGAGTACTAAGAGTTCAGAAAGAGCAATATTTGAAGTTGAGTTTATCTATTTTATCTATATTAAAGATAAAATAAGAATTATTCTGGCTTCAATTGTTACTTAGAAAGATTCCAAATAACATGCACTCGAATTATAAATGACCCATATATTCCTGCAACTGTTCACTACTAGTCACAAACTCAGTTTGCCAGTGTTCTTAGTCTTCTTACTGCCATAGTAGTGATTGAAAAAACAAAGGCAAGTGACTTTCTTTTCTGGTAATGACAAATTAAATAGCTTAAGTAATCCCTCTGGCTGAGAAAAATTAGACTATTTAGAAAAAATATTTTTAAGTCTCCTTGAGTTTACTGGAGAGATGACAAGTTAGAAATGAATTACTGGGCCAGGACCTGAGAGAGAGTGAGAGTTTAGAATAATAACTTTGGTATTCAGGTGCTGTTTTAAAGCCTACTGTATCCCTCTTTTCTCTCCTAAATATTGAGAGAATGAGAAGCACTTTAGACAACCTTGCAGGGTTAAGGGAACAGGTATTGGTAAGCAGAACTCACTCAAGGTATAGACAGTTGAGAATCATTCTTACTCCAGCTGAAGATTCTGAGGACTCCACCCTAGGAATATGAATGAACCAGAAGTAGACCCTACAACTAGAGAAGTTCTGTTTTATGCCATCTCAATCCTTAATATTGGAGTAAGTTTGTCCTGTAGTGTTAGTGCTTTTAAGCACTTTGCAGTCTTAAACATACAGATCTTTTCTAGAGGAACATAACATTACCCTTTGCCTTAATTTTATTTTAAGTTAATTTATTTACCTTCTCCATAGGTGAAAGAGGAACAGTGAGACAGAGTGACAGCAGCACCTCCAACAGAGATCCACTCTCAGCCTCAGCCAAGCCTGGATCAGGGGCACTTGCATGCCTGGTATACTAAAGTAAGTTTCTATATGCAAACTGAGAACTCTTTCATGTGGCTCCCATGAGCATCGTATTTTACCACTACACCCCCATAATTTTACTTCGTGGCCTCTAAAAAATTATTTATAGAATTATCTGAACATAAGGAGGCAAGACAACATGAAAGAAAACCTGCAGAAATATCAGATAACAGGCATAGATCTATAGGCATTCTAGATATTGGAATAATCATAGATGCTAAAGGAGCTATACTTTCTGTGTTCAAGGAGATAAGTCAAAATTAAGTCCTCGTTTTCAGACATACAAAATCTATAAGGCTTTATTACCATACTAAGTGCACATTGGTGGATCCTTCAAACAAAAAGAATGATACTAGTTGAAAACAAGGATCTTTATACACACACACACACACACACACACACACAAGAAGAGCAGTGGAAATGCTAACTATGAGGACAAATGCAATTTTTTTAATTGTTTAAATTCTTTTTAAAGGGTAATTGAGTGTTTAAATAAAAACAGTAATTTGTTATAGGATTTATAATATATATAGAAGGAATTAAATGGCAACAACCACAAAATGGGCAGGAGGGAAGAAATAAAAGAACCCTTGAAATATTTTTATATTTTAAGTGCAGTAATATAATATTACTTGAATTTATACTGTGATAACCTAAAGAGATATGCTGTAAACTGCAGGGCAATCGCTAAAATAAAACATTAATTTTTATTAATACTGACTTAGTAATTTTAGCTAATAAGTCAACAAAAATGATAGAATTATTAAAAAGCACTTAACTCAAAGGAGGCAAGAATAAGAGAAAAAAGAAAACAAAGAAGAGATGGCACAAATAGAAAACAATAGAAAAATAAGAGACTTAATTTCACCATTACAATAATTGCATGAAATGGAAATAGTATAAATATCTCAGATTGAATTAGAAAACATGACAATATTCTGCCTGTAGAAGCCAACTTAAATAAGGTAAAAGTAAAAGAATGGAAAAAGATATTCAATGCTAGTGAAAGCTAGTGTGACTATATTAATATCAGAAAAAATAAATTCCATAGTAAAGAATAAAGATTTAAAGACTCACTTAATAATGATAAAGGAGTCAATTTATCAAGAGAGTAGAACATTGTAAACACTTTTTTGCACCTGTTGACAGAACTTCTAATTATATAAAGTAAAAACTGACAGACCTGCAAAGAAAAATAAACTTACAGTTGGAGGTTTCAACTGCTAATAGAATAAGTAGACAGGAAGTCAGTAAAATTACAGAAAAATTTAACAATTCTGTTAACTAATCTAGTACCTTATATTTGTTAGTTGTAGAAACATTTTTTTCGGGGCGGGGGTTGCCATGAGGCATATGTACTCACTAGAGAGAGAAAGAGAGAGGCAGAGAGTAGGAAAGTAAGAAATCACCACCTGGGGTAATGGCCATGCCACAATTCTTTCTCCTTCATTCTCTTCCTGGTATTTTGGGCACACACACACACACACATACACACACAGAGAGAGACACACACACATAGTGTGATTTTCAAGCCACCAGGTCAGGGACTTGAATTGCAGTGGGAGTCCAGTGTGTTAATCACCACCCCACTTACTGGCCTCTGTAGAAACACTTTCAATCAACCTACTTGACATTTTCATACTCTTCTACTAAACAACAACAAAAAAAGTTCTTTTTCCAGGGATCACATAATGTTGACCAGGGAGAGCATGTTCTAGTAATAAAATAAATTTCAAAAATTATGAAAGGATAAGAGCCATGCAAACTATATGATTGAAATGAAACTAGTTTAGAAATCTACAAAATATCTTAGAACAATCCTAAAATATTTGAAAACAAACAAACAAAACCTCTCCTAAAATCAAAAGGGAAATAAAAAAATATTTTGAATTAAATTGAAATAAAAATAGATGGTACAAAAATTTGTGGGATGCTGCCAAAATAGAACTTAGAGGCAAAATTATAGCATTTAGTAACATATAAGAGGAAAAAAATCACAAATCTACTATCTCAACCTCTGAATTAAGAAACTCGAAAGGAAGGAAAATAAAACTCAAAGTAAGCTCAAGATGATTAAGTCACACTTGGACTAACAGGTGGTGTAATGGTTATGATGGTGGACTTCCAAAGTGTTGAAGTTTGAGTACTGGACCTGGTGGCTTGAAAATCACGCCAAGCACATGTGGGTGCATGCTAAAATAAACAAATAAATAGATAGATAGATAGATAGATAGATAGATAGATAGATAAAGAAAGATATCACAGCTTCAGCTTCACCAGCATTTGTTGTTCTTTATTTTTTTTAATCATAGCCATTCTTTCTGGGGGTTAAAGGTTGTCTCACTGTGGTTATGATTTGCATTTCCCTTTTGATAAGAGATGCTAAACATTTTTTTAATATGACTTTTGGTTATTCATATATCTTCCTTGAAAAGCTGTCTGTTCAGCTCAATTGTCAACTTTTCAATTGGATTATTTTTTGTTTGTTTGGTTTATGTTGTTGTGGATGAGCTGCTTGAGTTTCCTATATATTCTGGTTATCAGTCCTGTATCTGAAGCATAGTTTGCAAATATTCTCTCTCCTTGTGAGGCTTGTCTCTTCACACTGATTATTGTTTCCTTTGTTGTAAAGAAGGATAGCACCAGGATGTAGTCCCACTTGTCTATTTACACTATGGAATACTACTCAGCCATTAAAAAAAATATAAGAGCTATCATTCGACACAAAGGGGATGAATATATACAATTTAATGCAAGCCAGACTATGAAAGACAGGCTTTGTATGTCCCTGCTCAATATATATCAAATGTCTGCACTTTATGGTAGAAACTGAAATATTGGTATTATGCAGAGACAGCAAGTATAGATACCAGAGAATATATAGGTAGGGGTAGACAGTTGGGAGTAAGAGGGAGAAGCTAAGAAAAAAAAAATAACAGATATAAGAATGATATGTTGTTGTGTGTGGTAATATCTTTGACTTGCTTGGCATGCAATGCATTTATGCATTGAAAACCCATATTGTATACTGTAATTCTATACAATGAGAAAATGCAAATTAAAAAAAATTAAGAAGAAACAGTATAAAAGAGAAAAAATTTACATTAAAATGAAACTGACATTAAAATAGCAGTCAAATAAATGAGAGTAGAAACAAAGAAAGGAAGAAAGTACGTAAGAAAAGAAACAAAAATAGAACAAAAATAGAGAAAAAAATCAATGAACTTAAAATCTGGACCTCTGAAAAGATAAATAATACTTACATAACTTCTACTGATACCGATTCAGAAATAAGACATAACTTATCAAGAAAGTGTGATATTAAAGACAGGTAAATAGATCATGAAACTTACTAGAATGTGGAGATATGCAAATCCACATACATGAACAATTGATTTTTAACAAAGCTGCAAAGTGAACCCAGTGGAAAAAATATAATTTTCTGAACAAATAGTGCTAGAACAATTGCATATCCATATGTAAATAAATTTTGATTTATATGTTACACCACATCAAAAGTTACTTTAAAATGGATCATAGATAGATCCATCCTCATAGTGCAGTGGTTAAGTGTTGTGCAGAGGTAGTTGGGTCCTTCACAGCCTGTGATTTGAATCTTTACCCCCAGAGGCTTAAAAAACACACTAGACACATGTATGCATATGTCCAGGACCCTGATGGGATAGAAAAATGGAAGAAAAATTATTGCGGTGTGACCATACTCCATTAAGGAGTGCTTGCTTTTTTTTTTTTTTTTTGAGAGATTTTTGCTACGGGGCATGTGCACTCACTAGAGAGACAGAGACAGAGAGACAAAAATCAAGAAATCACTCCCCGGGGGAATGGTCATGCTGCAATCCCTCTCCTCCATTCTCCTCTCAGGATTTTGGGCATGCACACACACACACCCAAGTCTGGGACTTGAACTACAGTTGACTACAACATGAGAGTCTGGTGATGTAACTATTTTGCTACCTGCTGGTTCAAAGGAGTGGTTTTTCTCTCTTTCTCTTTCTGGTACATATATGCATCTTCTAGCAATAGAAGATAAAACTAAGCCTGAGGGTTTCATTTTTAAATAAACATTAAAATAATAAAAAAATGAGAAGAAAATATAGGATAAAATTTTTGTTAACTAGTATATTAGTCTTGTTGGGCTTTTATAAGGAAATGCCGCAGACTGAGTGACTCCACAGAAATTTATTTCTCACAGTTCTGGAGCCTGGGAACTCCAAGATCAAGGTACCAGTCAATTCTTTGTGTGATGAGGGTTCTCTTCCTAGCTTGCAGATTGCCATTTTCTAACTGTGTCTTCACATGGTAGAGGAAGAAAGGGAAAGGGCTCTGGTATGTCTTCTTAAAAAGACACCAGTTCTTCCTGGATCAATGTCCCACTCTTATAACTTATTTAACTGTAATTACCTTCAAATATAGTCACATTAGGGCTAAGAGCTTTCGACATATGAATTTGAAGAAAACGTATTTTAGTCCATAGCACCTAGGATTAGGCAAAGATTTCCTAGATAAAATGTCAAAAGCATGAATCAGAAAAGAAAAAAAAAGATAAATTGTAATCCTTCTTAGTTTAAACCTTCTGCTTTTTGAATGAAATTAGTGAAAGGATAAAAAATGAATCACAGGTTAGAAGAAAAAAGTTCAAATCATACATCTGATAAAATGCTTGTATGTAGAATATTTAAAGACCTTTAAAATTCAATAATAAGATAGAAATAAGACAAAATGTTCAACTGACTTGAATAGACATTTTGCCAGATGATATATATAGATATAGATATAGTTAATAAACACATGAGAAGATGCCCCACAACATTAATTATTAGGAAGTTGCAAGTTAAAACCTTAATTCAGTATGACTATACCTGTTAGAGCTAGCAGACTGCCTAAAATGAAGAAGGCTAATGTCATGCACTGCTTGTAGGACTATAAAATGATAATAGTATACAAAAAAAGTGTGACAAGTTTTTAAAAAGTTAAAACATATACCTATTCTAGCCATTCCACTTACAAGTATTTGATATAGGAAATATGAAAGAATATATTCATACAAAGATTTGTATATAAAAATGTAAGCAGCTGTATTTGCAGTGTCCCCCCAAATGGAAACAAGTCAAATGTCCCTCAACAGATAAATAGATTCATTATTAATTATGATATATCCATACAATGGAATATCCCTTGAAAACAAAAAATGAATGATCTGTAATACTTAGAACAACACGGATGAGTATCAACATACTCATGTTGAGTGAAAGACGTCAGACAAAAAGGCACATGCTGTATAACTATTAATAATAGAACTCTAGAAAATGCAAACTAAGTTTGCGTTTAGTTAAAAAACTAAATCAGTGCTTAACTAGGGGCAGAAGGTCATGGGGAGGAGTAAGAGGGTCACAAAAGGACACAAAAAAACATTTTGAGAGTGATGGATAGGTTCACTATCTTGATTTTGTGATGGTCTCTTGGGTGTCTACACATGTCAATACTTATCAAATTGGACATTTTACATATGTGTAGTTTATTGTATGTGAATTATACCTTAATATAGTAACTAAAAAGCAGTTTGCATTTCTATGTTCAAGAGAAGAATTAAAACTTAAGGACTAGGTTATTTTTTAGTAAAGACTCTTAAATTATAACTTCTGATTCACACATAATTATTGTACATCTTTGTGTGGTATGGTATGGTTTTTTAAAGTTCCATACAGTGTATGATAATCAAGGAAATACACATACTCATCATCAGCAAAGGAGATTGCATTACGTAGTGCACCTTTGCTTACCATTAATAACATGAAATAAATACAAATAAACTCAACACAGTATGTGTAAGTTTGTCTCACTGAAAAACTTCAGAAAACTATTGAAGAAAAATTAAAGACCTAAATGTAAAGAGGGACATATTATCAAGATTCAGTATTGTAAAAAAAAAAAAGTTATCTCCCATTCCAATCAAAGTGTGTTGTAAGAGATTCTAAATGAATTATAAAAATAAAAGAAAGATCAAGAACAGAACTATTTAGGGAAGAATCAGATGGAAGAACTTGCCCTAATACATATCAAGACACGTTTATAAAGATACAGTAATTAAGGCAGTCTAGTATCTAATGTTATCACAAAGGATAAATAAATGAACTAGAATAAAGAGCTCAGAAATGTATGATTATTTAGGTACTTGCTATTGATAATATTGAACTACAGAGCAGTGGAGAAAAGGGGGTCTTTTTAATAAACAGTACTGGGTCAACTGGTTAACTATATGGCTAAAAAAATTACATTCTATCTCTATTTTCACCATATACAAAAATCTATTGGAGGTGTATTGAACTGAGCTGTAAGTGCTGAACGAACATATAGAAAAATATTTTCATGAGATAAAATTTCTTAAACTATTTAAGTGATTACTACCCATAAAACAAAGTATTGAAAATTTAGACTAAAGAAAATTGAGTAACTTCTGCTCATCAAAAGGCACAAGAAAGTAAAATGCAAGACACAGAGTATAAAAAGATTTTACAACATATGTATTTGACAGACGGCCAATATATAAAGACCTCTGATAAATCAAGTATGTGAATGACAGATAACCCAATAGCAAATTGCCAAGGACTTTACATGGTACTTTTTAAATGAGGTTGTTTAACTGGGTGGTCATTTTATAAAATATGTTCAGCCTCATTTGTCATAGGGGAAATCTGATTAAAATCACAATTATTTAATACTACTCATTCGCCAGAATGGCTAAAATGAAAAAAAAAATGCTACCAGGTATTACAAAGATATAAACACTGGAACACTGGAAATAAAAACTGAGAAAACTACTGGGTTGTCAGAAAAGTCATGACACAGTTCTTGCATAGAAAAACATATTATGACTTTCCAACCACCCAATATGTTGGAAAGTATTTTAGTGTCACTTATTAGAATTAGGCATTTATGTTTGTTACGATCTGCATTTTCATTTTTTTGGTATATATCTAATGAAAATGTGTGAAAATCATCAACAGGAATGGCTATTTCAGGATTGTTTTTCTTGTGAAAAACTGAAAAACAAAGATGGAAAAACAAACCAAACCCAAATCATTGATACTGGAGAAAAAAAAGAAGCCATACATCTGAGTACCTTAGGTAGAAATGATCTTGGTGTGAGATTTCTAGGTAAGCCTAACATATTCTAAACTATCTCCTCCTCACACTGGCTGTTTGTTTCCTATCTCCTTCTGAAACATTTCATGCAACTTCATCCTTTAGAGCTTCATTCCAGCACACTAAGCACCTTTTGCAAAAAAATGTGAATACCTCTGGTAGTTTGAAAAGCTGTCATCACACATCTCCTGTTTCCAGACTCTAGAATTCTGTCTAACAAGTCTGCAATGATTCATTTACATTTTGGGTTAAATTGTCTTTCCTGAACTAGACAGGAATTTAACTGCCATTTATAACATTGTTTCTATAGGGATTAAATTCAGATTTCAAAACAAAGTATGGGAATCTGATCTATTTGTCATTTGGGGAATGCCTGTACAATGATTAGCATGATATAAAGAGAAATGACAGGATTTAGATTCTGACTAACTGTGTTCAAGTTTTGGTTCTACTAATTGTTAGTTACTTTACTAGGTGAATATTATTAAAACTTTCTGAGACTCAATTTCTTTATTTATAAAATGGTGAGTAAAAATAATATATCTCCAAAAGGTGCTATGTCATTCAAATGAGATTAAAAAAACTATTATACATAAAATTGTGAGAAAGAAAGATTTCAGAGAGCTGGGTGGTAGCACAGTGGAAAATGCTTTGTGAGTCTGACCCACCTGGGAAGGTTTTGGGTTTGCATCTGATGATTTACCTGAGCATGTGGGTCATGTGTGGGCCCATGATCTGGGACTAGCTAAGTCTAGGGGTAGATGGCAGCACTGAGGTTCTGTTGGGTTTATGTCTCTTCCTCTCTTGTTCTCTCCCACTTATGGAATAAATAAGTAAACAAATTTTTTAAAAAAAGAATTCAAATTCACAACAGTAGGAATAAAAGTGGGTGCAAGAGACAAAACACTATGAATGCCATGTAGGACTAAATAATTTCTCCACTTAGCTGGTATTTCATCTTTCAGTGTCAGTATTATAAGCAATTACTGCAGAATCAAACCCCTGTCTATTATTCTTGAAGGTTCAAAAAATATCCATAGAGTATTCCTAACTTTTGTAAACCTTTGTGAATTGAAGTCTGTATTTCCACCTGAACTCTTTTCCTATGATTCCCAATGAGTAGAGACAAGTGCATGGCATATCATCAACAATAAGATATTTATTGAATCTGTTAAAACTTCTTAAAGTGGTGCAATTTGTGGCATGATGGTTAAGATGCTGAATCCTAAATGACTAACTGCATGCCTTGAGTCCTGGACTTAGTGGCTTAAGAAACATGCTAGGTATATGTGCATGTGTGCCCAAAATCCCCAAAAAGGAGGGAGAGATGGAAGAGAATGAATTGTGACATGACCATTCCCCGTAGGGGGTACTTTCTTACTTTCCCTCACCCTCTCTCTGGTGAGTGTATGTGCCCTCTGGCAAAAATTAAAGCAAAATAAAACACACCCTTCTTCAATCATTGTTATCTACCATCTAAACCACATTTTGAGGTGGAATGATCTGTATATGTCTTACCTGCTTTCAAAGTGTGTTCTTTTAGTCATTCTCTGAAGCTTCTGTCCATAGATATATAGATGATAGACAAATAGATAGTATAGTATAGAATATATAATATTCAAATAGAATACTATCAATCTAACTATATCTATTAGATATTGTATATCTAACTATATCTCAGATACAGTTAGATTGAGAGTATTCTCCTTGGATTTAGGTTATAGGAAAGATGACTCTCATAATTCGAAGTGATACAGACAGTGAAGAAAGTTTTGAGAGTTTTTCTTTGACATTCTTAAGCATGAGGCAACATATGATAGGTACATCTACTGAATTATTTATATCAAGTGCTTGCTAGTTTTTCCTCAGAGATGATACTGTGGGCCAATCGTGGACTTTATAGACTAAGTCTCTGTGAAATGATAAAGATCTATTCTCACAGAGATACTGACACATTTCTAGTCATCTTTTAAGGGGTGTACTCTGTGTGGACAGTCATTTCTCATGAGTCAAAACTATCTGGTTCGGGAACCAGCAGTTAGCATAATGGCTATGTCGCTGGACTCCCACGTAGTCGACCGCGGTTCGCGTCCTTCACCCGGTGGCTTAAAACTCACGCCGGGCACATGTGCGTGCGTGCCCAAGATCCCGAGAGGAGAATGGAGGAGAAGGGATTGCGGCGTGACCATCCCCCCTGGGGGGTGATTTCTCGCTTTCTGTCTCTATGTCTCTCTCTGTCTGTCTGGCGAGTGCACGCGCCCTATAGTGAAAAAACCTCTCAAAAAAAAAAAAAAAAAAAAAAAAAAAACTATCTGGTTCGTGGAGCAAACAGTTTCACAACTTTGTTCTTGGTAGCCTCATGCCACCCAAACCAATGGGCTATGCCACAGACATTTAGATGCAGTGGAGGAAGCTCCTTGAATACCCTATTTGTCAAAATAAAACTTATCCTTTATAGCAAGAGCAGCAGTTCTGTAACTCTGTGTAACAAAATAAAAAAGTCTAGCTTCTCTATTCCTCTAAAACTCGCATTTTAAAGTTGCTGGTGCAAATCACCTAAACCCATTCTGAGGTCATTGAGATGGCTTGCATTGCTATTTTCCTCACTGCAACTGTATGGAAGAATGGTGACAGTAAATTGTGGTTCAGAATCTCTTCAGGAGAGATAACATCAGGGACTGAATTAGCTATGTGGGCTATTGGGCTTTGGTCTGGCAAGCCATTTGGACAAATAGAAGAATCAATAGGACATCCAAGCGGCCATCCTCCTGGGAATTTTGAATCTGTCTTTGTGAAACTCTTCTTAAAGAACCTTCAATCAACTATTTAACTTATTTAAATTTATATCACAGAGATAGTTAACTCTTGGATCCTGATTGTGGTAGTGAATTAATCAAAAGCTGAAAAATCTTACATTATCTGAACCTTTTAAATTACCAAAAGTTTATCCTTTCTTCTTTTTTTATTAAATATTATTTCTTTTATAAGTGACAGAGACAAGGAGAGAAACACACACACACACACACACACACACACACACAAAGACAGCAGCTGTAACAGGGGCCCGATGCTGCAATGTACCCCCAGCCTTCAAGCAGCCCCAACTCATGAACAAATATGCGTCTGGCATACTCAAAGAGGGTCTCTAGACTTGAACCAGGACCCTCACAGAGTCTCAAGTTTTACTGCCATGTCACTATCGGTCCCTCAGTTTATCTTTTCTATCATAAAGCTATATTTTTATATGGAAAAAAATCTTTATTTGTTGCCCCCGATCCCATGGGTGGCTTATCTTTTAGCTAAGGAATGAGAGGAATCTGAGGAAGAGTGTAAGAGAGCGGCTGTGGGGTTTATGGTTTTTGTATCTTTCCTGGAGATTTTTATTTTCTGTTTTTGTTCATACTGATGAAGAAATGATCTAGTCGTGGTTCTACTGCTTTTGGTCCCAAAGGTCAGAGTACCTTGTAGATTGAGGCATGGCTGGTTTCATGGTGACCCCAAATTAGCCTGGACTTCAAAGAACTTCCTCTTTTCTCCGCATGAAGAACTCTTTAAAGAAGTCCTTTTTCCTTTTACAAGGTGAATGCTTCAAAGCACGTGGGAGGAGTATTTCCTTCTCAGTGTTTACCTTTCAAAGGTGAGGAGTTCATAGACATTTCTCTGTTTGTACAGTAGAATCTAATCGTTGGCTTTGAGGCGAGGGCTCTCCTCGTCCTCTTCTGCTGTCAGGCGTTTCCCGTGCTCATTTTTCACTTACTGATGCACTAAAGAAGCTGTGCCAGGAACCAAAAAAAGCTACATTAAATTCCTCTGGAGTATATTTCTGTCAACATTGTATATCACTAAAAAAAGAACTTGGTCCTGTTTGCAAAGCCTTTCTTTCTTTCACAGGTTACAAAACGTTCACTGAGTGGCCAGAAATGACAGGCAAAGTGGATAACTGAGAAAGGGCACACATTTTCTCACTACACATGGAAGAAGAATGACTGTAAAACAATGTAACAGATTTTTAACCTACTCATGTGGATTTATACATCCATTTGAATATAAGCCCCTCAGTTAACTTCCAGATACTCCCGAAGATATTCAACAATGTGCAATATGGTGCAATACAGCTTTGACAACATCCTGAAATTGTATTCGGATCCTGTGATACATCATTTTATACCATTTGTAACCTTACTTATCTCCTCCAGGAAGCTCTGTAGGGGTGAAGGCAGGGATTGTACAGTACTAGCCAAGAAACCCCCTGTGAGGAATAGAACACTGATTTGCATTTTGTAAGAATTTTTAAAAATGTTTGAGGTTTTTTTGGCATTAATGTGGAAAATCTCCGACTTTTGGGTCAAATTTGATATTTGGAAATAACTAAAAACCATTTGGAATTGGAGCTGGTACCTTATCAATCTTTGTATTATTTAGCAAAATCAGTATATAAAAAATTCATGGCAAGGGCATTTGCCTTCAGCTGAGTGGACATGAAAAGAGGCTTTCTTTTTCTTTTTTTTTTGAAGAGGTTTTTGCTATAGGGCACATGCGATCATCAGAAAGACAGAGAGAGACAGAGAGATAGAAAGCAAGAAATCACCCCCCCCCCCCCAGGGGGGATGGCCATGCTACAATCCCTTCTCCTCCATTCTCCTCTCGGGATCTTGGGCACGCACGCACACGCACCTGGCTTGAGTTTAAGCCACTGGGTCCAGGACTCGAACCATGGTCGGCTACATGGGAGTTCAGCAACATAGCCATTATGCTAACTGCTGGTCCCAAAAAGAGGCTTTCTGATGTCACTAAATGAGTGAGGGCTTCAGATTCCAAAAACCTAGTCTCAGTCCCATACACTAGGTGTGACCTTGGGCACATGACTTAATCTTGCTGTTCTTTAATTTCTGCAAAATGGAAATGACAATTAAAATAGTTTGCTCAGAGAGTATTTTGTGAATTAAATACCATTTGCATGCAGCATATAACACTGTGCTCGGCACTTCCATAAACAGAAGTCTTCTTTATCTTAGTTTTAACACATTTGTCACAATGATGTTTCTGTTGTTTAAAATAGTTTTGACCTTCTCACTTATAATTTCCCTCGAGGACGGACTGTATATTCATTGCAAAAGAAAATGTGCTTCATTCTATTTTTCAAACATGATTGACTTTTTTTCCTACTATAAATTTTATAAAAAATCATTTATAATGCAACCACTGTAATAGTAGCATGTTGGTGTGTTTTCTTTAATTTGGTTTTCAGTGTGATGTTCTTTTATTACCTGTGAGCATAGTGTATATGCGTGTGAGAGAGAGAGAGCAAAAGAGAGAGGTAATACTAGAGCATGATAGATTTAAACAACTAGGCAGGTGTGTGCAAATAAATTTAATAAGTGGTGGATTCTCAAGTGTTGTGGTCTTTTCACACCAGCAGTTACTTCATTATGGAGTGATTCACCAGGAAACAGGTAGAATTCACAGTTGACTTTTTGGTTTGTCTAGGACAGGTGGTTGATGACTCGCGTATGGTTCAGAGTATATGTCTCTCTTGGGGTGATTACTAGTAAAATATGACTAATGTTTCCAAACTAATTGGTAATTTAAAAACATTTTTCAAAGAATTGTGAGATACATTATGCAAGCTCATATCTTATGAAACTTGTCAGAGAAAACAAATGATCCCACCACTCCTCTCTCCAGTTCCTACTACAAACAGTTCCTTGGTAGAGAGAATTCAGTTTTAGCCGTAAAATTTTGAAAAGTGATTACTAAAGTGATTCTTTTTCACTGACACTAAAGAAAAGCTGCCCAACATCACAAGAGAAGGAGGAAATAACTTTGGAATTTCTAGGCCTTCAGCTTCCATCTGGAGTTAGACCTGTTCGGCTTTGTTGTGCTTGAGGCTCAAGCCTCAGGGTTTTACTTCTGTAGAAGGCAGAAGGAAGGTGACGAGTTTAGATTGTAATAATGAGTAATGAAGGTGATCAATCAACTGTCCTCCTTATTACTGAAACCTACAAGTATTGAAAATACCAATCTGAATTGCAGGGGGTCCTTACAATGATAGACTTGTGTAGAATCAAATGTATAAAAATCATTTATAATCCAACCACTGTAATGTGAGCATGTTGGTGTGTTTTCTTTAATTTGGTTTTCAGTGAGATGCCTTAAACCCTAGGTGTGTTTGACAGCAATACTCAGAACTGCCTTTCCCATGGTAAGTTATATTTTACAGAATCATTTCCACTGTTTCTGTTCACTAATAGAAGGCCAATAACATAATTTAAGACATGTTAAACAATATATACAGTCTCCCAGTGTGGAAAACATCTATGAAAAATAGAAGAGAACAAATGTATTATTTTGATCAATAGGTTGCACATGATTTAATAAACAATACCAGCTACTGTTTATTGGAACCTAGTAAGTGCCAGATTATGTACACTGTAGTCAATCTCCACTTTAGAGAGAGCTTTCTAAACTGGAAGTCAATGGGTGCCATTGCCATGCTCACCTCCATTCAACAGAGCCCCACTCTTGAGCCCCTGAATCTAACTCACCTGGCTCAGGAAATGACTTCTTCTTACCTCCCTACCATCTGAACCTGAATCTTGTCCCACGCATTCACTCCCTTTTTCCCTCCCACTATTCCCCCACATTCCCTTCTCCAGTCAGACTGATTACTTGCGAATTATTAATGTGTCATGTTATGACCCCCTCTGGTCTTGCTCTTGATGTCCTTTCTGTGTTGGCAAGTCCTTCACAATGGCATTTCTCTTTCCTAATATCAGCTTCTTCTCTAGGTCTCATTTTTTATGCCATCACCTCTTCAAAGCCCTTCCTGACTATCCCTTTCTCCTTCCTGCCAAGAACAATTTGTTTTGCTTCATTGTTTGTTTCTGCATTTGTTTACTCACCCAGCCCCCACGAGGGCACTTTGCACAAGATGACATTCGTGCTAGTTTGCTTGGGGGTCTTTCACAAGAGACTGTGCATTGCTTAAGAAAATGGTCCATCAATCAGTGATACCTGGCACATAGAAGAGGTCAATAAATATTTGTTAATTAAATCCTCACAAGAACCCATTCCAGATAGATGTCATCATACTCATTTTATAGATGTGAAAACTTAAACTTACCGAGGCCTAATCTTGTGTTCCAAATCATGTAAATCTTTCCATAGGTAGCAGAGGTTGAATTAAATGAAGATTTCTTTGAATCCAAAGCCCATGGATTTTAGTATGCCATTAATGACCTCTAAACTTAGAGGCAACTGAGTACACAAAAATTGGTAATGCTAAGATAGCATAATTAATCAGAAAACTGATGTTAATTTCATAAGTAAAATCTAAATGAGTGAATGAATAAACGATGATTATATTTCGGGCTAAGACTTTTTATTCTTTTTTTAGAGAGATTTTTGCTATAGGGCATGTGTGCTTACTGACAACATAGTGAGAGACAGAGTGAGAGAGAAAGTGAGAAACCACCCCCTGGGAGGATAGCCACATGCAATCCCTTCTCCTCTCAGCATCTTGGGCAAGACCAGTGTAAGTTTCTAGCTGCCAGATCCAGGACTTGAACCATGGTAAGTCATGTGGGAGTCCAGAGCTTTAACCACTACCCTACCTTCTGACTCCCCAGGCTAAGACTTTTAAACTTGTATTGAATCTGACTCTTGAAACTCTGCAAATGAAATTCTAGAATGGATGAGGGATCCCTGTAAGAATAGGTCCAGAGTTACTCTTCAATGACTGAACATTTTCAGCTGACAGAAGATGTCTGCCCACTCCTAACCTGCCACTCCCACAGAGCAATAAATTGGATGGCCTCCAAATTCTTCCGAGTCAACTTGGCCCCGAAGCTTGGCATATGATGTTGTGTGATATAATTAGCAGGAACTGAGGGCCAGTACCATGAAGTCAGAAATTATGAGGGATATTGAAGATGAGAAGCCTACTAATGGAAGCCACTCTTAGTCAAGAGTGGCATGGACAGTCTAGCCTCTTCTTTTTTCTGAGTGGTACAAAAACTGGACTTTGTGTTTCTCTTTTATTTTGTTACTTCCTGTTGTTTTCAGTGTCTCTTTTTTCCTTGGAATTTGATCATGATTTTACAAATGATGAAATAGAAAGGGGTTGAGAAGATTCATTTTTACGACCCTGCCCCTTTCTTTTTTATTTTTCTATTTAGATGTAGTAAACCAAAGATATGTGGAGGAGAGATGGGTTAGTCTTTGGACGTAAAAAAGATGAAAGTTTATTGCAGGTTTATTCACAATTGCTAAAACATGGTATCAACCTACATATCTTAGAACAGATGACTCAACTGAAAAAAATGTGGCAAGTATACACTATGGAATACTATTCAGCCATAAAAAATGAGATCCTGTCCCTTGATACAAAGTGGATGAATATAGACAATTTGATACTTAGCAAAGCAAGCTAGATTATGAAAGACAGATTTTGTATGTCCCTACTCAATATGCACTGAATGTTTGCACTTTATGGCAGAAACTGAAAGTTTGGAAAATATAATAGCAGACACAGAAAGTGTAGCTACCAGAGACTATATAAGAGGAATTGGATAGTTGGGGGTTGGAGGAAGGGACTCAGGATAAAAAAAAAATAACAGATATAAGAATGTAAAGTTATTGTGAGTGGTAAATCTATGACTTACTTGACATACAACAAACACATTTATACTTTGAGAACCCACATTGTATGCTGTAAAAATGCACAATGATTAAATGTAATATATTAAAAATGTACTCAGTACATAACAAGTGCTCAATAAATATGTGGGTTTATTTATGAAACTCTTTAAATTTTTTTTTATACATTCAAGCATTGTATATCATTACACCTTGGAAAATGAATTTTCCTAGCATGAATACACTGTATATTAGTTTGGTTAAAGATATAATAATACACTTTGTCATTAACAGATAATTTTCCAGTTTTGTGTCCTTTAAATGTTTTGCTTCTTTCTTTTTCCCCTTCGGTCCTCTCCTTTTACCTTCCCCTATTTATAAAACTTTTTTTTAAAAAAAGAGGGAGCTAAAATTCCTTTTATTTAGCGGTCATTTCACGAGGTGTTTGGCATTAGGGATGGGCTAGAGAGCTCTTCAGTTGGAA
Organism: Tupaia tana; assembly: GCA_026018925.1. Lineage (NCBI taxonomy): Eukaryota > Metazoa > Chordata > Mammalia > Scandentia > Tupaiidae > Tupaia > Tupaia tana. The sequence goes on along the minus strand of JAKSZU010000016.1, from coordinate 31,652,866 downwards.
TGTGGGACCTGGGATATAGGGAACAGAGGGGAATAGCCCATGAAGTAGAAGCAACAAAGGCGAGAGAAGGCTGTAGAGTGAATAAAGAGATGTCTCCCTCTTCTCCCTTTTATTCTATTTTTTTTTTTTTTTTTGGAGAGGTTTTTGCTATAGGGCGTGTGCGCTCACCAGACAGACAGAGAGAGACATAGAGACAGATAGCGAGAAATCACCCCCCGGGGGGGATGGTCACGCCGCAATCCCTTCTCCTCCATTCTCCTCTCGGGATCTTGGGCACGCACGCACACGCGCCTCCCTTTTATTCTTACAATGCAGAAACCATTCTGGGCTGTCAGGGTGAAGAATAGGTTAGGGTAGGGGCTTCCAAGTGGTACAGAAGTTTTTAGTGGTAAAGAGGAAGGAGAATAAACAAAGGAAAAATTTCTTCTACAACAATGGGGTATAAAATATTTCTATGGAGAGCCATTTGCTTATGATGACATTTTCTGGAGACGTCCAAGTGAGAATATGAATTAATAGTTCTTATATTTTAGTACATTTATTACTTAGGAGACTGTTAAAATAAGCATTCATGTCTTTATTCTTAAATTTTTGATGCAACAGTCAGTGGGGCCTAAGAATATGAAGATAAAATCTAAATATAAAAAAAAACTCTTATGATTTGAATATAGGTGGTTTATGTTCTGTACTTTAAACACATTGGCTGTCCATGTTTTTGAGATTCAGAAGTAACTTTGTGGCCTAAAATTGTCATATGACCTTATGCTTTTCTGTAATGCATAAAGTTACAGTCTATTAATTAAACAATAGCATTTAATTTAAAATATATACTGAGAACAAAAGACCTATTTTTGTACATCTAAAGCAGATATCATTTATCTTATTGTTGAAGTTTTATGGTAATGTTGTGCCTTTTCTCCAAATAATTGGCATTGTGACATTCTTCTATCTTCATTTTTTAATGGTTTAATATGATTTTTCTTCCTGTTTCAGCTTTCTATTTAATCTGCTACTGCCTGTTAAATCAGCTTCCCTTCAGAGCAAAGACTGAGACTGCTTTTGTTAGATTAAACATTCTTTTTTTATCTGACTCAGCTTTCAGCTTCATCTACTTAGTTATATCATTGGTTGGGTAACAGAAATTGCCAGGATGTCACCCGGTGGGAAAATCAATTCACGAAAGAAGGCCTACTGCTCTGTGTTTGACTATAGAGCATCTCTTTTCTTTTTCCAAGCATATCTGTCTCAGCACACCTGGGTATTCCTCCCCAGGGCTAAGAAGAAGTTTGAATTGCCCTGCTCTTAATTAGCAACATCCCTTTCCCCTTATATTACAGGTGAACATGATTCATTCTCTTGTATATATTCCTAAGAGGGAGACTCACTGCAAAAGGACACATCATTGTAAAATAAAGAGAAGGCCAGTGGTGGAGCGCTTGAAAGATAATTCCTGTCTATTGTTCTAGGTGGTGTTTAAAATAAATGTTTCTCATGATATAATCCACTGTTCCACTAGGAGCCAGGAAGGCTCTTGTTCCATGAATTTAGATGTTTTAAAGATACATCCTCCACACCACTCCCAACAGTAAGTACCTCGTAGCCTTTGGATTGAACTTGATTGTTATTAATCTGTGTATGTGATCTCTTACAGAGGGCACAGGGTATATGGGCTTCAATAGGTGGTTTATAAAATTCCAAAAGTTATATGAAAATTTAGGTACATTTTTCTGAAGAGATTTCTTAGACAGCATATGTCGCTCTATGGAGTATGTGATACCCCAAAGGTTAAGAACCACCGAAGTAATGGACCATCATGTTGGGCTATAAAAAAATTAATCTTGGGTTGCAAAAGCAGTATTTTTCCAGAAGACTCAGAGTTAATTTCCAAAGGAAGCAAACTTAAAAGGGAGATTCTTCCTCCTCAGGAGAACTCTTGCTTAAAAAAAACAAAAAAACAAAAAAAAACTATAATGTGACCTTGACCCTCAGAGCCTAAGGGGCCATCCATCTCTGAGATAGGTTTATCCACATGAACCAATGGCAGGTTTTTAGTTTTAATTAACTCACACCCAATATCAGAGTATAAATTTTTACATGAATTCTGACTACAGAACAGTCTTTAAGGAGGAAGAGAAAGATACAACACTTAAAAATATCCTTACTCCTCTCTTATGTTATAAAGCTTTCTGATACAAGAATCCTTTATTATGTTAAAAATAGTGTTATAGTTGAAATGGCAGGTTAATATGGCATTTTTTTTTTGTAAAGATACCAAATTTCAGATGGGTATTGAAGATGAAACAAGGCTCTTAATGATCCTTAGTATTTTTAAAGTTACTATTGACTGAGTTTATTTAGTTTTTCCATGGAAAAGTCATCTTAAATCTCCCATAGAATTTAGATTATGATAAAATCAAGTGCTTCAGTTTTTTCAACTTTAAAATAAGAATGATAGGGACCAGCAGTTAGCGTAATGGCTATTTGCTGGATTCCCACATAGTCGACCATGGTTCAAGTCCCGGACCCGGTGTCTTAAACTCACGACGGGTGCGCGTGCGTGCATGCCCAAGATCCCGAGAGGAGAATGGAGGAGAAGGGATTGCGGCATGGCCATCCCCCCTGGGGGGTGATTTCTCTCTTTCTATCTCTCTGTCTCTCTCTGTCTTTCTGGCGAGTGCACGCGCCCAATAAGAAAAACCTCTCCAAAAAAAAGAAAAAAAAAAAAAGAACATGCTGTGTACATGTGTGTTCAAATTCCTGATAGGATGGAGATGGAGAAGAAGGAATTGCAGTGGGACCACATCCCACTGCAGATGCTTGATCTCTTTTTCTCTCTGTATCTCTGGTGAGCACACACACACTCTGGCAATTACATTGAGGAAGTTATTTGAAAGAGTAATATTACTTTCAACTCAAGGACTTTATAGCAATACTATTCTGTCCATCCTTGTGCATGAAAACCACACATTACAGAGGGAGTTGAGAGTCAGCTTCTGACTCCAGTCAACCTTGATTTTTGAATCCTTTTTCCAAATTAAAATCTGGATGACCCTGAACAAATTATTTATTTTCTCTGTGTCTACATTTTCAATGTGCAAAAGAAGACAAAAAAAAAGGTAATTGTAAGAATTAAAGCTAATAAAATACAAAGCACGTAGAGAAATAACAAATGCTTGGTTCACATGCTTAAATGTAAGTGTTTGCTGCTATTATTGCTAGAAAAATCCTAATTTTAGACTTATTTTTATAAAATACATTTATAATCAGAAACTAATCCTTTATCCAACTAAGTGTCATGGTCTGAATTCAGACTCGAGGATATCTTTCTATTGAAAGATGTTTTATTGTTTTCATCTATTGTGTTAAGATGAAAAGGATCAAAGACAAACAATTAAAATCACCTAAATTTTCATTCAAATATTATGCATTATACTTATTATTCAAAAAGCATGGGTTCATTATGATCACTTTCTATTATTAAAATAAAATTTGAGAACTGAAGAGTAGCTTAGTGGTAGCATAATGGAACCCACATGGGATGCCATGGGTTTACATCTCAGGACCTTCCTGAGCACTCTAGGTGCATGAGCATGTTCTCATGATCTAGCCTGGCTGAGGGTGGATTGTGGCATGAGGATCCTATTGGGGATGCTTGTCTCTCTCTGTCTCTTTCTCCCTGTCTGTATCTCTCATGGAAGAAGTAAGTGAATACAGTTTATATATCAAAAAAAAAGATCCAAGGACATACTTTTTCTCATTTCATCAGAATTAGAAACAAATGATGTAGTGACGCTCATGATAGCATTGCTTTAGACTGAATCAATTGTTTCAGTAGTTCAGAGTTTTAAGTTAGCAATGTTAGCTGGAGCAAATTCCAAAGCACACTTCTCACTATAAGTACAAGTCAGAACATTATTCGTATTCTTGTAGCCGGAAAGGAACAAAACAATTTACTCCAACAGATGTCGTTGGTGAAAGTACCTCACATTTTCTAAATGTCACCTGTTGAATATGCACATAATCACACAGACTACTTTTTTTTTTCCAAATTAAAATTCTGGAGGCTACATAGTTCTGACATGAGCAGAGGAGTTAATAGGGCATATTTCCAAAGCAATATGAGCACATGTGAGAGTAAAAAACACTCCAAATTCCAGGTGTCATTCTATTAGATCTCAACATGGGTGCAAGTTTCTCTTTCAGTTTATTTCTCTTTATGATTCTTTCCTTAATCTTTCTTCTTGGAGAGATGAGTGAAGATTAGTTACTTGGCTAAAATTTTAACCCAAATCAGATAAGACCACTCACTTATATGAACACTGTACCACATCCCAAATTTATGTCTACTCACAACTTCCAAACATCTTGCCTGTAGTCCCAAAGTTTCCATTATCTCCTTGCTAAGAAGTACATTTTTTTTTTTTTTTTTTGGTAATATCTTCTATCCATGACCAAAAGAAAGAGGCTGCTACAGTCCTGCTTTTTCAGCAAGTTAATTAACCTATGGGAGCCATGATGGTAAGATGTTACTCTGGCTCATAGCATAGCATGTTTCTAACAGGGATTAAATATTTATATATGAAAAAGAAGAGCCTTTGTGGTTGTTCCACTTTGGGTAAAATTACAGGCCTATCAATCATAATGCTATGAAGCATGAAATCAGGAAGTATTTTTTCCGGTACAGAATATTATATTACACAGTTTGGTGTATTTGGGGAGCAATGCTTTTATACAGAAGGAAAGAAAGGAAAGTAGAACACACTAACTACAATGAATCCAACCAACCTTCCAATTACGATTTCTGTGTTGGCTCATATCATGGTTTTCAATCTCTCCCTTCGGGCACTGATCTTGATGAGTCACAGCAGCTTCTTTTCACCGCTCCTACGTGGCTATCATTCAAGTTGTTGACGTATATCTCTATGACTATATGAAGATACCCAGGCCATGGCTACAAGGCAATGGAGAGAGGTTTTACCTCCTGCTGTTTACTTACTTGAGAGGGGAGAAAAAGATGACACTAGGGATTCGATGGCTATCCTTTTAGCCATTTATTTTGGGTAGCCTGGAAAATTAAACATTATTACTAGGACCAAACTGAGAGACCAGACTTTTTTTTTTATGGTTTATTATTGAAGTGGTTAACTGATTGATTTATGGCTCGGCATCCCTTTGAAATGAGAACTGTTGGCAAATTAAATGTAATAGCAATCTATTCTATTCTGTTATTCTGTTATTCTGAAGTATGGCAATAGAAGTTCTAGACCTGGGCTGTTGAATACATAGTCACTAGCCACGTGTGGCTAGGGAGCACTTGAAATGTGGCCAGTCTGAACTGACATTTTTGTTTTGCTAGAGAGCACATATGCTCACCAGAGAAAGATGTAGAGACATAGAGAGGAGACAGAGGAGGAGACACTCCCCATGAGGCATGGTCATTCCACAGTCCCTTCTCTGTCTCTGTCTCCTTTTGGGATTTTGGACACACAGGCATATGTGCCCAGTGTGTTTCTCAAGCTGCTGGATCCAGGGCTTGAACGGCATGGTCAGCCATGTGGGATCAGACACCCTGACTACCAGGCCATGAAGCCAGCCCCTGAATTGATTACCCTCTTTTAAGGGTAAAATATGCACAGGATTTTATAGATTTCACATGAAAGGTAGCTCATTAATTGTTGCTTATTGCATGTTAAATGATAATATTTTGGATATGTTATGTTGAATAAAATATTTTATTAAAACTAATTTTATCTATTTCTTACTTCTTAAATATGCTATTAGAAAGCTTAAAATTAACCCAGGAGGATTACATTTGTGGCTTGTATTCTATGTCTATTAGATAGCATTGTTTTAGACTGAATCAACTGTTTCAGTAGTTCAAAGTTTTAAGTTAGCAATGTTAGCTGGAGGAAATTCCAAAGCACCCTTCTCACTATAAGTACAAGTCAGAACATTATTTGTATTCTTGTAGCTGGAAAGGAACAAAACAATTTACTCCGACAGATTTCGTTGGTGAAAGTACCTCACATTTTCTAAATGTCACCTGTTGAATATGCACATAATCACGAAGACTACTTTTTTTTTTTTTTTCAAATTAAAATTCTGGAGGCAACATAGTTCTGTTTAGTGAAGATATGAGTCCTACCTGACACAATCCCATTAGTTTATGGCTAAGAGGATTGCTCGGAGGCAATCGTTAGACAATGATGAATTGAGGTGTGTGTGTGTGTGTGTGTGTGTGTGTGTACAGGTGTTCTTGAGCATTTCTTATAAATCATCTACAGATCAAAAATCAGGGGATTTCTTTATTAGGTGTTGGTGCTGAAAGGAGTTTTCAAAGTGATACAAAGATGGGTAATTAAGGAACCATTTGAAAGTTAAAATTTCATTATCAGACAGTCTAAATTAGCTAGCCAACTAGTGTGTAGGTTATATTATTTTAAAATAATTAATTTTTCTTTTTTTTGTTTTTGAGAGGTTTTTGCTATAGGGCGCGTGTGCTCGCCAGACAGACAGAGACAGAGAGACAGAAAGCGAGAAATCACCCCCCGGGGGGATGGCCATGCCGCAATCCCTTCTCCTTCGTTTTCCTCTCGGGATCTTGGGCACGCACACACACGTGTCTGGCGTGAGTTTTAAGCCACCGGGTCTGGGACGCGAACCACAGTAGACTATGTGGGAGTCCAGCGACATAGCTATATGTCGCTAACTGCTGGTCCCTAAAATAATTTTTGAATTAACACTTGATTGTCAATATTCAACCAAAGTTGGGCAACTAATTAGAACCATCCTTTAACATTGAATCCAGTATTATATATTACCTATATTTGATATGACAATCAATCAAATTATGTTTAGAACATACTATGAACAAGAATGTGTTAGATATGGTAGCATTTTTAGGCAGGTACAGACTTCACTGTTCGAGGTTCTTTGATGTTTCAAGAGAGTAGACTGGTTATGTTCTACGTCATTTTAAATGCCTGTGAGTAAATTCTGCTGTGTCTTAATTATACTACACAGAATATCAGAAAGATTAAACTTATTATAAATCAACATCCCAATATAACTTTTTAATTTGATCTGCTTTAGAGATTTAATAGTAACCTTTTTTCATAAACTGCCCTACATTTTTAAAATGTAAGTTTAAATAACTGTTTGGGAAAGGATTAAAACCTTCAGATAAGTTGATACCAAAAGGACAACCAAAAAAGGAGAAAGCATATACAGCATAAAATTATAACAGAGGAATGAACCAGCTTTGGGAGCTACAAATTCTAATCCTGGCTACAGTCGGAATATAGATGTATAGTTTATTGTTTTTGTTCCCTATAAAAGGTTGATGAACTTTGTTATCTATTTAATGGTGGCTTTTGTGAAAGTGAACTGATAAAGCCCAAAAATATGAAATCACTTGATACAATAAAAGTCCTATATAAACCAAGGAAAAACAGTGACTGATGAAATAAAATTTTCACTTATGACTTACACTTCAGTTATTTGTAATAAAATGCCAGAGGAAGCCAAGAACAGGAGTTCATTAAAGTCAGGACCACCCGGCTTTTGGGTGGCAAAATTGTGTGTGAACTCAAAGTACATACATTAATTTTAATTGCCACTATGTGAGAGAGATAGAGAGAGAGAGAGAAAGTGAGAAGGTGTCTGCATGGGGAATGCTCACATTACTATTCCCTCACCTCCATTTCTCCCTCCTTTCAGGATTTTGGGCACACATGCACATGTGCCCAGTGTGGTTCTCAAGCTGCCAGGTCTGGGCTTGAACCATGCAGCAAGCCATGTGTGATCCAGCCACCCTTAATCATCCTACCATGAGTTGGCCCCATCCTCTTTTTGTAAAAAAGTAAATAAATAAAAATTTAAAAATACACATATTAAAAAGCAAAATAATCCTTGATTTCATATATAAATATATAGCTCATAATAAATAGTATGCATCAAGGCACCAAGCTCCAATATATTGCGTAACACAGGACACTAGCATTTTGTAATATGTCAAGAATAAAAAAGTAAAAATGTCTAGATGTAAGATAATATATAGTGTTTGTGCTGTGTTGGGAACCCTTATGGCTAACTGGCAAAAGAGTAGTTAGGGGTAAATCTAACAGTTGAGCAATAGTAACTGAATTCCAGCCATGGACTTTAATTGTGCAAAAGTTGAGGCAGTTCTCTTCTAGATGGGGAGTCATGGCATCAAACTATTAAAAAGTTTAAGATACCATATATTTAAAAATAAACGTGTATGGAAAAGTCAGATGACATATTAGTCAAAGAAATGAAGAGTGTGTACAGGTGGAGGGAAGGGGACTAGCGTATTAAGGGGTTTGGGGATGAAATTCAGGAACTAATTATGGCTCTATGCTTAGTGTATGTGTGTGTGCATGTGTGTTGGTGGGGCACTAAGTGTCTTAGAACCAGAAAACCTAGGATATAAGACTTTGTTATTTTCCTTTTTTTTGCATTTGTATTAGTTTAGGTAGACCTCTTTCAGTCTTATCATTGGTAAAATAATAGCAATAAAATTCATCCTTACCCACTCTAAATGTTGTAATCAAATTAGGTAAGTAAATATACTCTGAAAGCTGTGATTTGAAGAAGCAGAACTAGCTTAGGGGGTAGAAAAGAGATGGTTCTTATAGGAGCAGAGATTGCCTGATTGTAAACTGCCAGATACAGTACAAGAGGTGGAAGCGAGTCTAATCTTGAGGAGCTTGTATGCTTGCTGTGAAGTTGGGATGCTATCTTGTACATTATAGAGGAGAATTTAACAAAAAATGAAGCAGAAAGAGGCTGTGATTGATTCAGTTTTCAATTTATAATGACCACAAACACAGAGGCTTGGTTGTGGTGACATGTGGGTGAGAACAAAAGCAGGGAGAGAAATACATCAGTCATGAAAAATATTTTAGTGGGAAAATGAATTGAGAGAATGACATGGGGGAGGAGAACTTTGTCAGCTTCCTTAAGGGAAAAAAGGCAGGCCTTGATGACTGACTTAAGATGGGGGCATGAGTGACACTGGGGCATTTAGAATGATTCCCAGATGCCCCTATTAAGCAAGATAATGAGCACACACAAAACAAATGCACATCTATAGGATGGGAAAGATGATACTTGCTATTGGGAACTTGTTGGATTTGAAGTGTTTGTAGAGCATCCAAGGAGCTGAAGACTCTATAGGATATATTTCATAAAGGCCTGGAAGCTTCATACATTGTTGGTGGGAATATAAAAAGGTGCATCCATTTCAGAAAACAGTTTGACAGTTTCTCAAAAAAATAATACAGCATTGTCAAGATGATTCAGATATTCCATTACTATGTATATCCTCAAAATAAGTGAAAGCATATATTCACATAAAATCCCGTATACAAATGTTCATAGCATCACTCCTTCTCATAGTTAAAAAGTGAAAACAACTCAAATGTCCACCAATGTGAATACACGAAATGTGGTACATTGAACAATGGAATATTACTCAATGATAAAAAAGGAAAATGAAATGCTACTATATACTACGACATAGATGAACTTGGAAATATTATGCTAAGTGAAAGAAGCCACTCATAAAAGATCACATGCTGTATGATTGAATTTAAGTAAAATGTCCAGAATAAGCAACATAAGGTAGATTGATGATTACCCAAAGTTGGGGAGGGGACAGTTTAGGGAAAATGAGAGGTGAATGCTAATGGTATGGGTTTTTTTTTTTTTTAATTTATTTATTTTTTATAGTGATCAAATTGTGGCAATGGTTGAATAACTGTATGAATAAGCTAAAATTCAATAAATTATATACCTCAAAGAGTAAATTGTATGGCATGTGAAAGATTTCTCAATGGTGCTATTTAAAACAAAAGAACACTGGTCACAGGTAGGTGAATGCTTCCACGCCCACCCTACTTAGCCCATGCAATAAGAATACATAATTCAGACTAAAAGACTTTGTTTTTGGCAACATGTAGCCTAAACTAATAAAGAAACACGCCAGTAACAATACCTAGAAATGCTAAATAAAACATAGCAAAATATTTTTAAAATGCCAACTGAGCCTGCAGGAAAGACAGGGTAGTGATGTTAGGACCATTAGTGTTATTTAAATAGATAAGAAACTGTGGGGAAGACGTGTTGGTTCCAAGACTAGCAAGGGATTAGATTTTACTGTCCATGCACAAATGGCAGCTAAGCCCTTGTAAAGAGGGAGCCTAATGGAAACCGGAGTTTGAAACCAGATTTCTGAAGGACTACCTACTCAACCAAAGAGTAACAGAGGGCCAGCTTGCAGCACAGGTGTTAAGGGAACTGAATTTCACGTGGCTGACTGCAGTTTGAAACCTGGCCCTCGCAACTTGAAAGATACACTGAGCATGTGTGCATGTGTGCCCTAAACCCTGACAAGTTGGAGAAATGGAGAAAGGATTACAGCATGACCACAGTCTGCTGTCGGGGTATACTTTCTCATCTTATTTCTTGCTGATTTCAGAGAAAAGTTTTCTTACAAGAAATCAGAATGCTGGTCTTGTTCCTTAAATAAGTTTCTAGTTGAGAAAGTAAAATACATTGGTCCTAACCTGGTGTATTCCTGTTTTAGCTGAAAGACTCAAATTGAAAATAGCTCTAAAGGAACCTTCTCCCATGCATTTGAGATTTGCCTTTGAGAAAATCCTACTGATGATGAGCTCACAACCAAACAATGAAACGACAACGAGAACAAATCCATCACAGTAAAGGCTATATATTCAACAAACAAGTATATTCCCATTTACCCCTAACACCTGACAGAAGAAGACTGTCTGAAGAAGACTCTAAAGTAAAAGTAATTTTAAGAGATGAGTTATTAGGCAGTTTACGTTAAAAAAAAACTAAGGCATATGAGGGGACTTCAAAAAGTTTGTGGAAAAATGGAATCAAAGTATGAGTTTATTCTGGTTTGAAAAATTTTTGAAATCTCTGATAGTTTTTTCATAATATGCATTTTCCATGAACTTTTTAAAGAAAGAATTATTTTATTTAACTTTGATGGTTGGTTGGTTGGTTTGTTTATTTATTTATATTTGACCAGAGAGGAACAGAGAGGGAAAAAGTGAGAAAGCAAGCTGTCAGGTCTGGGACTTGAAACATGGCCAACCATATGGGAGTTCAGCACCCTTAACCACCATGCTACCTGCTGGCCCCTCCATCAACTTTTTGAAGACTTCATATATGTTAATATGGCTATATGGATATGTCTTTTTGTTTGTTTGCTATAGGGCACATACACTCCCCAAAGAGAGACAGAGATATAGAGAGAAAATGGGAAAGCACCTCTCAGGGGTGATGACCATTCCTCATGCCCTTCTCCTCCATTCTCCCCTGGGATATTGGGCGTGTATGAATAAGTACCCAGTGAGCTTCTTAAGCTATTAGGTCTAGATCTTGAACCATGAGATTGGCCATGTGGGATCCAGCTGCCTTAACTACCACGCCACCTGGTTGGCCCTGGATAGATACTAAAAAAAAAAAAAATGGTTGAATAGGACCAGCAAATGGCATAGCAGCTATATTGCTTGACTCCCTTGTAGCTGACCATGTTTCGAGTCCTGGCACATGTGCTTGCATACCCAATATTCCAGGAGAAGAATGGATTGCAGTATGGTATAAATGTAGCAGAGATGGAGAGAGAATTTTAAGACACACTAGAGGAAAGTCTCATTTATGTCTCTAGGAAAAGAAATGAAAAGGAAAGAATCAAAAATGGCAAGAATAGAAAGGTGGAAATATTAAAACTGGTAATGGCTGCCAACATTTAAAACATGACAAGTATAAATTTTTAGAATAAAATAAAACATTAAGTCCTAGAAAGCTACATACAACCCCCCAGTCATCTAATTGGTAAGCTTCAGAACATGCACACAAAACAAACAAACAAAACTTTACCAGACTGAGGGAGTGCTCACATACCCTACCTGAAAGACCTATTTAAAATGATTTTAGGAAGAAATTTAATCCAGAAGATAGTTGTTGGATAATATACAAAATAACAGTTTTGACCAAAGACTTTGGTAGTCATGTGGATAAGTTTAAATAGGCATTAACGATAAAACCATAATAATGATACCTTCAGGTAACACCAGGAGCAGCAGCAGCAACAACAATGGCTGATTTCAGAAGGTTAAAAATAAAAATAAAAATACGGATAAAACAATGTAAAAATGAAGCAAGTCAGGCTTTGAAAGAGAGATATTGTATGTCTCCACTTGACATATACTGACTGTCCGCACTCTATGGTAGAGACTGAAAGACTGGAGAACATAAAAGCCTTAAAAAATGTAATTGACACTAGAGACAAAGTGGAAAGAGAGTGCGAGAGGGGAAGAGGGTAGGAAAGGAAATTTGGGGAAAAATAGAGAGGTAAGACACTTGTAGGACACAGATAAGGTTTAGCATCTGTTGACAAGGATGTGTATAGTATTCTCAACTGGGCTGGACTGAGGTGTACATTATGCTTGGTAAAGTCTCTTTACAATCTAAATTATGTATAGCAATTGAATGTATGAATAATAGTCATAATAATTAATAAATAAACAAATTTAATTTAAAAAATAGAAAGGAGACGTTAAAAGCATTTGATATATGTGTACAAACATAAGTAAAATATGTGTGAATGAATATTTTAATAAATGAGTGTTTGGGATATGACACTGAAACCATTACAAATCAGTGTGGAATGGGCAGACTACTTAAGTGGTTCTGGAGCAATCCACTTTATATATGCATATCTAAATATGAAACAGATAGCTGTCTTGAAAACTTGGGTAAGAATAGGTTTATACTATTAGGTAAAGGAGCAATTTTCCAAACAAAACTTTAAAAATATTAAAAAAAATCAAAACATCTGAATCATTCTACATGTTACAAAATTAAAAATATAAGCAACAATTTAAAAAGAGGGAAGCTGAATGTCCAGTAAAAATATCAAAAGATCCTCAATATCTACATTAACTACAAATATTTAAAACAGATTGAAGTTACTATGCGGTTAGCATATTGGCAACCATTAAAAGTCTGGTAACGTCAAGTGTTGTTAGGTGTACAGTGAAACAGATTTTCATGCAATGTTGGAAGTATTAGCCATACAACTTGGGAGAACCATTCTGTTATATCTACTTAAGTGGAAAATATACATAGTCTTTACTTTCGTTTTTTTTTTTTCCTTCTGTTATCTCTCAAAGAGATATTCTGAGAAGTGTGCAGAAAGAGATATGTAAAATCTTGCACATTAAAGAATTATAAGCAATGGCAAAAACAACATAACAATAACAAACTAGAAACACCTAATTTTCCAACAGGGGTGAAAGCTTTGTTTTGCAACATTGTACAGTGATAAAAACAAATCTATCAGATCTTAGTTAATTAACATAGAAAAACTTTAAAGCTATGATTTTAAGTGAAAAAACAAATTTTGTAAAAAAGTATGTATATAGTGTGATGCTTTGAAATAATTTTTGAAACAGTAAAACATTCAGTTTGGCATTTATGAAAACCTTGATAAACATCAAAAGAATGAGATAGATGATCAGATAATCCTCTAATGTGGTTATGTGTACTCAGGGGAAAAGGGAAGAGTATGGGATGGGTGAGGTCTTTTACTATTACCTGTAACTTTTCTTATACAAAAGAAAAAAAGACAGAAACAGAGAGAGACAGAGAGAAGAAGGGGAAAGAAGGAAGGAAAGAAAGAATAAGAAAAATATAAGAGAAAAAAATGGAAGGAAACATGACAAAATGTCAAGGTAATTTTCATCTGGATGATCGTAAAAAGGTGCCGTGGCCGGGACTCTGCCCCCGCGTGCCTTGGCCTGGCTCTGCCCCGCGTGCCGTGGCCTGGCTCTGCCCCGCGTGCTGTGGCCGGGGTCTGCCCCCGCGGGCCGTGGCCGGGATCTGCCCCGCGGGCCGCAACCGCTGATGGCCGTCTCTGCTTTCCTGAGCCGCGTTCCTGAAACTGTGTTCCATGGAGATTCACCTACATTTGCGGGGCTGCACGAGACCCACCCTTGGTCCAGCCCTGAGTGCAGTCTACGTTTCCTATTGTTGGGAACTTTATGATCTGATAATTGGAAAAAAAAATCATGTTTATCATAAAAAATAATTAGAATAATAATAATAATGATTGGGGGAAACATAGGAAAGATATTGAATGTTGAAGCGGGGAGATTAATGTCTCTGTACTGACTGACATGCATGGCATTCCCTTTTGAAAAAGCAATGTAATACACTGTAAAGTTATATGTAATTCAATGTAATAAAAAAATAGATAAAAAAAAAAGGGCTCCTTGTTTTCTATGTATTTATGTTTCAAGTATTTCATAATTAAAAATAAAATAAGTTAAAGCATGATGCATGGCCTTTATAAATCGGGGTTGACTATATTATTCTTCTACAATGACAGTATTTTGTATTTTTTAATTATCTTTCATTTTCAAGAGGGAAGCATGCACCTTCATCATGCACATAACCTTCATGCTTTCCTTTCTAATATAGCTTCCACTTTTAAACAAATAACACTTATTTCCCATTTTATGAATGCAAATCCTAAATTTACTTTGTTTCCCATATTCTATGTGTAATATACATATATTGCTACTAAATTTCCTATGATGGTCACCTCTTTAGAAGCATTTCTTTCACTTTTTTGCTTTTCTCCATATAGGTCATATGGTCTATAGAATGTGCTTTTTTTTTTTTTTTTTCTGGATTTCTTATTCTCTACTCCTTAAATTCTTCACAAAATCATTTTATTGGCATCTTGGCATCTCTGGAAAGACATATCCTCCTTCTTCTTTGTAAAATAAACTCTTCTTGCCAGTCAATATGCTTGCCACTACATAATTTTTACATGGGAAAGGAGGACATATTACTTTGGATATTAGACATTTGTATACTAGACATTTCCTTAGTAAATTTAAGAAACAAGGGATTAGTTTGGAAAACAAAATGATGATTATTTTCTATCATTGATTTAACTAATTATTAAAAATGCCGTCTTCTTTAAGGGAATCACGTTCTTTGTTTAAAGAGAAATTCGGATACCACCTGTGCCCTCAGGTCTCTGTTTCCTGACCTGAACTTCAAAGTCTCAAGAGATACACCATAGATCTTCAATGACTCTATCAATTGTTCCTGCATGAATCAGCAGAAGTAGGTAGTGATCACTGTCATCATTCCTGGCAGGCTGTCAGGAGGAGTCTGTATACGTGCTCTGGGAAGGTGGCAGGCCTGCCAGTCTGCTTCATCAGAACTATGCATATTCATCACTCCGTCCACTCAGGAGGGTGTTACCACCTACAGTTCTCTTTTTCCCTTGGGATATCAACAACCTTTATCATAATCACTTGCACCTATGGAACTGAATGTTCAATAGCACAAAGAATGGCATTTCTTCAGAATGTTTTAGTTATCCATGGGAAAAGGTGATGTAATGAACCAGGAAGAAAGGATACAATGAATCAGATCACCAGAATTTTGTTCCATTTCTTTTAAGTATAGAGGAATGATGTATTGATACCATTTAAAGATAAAATTCAAAATCTTAAAAGACTTGGGATCTTTAGGCTATGCCCGTTCTGCTTTCTCCCTATGTAGCCTCGATAAGCATATCCGCTTACCTTTATCCTCAGGAACACTTTAGAGGGTGGAAGCATTGATTCATGTAAAACATCTTATAAACTCTGAAGTCGTATGTATATAAATTAATATAAATGGCTTAATCAGAGGTGTCATTCCAAATAGAAAAATCATTGTTATGTTTCTGTTTCTTGTTGGTGTGTTATATTCTGTTCTACTCCCACGGGCTGGCATCCCTTCCCTTATCCCCTTGGATACTTTCTCTTTCTGGATTTCTTCCTAGATTATTTTTACCTTTCTTGTCTAAGAATCTTTCATGCTAGTTAATAATCTGGAGTGATGAAAGACATTATTTAAGGTCCTTTACCCTTTAGCAGAAAGATGAGCTTGTCCTTGTAACACATAGAGTTAGTTACCTCAAGCAGAAGGCATAAGACATTCCTTGTCTCTGAAGGCCACTGCAGCTGTTTTTAGCTGAACCAACAATCGTCTAAATTTTTTAAAATGATTTTTTATTGTATTTCTCTCTTTTTTTTCTTTCTCTTTTTCTCTTCCTTCCTTCCTTCCTTCCTTCCTTCCTTCCTTCCTTCCTTCCTTCCTTCCTTCCTTCCTTCCTTCCTTTCTTTCTTTCTTTCTTTCTTTCTTTTTCTTTCTTTCTTTCTTTCTTTCTTTCTTTCTTTCCTTTTTTGCCAGAGGACTTGTTACCTTGACAGAAGAAACAGAAGGACAGAGAGAAAGGGAGAAGGAGGCAGCATCCCCCACTCCATGAAGCATGGTCATGCCACAGTCTCTTTTCCATCACTTCTTTATTCTGTCAGTATTTGGGGCATACCCAAACATGTGCCCAGCATGTTTTTCAAGGCATTGGATCTGGGATTTGAAGTGTGATTGGTCATGTAGAATCTTGCTCTCTTGACCACTAGGCTGTGAAATTGTTCTACCTTCCTCCTTTTTAATAATCTGCCAGAGTGCACATTCACTCACTGGAGAGAGAGAGAGAGAGAGAGAGAGAGAGAGAGAGAGAGAGAGAGAGAGAGAGAGAATGAGAGATAAAGGGGGAGAGAGAGAGAGAGAAAGAGAGAGTGATAGAGAGGAAAAGTGAGGAAGCATCCTTCATTGGCAATGGTCCATTCTTTTCCATTTCTCCCTCCTTTTGGGATTCTGAGCAGGCTGTCTGGTATGTTTTTCAAACCACCAGGTTTAGGACTTGAACTGCTCAGTTAGCCCTGTGAGATCCATTTACTCCAACCACCATGCCACCAGCTGCTCCCCTCTTTTCAAAGTGTATTCATGTATTACTTTTATGACAGTGAGAGAGTGGCAAAGAGAGAGTTAAGAACCTCCCAACAGAATATGCATGCCACAGTTCATCTCGAGTCTCAGCCAGCCTGGATCTGGGACCAGTGTGTACACTCAGCACGCACAAGGATATCCTGGCACTTGAAACTAGGACTTGTCCCATGTGAGTCCACTTGTGTTACCAGCACTTCACCACCTGGCTCCTGAATTAACACTTCGTACAATACCCTCATAGACCATCCTATTTTTTATCATATGCACAAGAGGATCTTATCCCATAAATCTAAAGCTGTGAGAAAAAATTTAAGGTTGTTGGAAGAAAACATTGCTTGAAGTCCAGGGTCCTCAGTAGATTTCCACAGATACCAGACGAGTGATCCCCACTGCACTGGTCTGTAAAGTCAAACACACTGTAATTATAATAATTTGAGTGAGCAAACTTATACTTTGAAGAAATAATTCATGCCACTTAGGTAGCAGTTTATGCATTTATTAATGGTTAGCCCCTGATCAGTCTTTTATGATATTTTAAATGAACAAAAAGGGGTATTTTTTTCTGTCTTACATGTAAGTTCACCTCATTGTAGAAGTTTTTGAAAACATGGAAAAATATAAAAGTGAAAATAAAGATTTCCTACAAATATATCCTGCCTCTAATGACAACTGTACCATTAATGATAAAAGACCAATAATAGGTCATAGAAAGTGTTAACATAATGCTAGGCCCCAGGCAGCCATCTTGGGGCCGGGAAGGGATGCCAATCAGTCTCTTCACACAACTGTTCTTCCTAACTGACAATATTCTCTGATAAATGTGCTTCTAGGATCCCCGACTAATCATAATGCTAATATCAAAGGTGCCAGGCATTTTGCATGCATCATTTTAGTGAATCCTTTTCATTACCCTTTGAGGTAAATACTATTATTATTTTCTTTTTTTAATGAGAAAACTGGACTTAGGTAATAAACTTGCTGAAGACCAAGTTTGCACAGCTAGTGAAGAGGGGAGCTGGAATTAAGACTAGGTCTTTTTCCAGAATCCTAACTCTTGGGCCCTATAACATACATTTACTGCTCTCCTGGACTATTGGAGTTGGAAAGGATCTCAGTGGTCATCTTTTCCAAATCACTTAAGTTATGGTATGGGTAACGGAGAATCAGAGACATGAAGCAATTTGCTCAAGGAAGTAAAATCAGTCAATGGCCATGTTTAGCCCATCGGATGTCTTAGATGGCAGTGGGGTAGTATTCATTCTGTTGAGCTGGAATCCAGCTGGGGGTCTAGAAAGGTGTTATTTTCAGGGGAACTATTTTATACCATTCCCTAAACATCATTTCCTACATAATTTTCTTGGGTCATCTTATATGACACACATGCAAACAGTCATATTTCATTTATTTTTATACATGGCAGGAGTTCACCCAGGAAAAGCACAATTTAGCCTTTAGGGTGTTAAACTCCAGTTCCAAGAGACTCAAGGCAGTGTCTGAAAGCCAAAATTCCAATCCCATTAGCCGGAGTTCTTACTCTCTGCTTCCAAATGCTGAAACACTGCTCATGTGCAGGGATTGATCAAAAACAAGAGAAAATAGCCTGCAAACCATGTCCCTAACCATGGGGAGGAAACTCTCCTTTTGCTAAATAGATGAAAGGTAATGGACACTTTAGCTTAACTCTGGTGAGAGAGATCCAAATGAAGTGTCTTTATTCTCTGAATGGCTGCAGAACTCTTTCTGTTTTCTCTCCATTTTTCCATCAACAGAAGCTCCATGTACAGAAGAGGGGAGGAAAGCCCAAAGACAAAGGAACGAGGCAATAAGTGAAATATTTAGGGTCACAAGGTGAGTGGCTCAGAAGCCAAGAAAATTCCAAAGAAATCATCAGCAAGAAACAATGGATTATGTCTTCTCTAAACAATGCTCTGAATGGACAAGCTCTTGTTGGGCAATTTTGCTGCTTTCTTCTTGAACTCCTTGTTCTCTGTCTCTGTCTCTCGCCCTTTTACCTCTTACACAACTATTTCTTTAACCCTCAAATTTGCATTGAACAGTAGAGGTAAGGCCCACAAAATCTGTGGCTTACCAAAACTCTTGCCAATAGAGTATCACAGGATGGCCAAATATTCTTATTGGCTGGGCTGCCAATCAAGTGTGTGTTACCCAAGGTGGCTATTAGATGTCCTAAATGTACTGTATAGGCACAGACTTTTTGTACTTATATATGCCTAGAGAAGAAAAGTCTCTCCAGCTTTTTCTACGTCCTGTAATTCCTTGTCTCATTTCCTCCTGTGAGTAACATAGCACCTGCTCTTTTGCTGGTTGTTTGTGTGTTTTCAATTAGGCTTGTGTTTTTGGAGCTATTTCAGGAGCAGTTAAACTCTTTTTTTTTCAAACATAGAAAAAAATAATCCCCAATTACTTCACTTCTTGTGTGAGGATTTATTCTTAAAGGTTAGATATATTTTGGAGAAGGAAGGTGTTATATGTTAGCCAAACATGTACCATGCTTCATGTTGTTAGTTCCATGATTTTAAAGGAAGAAAAATAATCTGAAAATTGATGAATATGCTTGACAATAATTAAAATAATGTTCACTCCATAGATTATTTGACTTATTGAAAAAGTGGGTAGGTGAAGAGAAAACATCTAGTCTTACCAGCTCTGACATCACTTAAGGAAATACACAGATTTACTTTGAAGGCTTTGGTTTATTGCATTTTGTCTCTTCCATTGTTCAGGTCACTCAAGTTTGGCACAAAGTAATTAATTAAAGCTTTAATGCCTCCAAGGTATTAAATAATACTTCCCCATTTTGAATATCTGATGGTGGATTGGTTTTAGAAAATTTACCAGACATGATTTTCCTCCATGATAGTTTATCAATTCCATTATCATTCTACTAAGTAGAGTGGCCTTGAATTGCCTAGGCTTCCTGAAGAATTAAAGATAACCATCACCAATAAATATTTATTGAGCACTCTTTTTATGGTTAAGAGACAGTGCCAGCACTGTACAAAATCTGATTAAGACTCCACAGCTACTGCCCAAAGGGCCTTGCAATCTAATTATAGACAGCCCAGATGAGACAAATACAGATGACAAGTTCTGGCCAGGCAATCCTAGATTGCTCATCTAAGAGAGGGAGAAAAAGATAGAGCACTTTATGAGAGTTAAAAAAAAAATGGCATTTCCTCTTCCTCATCCTTTGTGTTTATTTTGATATGGGTTTAGTAAAATGTGTTTGGATTTGTGTAGGTGTTTGTATCCATGAAGACTTATCCAGGAATGATTATATCTGCAGGACACATAAGAATGTTCTTGTCCTCTCCCTCCTGTTCTTTTTATACACCCTCAGGACTCAGGCATCACTAATGCCACTTAAGGAAGACACAAGTGTCACCCAAATAATAGTCTCTTTAGTTTTTTGACTTTCCATGTGTTCTGAATCACGGGAGCTGCATAGAGGGTCAGGTGGGAAAGAGAGTAAGGAAGAACAGTTGACAAATACGCTTATGATTTACATCAATCGTTCTTTTTTTTTTTGAGATATTTTTGCTATAAGGCTTGCACAGTCACTACCAGAGAGACAGAGAGATAGAAAAGGAGAAATCCACCCCGCCAGGGGAGATGGCCACACTGCAATCCCTTCTACTCCATTCTCCTCTCTGGATTTTGGGCACACATGCACGCGTGCCTGGCGTGAGTTTAAACTGCCAGGTCTGGGACTCAAAACACAGTGGACTATGTGGGAATTTATCACTGTAACCATTATGCCATCTGCTGCTCCCCATCAATAGCTCTTTAAGACAGGTGCTTGGACCACAGCATCAGCAGCTTCTGGGAAGTTGTTAGAAACACACATTATCAGCTCTATCTCAGAACTACTGAGCCAGAACCTTCAATGGTCCTCATCAATCTGTGTTCTAACAAGCCCAGCAGTGATCCTGAGGCCCAGTAACTTTCATCTTCAACTCTAGTTTAGTACAAGAATCAGACCTCCACTAGATGAGAAATAGTGATGAATCTCAGGAAAGTGGAAACCATACAAGCCTGGATGACGATACTTCACAGTAAAAGTATGAAGCCATGCTCTAATTTATTTTGGGAGGTGAGACCTCATCTCATCCTGGAAACATTTCTGGAGTTCAAAGAAGAATTCTTTCCGTAATATCTCCATGGGAATGATGCAGAAAAGAATAAATGGAGACTAAATTTTTCTATTCAAGACACTGGGGTGTTTAAAAAATCCAACCTTGCTCTCTCCAGAGTCATTTAATTGGTTATTTTTAATAAAGAAGATACTGGCAGGGAAGCCAATAGTGACCCTAAGACCAAGGATGGAGAAGCATTTTAAGTTAGGGTATCAAGAATTCTTTTTCCTGGGAGGAACTTGCTTCAAACTCAGCACATCTTCAGATGTCTTTATAAGGGCTCATGAAAATGAGCCAATTGTAACTTTGATATCTTTACCTCTCAATTTTTTTTCAAGGATAATTCCTGGGAAGTAGCTAATCACTTTTGGAAATATAAGAAGTAAAAATAATAAAAGCATTCTATTAAGAATTAACTAAAATAAAAAATATATTAGTTAATTTCAATTTTAATTAATAGGAACATATTATTATACATTGGTGTTACTAGGATGCTCAACAAGAACATTTAATTTTAAAATGAATGTAAAAGCTTCTTCCTCCTAATGTTTTATATAATGCAGTTAAAAAAAACTCATTTTGCTATAATGTGCACATATATAATCTTTTAATATAATTATGTTTGTATACCGCTGCTATCCATTTGTAGAATTAACTATGTATAATTTTACAGAGTTAAGCATATTCAAATACAGTATTTATAAAGAATTATTAATATTAAATACTCACATACATCTATGTATATCATTAATGTTAAAATAACTGCAAAGAATATGTTGTTGGGTATGTTGTTTTCAGTTTATGCTTTGTTATATTTCACGGAGTCACATTTAAAGATTTGTTTGCTCTAAAATACCTCTGTAAAGCTATCTATTAATATAGTGCATTGGTTTGTTTGATAAAGAATGATGCCATTTAAAGAATACTGGTCATTATGTCCTAATGACAAGCGTAATTAGGAATGTCTGTCTCCAAATTTTATAAGAATAGAGGAAAAGTTGTTGTTCAGCTGAGCCAAATCATGCTCTCTACTCCATCTGAGTAATTTAAGCCCGGGCTGAACTGGGACAAGGACAGGTGTAATTGTCCTAGTCTCTGCTACTTCCAGCCTTGCAATTACCATAATAAGGTCATCTATAGAGAGGTCAGAAGCTAACGGCCAGTTTGACTGCAGCCTTCTGAGAGACTGTCATCAGAGGAGAACAAGGAGTCCATTCGGTCAGAAGGAAAAGCTAAATAGATGGTGGTAATTGATCTAGTGACAGGAGGATCTGCCAGAAGACAAGAGCAATAGGCAGCAGCACTGAAAGATGAGGTAGCAACAAAGAAGTAATGTGCGATAAGTGACTCCAGTGAATTTGTTATTATATCAGAAACAAGGCAGGGGGAAGGGCTGTAGGACAGCAGTTAGCTATAACAAAAATATTGTGTGTCAACACTAAATTTTTTTGGAGAGGTTTTTGCTATAGGGCATGTGCGCTCGCTAGGAAGACAGAGAAAGACAGAGAGATAGAAAATGAGAAATCACTCCCCAGGGGGAACGGCCATGCCGCAATCCCTTCTTCTCCATTCTCCTCTCGGGATCTTGGGCACACGCACACACACACCCAGCATGAGTTTAAGCCACCGGGTCCAGGACTCGAACCGCGGTCAACTACATGGGAGTCCAGCGACATAGCCATTACACTAACTGCTGGTCCGACACTAATTTTAAAAAATAGAAACATACATCTGTAAAGAGTTCTCTGGATTTATTGAAAGTGTCTAGGTAATAATGCAAATCTCTATGGAAGAGGAAGCTTGCAAAGTGTCAATGTTAAGGAATAATGAAGTTTCGTAAGGGGCCACTCTGGGGGAATATATGTTAGAAAGAGATTTAAAGGAGGGACTCTATAAGAACAGACAATTTTACTTTGCTAAAAATACTAGTGATGCAGAGGTCCGGGAGTGATTGATTTTCATGGTCTATACATCATGCCGAATGTTGGGGACCTTGCAACCCTGATGTTCATTCTATCTTCTGAGACCCGTGGAAATCTTACAATATGAACCAGAACCCACTGGTAACTCATGCTGCCTCCCCCTACAATGGATACCTATCTTCTGTCTTGTGCTCAGTCCCCTTTTTAATTAAAGCTTGAAGAATTGTTTACTGAAGCCAAATAACATTATCACAGTATGAAATACTTAGTTTTATTACGTATTCAGTTATTATGAAATAATTAAGATAATTTGTGATTACTAAGTGATTTAGCAAAGATGTTTTATTGTTAACATTTATTCAGATCATTCCCAGTTTCGATTTTTTTCTAGTATACTTTTTATTAAGTGAGTCTTGTTTTACGGTTCATATCCCTTAGACTTCATCTAAAGGGATTTAGTTCATGAGTACGAAAATGATATAATTAAATATATTCTTTGTTATGAGAGTTGTCCCATACCATAAGACAGAATAATATAAAGATTCCAGTATCATGAAGCTTTGATATCATTCTCCCCTATAATAGGAGGTATTACACAGATCAATGTGAGGGATTTAAAAAGTTAAACAGATGGGGGCCAGCAGGTGGTGTGGTGGTTAAGGCGCTGAACACTCCCACATGGCCAACCATGGTTTGAGTCCCAGACTTGGTGGCTTGCTTTCTCACTTTCCTTCTCTCTGTGTGCCTGTCTTTCTCTGGTCAAATTAAAATAAATAAATGAATAAATAAAATTAAATAAATAATTATTAAAAAAGCAAACAGATTAAAGATATATTTATAGGAAATGACCAAACAGGTGAAGCTGTGCATATTTTGTATGTTGCTTAACTGAATGATCCATTTTACTAGGCTACTGAGAAACCAGGTCATGCATGAGGCAATAATATATAGAGAGACTAAAGCTACTTGGCGTGAAAGTAAAGAAAGCTAAAATCTCATCTCAAATATCTTTACTTCTTTACATCTCTGTTGTATTTAAAATCCTAATGACTCAGAATTTTATAAATAAATACATGCTTAGTTTTTGTTATGTTAAATAACTTGAAATTCTTTTGGGAGTTATTAGAAACCAAATATTGCCTCTTAAAGAGAACCTCTATTTTACTTTTTTTGAAGAAAATTTTTGCTTTAAAACAAGATTAGATAGCAAATCATGAGAAGGAGTAGGCCTGTTTATGCGTACGTTTGGAAGTATATGAGCAGTGAGGGAAATAAGGCAAAGATGACAGCATTGTTTTGTTATATTTGAGGATAAGCTTCAGATCTCAGGGCTGAATGATGGCAGGTCTGTGTTATTTTAAGTTTGGTTACTAATATGGGTAATTTAATAAGACAGTTTGTTTCTAGTTTTCCTGGACTACGCAGACCCCATCCTTTCCCTTCCCTGTACCAATTTGGAGGCCATCCCTGTGTCAAATTGGAGGACAAATGCTGGTGAAACAAATATGTATTGCTGGGCAGTGTTAAGGATGGAGTGTAAGGTCCCTGATCTGCCCTCTGGCTTTATTTCTTAATTTTGAGGGAGAACGTTGATTGAAGTCTTTAAAAGCATTCTAGGTTGGCGTGCTTTCAATTTCTCAGCCCGAGTGGCAATTACCTAGAGAAAAGTAGTTGATTGCATCAATATAAAAGTTCTCATCTGAGTTTGCCAAGGCATTTTTATTAATATGAAATAATTAACTTTATACTAAAGTTCAAGGTAGAATAACATTTTTATTACGCTTAATGGGAGGGTTAGGTTATGCAACTGGGAGACTGGGTGGCATAATATAAGGTGTGGTTGTGGAGGTCGTTGGTGAGGTGTTTCTAGAGTCCAGAACAGATGTTCCAGTCACCAGTTTAGAGGCTTGAAGACCTGGTACATACAAAGTCAAACCAAAGGGAGTCATATAAATAATTCACTTACTATTGCTTTCTCTCTCTCCATTTCTACGCCTCAAACCTTTGAATAGAAATCTGCCCTCTCTGTAGATGTAGATATGGAATCCCGTGACAAATCTGAATTGGCAAAATCTGGCCTCTACTCCCATGTTTTCCCTGAACTGCTAAAATTTGTGATATGTTCAATGAGTTTGTTCTGAGTATTTTGATGTTCCAATAAATTCTTTCATAGCCGTGCCTACGATGAAATATCTTTGGGGATAACTAAAAAGAAAGATTTTTCTACTTAGATTTTAAATTTATTTTAAGTTTAGTAGCTTAGTTACCTTTCTAAGTAGGTGCATAACAAAGAGAGTTTGCATTTCTGAGTAAATACAAGCAGATAAAAGGAAATTTGGCATTTTACAAGATAAGGTAGGACTAAACACTTGCTTTTTGGTTACTGGATATTTATTTAAACCATTGTGGAGAAGTGAGTGTTACCACTATTCTCCTTGCTATGCATAACAGGATTCTAAAGGCAGATAATGCATTTTAGCAGGATGTTTTGTGGGTCACTCTTGATTGCAGAACTTCTGCCATAGGTTAATTTTTCTTAGCTTTTTTAAAAGATTTATTTATTTTTAATTTTATTTATTATCATTATTCTTCAATTTTGACAAGAGAGAGATGGACAGAGAGAAATGTAGAGTGAGAAAGCAAGCCATCAGGTTTGGGACTTGAACCATGATCAGCCATGTGGGAGTACAGTGCCTCAACCATCACGTCACATGCCAGCCCCAATTTTTCTTAACTTTAATTCCTAAAAGTGAGAAAAGAAATGAGATAGTAATGCTGAATTTTGAAAAATATAAGTGAAGCATAATATATTGTTTGGAAAAGTATTTATAAATAGGAAATATGCAAAATGCTTAAGCTTAAAAAAATTTCAGAAGAAGGCACATGCATCAGCTGGATAGAGATGGGGGAGGGGAAATGAGAAAGCGTCCCCATGGGGGATGGTTTAGCACGATCCCTTTTCCTTTGGGATTTTGGGCATGCATACACATGATCTGCATGATTTTCAAGCCATCATCAGGTCCAAGACCTGAACCATGTAGTTAATCATGTGGGATCTAGCCACCTTAATCGCTACACCACCAACTGACTCCAAAATGCTTATGTTGCTTAATACCATTCAGTAGTCTTCTTGGAAAATAAAATACAGTTATTAACAAATCCATTTTGATGAAACACATTTGATGTATTACTGGTTACGTAGTGATTCCTCATCAAGAGGCGGTGGTCATTACAAATCTAAAAGAAGGCATCTGTAAGGGTATTCTATTTCTCTTGAGTCAGTTTTTGCAAATTCTCGTTGAGAATTTTGTTCTCAATTGCTGTGAAGATCACAAACTTCTCATTTTTTTTTTATCCTAGTCTTTTCCCAGCTATAACTTCTATACAAAGATCCTGTTATATGATTTTTTTTTCTTTTTTTTTCAAGTTTTTACCATTGGACACGTGTGCTGGCTGGGGAGAGACAGAGAGAGACAAAGTGAGAAATCACCCCCCAGACAGAATGGCCATCCTGTAGTCTCTTCCCCTCCTTTCTCTTCCTGGGATTTTGGGCATACACCCACATGTGCCTGGTATTTTCAAGCTGCAAGGTCAGGGACTTGAACTGTGATAGCCCATGTGGGAGTCCAATGCCTTAGCCACTATGACACTCGCTGACCCCTAATTTATTTTTTTAATTGAGCAGTTCAAAGGGTCATGTTTTCTGTTTTCAATTTTAATAATATGTGCTTCATGCTTTTTATTATTTTTTTTAATTTAGCTTCAGGCCCAACTACAGTAGCACACATTGGTAGATACTGCTACTAGGCACATGGGGAGGACACATGGGAAGGCCTGGGTTTGATTTCCCACTCTGAAAGCTGAGTGTGCTGGTGCATATCTGTAGTCCCCGTTATTTGGGAGGCAGAGGCAAAAGGATCATGACCTAGCAAGACTCTGTCAAAAAAAAAAAAAGAAAAGAAAAGAAAAATTAATTTAGTTTCTAGTCCAGGTTATCCTTCAGTTAGTTGTTTATTTATAAATGTTTCTCACATAAATATCAAGTGGTATATTAAATGAAAAGGATTGTTGTTCTCGTTGGCATATTTATCCTGGATGTGATGTGGTTAGACAACTGCGAGAGAGTAATCAGCACAACCCACAGGAGAAAGCCTGGACTCAAGAGGCTTGGTTGTGACACCCACTTATTGAGTTACCTTGGAACAGTTTTGTTTTTGTTTTTGTTTTTGTTTTAGAGGTTTTTGCTATAGGGCACGTGTGCTCACCAGACAGACAGAGAGAGACAGAGAGACAGAAAGTGAGAAATCACCCCCCAGGGTGGATGGCCACGCTGCAATCCCTTCTCCTCCATTCTCCTCTTGGGATCTTGGGCACGCACGCACATGCGCCCGGTGTCCGCACATAAGCCACCAGGTCCAGAACGCGAACCACGGTCAACTACATGGTAGTCCGGCAACATAGCCATTATGCTAACTGCTGGTCCCACCTTGGAGCAGATTTTAAGTCTACAATTGACTTCACAAATTTGTAAAATGGAGTTGCACTAATGCCCCCCCAATAGGTTTCTAATAAATGAATTTTGGAGAGAGATTTTTGCTACAGGGCACATGTGCTCACCAGAGAGACAGAGACAGAGAGACAGAAAGTAAGAAATCACCTTCCAGGGGTGATGGCCATGCTTCAATCTTTCTCCTCCATTCTCTTCTCAGGATTTTGGGCATACATGCGCACAAGCCTGGCATGAGTTTTTGTTTTGTTTTGTTTTTAAGTTGCTGGGTCTGGGACTTGAACCATGGTTGACTATGTGGAGGTCTATCAATGCAACCATTATGACATTTGCTGGTCCCTCTAATAAATAAATTTTGAATGCAATGTTCTATTTCTTAATTCTCTAATTCCATGATTAGTATTATAACAAAGTTACCGAATCTCAGAGTTATAAAGAATTTTGGGGTCCATCAATTCAACCCTGATGAACAGTTTCTTCAGTGCAAAGTCCAGGGGAAACCAATGAGGAAAGAAGAAAAAAGGAGGGTAAGTCAGAAGGCAATTCATTCTCTCTCTTGTATGATTAACTAACAAAATATTTTCCTACGATACATTTGCCTATGTCCCTTCAGTTACATATAAACATGGCTGACCACTCTGGGAAGGACAGATCTCTCTTTCACTGACTTTCATACTAATTGTGTCTGAAACTCAGAGCTTGATGACTTTATGCAATGTAGGTAAACCTTTTAAAATTTTGCATGAAACCTGGCATGGACAACAATTTGATTAGTTAATGGTTTCTTTCTCGTTTTATTGATCTGGAATTGGCCCAAGACCCTCCTGCTTTGTCCCACATTTGGTTTCTCAATTAAAACAGGAAATACTGAAGCAGATTAAAATAGAAACAAAAACAAAGTGGTATTTTCCAAACGAATAAAATACTGGTTTAAAGTGGAGGGGATTTCCATGACCCAAAACTTTTTCACTCTCCTAACTCCATATGAACTGTTTTCCCAATCTGGAATTGTGATATTCCACTGACAGACGCTGATGAAAGATGAGCTAGAGATAAAGCGATGCCTCAGGAAGGAATGAAGCCAGAGAATCACACCCAGGGGAGGAGCGTGGTGCACCTGAAGATCGCCCAAATGCCATGGGGCTTGGTGTTCATAGTTTTGTTTTGTTTTTAAAGAACACCTCAGCTTTGCCATATATCTGTGGCTTCATGCCTCTGCTCAACATGGGGATTTGATTGATAGAGTTTCTAAGAGTTAGGCCTGAAGGCTAGACCCAACATCTGGAGCCCCATTGTGCAATCCAGTCTTTACAGGACCAGGAAAGAACTGCTCCTTGAGACTACGCAGTAAACCACAGTGTTCTTTCATAGTACGAATTTTGGACATGAGTATTCTTCATGGTATTTTTTTTCTATGGTATTTTCCATTTCCAGATGGAATTTTAATGTGAGTATTGTCATCTAGGAAATGTCTTTCTCTAAAGCCTTAGAATTTACTGCTTAAGTGGTTTCATGTCTTTTAAAATACATATTTAGATGTTTCAGTAAGAAATAAAGACCTTTATTTTGAGAACCATGGCAGCTTAGCTCCTTGGCAGTTAGGGGAATCTGTGCAGTGCTGTATTTGCTAAACCTGACCTAATGAAGATTTCTTATAATAGGTGTCAAATCCATTGGTGAAGTCGAGAGTCCAAGAAGAATGGTCCCACATACTCTGACTAATTTGAAGACCCATGTAGGTCAACGTTGCAGTAAGAGATGTACTTATCAATAATTTACTTCATTTTTCTGAGGGAATAATTGCGTCAAATGGCCTATTTGGGGTATTTTTGCATGAAAACAGAGAGAAATGATGTCTTTATGGAGAAATTGGCAGGAAGTTCATTTTATGTTTTGCATTTGCCAGTTCCCTTCCCTTGTTAAGGCAGACGAGGCTTGTGAAAGCGCTTTCGTTTTTATGCACAGCATAAAAGCTGTGAGATGCACACAGCCAGAGGGTTATTTGGATTCCATCTGGCCTTTGGATGAGTTAATCGAATAAAATAGTGTATGTGAAAAACCCTTTGATAAGTATGCAGTTCTAAATAAATGCACATTACTCATTATTATAGCCTTTCTATTAGAGGATCCAGCTTGTTCCTAATGTCAAACTCCTTAGCTGATCTTTTTCGTGATAAAACTATTTAGGAAAGCACTGGCTTCTTTCTTTCTGTTGTCTTTAGTCCTATACTGAATAGATTGTAGCAAATTTAATGTAATCATAGGCTTAAGTCTAGACAAGCAAAGGTACTTTAGCAAAACTAGGGCAATTACTGTGGCTAGCTTGTTATTAAATTAATATTGAAATAACACATGCCCTTTAAGAGAATTCACCTGCCTTGTCTCTGTGCATGAGAAAGGCCTTAGGTTAGACTTAGTCCTGGCCATTGAGTAAAACTTTCTCCAAATATGAGATAACAGATTATACTGCATGTTTCCATGAGGTACAACCAAGGATCTTGGTCTTATCTTAGAAAAGCCCACATAGTTCTGTTTCCACAGCTCTGGAAAGAAGATCAATAAAATATATAGGCCTCCAGAGAAAAAAGTATACGATGAAAAGCAAACTACAGTTATAGAGCTCAGGACTTCATTAACATTTTAGTGCATTTACCACAAAGAATAATATTTATGTTTTAGACTAAACAGAGTTGAAATAAATAAGATTAGTACCTGTAAGTATTAACATCAAAAGATCTATAAATTAATTGTAGTGCAAAGAAGATGCATTTGATCTTTTTGTTTGTCTCAGCCCTAAGTGCCAAGTGACATTTACTTAGAATCTGAAAGGCCAAAGTCCTAGGAATAAGAGAATGCCACGTCCTCAAGTAACTTATAATTTGGTTTAGAAAGTGAGAAAAAGAAGCATAGAAAACCAAATACGATTAGTTTTGTGGTTAGCTGGTGGCATGGTGGTTAAGGCACTGGACAATCCCACATGACTGACCACAGTTCAAGTCCTGGACCTGGGTGGCTGCTTTCTCACTTTCCCGTTCTCTCTCTATTTGTCTTTCTCTGGTCAAATTAAAATAAATGAATGAATAAAATTCTTAAAACATTGGAGTCATAATTAATTTTATGCCAGGGTGCCAATCTGCTTACAACTGTTGAGAACTCTGGAAATGCAGGCCAGTCTACATGTATGAGGACTCTATAGAGACATTGAAAGAAATAGGAAAGAAAATATTTGCCACTTTTTTCCAAGTTGAAGGGGAGAGACACAATAAAAAGGATAGAAAAGTCTGCCTCAGCCTTGGAAGTGGACCAAGAACAGAGAAAATTTAGCCTAAAATAAAAAACTTTGGATCCAGGGCTGGACTGAGGGTTCTAAGTGAGCAAGGGGTGACCCTTCTGAGGGCAATAAATACCTCAGTCACTGCCTCCCTGTCTGTGGTGATTTCTATTGCTCTTTCTGGTCTTGTCATGTCCTATTTTTACCTAGAGGACTTTTTCTTCTCTCTTTCTTACTAATTCCTACTGATCTTAAGGTTAGCTTAAATGTCACTTCTTCCAGGAAGCTTTTCTTCACTCCGAGTTTGCATTAGGGGACCTTTTTTATACATCCCCATAAGCACCTGCTTTTTCCTCTCAGAAAACTTATTGCCCTGCATGCACCTGTCTATTGACTGGTACCACTCACTAGGCCGGAAACTTCATGATGTCAGGGTGCATGTCTCTCTTTGCTCATTTCTTACCAATCTGAGTCATACTTGCCTTCTTCACTCTAGCACTAGTACTACTAAGCCATTCACAGTTCTGTGAACTCTCCCTCCTATCTCACTTCCTGCTCTTTACAGATATAGTTCCTTGGACCATTTATATGGTCCCCACACAGCCATAGCTCTTCCTTCTCAGCCTCTATGCAGAAACCTCCTTTGGTCTTCAGAGCCCATCAAGACCGTTTTTCTTTTTAAAGGTGGATAGTTGCTCTTCTACATTTTCTAATGCCTTCCTATGCTCACCTGTGCCTACCCAAATTGTATCACATATAGAAGTGGATTATCATTAGGAATATGAGATCCTCTTCTAACTATATCTTCTAGACCTTGTTTTTAGGTGTTAATTTTTATCTACTTTTTAAAATACTTTCCTTTTAAAATAAAAATTGATCTGTTTATTATGTTTAGAAACGAACAAGTAGCAGAGGGCTGACTCTGTAGCCTAATGGTTAAGGGAGCTGGATCCCACATGGCTGACCACAGTTGAAATCCTGGCCCTAATGGCTTGAGAAACATGCCAGTTGCATGTGCATGCATGCTCCAAATCCCAACAGGATGGAGAAATGGAGAAGGGATGGATTGCAATGTACTCATACCTTTTTGTGAGATATTCTATCTCTCTCTTTCTCTGTCTCTATCTCTGGTGAGCACATGTGCCCTCTGACAATTTTTAAAAATGTAAAACAAAACAAACAAGTAGTGGAAAATATAAGGAGAACAACAGGTCATTGAAAATCCCACTACCCTGAATTAAGAAGCACTGACATTTGATGAACTTTATTTGAGGTATTTCTCTGTAACTATAGAGATAATTCTGGCAGAACAGAATATAAACATTATAAACCTGTCAAAAGAGGATAATTAGATGAACAGATACCTATAGGATCATAATATGCATGTTATCTTCAAAATAATTAAGTATTTACTCACACTCCAATTGAATTGGATAAAGAAATTCCTAAAAGTCAGATTTGTTTCACACAGGATATTAGTGCTTATAATGTCATTTAGGATTTAAAAATAAACATAACCAAAAAGTAAGAGCCGTGATATTTTTAAATGATCTGTTTAATTTCTAAAGCATAACAATTGATCATCTTTTATGAAAAACGCCATAATTTTGTTGCTAATTTTACTACATTGAATTATATAAATATATATATGCTTACAATATTTGTATTTTGCTCGGTAATTCCAATTTTTGCAGGGGTTCAATCTCAATAATTTTGTTTTAAAAGTTACTTATTTTTCGGACCAGCCGTTAGCTTAATGGCTATGTCGCTGGACTCCCACGTAGTCGACCGTGGTTCGAGTCCCGGACCCAGTGGCTTAAACTCACACCAGGTGCGTGTGCATGTGTTCCCAAGATCCTGAGAGGAGAACGGAGAAGGGATTGCAGTGTGGCCATCCTTCCTGGGGGGTGATTTCTCGCTTTCGGTCTCTCTGTCTCTCTCTGTCTTTCTGGCGAGCACACACACCCTATAGCAAAAACCTCTTCAAAAAAAAAAAAAGTTACTTTTTTTTTCATGAGAGAGATACAGAGAGAAAAATAGAGAAAGGGACCCCAACAGGTCTTCACCTCACAATCCACCCCAAGTCTCAACTGGCCCAGGTCATGGGACATGAACCCAGGACCTTTCTCATGTAGATAATTTTATTACTGCTGTACCACAGCCTGGTCTCTCTCTCTCTTTCTCCCCTTTCCCTCTTCTTTTTCCTTTCTCTCACTCTTTTTATTTTAAAATCTCTAGTCCTTTCTTGTGATTATTCTTGTTTAGCAGGGTTTAATCAAGTAGTTTTTGTTTTTGTCCAAAAGAGCTCAAAAGTGCTCATGGTTTATTCATATTTAAGCACATCAAATAGTATCTTTATATTTTATTTTATTTTTTATTTTTTAAAGAATTATTTATTTATTATTATTATTGTTAATATTATTTTTCACATGAGTTTTGCCAGAGAAAGAGAGAGAGAGAGAGAGAGAGAGAGAGAGAGAGCAAGCCGCAGATCTGGGACTCAAACCATGGCTGGCCATGTGGGAATTCCAGCACCTTAACCACCATGCCACCTGCTGGCCCAGTATCTTTATATTTTAAAGACAATTTGGCTTGATATTCTTCCTTGCCCCCCTACTTTCATTCCTTCTGAACATTCTAAGTGCTTCTCTTCTGTCTCAAGGCACTGGAGCTTGTAGTAAAGGAGTCTGAGCTTTTTCCTACTTACCAGCTCCCCTCTATTAGACACTTTTTGTGTGACTTGCTTTTTTTATCCAGGCATTTTTCACCAGCCACACTGAGACAATGGTATTTAATAACTGTGATTGTGTTTATGTATGTAGGGACTATGGGATGAGCAGGTGGGTACAATGAAAAAATCTTTTTTATAAGGTGTAAGGCGGACAAGGGAATATTTTCTAGTATCGGTGGTTATCTCTGAATTTTTAGGCTGACATTGTTTTCAGAATATCTTTTCTTACCTTTGTGGGGGAGTGGGGAGGATGGAGAAGGGTGTTTAACTCAATTTTGTTTTTTTTTCTTAAACCAAGTGAAGTCAAGGTTAATCAAGAGAAGGGTCTTTTCATTTGACTAGAAATTCTAGCAGACTTCAATTTTTCTTTGCTCTATGGAAAGGAAAGTAGCAATACACTAAAATTAGTTTTAAACAGGAGATTTGTAGTGACAAAGAGGACATTTTTCTGGGGAACTATTGCATTTTAGTGTTGGAGTAATATTTCTGCCCAATATTTTCTCAGTTCCTCTGTTGCAATAAGAACGTTTCCTTTCTATTAAATTTTAAAAAATCAGAAACACAATGGAAATGATGTTTAAATAAATACTCTTTATTGCATTTTAGCCGATGGTTGTTATTGCTGTCATTTTTCTTTCTTACATGCATCTCCTTGGTACAACCATGAGGAGATGAAATGAGATCCACAGTGAGTCTTCAGTTAGGTCTGCTTATCTGGGGGAATAATTTAGAGTTTATTTTTATATTTATAAACTAAAACTTCATTTAAATAACTTAATATAGGCAGTGTTAATATAACTATTGTATTTATTAAAGGTTATGATTTAGAATACAAATTGAGCTCTTTCCCACTATACAAGATGGCAGGTGAAAAAGCTGCAAAGCAGGATACTAAGGAGAAGAAACCTGGAAGCATTCTGATCATCCTCACTGGACGCCACAGAGGCAAGAGAGTGGTTTTCCTGAAGCAGCTGAGAAGTGGCTTGCCATTTGTAACTGGACTGCTGGTACTCAATAGAGTTCCACTTTGTAGAACACACCAGAAATTTGTCATTGCCACCTCCACGAAAATTGATATTAGTAAAGTAAAAATCTCAAAGCACCTTACGGATGCTTACTTCAAAAAAAAGAAACTGTGGAAGCCCAGACAGCAGGAAGGTGAGATCTTCGACACAGAGAAGTAGAAATACGAGATTTCAGAGCAGTGTTAAGATGGATCAGAAAGCTGTAGACTCGCAAATTTTACCCAAAATCAAAGCTATTCCTCACTTCCAGGGCTACCTGCGATCCGTGTTTGCCCTTACAAATGGAGTTTATCCTCACAAATTGGTGTTCTAAATTTTTTGCCAAGAACCTAATTAAATAAGTGATCATATATAAAAAATAGAATAAAAATTAAAGTCATAAATGCAATTAAGGCCATCCAATTATGTTGTTTATTTGCTGCTTTTTAACTGCTTACCACCTCCTTAATAGAATCTAGTTTTTCTCTATGATTTGAGAAAAATTATCTCCCATATCATGAGATCAACCAACCATACTCAGTAACAGATAGAGCTATGAAATATTTAGATGCTTCAGAGCGTCTTGGCATCAAAAAATCTTCAAAAAAGCTTTACTCCCTTATTTATAGATTTTATTTTTATCATTTATTAGCTATCTCTTTTCCAAGCTTTGGAAAGAGCATGTGAAGTGTATTTGAAGCAATGGTTTAAATAATTTGGGAGATTTATTTAAAATGATGGCACTGACCTCTGCTCTCATTCCCTTGCTTCAATTCTTTTCATGAGTTTTCTTATATGTAAAGAAACAGAAAAGTTATATTTTTAGATTATAGAGCAATATAAATCTTCATTATTTTAGCATTTTCTACTTAGATATAAGTATATTTCTAGTTTTTCCACTTGATTATCTCTTGATCTTCTTCTATGATCATTTATTACTCCTTATTTCTCCAGCCATTCTTAGAGCTCCCTATATTAGTTATTTGTGGCTTGTATATAAACTTTTCAGATATTCTCTGGCTTCCTCATAAGCATTACAACCTAGTATCTTTCTAAGGGACCACATTCCTTTTAAAATTACCATTGTACTTTGGAATGTCTTTCTAAGTAGGTACATGAAGCAGATTCAGGTACCAACACTGCATTCTACCACAGGAACTCTTCTTATCAGGGAGAGAGCATCAGTCACATTTATTGGGTTAAAAGTTACATTTTTAATTCAAAAATTCCAATGTAACAAAATAATCAGAAATATGCATATTAGGGCATGTGGATGGATATTCATTTTAGAGTTCTTTAAAAAGTTGGAAATAATTTAAAAATTCAACCACAAAAATAGTCCCTAACTGGTGGCAAACCTGTTATGGAATAGAATATGTTCATTGAAGTTATATTGCAGAATTGTCAAATTAAATGTTTATGACAACTTGTTCCGCAAAGAAAGCCACGTGATCATACTTGTGTAAATGGTATAGTTGTAGGCAGAATGGAGGAATTTTTTCTTCTGCATTATAATTAGGCAACATAGTCTAATGAAATAAAACATTCTATTGCTCCTTCTTACTTGAATAATGGGCATCCATTTGCTTGCTAAGAGAAGCAGTACTAAGTGAGGCTACTTAGATTATTCTCTCTCTCTCTCTTTTTTTTTTTTTTTTTTGAGAGATTTTTGCTATAGTGTGTGTGAGCTCTCTAGAGAGACAAAGAGACAGAAGGTCAGAAAACACCTCCCAGAGTGGACGGCCATCCCACAGTCCATTCTCCTCCATTCCTCTGTTGGGATTTTGGGCACATACGCACATGCGCCTGGCATAAATTTAAACTGCCGGGTCCAGGATTCAAATCACGGTAGACTATGTGGGAGACCAGCAACGTAACCATTATGCTATCTGCTGGTCCCAAATTATTCAACTAAGCTCTCCTCCAAGCATTCTGCCTGTAGAAAGAAAAAGCTGTAAGGGTCTCCTAGTTACAAAATATGTACTACATAATTAATTTAAAGATGGTTTAGCTCAAGATCCTACTTTTACAGATAATGGACATAAGTTCCCTAAGTAGGAAGTGTGTATCACAGAGTAAGCTGGTGGGAGAATCAGCACCTGAATTGGGACCTGAGGGTGCTGGTACCTACTCACATGTTTGAATATTCTCTCTCTTTCACCCCCCGCCCCCATGTAGTCAAATGTGGTCAAATGGAATGTCTTCTTCAGTTTCTGGCAAGAGGCCACTATGAACTATTACCAGCTCTAGCAATGGGGACTTTTTGTGCTATACTTATATAGACACAAAAATGTAAGATTGGGCCAGCAGATAAACCTTCCATGTGCATAATTAATAACTCACACTTGAATTTCTGTATCTCATTAGAGGTAGTTGTCTCACCTTCAACTAGAGAAGACAAGCTTTATTTTTGTAGTGCTTTGCCCTATTATGTTCAGCAATAATAATTCACAGTGACAGATGTAATCCACCAAACTCATTATTTTCAACCCCGATCCATTTATTTTGCATTACCAATACAGTGTTGATGTCTATCGTTCCCTAGACTGGAGTGCTTGATGAAATGTTTTATTGCAATATGTCAGAGTCTAAATAATTAACAGCAGGATTAAGGCTGAAGTCTTCCACAGTTACTATATGTATTATAAAATAATATGTAATAAACCCTGTACTCACAAGAATAGGTTTTAGAGATGTGGTTTAGATACGATAATTACATCTGGGGAAAAAAGAATGGAATATATCTCCTATAGAAGGCCACATCTCTTTAAAGGTCAAAGCACACACCCACATGCATGCTTGCACATGTACACACACACTCGACTTATCAAAGACAGAAGTAAACAAGTTAGGAAAATGTTTCTTTTGAGGAGCTAAAAATCTCCAAAATCTATTGTGAAAGTGCTCAGTCATAATTTAGCATATTTCACTGTAAAAAAAGAAGTTTGCTTTCTTTTCTTGATTTATATTCTGTCAAAATCTTGGAGAGGGACAGAAGGATATTGTCTTCTGATAGGCAGTGTAGGGCTATGTGACTTCCTTTGACTTTAAAGGAATCACAAGGAAGTTTGAATTGCAACTATTCAACCTTGAAGGGAGAGAAACTAAATGAAACACCTGTTTTTCTGATTACTGTGCCACAAGGCCTTTTAATTAGTTTGTGGAAATAGAAGTTCTAGTTATTGAAGCATATGGTTATTTTCCTCCAAGAAAATGGACATGTGACTACACACCATTAATTTGTGATGATTATTAAACTAAGAATGCAATTTAAAAGGTTGTATATTAATAGATATATTTTTCTAGACTGAAAAAAGAGCTAGAGAATAAAGCAGAAGAAAAATCTATAGAAAAATTTCAATCTTTTATATCAGCACCACTGATTGTTCTCATAATAGTGTTAGAATATGTATTTACTCACTTGGAAACTCCAATGGGATATGCTGAATAAAAACAATGAGAATTATTTGAATGGATATAAATTCTTTTAATCTCATCTAACTCTTCATCCTCAAAGATTTAGAGAGCAATATACCAATGTATTAACCATAGGCTAGAAAAAATGGGAATAGCCACGGTGAATATATCCTTAAAGAATTCCCTCCATTTTTTAGGGCCTCAACTCCTTAAAGTAATTGTAAAGGAGAGAGAGAGAGAGATACTTGGCCTGCTCCTGATTGATTCCTGGTCATTTCTGCTGAAAAACTATGAGAATGATATCTTTATTGGGGGCATTTAGGGTACCAAATTCTGACATTTCACAGGTATTAATTAAAATAAGGAATCTCTGATTCTAGATATGAGATGCATAAGAAATGAGCAACTTTGCAAGCATGTCTTATTCTGCGAGGCTTTCCCCAAATCGTTCTGGGCTTTGTGCACAATGAGCATTCAGTATTTGAGGTTTGAGTTGTTCTGTGGGAAAGTTTCTATTGAATTATTGCTTTATAACAAATGAAATAACCTTGGCTGTGTGATACTTCTTGTGCAAAAAATTTCAAACCAGAGAACAGTTTTGCTATTAATAAAATAATGAAAAGCTACAAATAAACAAGTGTTCACAGTGGGAGAAATGACTCAACTGTTGTGAAATTTGAATTTCTCTCATTGTTTATATCTAAATATGAAACATACCTGGCAACGGCATGAGACAGAACATGCCTTCTCGTTTTTCCATATAATTTACACCATGCATTTGGCCAAAAACACTGATTACAAAACATGACTGCAATTGGATAGCATAGCAAAATGGATTTCCACACCTATGGCATAAGGCTTGGTTTGTTTTGATTAAAGACATAATTGTGATCCAATTTCATAATGTTGATCACAATTTCATCACCTGTGCCTGGAAGGAGAGGAAAATATATGAGGGGTATAGCAAAGTGCAAACTCATTAAAAATTGTCTGCAAGAAATTATGATCACGACATTTATAGCAAAGGTGTGGTAATGTGTTTAATTAAACTAAATTTGCAAAGTGTTTTGTGAACTTTGCTTGGATTGTGCAAACTCAGACCCAGCACTTTATTTAAACTTATGTTTAATACAGTATTTTGAGAACATATATCTTGGGGAGCAGATAGCCTTACATAGTTTTTTGTTTTGCAAAACAAACAAAACTTATTCCAAGAAGGGGAGGTACATTGTGCCTATTCAATTGTAGAATGGAAAAATTTAACATA
This sequence comes from Tupaia tana, assembly GCA_026018925.1. Lineage (NCBI taxonomy): Eukaryota > Metazoa > Chordata > Mammalia > Scandentia > Tupaiidae > Tupaia > Tupaia tana. Next base: position 31,613,676 of record JAKSZU010000016.1, on the reverse strand, counting down.
TGTGTTCACAAGATATTTATCAAAAAGCCAAAAATAGCTATAACTTTTTTCCTTGGCCACAAAAGAGATCCTTGGAAGATAATGGTTCAGCAGCAATTTTTTGCTTTGTAGTGATGTTCTTAAACATAGTTCCATCCTCAGCTAATTTTTCTAATACTAATATATGAAAGTAAGTCCTAGGAAAACACAGTCAAACTCCAGTAAGTTGCTATTCTCTCCAATCTCTACTCATCTTTTCAGGGCAATCCAGGTGGTGCTGAACACCCAACAGAGTAAGCCACAGACCCTTTCACTGTAAATGAAAAATATTTGGTCTGGAAAATATTTCAAAGTACCTGGGGAAAAAATTAACTACATTTGTTGACAAGCATCGTTGTAAGCAGAATCTTCACCCAAATGTAAATTGAGGTTTGTCATTCAAGTAATACTTGGAATCATTTTTTAGAGAAATAATTCAGTCAATCAGTTTTATTCTTTCCTGCTCATTGGCTAAAAGTATCCATTTTGAGTAGATATAGACAAATTCTGAAAAAACAAAAACAAAAGTTTTGATAATTTAGTTACATTTGAGGGAAGATGAGTAATAGATATAAGAATGCATGTAAACAAGTGAGAGATAGCTTATGGAATAGTGTACCACGTCAGAGAGAGAGAAAAATATCATTGGCAAGTCAATACATAATTGCAAAAAAAAATGTAATAGAACTATTAGTGAATGTGCACAAACATAATGTAATGCTCAGTGCTGAAGACGAATATGTCTATATCCTTGATTTGATATTGCACATTGTATGGATGCTTTGAAAAATGATACTGTACCCTCTCATAGATGTACGATTATAGGTAAACCAGAAACCACAACTTAAAAATAAAAGTAGTTACCAATTTAATGTAATTTTTTTATTTTGGAAAGGTTTTCGCTATAGGGCGCGTGCGCACGCCAGACAGACAGAGAGAGACAGAGAGACAGAAAGCGAGAAATCACCCCCCAGGGGGGATGGTCATGCCACAATCCCTTCTCCTCCATTCTCCTCTCGGGATCTTGGGCACGCACACACATGTGCCCGGCGTGAGTTTTTTTTTTTTTTCTTTTTTTGGAGAGGTTTTTGCTATAGGGCGCGTGCGCTCGCCAGACAGACAGAGAGAGACAGAGAGACAGAAATCACCCCCCAGGGGGGATGGCCACGCCGCAATCCCTTCTCCTCCATTCTCCTCTCGGGATCTTGGGCACGCACGCACACGCGCCCGGCGTGAGTGTAAGCCACCGGGTCCGGGACTCGAACCGCGGTCGACTACGTGGGAGTCCAGCGACATAGCCATTACGCTAACTGCTGGTTCCCAATTTAATGTAAAATTTTAACGAAAACTTAAGTAAAAATTTAAATGACTGAAGTCACTTTTAACTATTATCATGTATGACAATGACGTGTATCATGCCCAGAGGCTTGAAGAAGGGAAAAGGAAGGAGGGTCATCAGTTGCCATGTTAAGGAGAGCCCCACAGGCTGAGCAGCTGAAAGAAGAGCCGGATGAGACGAGAATATAGCACGTGTATGTGCCACACAGAGATGTGCACAATGTGAGCTGTGTGTTCAAGGTGCATTGAGGATATGAGCCTTACCACATGGAACTCATTGTGCAGTTGGGTCAGGGTGTAAATGCCTACGGGTAATGATATCTTAGCATGCAAGACCTAATGATGAATTTGAAATGGATGGATACAATTAGTCATTTACAAGAGCTCAGAGTTGGAAGTTCTAAGTTAAAAATCTCAGCTGAGGGGTCAGAGATTTTTGAGAAAAACCTGAATTCAAATCAGTCTTTAAAGATACATCTATTGCAGCATGCTGAAGAGAGGAGCTTTGTGCTCAAAGATGCAATTGAAGGAAAGAGGGAAAATATAAGTAGATTAGACTAGAATAATTATACCTCAGAGCATCAGAGCATATTGCAGCTTTTGGAACACTTTCACAAGCAACATCTCATATAATTTGTATAGCAACCCTGTGAAACAGGTGGGACCTTTGGTATTGCACAACTTTACAGATGTGTTCAGCATGTCTACCTCAGGTGCTTGAGGTAGATCTCAAACATGTGTACTTGACTCTGGCTTTCTAGTTTGTTACAATAGTTAAGTAATGTTGTCGTAAGACATATCATAGTAGATAGGGTTAAATGGGAAGAGAATTGGCCACCGACGTTGCTGAATTAGCTCAAATTCACATACAAACAGGCATAAATGAGTGTTTTTTTTTAATAACACAAATAATGACTAAAACTATTCATGAAGTTATGGTAAGGACTAGTTAAGAGATGAACTTCTTTTAGCAAATATTTTCACACCAAAGCTAGGATAAAGATGCACAAGAAAGATTTTAAAACGTAAGACAACGATTGCAAAAGAAAGACAAGCAACAGAAAAATAAAAATAAGAACAGAAAAATATATCAAGCCATAGCTGAAAATTCTTTGTGATTTTTATATCCCAATTTTTCAGTCTTCATGGATTGTAGCTTACCTGTGGTTATTCAGTGATCTCCGTTCGTTATGAAGCAGAATACTACCTATGTACATTTTACCACGGGCATATGCGACCTTGATAACTATAAATATGTCAACAAGCATAATGCCATCTTTCCAGTATGTCAACAGAAATAGATCATTTAAGCAGAGTGGCATATTTTTTGAAGCCAATTTGTCTACCAACATTCGTTTGCCTATCTCAGAACAACATACAGAGAGGCAAGAGTATAAAATGAATGAAAATATATTCAATCCATAATCAAATGAAAATGTTTTAGGAATGGTGCCAACAAGCATTCCTGAATTAGACTTTTTCTTAAGCACCCAAATTTAGCCATTTGGTCATCTATTTTAAGAGCCAATGACATTTTTGAAATGAAGGATTTGCCTTTTGAGGAAGAAACCATAATTTCATTGTAAATATGGAACATGTTGTCCTTGATTTTTAATGTACTAAATTCCATATGATGAAAGAGGTGACATCATTAACCACCTGTTTCACAGCTAGTGCTGATACTGTCAACCAAAAAGAGTATTATTCTAGAATATTAATAATTATTACGACCAACTTATTTGAAAAATAAAAAATGTCTAATCTTGCTATTAAAGGCTAAAGATTTTTTTGATATTTTTTTTCCCCAGAAAATACATGTGCTCTTCAGAGACAGAAAGGCAGAGAGAAGGAAAAATGGAGAAACCACTCTCTCTACATGAAGAATCGTTATACTGCAATCCCTTTTTTCCATTTCTCTATCCTTTCAGGAATCTGGGCATGCACACATAGGCATCTAGTGTACTTCTCAAACTGCCAGATCCAGAACTTGAACCCCAGGGTTGGCCATGTGAGATCTCGCCTTAACTACCATGCCATGGAGCTGGCCCCCAGAAAGTTTAAGCTGTTGCTTATTATGGAAAAACTCTGAAATTCTGTTAAAGACATAGTGTTTTTGGACTTTATTTCCATAAAGAATATAAAGTGTACTATTAGTTAGCTGTTAATTAAAGAATCTAGTAGTATTACCAACATTTTAAAAGGTGAAATATTTTAAAGTTCCATACTACCAAGAGAGCTGTAACTAAAATTGCTTCAGTAATATTATTATATGTCATAGAGCCCTCATTTATTTAGGACATATTATTATTTTATTGTCATATATCAGAGCCTGTTCTAGGTGTTGAGGCTATAATCATGAAGAAGAGGAACATAATATCTGCCCTAATGAAGCTTATAGTCTAGTGGGAATTGTAATGAAATAAATGAGCAGTTAATATAGTAAAATGACATCGTTCTGGCACAGTATGCTGCGAAGGCAAGTCCATAAGAATACGTGCTTCGATGAAATTATTTTTAAACAAACTACTATGAGCTGCATTAATTCTTTATGTGGATTATCATCTTTTGTGTTAATTCTAATTTTGTCTACTCTTTTCCAAACACCTTATTACATCCTTTACATTCATTAACCATTTAATTCACAACAATGCTTCTTAAGGGAGATTGTATTTTGAGAGAATGAAGCTCGGTGGAGTTAGGGAGCTTCCCCTGGTCACACAGTGGTAGCTATTTGACAGAACCTATGACCTTTCCACTGTGTGACATGTCATCCCTGAGTCTCAATTTTAGTATATCACGAAATAAGTATGCTCTGTTGACTCATCAAAATTCTTGATTACAAAGATGATAAAGTTTCATTATAAATATTTTATACAGAAATATAATTTTATTTATTTTTTAAATAAACTTTAAGCCAGGTGTGTTAGTTATTTATTGCTATATAACAAATTATTTCAAAATGTAGTGACTTAAAATCACAACTTATTATTATCTTACCTAGTTTCTGAGATCACAAGTCTTGAGTGGCTTAGCTGTGTGGTTCTGGTTCTGAGGACTTTTCAACTGGCCCTAGTCAAGATGGCAGCCAGGGGTGCTGTCTGATTTGAGGGTTTGGCAGGGCCAGAGAATCCACTTCCATGCTCCTTCCCATGTCTGTTGGTCAGAGGCTTCCGTCCCTCACTATACAGACCCCTCCAATTGCTACTTAGATTATGGAAGCTCCTTTCTCAAAAAAAATGATCAGAGAATATGTGAGAAACCACAATGCTTTTTCATAACTAAACCCAGAACTGCCTGGATCTGGGTCCAATCAGGAGAAAAGAACTACACAGCAACTGAAATAGGGAAAGCTTAACATAAAGAATTAATAACCATAAAAAGAGACTAAGGTGATGAGGGATTAGCTAATAAGTAGTAGGAACTCTGAAGAATACAGGAGAAGAAGAAATAAAGAACCACCATGATCCAGGGCTAAGGGAATGCTCAATGAAGAGCTCCCTCCCAGGACTGAGATTCAGACCTCATTGGATAGTGTGACCATGATTCACTGAATGTCAGAGAAGCAATTGCTGGAAATCCACTCTCAGGTTCTAGGAAAGCTCTTCATTGAGAACTGTCTCATTGGAAACTTCATAAAACCTCTCACGGTTTAGGAGCTTGCTGTTGGAGAAGCTTCTATGCCTGGAGCTCAGTATAAATGGAGCTGGATGCAGGATGCTGGAGCAGTGACCCTTATCATAGGAGCTGGGCAGTAGAGAATGCATGCATTCTTCAGATGCCTGCCAAATGAACCCAATGGAGTCAGGAAATGTAGAACTTTTCCTCCTGCAACATCTCTCCTCCATCCATCACTTGATAAAATTAACACAGGATCAGGTGGCAAAGGAATAATATTTAAAGGATTCATATCCATTTTCACAAAGCAGGGAGAAAAGGTGAAATTGGAATTGAGAAGCAAAATATGAATAACCAGCACAGTAACATCCATCATTTTTGCCCAATTTTGTTGGTCACACAGATTATTTCTGGAATACAGTGTGAGGGTGGTAAATCCATCTGTGATTACCAAGGGGCAGTGATCATTGTGTACCACTTCCAAGGCAGGCTACTCCAGTCTACCTTCTAGCACTCAATGATTCACATCCCCATGCAAAATACCATGGTATTTGTTTTCTATTACTTCTGTTACAAATTAGCACAGATTCAATGGTCTAAAACAGCACAAATTTATTATCTTAAATTAGTAGAAGTCTAATGTAAGTAAAACAAGGCTAAAATCAAGGTGTCATTGGACTGTGTTCCTTTTTGAAGACTCTAGAGCAAGAGTCCTCAATTTCCAGGCCACTAACTGGTGCAGATCCCTGGCCCATTGGGGGTCGGGCTGTAGACCAGTGCCAGCCTTGGCCTATTAGAAGAAGCTGGTGGGCAGCAAAGCTTCATTTGTGTTTGGAGCTGCTCCTCATCACTCACATCACTGCCCGAGTTCTGCCTCCTGTCAGATAAACTGGGCATTGGATTCTGACGGGAGCACAAACCCTACTGCTGTGTGATTGTTTTATTGTACGTTGCAATGTGGTAGTGGTGAAAATGGGGGCATGGTGGATGTGGTGTGCTTGAGTCATCCTGGGACCAATATCTGAGCCTCCCTCTTCCCCCTGATCAATAGAGGGATTGTCTTGTCTTCCATAAGTCTGTTCTCTGGTGTTGGGAAGGTTGGGTCCACTGGTCTAGAGGGAAACTCCTTTCTTTGCTCATTCAAGTTGTTCGCAGAATTCAATTCCTTGTGGTTCTAAGACCATTGTTACCATTTCCTTGCTAGCTGTCAGGATGGAGTTGTTCACAGATTCTATAGGCCGTCCAAATACTTTGGCTCATGTACTCCTTCTATTGTCAAATCTATTGTCAAATCCAGCAACAGTGGATTTAATCCTTCTCACTCTTTGACTCACTCATGGCTCATTTTTTTTCCTTTTAGGATTTTTGCTATAGGGTGTGTGTACTTACCATAGAGACAGACAGTGAGAGGGAAAGTGAGAAATCTCCTGCCTGAGGGGATACCCACACTCTAATCCTTTCTCTACTCTCCTTCTGGGATTTTGGGTATGCATGCATATGCAACTGGTATGAGTTACAAGCTGCCAGGTCAAAGACTTGAACCACAGTCAGCCATGTGGGAGTCCATTGCCTTAAGTACCATGTCACCTTCTGGCCCGACTCATGGCTTACTGTCTATCATTAAATTTCTCTCCGACTAACTGAAGTTAGAGAAAATTCTGTAATTAATGGCTCATGTGATGTGATTGGGTACACTTGGATAATCCAGAGTACTCTGCCTATCTCAAATTCTATAACCTTTATTATACTAGCAAAGTCCCTTTTTCCATATATCAAAAGAGAGTCACAGGTTTTGAAATTAAGTTGCAGAGATCTTTGAAGAGCCATTATTCTACCAACCCCAATACTCAACAACTTCCAAGTCCTCCTACAGTTTCATTCCTTTACAGTATTTGCTCAAGTTCTAAGTCAAGTTCTCATATGAATGAGACTCTTCAGGTATAGTCTTTCACAAACTGCTTCTCTGGATCTGTTTGTAAAATCAAAATAGGAAAACATTTATTACTTATTAGTATTTCATCATATAGCTATATCATAGTTCAGTCATCCATTTACTCTACTGATGAACAGTTGGACTGCTTCTAGTTTGGGGGCTATTGCAAATAGAACTAGAGCTGCAATAAACATTTGTGTATAACTAATTGTATAGATGTATCCTTTCTTTTAACTTGAGGAAATACTTAGAAGTGGAATAATTGAATTATATGGTAGTTTTATATTTAGTCATTTAAGAAAAGGCCAAATTGTTATTCATAGTGGTAATAACACTTCATATGTTCACCAGCAACATAGAAAAGTTTCAATTTCTTCACATTCTTGCTGATATTTGGTTTGACCAGGTTTTTAATCTTAGCTATTCTAATAAGTGAGAATATCTTACTTTTAATTCCCTTATAGATGAATAATGTTGAGCATCTTTTCTTTTTTTTTTTCTTTCTCTCTTTTATTTCTTCTTCTTTTTTTTTTCTTTCTATCTTTTGCATGCATATATTTTCCTTCTGGAAGTGTCTGTTCAAACCTTTGGCCTATTATTTCCAATTTGTTTTTATTGAATTTTGAGAATTTTCAAACTTATTAGTCCTTTTGAGACATATCTTTTGTAAATATTTTCTCCCAATCTATGAACTTTTTTCCCCATTCTTATAGCAGTGAGTTTTAAGAGTGGATCTAAATGAAGTGTATTCATGCTGGGAAAATTTATTTTACAAGTTGTAATGATATACAGTGATTGTGTGTATAAAATAAAAAACAAACAAGAAATCCCACTAAGTTGGTGCCTCCAAATGTGAATATATAACCCAAATAAACAAATAGTCTAAGTGAAAAAAAGAGTAAGATTTTTAAAGTTTGACAAAGTTCAAATGATTAATTTGTTATCCTATGAATAGTGCTTTTGTTGCATCTAAGAAAACTTTGGTTTTGGTTAGCCTAAGACCATAAAAATGTCCTCCTGTGTTTTCTTTGTGCAGTTTTATAGTTTTTATAGTATAGTTTATAATCCATTTTGAGTTAATTTTTTATATTATGCATGATATGAATGCAGGTTCTTTTGTTTTTCAGAATGTAGGTATCCAACTGATGCAGAGGCATATGTGAAAAAGTTTTCTTGGGCCAGCCAGGTGGCATGGTGGTGATCATGGCTGGATCCCACATGACTGACCATGTAGTTCAAGTCTTGGTCCCAAAGGCTTGACAAACACACTGGGCATGTGTACATGTATGCTTAAAATGTTGAAAGAAGAATGGAGGAGAAGGGATTGTGGCATGGCCATCCTCCCTGCGGCGTGCTTTTTCACTTTTCCTCCCTTTCTATGTCTTTCTCCAGTGAGTGCATGTACTCTATAGCAAATTAAAATAAAAAAGAAAAACTGTTTCTCTGATCTACTCAAGTCCTGTATCTTCTGTGCATTGTCTATACTACACCCAGATTATTTCCTGTATTTGTTACTACAGCACCCCACCTCCAAGTATCAAGACCTATATTAGATGTCTATTGTTGCTTAATAAATTTTTCCAAAGTTTCACAGCTGAAATCAACAAATATTTATTATCTCACAGTTCTATGTGCAGCCTAGCTAAGGTTCTGGTTCAGGATATGCATGACATTGCTGTTGAGAGTCACAGCATCTGCAGTCTTGACTGGGCTGGAGCATCTGCTTCCCAATTCCCTCATATGGCTGTTGGCTGGCAGCCAGGCAGCCCTCTCCATATTGCTGCTCACAACATGGCAGTTTTCTTTCCCCAAAGCAAATCATGTAAAAGTAAGAGAGAACAATAAGACAGAAGTTACAGTGTTTTTTTGACAACCTAATCTTTAAAATAACATGTCAGCACATCTGTTTTATTCTAACAGGCACACAGACTAACTCTGACACAATGTGGAGACCAGGAAGACTCTGAAACTCTTTGGATTCAAAGAGGCAGGGACGGTTGGAGGACATCTTGAGTACTGTGTCTGTTCTAAGTCTTGGGGAAAATATTCCTCTGGTTACTTCAAGAAATTGTAAATATTCATCTCTAGTGGTAGCGATCACAAAATACGGCTGAAATGAATTTACCTATTTTTTTTAAAAATTAGTATCTTGGTATGTTTAAATTGTAATATTTTTATGTGATTTATAATGGGTTTTCATAACTACTCAATAAACATAATACACTTGGCACAAGAAAGACATATTGTAATGTTAAGAGGTGTAAACATCCTATGTAATAAAACTTTCATGAAAAATATTGATGAATTTTAGAAATTAGTTGATTTGACTAATATGGATATGATATTGAATTTTCTTCTAATTTATTGGCCTATGAATTATAAAAGTTTTTTCTTTCACATATTTCTTAGTTTTAATTAATTGCAAGGAAATTCCCTGCAGAAATTATTTGTAGTCTCCCATCATTAACATATTAGTCCCAATTCCTTCAGCAAAAAGTCTATAGTTACATTATCTTCCATTTCCATATTGTTTTCAAATGTTTTCATGCAGAAGAGAGTGACTGTTACTTTTAGTTTGTTTTAAGAAGCACAGCACACTAGACTCAGTTGAGTAATGGATTCTAAGTGAGGATGAATAAGGGAACAGTAAATGAGTATGGAACATTAATGTAAAGAAAAAGCCATAGACAATCATGTAGAGATAATAAAAGAGAAGTCCTAGTACAGTCTTTAACAATTGAAACTGTTGGGTTGTCTGAGAAGCCATGGTGCATTTTTGCATAGAAAAATACATCTTCACTTTTCGACCACCTAATACTATGCTGCAGCTATATTTTCAAAAGATAGATTGTTACTATTTTTTCAGAGTTGTGTCTGTTTTGAGAATCTCATGAAAATGTTGACCAATCTTCTAAAAAGCACATGTATACAAACATGTTTACACAACTTGAATTAATACATGCTCTCTTGGAACCACATATTCTTCAATTTACTGTGAACTTCAAGTTAAAAATTGTAGAATGTCAGGAGGGCTGTTTATGGTAATTATCTTTTCTTTCTAATGTTAGTGGTTCAAGGCCAAAATATGCCAGATTCTTTACCATAAAATTCAGTCCCTATAGTTCATGATATATATATATATATATATATATATATATATATATATATATAATTTTAAAGAGGGATTTTTGCTATAGGGCATGTGTGCTTGTTGGAGAGACAGAGAGACAGAAAGCAAGAAATCACCCCCCTGCAGGGGGGATGGCCATGCCATAATCCCTTCTTTATTCTCCTCTCAGGATTTTGAGCATGCATGCACTCATACCCAGTCTGGTTTTTTTTTTTTTTTTGGAGAGGTTTTTTCGTTACAGGGCGCGTGCGCTCGCCAGACAGACAGAGACAGAGAGACAGAAAGCGAGAAATCACCCCCCAGGGGGGATGGTCACGCCGCAATCCCTTCTCCTCCATTCTCCTCTCAGGATCTTGGGCACGCACGCACACGCGCCCAGCGTGAGTTGTAAGCCACCGGGTCCGAGACGCGAACCGCGGTCGACCACGTGGGAGTCCAGCGACATAGCCATTACGCTAACTGCTGGTTCCCCCCAGTCTGGTTTTTAAGCTGCCGGGTCTGGGACTCGAATCACGATCAACTATATGGGAGTCCACAGACAACCATTATGTCATCTACTGAGCAATAGATTATGGAATACCAAATATTTTCTATTTTGATGACTTGACATTTCAAATTTCTTATTTCAGGTGCAAACTTACTATGCCCCATCAAGAACACTTCCTGTCCTACCCTATACATATATTTATTAATTATCCAGTTTATTCAACAAATGCAAACACTGGGCTAGACAAATTAAATCAAACTCTTTTAGATGTTTTGGGTAATAGCCAAGTCAGACATTTCCAGAATGTCAGTTTGCTTTCCTCCAGATACAGCTTGTCTGATAGAAAGCGTGAAAAAACGAAAAAGAACAGAACGAAGTGCAGGCAAGTTGCATTTCAGTCATAACGGTGTTAGCTTCTGATAGAAAATTAGACTTGGGAAAAAAGTGTAACATAAAGCAAGACAAGTTGGGGCAGAATTTTGCACATTCCAGTGCAAGTTTTCAGGCAATCCTATCCATGGATATACTCGTAAAGGATGTGACCCAGGTGAGACTTACCTGCAGAAGGCAACTAATCCATAATGAGCAAATTATCCTGCCCCAAGGGGCAAGCTGTAATGTCAGCCACATGCTTCAGGAAGAGAAAAATCATGTCTTCCTAGAAGAGGAGGAAACCAAGGGCCGGCAGCGACTTGCCTCGAAATGGAACTGAAATATAAGCTGAGAAATTTTAGATAATTTGGAATATGAGTGTATTCCAATTCGGTTACTAAATGTTTCTGACAGGTAACAGATTCTATAAAGGGACAACAGTGGCATCACACAGGAATTTCACAAATGTTGGCACTTTCCTATACCCTAAGCAGATGAGAGATGAAGGCGAACTTCACAAGCTGGGGCTGATTCGATCTCAGCACGGTGGAGAGTAAACTATTTTTTAATTAACTTAACCACTTTTTCCTGTGCACATATATGTACACATATATGCATACATGTGTTGCCCCACTCACAAACTGCCATAAATTTATGGGACAAACCAATGTTGATATTTTTCGAAGGATGCTTAAAGATGCATATTAAAAAAAACCCTCCCAGTTATTAAGTCCAAAGGATGGATTCAACATTTCCATGTAATATGTGTATTTACAAATAACAAGAATGGAAAGAAACTACTTTATGGTATCATTTAATATGTTTGCAAGTGGATAACGATATAAACAAATGAAGACAATACCAAATCTCAACACATAAATTTCACAAACCTTAGCAGCAGCCTTATATTTGTTTCTGATTTTATTTTTTTTTAAGTCATTTTTTTTTACTTTAAGTCTCTTTTTCTGACCGGGGAGACTTTCCTGAGCATGCTACATTCCCATTAAATTCAAATGAAAAAACTAGTTTCTTGTTTAGCTTTAATTCTCTCTTGCAATGCCTTACACACAGCTGAAAGAAGACAATTGGCACTTTTGACATCCCTTTCTGAAACTTTCTTAGCCAACCCTGCAAGTTCTTGCAAACCTTTTCTGTCTTCTGTGTTAGTGTGAGCAGCAGTTTTACTCATCTTTCTGTCACTACATAATACCAGCTAACATTTTTCCAGCCTCCAAAGCAATTTCCTCACTATCTGTCCAGGCTGCACTTAGCAGTTCCTTTGCTGCCTTCACAGTCTCTTTCCACTTTGCATACTTTATGACAATGGCAGGGAGACAGCAAGTGGTATAGTGGGTAAGGTCCTGGACTCCCACATGGCCAACCACCTGGACTGGTGACTTGAAAATCACGCTGAATATGTGGGAGCTGTGGGAGCAAGGGACCAACATCCCAGGAGGAGAGTGGAAGAGAGGGAATTGCCTCATGGCCATCCCCTCTGGGGAGTGATTTCTCACTTTCCCTCTCACTGTCTCTCACTCTCTGTAGCAAGCACATGTGCCCTATGGCAGAAACCTTAAAAAAAAAGACAATGGCATATATTTTAGGTTTTGCTAGGAGAGCATATCATATCCATGAACTAATTTCTGCATCACTTGTTTACACAATATGCTGAACAACCCAAAATGATGGGCTTAAAATAAAATTATTGTATTCGCTAATTATTAAGTAGGTCAAACATTTGGAAAAGAATCTACATGAACGGTTTGGCTCTGCCAAATTGACAGGTAGGGTGACTTGAGAAGTGGGATGACTGGAGGACTGAAGATGGCTAAATCCCTTTCCTCTTCAGTCGTCCCCTAGGACAGTTCCATTGGGGCTGGAAGATCCAACGTGGTCTATTCACATGGTGCTGGTTCTTGGTCAATTTCCCTCTGATCCTCAGGTGGCTTCTCTCTATATGTTGCCTTCCATCGTTCAGTTGTCAAGTGTGAGATTCTTAACAACAAAATAAAAAAGGAAGCTGCTCTTAAAGATTAGGCCCTAAAAATCACAGTACCTGTTCTATATTTTAATGCTTAAAACAACATGCAAGTTTAACCCAGATTTAAGACAAGGAATATAAATTACAGCTCTCGATGGGATTAGAAGTATCATGCATGAATTAGTAGGAAGGATTGTTGGTGGTATATATAGGCAATGTACTCCATGTAATTCTTTAAGTCAAAGCTCAGAATGGGTAATTTCTTACATAGGTGCAAATAGATATGTGTTTAGATGCAAATGTGACATATATGTTTACCACTTCCATAACTCCAAACATAATTTGTGATAATATGTGAAAAGTATGTAAGTTATATTCTTAGATATCACGACCCACATGTACTAGTGTGAAGAATACAATTTTAAATTTTTATTTAATTTTAATAAATGTAAAATTTACATTTAAAAATGATTCCTCAATGAGTTTATTGAGACTGTTTAAAAGTATGTTTGAAATTACTTGTTCTTGCTCTGTCATGTGAGGCCACGGTGAAAAGGTCTCCGGCTATGGCCAGCAAGAGAGCACTCACCAGAAACTTTCCCTGCTAGCACTTAATCTTGAACTTCCAGCCTTTACCACTGTGAGAAAGTAAGCTTCTGTTGTTTATTCCATGATTCTATGATATTTTGTTACGGCAACCAGAACTGACTAATGTATATGTCCACATGACATCTTGACCACAAGCGTTTATAGCAGTATCACTCGTAATAGTAAAAAATGGGAACAATCCAAATGTTTATTGCATCATAAATGGACAAACAAAATGATGTATAGCCATACAATAAAATATCATTCATCAATACAAAGGAATGAAGTACCGATACAGGGTACAACATGAATTAGCCTTGAAAACTTTATCTTAAGGAACTGGACACAAAAGGTCACATAACATATGATTCAATTTATATGGTATATCATGGAATACACCACTCCATAGAGGCAGAACATAGATTGTTGCCAGAGTCTGGGAAGGGAAACAATAGGATCTCCCATCTAATAGATATAGGGTTTCTTTTTGAGGTTATGAAAATGTCCTAAAATCAGTGATTGTTCATTTACTCCACTAAAACAAAAATTGCAGAGAAGAAGTGGCTTATAGACAAGAGAAATTTATTCCTCACAGTTCTGGAGGCTGGTAAGTCCAAGATCAAGGTGCTGGCAGATTTGGTGTCTGGTGAGGGCCCCTGTCCTTCTTTGAAGGCAGCTGTCTTTTCAGTGTGTCTTAACGTGTCCTAACATGGCCAGGGGCAAAGGATCTTTCCAGAGTTTCTTTCGTAAGGGCACTAATCTCATTCTTGACGGCTTTAGTCTCATGACTTAATCACTCTCTAAAGCCCCACTGCCTACACAATCACACTCAGTTATGATTTCAATAGATGTATTATTTCTGGTGCGGAGGAGGGGCAGGAAAGGCATACACATCTGGTCCCTTAGAGTGGTGATGGCTTCACAACTACAACTATGCAAAAAAATACACTCTATTGCTCTTTTAAAAGGTGAATTTTATAGTAAGCCAACTATATCCAAATAAAGTCGTTATCAAAACTTAATTTTACTTGGTACCAGACAGGGTGCAGCAATAAAATGCAGCACTCTGTGAAGCTGACCCACACTGGAAGGTTCCAGATTTGTGTCAAGACATTTCTGAGTATTTTGAGCACATGTGTGCCCATGATCTGGGGTTGGAGCTGAAGGCTGGGGTAGATTGGACACTTTTGGGAGTGCTATCTCTCTGTTTCTCCATCTCTCTTTCTGTCTCTCTTATTCACAGAATAAATAAGTAAACTTTAAAAAAATAATTTTATTAATTTTACTTGTTTTGTGAAAGCTTTTTTTTTTTATTAATGTAGCCACTAGAAAACAAATTTACTGATGTAAACTGCATTATAGTTCTATTAGGAGAACACTGTTTTGGATGATCAATTCTGATTTCAACTCTGAGACAAGTGTACAGTTAGAATAAAGAACAGCTGTTTATGAAGGATAATTTGAGACAAATCAGTAGTGCAGTGGTAATGCACTGTTCAAAAGATCCTGGTTCCACATGCAAGATCATAGGTTCAGTTCCCTGGTCAACCCATACATTTGGGGTGTGCATGCCCATGACTGCACTGGGAAGGCTGGGAGGGGGTGGAAGCATACGGCTCTACTGAAGGTACTTCTCTCTCTCTCCTGAAAGATATAAGTAAACTTAAAATAAGAAAGATAACTTAATAAAAATGTTAACATTGCACGGCTGAAACAAAAGATTCTGTTTAGAAGATAATTTGTAGGAGATGAAACTTGTTTTGGAAACTTTTGATATAGTGAAGTAGGTTAAAATCCACAGAAAATAGCTTGTACTGGAGTATCAATTTTTTATGCTTCTGTTTTTCTCTTCTACCAGGTGTTACAGAAAGTATTTCCACTGAGAAGATACTCCATAAGTCAATTATATTATGTGAATGTGAAGACAGCCGTGAGAGTATGTTGATAGATTATTCCAATGTTGGATATCTAAAAAAACTCTGAAATGTGTCATAAAAATAAAACCTGAAAAGAAAGCACTTTGTGTAAGACATGTCTTAGAAACCAAAGAAGACTTTAGCATCCCTTTTCATTGGTTATATTTCTAAATGATATTGGCTTCAGTAGTTAATTACACTTTCATTATCTTTGGCTTATATATTTTTATTAAAAATACATTAAGATAATGCCCAACCACGGTAGCACATAATGTTTGATGCTGCTGCTCAGCAGGTGGAGGGTCATGGGAGACCTTGAAAACCCAGTTGAGAAAAGCCAGGTGTAGTGGGACCAGCAGTTAGCGTAATCGCTATGTTGCTGGACTCCCATGTACTTGACAGAGGTTCGCGTTCCAGACCTGGTGGCTTAAAACTCATGCCAGGCACGTGTGCGTGCGTGCCCAAGATCCTAAGAGGAGAATGGAGGAGAAGGGATTGCTTTCTGTCTTTCTCTGTCTGTCTGGCGAGCGCAAGCGCCCTATAGCAAAAACCTCTCAAATAAAAAAGAAAGAAAAAAAAAGCCAGGTGTGGTGGCACATGCCTGTAGTCCTAGCTATTCTGGAGGTTGAGGGAGGAGAGCCATGACATAGCAAAAAAAAAAAAAAAAAAAAAAAAAAAAAAAAAAAAAGAAAAAAAAAAAAGAAAGAAAGAAAGAAAGAAAGAAAGAAAGAAAGAAAGAAAATAACTTGAAATACCATATTCCCAGAATCAAAAAGGTAATTTAAAGAGAGATGCTTATGTAATATGAGCAATCCTTCATTTTTAGGTAACTGATATAGAAAAGCATTATAAAACACTTGTTATAATAAAAGATTTTTTAAAACAAGTGCATTGTTTAATATCACATTTGCCATCGTCAGAACTAAAGATGTAATAGAATAATCACTTGGCCTCTCTGTAATGAATTCACAGGGAAGGGAATAGGTATTTTAAACCTAGCAGTGGAGAAAAGGAAATATATTTTCCTAATTCTTATCTCATCCTTTATTTTGTGCTTTGAAATATTTTCCTATATGTCTCTTGGTTAATGGAAACCTGTACATTTCAAATGAGTTGTGTCAAGGTGGTTGGGGTCTTTAGCTTCCAAAAACCCTTGTCATTAAATAACCACAGATGAGTCATTTAGTTTCACCTTGTGTGTGTTCATATTAAAAATATGATTGAAGATTATTGCAACTGTCTATTAGTTAGTAAAATATGTCGTTTTTTGACTTTGAAAAAGTCTTCAATGGAAAATGATTTGTAAAAATTTAAAGTTGTTTTATTAATTTCCTTGTGTTTTTACTTTACTCTCCTACTCCTCCAGTTGCCCAGACAGTAGTGAGCTCAGATGAAGGGTCAACATTTAAAGAGATGCACAAACCTTTGTACCTCTAATACTTGTCTCAAGTCTGGATTTGCCCATTGTACAAAGTTTTCTAAACTATCTGAGAACAAAAATTCTCTTAAAGAATTTTAAATGCTAGCAATTATTCAAGTTCAAGTTTACATGACTTTTAAAAATGATGTATATAACTTCCTTTATTTTCACTTGGTTTTGAAACATTAGAAGCATTTGTTTATATAAAAGAACATTGCTCTGCAGTAATTAGAAAGAGTATGACAGAGAGTGAACTTCAGTGACAGTGAAAGGAACTAGTATAGTTTTCCATAAATGTGCATATCTTACAAAGTGATCTGATTTAAGAAACAGTATACAGAAATATTATTACAATGACATAACCTATATTAAATAATTTTAAACATGCATACTTTATAACACATGAATTACTTTAAATAATGATAATCCAGAATACAGTATGAGAGTGTATTAGAAACCTCAATTTTCTTTTGAACCAGCATACCCCAATTCTTGAATTAACTTGAGAAATGACAACTGATTTCATTGGTTATAATGATAATAATAGTTTATATGAGATTAGTTGCAGTGTATTTTAATATTATATTATCTCATTTAATATATGTGTGTAACCACTATAATTGTTTCACTTTCATAATTTTCTTATCATTTTCTGATATTCCTACTTAGAACTATAAAGACATCTATAGAATACTATGTATAAAAACTGGTTATTAATAAAAAAATCTAAAACTTAAACATGTGCTAATATTCTAGAAAACTCACTGACTTTAACTTCAACAAAATTCATCAAACTCCTGAAATCCCACCCAAGTTTAGTGTTCTCTGTCAGGACCTATGTTACAAGTGATTTTGAGAACTATTAAACCATCCAGTTTACAATGAATCACCTCCAATCAAGGGGAAAAAGTGCAGAGTGATTTCCTGGCTGTCTCTGGGCTTTAGGAGTCCTCTTTCTGAAAGTCGAGGGATCAAAATGTGCTGTCAAAAGCACGTGTTACAGTGGATAACTGGTCACTTTGATCGAACCTTAATTAGATGAAGTTTCTTTTTTTTTTTTTTTTTTTTGTTAAGCACACAGAATTTTTAATGCATTGTACTAGAAGACAGAATAATGAAAGAGGCTTACCTACAGTATCACTCTTTTTTTTTCTTTAAATTTATTTACTTTTTACATTAATTCACTATACATCATTACAGCATACAAATGGATTTTCCATCCAAAATACACTGTATATTGGCTCAATCAAGCACATCAACATACATGTTATCAGCAAATAATTTTCCAGTTCTTATGTCTTGTATACTTTGTTTTTCGTTTTGCCATCCTTGATTCCCTATCCCTCACCCTCTGCCATGTCCCACCCTCTTCCCACATTGTCTCTGGTGTCCATGGTTGCTTTCTAGGCTTTTCCCCACCATTTAATTGATTTGCTAATGAACTTAATTAGTCTAAATATATCTAATAGCTAGCACTGCTGATATATACTTATACATGAACCCAAGTCTGACTTTAGGCATAAACCTCAGTGAGTAGAATGAACATACTATAAAGTAGTACCTAGCTGGGGCTATATAGCTTACTGCAGTCATCAAATATACATTTTTTTAAATTTCGATACAAACAGTTTTACTGTTTTTTTCCTTCCTGCAACTTTTTTTTTTAATTACTTAACATTCATTCCCTGAGCATCATCATAACATACTAAATGTGGTTTCCCATCTAGAATAAACTGCATAGTGGCTTAATCATGCATGTTATTATCAATAATATTCCATTTCTACTTTCATATATATGTATATGTATATATGTGTTTTTTACCCCATGTTTGACCTTCTGCCCTTTCCCACTCTCTTATTACACTATCTCTGATATATAGTTGTCTTCCATTCCTTTTCCCCCAACATTTTGTTGATCACACAATATCACAAGTAATCTAACTACTTTCAATAGCAAGTTCAGCTGGTAATTTCAAGAAAAGCAGGTTTGAACTGGTAATGATATTTCCTTGAACCCTAAGGCCTAGAAAAAGGTTAGTATTCTGTTCGAATAGTAGGTACATGAACTTATCGACAGCTCAATGCAGGACAAAAATCCTTTAAAACCGGACAACAAAGCTTAGAAGAAAAGCAGCAATATTTTAGTCAAGTCACAGAATGTTGTTTCATTAGTTCAGTCTCATCTACTTAATCTTTCTTCTGTTGAGGTTCGATCTTCCAGATTGAATTCTGGGATATAATATTCATCTCCATACATTGTCCCTACAATTAAGTTGCCCATTTTCTTAGTTTTTGAACTCTTATTTCTGTGTGTCTGCATTTAATTTTACTGACATAGCACTCCCTTAAGAACTTCTTGGAGATCTGGTCTGGTGCTGGTAAATTCTTTCAGGTTTTATTTATCTGGGAATGTTTGTGTCTTTTCTTCCCAAATGAACGATAATCTTGCTGGGTACAGTATTCTCGGTTGAAATTGCTTTTCCCTTAACACGTTGAATATATTTTCCCATTCTTTCTTCGCTCGCATTGTTTCCGATGAGAGATCTGCTGTTAGTCTGATTGGATACCCCTTGTAGGTAACTTGCCATTTTTCTCTTGCCAATCTTAGTATCTTGTCTTTGTCTGTGGTTTTGGTCAATCTGGCTATAATGTGTCTTGGAGAAGATCTTCTTGGGTTAATTCTATTTGGGGTCCTCTGTATTTCTTGGGACTGAATCTTTGAGTGCCTCTCTAGGTTTGGAAAGTTTTCTTGCAGGATCTCATGGAATAGATTATCAATGCCCTTATGAGTCTCTTCGCCTTCTGGGATGCCTATTATCTGGATGTTTGGACGTTTGATGGTATCTAGTATTTCTCGTATATTAGTCTCAAATTTTTGGGCCATTTTCTCAGTCTTCGTGGTGGATTTTTCTAGGCTAGCAATTTTCTCTTCTACGTCTGAGATTCTATTTTCTGTATGATCTAGTCTGCTTTTAATAGTTTCAAGGAAGATTTTTTGCTGTTGTTGCTGTTGTTTCTCTCTTTCTGTTTCCTTTTCTGCTCCGATTGAACTTCCAAGTTTGGGAAGAAACTGACCATCAACCAGATGACTAGAAATCACTGCAGGACCACAAGAAATATGGGAAAGCATGAAAATACCTCTCCTCTAAGGGAAAAGGATAACTCCTCTTCATCCACACACAGTTCAATGGAATTAGATGAAGTTTCTAATTTCCCTCCTTGCCATTTTCCCACTGGTGAATACATAAATCTATGTTCAATGTTCTTCTAAATTTATTAGAAGGTGAGAATATGGCATAGACCGATAAAGAACACTTGTCTGGGGATAGGAGATCAGTTATAATTTTCAATTTTATTATTATGGAACACTTTCAAATATTTTATGAATCTGCTTTATGTTTCTGTTATTTTATTTTCATTCACATAGGAAAGTTTGCTACACACAAAAAAAGCAGGGAATAAAAAAAATCAAATCTCTATATCTTGAATTTCAAAACACAGATTCATATGTAAATAAAATGAATTGAAAGAGTAGCTTTTCTTCTTTGATTGGTTAAAGAGTTTCCAGGATGAAAAGTAGAGAAAATCCAAGGAGAAAGAGAGTTTAAATGCTCAGCTTTTGAGGCAGGGTTTCATGCCCGTTCCTCTTTGCTCAACTACATTCATGATGGGTGAAAGAGAAGATCATAGAATCCCATGATAGCTTTGAGAATCTGACAGCAGAAAGGATCTTCACACTGTTTGGAATGAGAAATAGGAGATCAGCAAGACCCCAGAGGGAAACATTCATGTGTTCAGTGTGTTTTAGCAGAGGGATCTGAAATATTCTCATGGAATTCTTATGAGCCCCCAAGACTAGGTAAGAACATTATCATCACTATTCTTCAGAATAGCAGTAGGAAAAGATTTTAGACATCCCAGTACATTTCCCACAGCCCCTAATTGGTCTGGAATTCAACGACTGGTCCAGGGCCCACTGATTCCTAGCCAGCATGAGAAAAAGAGACCTCTCTGCTTTAAACAGAGAATATAAGCACTGTATTGGAAATACACAAATACATGAACATTTCAGAAGTTCTTGTTATAGCTTTGACTGGGTGTGATTTTCTGAACTCCGGTCTGATTCTCCTTATCATATGCTTGCCTCTTTTAATCAATATCTCTCATGACCGTTTACCCACTTTCTCCTGCTTTAATTCAGGATAAGTATAGAAAGGAACTTCCTTCTTCCTTGCTAATGAAGCCTGATCTTGCTCAGATCTCAGCTCACCATTCATTTTATTGGATGGAAGGACTTTTATTCAGTTCCAACAGACTATTACCAATAGGTATAAGATCATGGTTCTCAAATTGTAGTTTTCCAGACAAGCATCAGCATTTCATGATAACTCTTGAAGACATACTAAATTGGCATCCCAAGGGGTAAGGTTCAGCAATATGTTTTACATAAGCCCTCCAGGCTAGTGATGATACATGTTCAATTTTGAGAACAAATGACCTTAAATAATCATGGATTTTTGTTTCTCCCTGTCAATTTATTTAGGATGAATACGTAATAAAATTCTAATAAAACCCAAGGAAATGATCTGTAGGGCTCTTGGAAAGTTTCTTCATTCAGGATCCATGGAAGTGATATGCCCTCTCTTATCCTTTCTAGAGTTTGCAATTGTCATTTGACTATGCAAGTTGCTGCAGCAATTTGTCTGATGGTAGGGGGCAAACTGAGAGTAAAGATGAACATAAAGAGGTTGCAAGAACAAGAGGATGGAGAGCATTTTGCTCTTGTTTGATACTGCTGAGCTACCAGCTTAACCAACTGGAAACTCCCTGTCTCTGAAAGTCTTGCATGCGTGAGATGAAATGTTTCCTTATTGTTCCATCTAGCCAGGTCTGGTATTTTGTTTGTTTGTTGTTTGGTTTGTTTTGTCTCATTTCTTTTCTTTCTTTTTTTATTGTAGTCAAAAGTATGATAACTGTTACACATATCTGGAACCAACAGTTGGCATAATAGCTATGTTGCTGGACTCCCATGTAGTCGACCGCGGTTCAAGTTCTAGACCCGGTGGCTTAAACTCACACCGGGTGTGCACGTGTGGTGTGTGTGTGTGTGTGTGTGCCCAAGATCCTGAGAGGAGAATGGAGGAGAAGGGATTGCAGCATGGCCATACCCCCTAGGGGGTGATTTCTCGCTTTCTGTCTCTTTCTGTCTTTCTGGTGAGTGCATGCACCCTATAGAAAAAGCCTTTCCAAAAAAAAAAAAAAAAAAAAAAAAACTAACAAACAAACGAACAAAAAACTGTTACACATGATCAAAGGAATGATCTATTAAGTCATTTAGTCATCACCGTGATTTTACACCAATTATTCTTTCCCCCAAGATCATTTGTATTTGTGGTCCTCTACTTGTGAATGAAAAATGTGTGCCCTGACACAGGAATTCAAAGCATCAGAATAGGAACAGGGGAATTAACATGGCAGAGATTATATGTGTACCTGTGTGTGTGAGTGTGGAGATGGGTGAGTTGTTGTTGGCCATTTAGGAAGTTTTAGAAGCATTCTCTAGTACTCAGCATTTTCAAAGATGAATTTTCCATCTAAAGTTCAAGCACAAGTTTATATTCCTAACATTCAAAACTGCTTCTAATGTCTTTTTTGAAAATAAATAATTTCTTATGTTTGACAATAAATTTCCCTGAAATTTTGGCAGAAAGCAAGCAGGCAAAAATCACTTGAAGATTAACACCCTTACCTTTCCAGAAGAAAGCATTTTAAGAAATATCTTCATATATCATGGACGTCAAGCTGGGTGTCCCTTTATACTGCTCCAAGACAGAATGGAAGGGACCACCCACTGATGAGAAGATAAACACGGCCCCCCACATGAGGCAGGATGGATGAGCAAGACAAGACTGGTGGCAATTGGTGTGTTTCCCTCAGCCCCAGGCAGGGGAACAATGAAAATGCTTGGAAAGGTTTGACTCCTAGAAGATATCTGTGACAGCACAATGTAATTTATAAATAATTAGGCATGCGTTTTGACTGGTACTTTTGGATATATAAGTCCTTCAACTGTCAAAAGAGAATATTTTTCTCATTAGTGTAAGTAAAGAACAGCCTAATTTTTTAGGAAGTATATGGTATCAGTATAGTCAGAAGATGTGCTAATATTAACCACATTGGTGTGAGGCATAGTTGCTTCCATCTCCCATACAGTCCAAAGAGACACAAAAGCTCATTCAAAGAGGTGTGTTGACCTGGCGGTGTTCATAGCATGCATTTGTCAGCACTTGGCCTACTATTGGGAAACCTATTTTGTGAGCACATCATCCCTTTCTTTAACTTGAGTTCCCTTCTTGTATTATCCTAAGAGTTGGTCCAAACTGACAAGGACAGATTTAAAACTCTATAACTATCTTTAATGAAGCAGATGATTTGAGGGAATTTGTAGATGATTTCAAATAAAGACTTGTTTTTCCCTTGACACTTTTATTATCTGCTTTAGAGCAATACTAGAGTCTCTCTTTACCCTTTGTTCCATTATTTTATCCCCCAGGGAGTAAAGGGAGTAAAGACCAACATGCCAATAGATTTACAAAACTCAGGAGTAGACTTGCTGGAGTTCCTGGAGCTTTCAACATATTCCAAGTTTTGGTTAAAAACATCTTTAAGATGAACACAAATATATTATAGAATATAAAATGTGCGTGAATTTTAAAAATAAAATAGGATACTTCAAAGATATATGTTGGTTTTAAGTGTCTGAAGTGTTTTTATATCTGGAATAAAGGCTCATTCTTTTCTTCTCAGGAATAGGAAACATTGAAAACTGCTTTGGAGAACTGAGTTTCACTAAGCAAAACCACAAGTAAATCTAAATGAATTATCTCTACAAGGCAGTTAGACACTAAGGACTCACTTAAAACTTAAAAAACAATTTATCTATAATAAACTTTCGGTTTTTACATTTGATTCCTTAATTCGTGCTTGACTATCTTTTAAAAATATTTATCCATTCTTTGATCTTTGTCAATGTACTTCATACACCCCAAACCACCCACAACCTAAATTAACTTCTTCTTTCGTGTTTGCCTTCTTCTGGCAATTTCTTTTCTTGGTCAGTTGACCTTAAACATGCATTGACTACACTACATGTTTGAAGTTCTGTATCTCATTTAACTCTCATAAGCAATCTGTGAAGCAGATACTAAAAACGTGCTTCAAGGAACAGAATTTACCAGTGGTGGATGAATAATCTGAACCCAAGTCTTCCAAAACTGATGCCTATGTCTAGCTTTATTGCTCGGGGGCAGGGGAGCAGAGAGGAAGGGTAGAAAAGAAAACTAGTCAGTTTATTTACTGTAGTGAAGAAAAAGAAACACGTCAGGTTGATTGACAGCCTATAAATTCAACAAGCTAATTGAATTTATCACAAGACGTCTGAAGTGCCAAGAAACTTGACCATATGAGGTTGACTGATTTTTGCCATGATAATAAAACTAAAAGATGCTTGTATACAAAGTGCAAATGTCAAGGGAAAGTTACAACGGGGCTCTTTTGTTCAGTGTAACATTCCATTCCATATGACTTCATGGCAATTTCAGAATAAGTGACCTTGAGCTAAGTCAACTGGATACTATGTCAGAGAAACCCAAATAATATGGCTATCAGAATATCTGAATAGCATGCAGGTTTTGGCTTCCGTTCTTCAAGAATAATAGTGATAAGAAGGTATTTGGACATTTTCTAAGCAATGTTGAAGAAAACCTATTGTTTGTAATATTTGTTCTTTAATATTCTGAATATTTTATTGCAAATTCATGTCTTAGGTCTGAATATCCAGATCCTATAGTGATAAGACTAATAGAGTGGTCCCCGATGTCATCAAATTAGAACTTAAAATACTTGTTAAACTTCAAGTAGGTGCTATGTACTGTAAGGGATGCAAAAATATGAGTTTTCCTCCTTGCTTCCCTATATTATGTGTTAATAAATTAGGTAGAAGTACAAATAGGTGTACATACATATGTCTGTGTCCAAGAGAGTAATTCTGCCTTGGCGAAGCTCAAGTGTCATTCACAGGGCATTAAATAGTAAGTGGAAGAAGCTGCTATCTGTTTATTTCTATGGGATATTCATATGTAAGATGTTCATAGAGGCTTAGCTATATAATTATGTATTAAATTGTGTACTATGGTCGATAAGTTTAACTGAAAAGAATCCAATATTATTGAATTCTATAAAGAAGTAAGTTCAAGTTGAGTCTATAAGATAGGCGAACTTTCAACGTTATTCCCAATAATAAAAATAATGAACATTGAGAGCAAAGTAGCTAACTTTAGTTTTTAGACCAGCAATGTACCAAGAACTATTCTGAATAGTTTAGATGTACTAATTCATTTACTCCTCACAAAAATTCTGTTTAACACATAAGACAGGGAGAGTTTTCATGACTTATCTAAAGTCACAGAGATAATTCTAGAGTGTCCTATGAATCATATCTACTCATCTCATTCGAGGTTGCATGAAAATTCCTTGAACCAGAAAAACTGCCTTTTGTAATCTAAAAATAAATATATATTTTTCATGGTAGATGAAGTTAAGAGAAATATATTAATTCTTTCTGGTAAGCTCAGCTTGGGAAGTGTTTTTTTTTTTTTTTTTTTTTTTTTTTTTTTTTAAGAAAAAACTTTGAGATTGAAAATATTTATGATACATAGACTGTCTTAAATACCCTGCACCAAAATATCCCAAGATTATTTACAGTGCAGTTTAGAAATAATAATAAGGACACTCTCTCTCCCCCATGTTTTTTCTTTTAGCACTGTTAATGTTCCTGTAAATTCTGCACTACAGAAATACAAATAAATCCACAATTGATTTCCACTGACGTTTCTCTTTCTCTACTTCCTCCATCCCAGAGCAAGAAACTAATTTTGACTCTGACTCCTTTACTTGACCCCAGTGATAAAATAAACAGTGGAAAAAGTTTTTAAATATAATGGAATCCTGTTCCTATACTAGAGGGGCCATATGCTTTAAGAAGGAGTCTCTTTAATTATGTGCTTTGTATTGTAAAAGGACCAATTTTACAGTAGTATCGTATTGAATAACAGGCAATGAGCCTAATTGAATTACAGTCATTATGGGTTGGAAAAGAAACAGTGAGTAAATTGTTTCGCCAAATTCTATGCATTTTACTGTGTGTCTATGTAGACTTGGTGTATAGACTCACATCAATTACTTTGATCCTTTAGCATCTTACAACCTACTCATGGAGGAAAAGGAATACAACCTACTCTGGAAATGGGATTGTTTTCTGATTAAATAACTACTGAACCAAACTAGGTACATATATTAATACAAAGTAGCTAACTTTATGAATAGACATCTACATGAATGTGTGAAACAAGGTGTACATTGACTCCTCAAGTGTCTCTTTATCGGGATTTTGTAGAGTAATAGCAACGTATTTCACTGTGAGCTCCTATGCTGAACCATATGAAAGCCTGTTGTGAAATAAGAAATTCACCCCTTGGGACCAGCAGTTGGCATAATGTCTATGTCACTGGACTTCCATATAGCCGACCACAGTTCGAGTCCCGGACTCGGTGGCTTACACTCACGTCGGGCACATGTGCGTGCGTGCGTGCCCAAGATCCCGAGAGGAGAATGGAGGAGAAGGGATTGTGGCGTGGCCATCCCCCTCCTGTGGGGGGGTGATTTTTCGCTTTCTGTCTCTCTGTCTCTGTCTTTCTGGTGAGCACACGCTCCCTATAGCAAAAACCTCTCCAAAAAAAAAAAAAAAAATCACCCCTTATATGTACTTATTAAATGCCCTTTCAAATTTTGAACCAACTAGAAACAATAATTCAAGCTTTGCAATATGAAACATGCTTGTATAACCTGTCCCATGTTGCCCTATCTCTTCTCTCTCCATTTGTCAACCATAAAGTCACTGGTAGGAACTGTTTGGCTTCTTTGCCTGTGAGCCCAGAGCTGATTGGAGGCATCTGTTCCTATTACATGATGATGAAGAATTGTAAAGTAAACAACACTATATCTCTATTATGAAATTTGGTATTTTGTTCATTGTGGATGTCATGCTTTGAAGTATAATGCATTACGTTT
This sequence comes from Tupaia tana, assembly GCA_026018925.1. Lineage (NCBI taxonomy): Eukaryota > Metazoa > Chordata > Mammalia > Scandentia > Tupaiidae > Tupaia > Tupaia tana. The sequence continues at coordinate 31,586,750 of JAKSZU010000016.1, read as the reverse complement.
AAATATGTCTTAAATTAATCATTGAGTATTTTTGACACCCACTTAAATTGTGTGCACCAGGCCAGTACATCACTCATCTTCTTTGAATCCCTGCCCTGACATCTTTATTAGGAGATGGGTCCTAAGTAAGAGGCAACAGTATAAGAAAATGTTCTGAAATATTCAGTATCAAACAATTTTTTAAAAATAAGAAGTAGTAAAAGTTAGAAGAAGAGAGGAAGAAAGAGCAAGAAAAGGGGAGGGCAAGTTTTGGAACTTTTCAAGGGTTGTTTTATAAAACTCACCGAAAGTAAGTAGAGGTTTCATTTAGAGAATTTGGAGATGTAACCAAATCCTCCAAAAAGTGTTGGCTGGACTGGATTTAAATCAGTGTTTCTGAGGTGTCTTGAATGTAATTCAATTCTAAAACAAAATTATACTCTGAGGAAAGGTAGCACATGTGCCTTGTAGAATTAGACATGACTAAAAGTCTTGGCGATGCTTTTTGACTGTGACCTGGAAATGTCAGTCCCATAGCATGAGCTGTGAAAAACTCATGTGAGAATCAGAACAAGTAGATATTGGCCATGTTCAACACTGCTTATCCAGATTAGACCACAGGGACAATAAGAAATAAAGATTTAAAAAACATTGTGCTTTGCATAATCAGAAAAAGGTACTAATTAAGTTCTAATTGTGTGATACAAGGCTTTAAATGCTTTAATAAGTGGTATTCAGTTTCTCCTGATGAATTCTGAATCATGATAACCATGTACCTGACAAAAATGTAATTATCTTGATGATTGGCCTAAAACCAAACAAACCAAGAAAAAGCATAATGTATATGCTGTGAAACAAACAAAAACAGTATATATTAGGGCATTAGGAATGTTATGACACATTTTCCATGCTTTTCTATGCAAAAGTGTGTCATGACTTTCCCAGCAACCCAATAGTATATACAGCAAACACATAGTTACCATTCCAAGTATTTATTTTTTTTGGAAGGAGTTCAGGTTCCAAATTTTATATTCCATTGTCTCCATAGTTACACCAAGCAGTCTAATCCAATGGGCTCATCATTATGTCAATAATAACATTTATTGATAAGGTCAGCATTACCTCCTTGGCATACTTTGAGGTGCTCTAAGAAGAATACTCTTCTCAAAATAATTTTTTCTGCATTCTTCATCTCTAAAAGCATCAGCATGGCAATTCATACTTTACTCTCAGGACTCCTGTGAGTATTGAATTTATACATAACAGTAGTTGAAAACCACTCTTCACTAAATTATCTGTTAGAAGCCAAATGCTTTTAGATCTTAGAAGATAAGAAACTTACCTAGATTTGGAGAGAAATGAGCTGCCAAAGAAATTTATATCTTTTAAATTTTCTTTTTTTGTTCCTCAGGAGCAAAGTAAATAGATAAGGGGAGAGAGAGAGAAAGAGATAGATAGAGAAAGAGAGAATGAAAACAGAGAGAGACAAATATAGCATTCTCAAAAGGGTCTTGAAGCCATGATCTATCCCCTGCCATCAGCCATCCCTGGATCACAGTCAAGCACATGCCTCACATTTTTTTTTTCTTTTTTGGAGAGTTTTTTTTTTTTTTTTTTTTTTTTTTTTTTTTTGCTATGGGGTGCTTGCGCTCGCCAGAAAGACAGAGAGAGACAGAGAGACAGAAAGTGAGAAATCACCCCGCAGGGGGGATGGCCGCGCCACAATCCCTTCTCCTCCATTCTCCTCTTGGGATTTTGGGCATGTACACACATGCACCTGGTGTGAGTTTAAGCCACTGGGTCTGGGGACTCAAACTGCAGTTGACTACATGAGAGTCCAGGGACATAGCCATTACGGTAACTGCTGGTCCCAATGTTTTACATATTCTGGGAGGTCTCAGTACTTGAACCTTCCTATGTGGGATTGAATCACCAAGTGTCACATTCTACTTCCGAGCCTCTGTCTGATCCTCTATGATAAAATTTAAAACAACTCCTGTGTCCTCAAAATCCCATAAGCTAGAAGTGGGCTAAAACATGACTAGTTCTCAGGTAGAATACATTCTCCAATGCTCACTTCACATGTGGACAAGTTTGAGAATGGAAAAGAGGGAAATTCCATAGGATGGGGCCAGGAAAACATCAAGGAACCTAGTTGAAATACTCAAGTCAGCAAGTTAGGAGAGTTTAGAATGCCCACAGACCACTGCCGTGTCCTCTTGATGTTTTCTGTTCTCCTTTATGAAAGAGATTGTCCATTGTGGTTATTCTAATGTTCTTTTATAATTATGATTGTTTTTCTGATATATATGTGTACGAAAGGAATGTGCTCTTTTTATTCCATATGTTTCCAGATCAATAGAGCTGCATTTTTTAGTTGAGTGCCAGGAATGGCCAGCATTGGGGGTTATTTCTTTTGAGGAGGTGTTGGACATCGTCTATGTTCACGAAGTAGGGAACAAAGAATAACCAAAAGAACTGAGAGCACTTGTTCAGTAAACACCTGTATGTTGCCCACATTTCAACTCCCTTGTCATTGGATTGAGGCATGTGACGGCTGTGGGCAACAGACTAGGAGGACAAAGGGTGACTTTGGAGGCAGGTAAGAGCTGGTACAAACCCCTTCACCCTCCATCACTCTCATTCCCTGTGTCACTGATAACACAGTATGCGTGACTCAGATCAAGGCACTACCATGTGCATGCCTTTACACAAGTGAGAAACAATTCTTTTAAAAATCTTTCGTAAGGACACATTCTTTCCTTTCAAAAGCACAGATTAAGTTTCAAAGACAAATACTTCAGTGAGAAAGCCCATGGGCCCAAATTATAATTGTTCTATTAGTGACAAAGCCAGGATATATCTTGATATCACATTTTATTCCTGGAAGGGCAATAGATACTAGAAAATTAGAAGGCAAATTAATAGAGAAAACACCAGAAAAAGAAACAAAACCACAACAAAAAAAGGAAGATGAAAGGATTAATTGGTCATGAGGCCAAATTTTCTCTAGGTTACTTGGATTTGGACTGGCCTAGAAAGTAGAGGTGAGAGGCAATTAAAAAAAATAACATAACATTTGACTTTATAATTGGAAAAGAGAACAGTTGTAATAGGTGTAAATGTCTTAAATTTAAGTAACACTGTCTTCAATAACTTTGAAATAATAATAATGTACAGTAACTGTACATTGCACACCTTTCTAAAGTTCAAAATGTTTGCTTGATGGGTGAGCAGGTAGCATGGTGGTTGATGTGCTGGACTCCCACATGGCCGACTGTGGTGTAAGTCCTGGACCTGGCAGCTTGCTTTCTTACATTCCCTCTCTCTCTCTGTCTCTCTATGGTAAGCACAAAAGCCCTATAGCAAAAATTAAAAAAAAAAGATAATAATAAAATAAGATTTAAAAAATAATTTTAAAACAGTTTTAAAATGTCTGCTTGATTAATTTTTACATTTTTTTTCTTATTTTTTACTCGTACTTATTCTGACTGGGGTTAGGTGGTATCTCATTGTGGTTTTAATTTGCACCTTCCTTATGATAAGAAATGTGAGCGTTTTTTTTCCATATAGTTTTGATTCCATATATGTCTTCCTTGGAGAGTTGTCTACTCAGCTCATTTGCTCATCTTTTAACTGGATTGATTTGTGTGTGTGTGTGTTTGTGTGTGTGTGTGTGTGTGTAAGCTAACTGAGCTCCCTGTATATTTTGGTTATTGAAAACTTACCTGAGGGAGAGTTTGTAAATATATTCTCCCATTCTGAGGGTTGTCCCTTCTGCTTGATTAATTCTATCATGCTATTTTAAATTCATGAAGTTTTTAATATTTCATGGGACAAAAAAGAAATAAGCTGAATTCAAAATTAAAATAATTCTGGAGCCAGACAGTGGTGCAGTCATAAAGCAATGTTGTGCAAAGCAATCCCACATGAGAAGGCTCTAGATCCACGTCCAAAGACTTCCCTGAGTGTGCAGGCCAGGTGTTTGTCTCTGATCCAGAGCTGGCTAGAGGATGGGGGTGGATTGCAGTGTTAAGACTCTGCTGGGGGTGCTGTCTCTCTTGTTCTCTTACTCAGGGAAAAAATAAACTTTAAAAAAACCTTCAAAATTACAATAACTTATGAGTAGATAGGGAAGTAGAGAATTACCTTGTTTAGAGAAGAGCGTTTTAGGTTTCATAGGTCTGTAAAAACATACCTGACAAATGTATAACTTTTGAGTCACTTAAGATACATGCAGTTATTTTAGTATTGTTCATAATAAAAGTTTAGTGGCATATAACTGAATATAGTGAAGTGTTAAGATATTTTACCAGGATTAAGCTAATCCTTCTCTAACACAAGAAAAATAGTTGCCAATAAACTCTATTTTTAACAGCCACTTGAGAGAGACAAGATGAGACTTATAAAAATCCCTTTCAAGAAGTTTTCCAGTACAATAACAGTTTACACCCAACACATATATAAATATATTTCAAAAACTTTGCAGCTGCCAAGTTACAAAGTCTGACTTGTCAGAGTTACATCATATTTTTAAAGCATGCTGGAAATGAAGCTTGTCATACATCAGACTTTAGAGAACCTAGGATTGTTCTTTTTAAAAATACTCAGTAGGCTGCATTTCTTTTGAGTTTTTCAGAGAATTAGTTGAGCAAAATTCCACACTTAAAATAAAAAGTGATGTTTTTATTGCATTTTGAGGAATATATTGTTTTTACTCATTTCCCAGATACAATAGTATTCTCCTCTCCCAACCTTTATTAATATTAGTATTGGTATGTACAGATACAAATGACTCTAGAGAAAACACTTTATGAATTTTCACCCCTTTAATATGCCATTTCTGTATTATAATATTAAAGCTGACTCATAAGCCTGAGTTCTAGGATTTGCTAATGAAAAAAAAAAAAAGTGAAAAAATAGTGAGGGCAAAGGAACAGAAACTAGACAATTCTAAAAAAGCTGCCCAATAGGAAGACTTAATTTTGAAAACAAGAGACCTATCTAAAAACTGGTTAATGTTGTAGTCTACGCACATTTGCTTTGCTGGCATGTATGTTACTTATGAAGGTGGACTTGAGAGTCAGAATGCCTGGGATCAAATTCCCAAATTCCATTCCATCATTTAGAATAGTGCGATGTCAGGGTATGTTTTCAAACCTCCATGAGCACACCTCTTAATGTTTTTATACTCTCTTGAACACTTCTTTGTAAAAATTATCACCACCTGTAATTATATTCTAGCATGAATGTTCGATTATTGCTCATTATTCTTATGAAATTATAAGCTTAATAAATGTGGATTCTGTTTGTTCAGTTCACCACCATTTTATCATTTTTTTCCAGCATCTGACATTTTATTGGCACTCAGTTGGAAAGATATTAAATAAATGAATGAGAGAATGAATGAATATGATTTTCTTTCTTTTTTTTTTTTTGGAGAGGTTTTCGCTATAGGGCACGTGCGCTCACCAGACAGAGAGAGACAGAGAGACAGAAAGCGAGAAATCACCCCCCAGAGGGGATGGTCACACCGCAGTCCCTTCTCCTCCATTCTCCTCTCGGGATCTTGGGCACGCACGCACATGCGCTCGGCGTGAGTTTTAAGCCACCGGGTCCGGGACGCAAACCGCGGTCAACTACGTGGAAGTCCAGCGACATAGCCATTACGCTAACTTCTGGTTCCCTGATTTTCTGATATACCATTTTACAGTAGAATTATACCTGACATCAGGATGATATTATTGGTTATGGCCTTGGGTTGTCCAAGTGATCTTTCTAAAATGCAATCTAACATACAGTTAAATTAGACCTTTTCCTTACTTAAAACCTCATCCTGTTTGAATGGTCTTTTGTGATGAATCCTTTTTTATTTTCTTTTTGCTTTTAGAGCTAATACCTTTCTGTTTACACATTCTTTCAGTCATTCTTTTTTTTTTTTTTTAATCTTTACCATTCAATTTCCTTAGCTTGCATCTCTCTTTTCATTTCTTTATTTTACCTTGTAATTTCTTTTTTATACTTAATGGTTTTATATCTTTTTGAGGTACAATGTGACTTAAGACTTTTAATAATATCTAATTTAACCACAGTGATTACCACCTAAAATTAGTAGTGATTTTTAAATCAAATCAGGCTAAAATTTAAAAATGATTCCCTAGTTTTTGAAGCTCTGTGAAGTTTACATGAAAACTCTCTGAGCCAAAAAAGGTTTATTTTCAGAAAAGAAAAATGTAAAAGATACTGAAATACTTTTCACTCTGATCACCTAGGTACTCTATTATTTTTTTATTTTATTTTATTGATTTGTTAATGTCAGAGGGCATAGGTGCTTGCAAGAGAGAGAGAGAGAAGGAAAAAACAACCCTCACCCAGTGGGGCATGATCATGCCTCAATTCTTTTTCTTCCATTTCTCCATTTCATCAAGATTTTTGGAAAGCACACTCACAAGCTCATTGCCTTTGCAAAGCCTCCAGGACTGGGATTTGAACCACAGTTGGCCGTGTGGGATCCAACTCCTAAGGGACAACACTTAATCACTGCTCATGGCCCAGCCAGTGTAGAAACTCTTTTTTAAAAATTACATTAATTGTTCAAGTTTTACTTTATCACCTTAAAGTATGAAGTTTTGATTTTATTTATAGCTGAGTAAACTTCAACAGGATTAACCCTGTCTCAGGTAACTATATATTTTAAAGAAAAACATAACCAACCAAACAAAAATTATGTGAGAGCTTTCCAAATGACCCAAAGCAGGCAGATTCAGGGGACAAGCTGATCCTGGGAGAAAGAGATGGCATAGTGGAAGTTTCTTGATTTTATGACTTTGAGGCTTCTGGCAGACTCCATCTATGCCATGTGGAGCTATTGACAATTAGAACATAATGGAAATTTCTTAGACTTTCTGGCCTGAAGAACCAGAGTTCAGAGTTTGAGACAACTATAGCTGCTGGGATGTGAGAAGCTAGAGTAGAGAGTCAGAGTGAGGAGCCCTAAATCTTACGTACAACCTTGTAGTTTGTTATGATGACTAATGTATGATTCTTCTCCAACTAGTCACATTGTACTGTCTATTGGGAAAGTGCACAAAGCCAAAATAAAGCTAAAGGCTATAATTCACTTTAATTAAATGTATATGCCATACTGATGATTGCCCAATAGCGTGTATACAGAACTTCATACGTGGAGCGAAATAAAATCTCCTCCTCCCAAAATACAAACGAAACATTTACATTTTAGATCTCATTATAAAAACACACTGTCAACTATAAGACAGTGTCAACTTGAAACTTTAGGGGGTTGGATCCATCATACTAATATTTGAGATCCTGGTTCCAGGAAGTCTGGTTTTATCTGACAGATAGGCCACTCCAACAAAAGGTTGCCCTCACACTTCACCCTTGCTTGGCAAATGCATATAAAAAGGGATATCCTGAAAAGTGACATTTTTTAGAGACATTTCTGTTCATTGTCTTTAAGGATTGCTTGATAGAAGACAAGCTCATGGCCTTTAACTCCACCTCCATGCTCTGAGGCTGGATCCATCAATTTTCTCTTTCCATAAAGATGTCTTAGCTGTCTCTTGAAATAATTTATGTTTCTGTTCTTATTTGGCAATTTACTTTCCTGGTTTAACATTCCAAACAAACAAAATCAGCTCTTCTGGGACTCCTTCACCATCCTTAATTTTAAGATTTTTTTTTTTTTTTTTAAGTTTACATCAAAGATCTGCATTTTTTTTCTTTTTTTTTTTTTTTAACCTTTTTAGCAAATGATTAAATACTATCATAATTTTGAACAAGCTATGGTGGGAGTAGTTCCTGTTTTTAATTAGGAAAAATTAAAAGTGAAATTTAGTTTTAGTGTTTTTTATGCTTAAATATAAAAACTGAAAAGATTATAGTTAGGAAAACAGTCTTCATAGTCTTGGAATTCTAAAAATTAATAGGATTAACTAAATATCAGTAAAAGGTCAAGGTTAAGGTATTGCTTTTCATGGTATTGTTTTCAAGTATGGAGAAATTCTTGAATGATTCTTAAGTAGTAGGATTCTATTTTAGTTATATTTATGTTTATCTTCTCTTAACTCTGTTGATTAATTCTACAGTAGTATTTTAATCACATATGCCTAGTTAGTTTAGGGAGATTAAAATACAACTTGAAAATTCTGAATTTTAATTTTATAATTTGTATCTGACATGGTGAAAAAATATGAGAAAGTAAGGCAGTGTTTTGTGACTCCAGTTTTTACGGCCACACCATCACCTATTGTAGTATAGATATATCTGTGTGTTATTAATAAGAAAAGTGAACAGGTATTTTTCTATCAACAGTTTTATAAACATGGGGATAAGTATACCCTGAGGTTTACCTCTAAGGTATCTTTTTTTATTTGGATATGGGAGGATTATTTTAGACTTTGTTAGATTTAAAATATTTACCTTCATGTCACAAGACTAAAGACTGATGTGCTTGGCACTGTTTGTGGATGAAAGGAGGTTTCTTCATTTCTTCCCTCAGTCTGATTAAAATTGTGAAGAAAACTGGACCTCCAAGGCCAAATGACATCCAAAGCAATATAATGGATTATGTTATCTACAATAATGGAAGCTTGGTTTGGGAGATCTACATCTTGGGAAATTGCACCTTTCTTCCCCATTTCCCGGGACTCCCCCTTTGAATCTACTCATCTTCCTTATTAATTTGGAAGCTGCATATTCTTGGCCACAGTTGATTGGACCCCTGACACTTTAGGTAGGTCAATTGGCTTTTTCAAACTGGAACCTAAATACATAAATAAAACTATTTTGCAGTAGTCAAAGCTAAAATAAGTGTAATTCATAGTTTGGCAATGGCTATGATGAATAGACTTCTTTGCTAAAAGTTTACTCATATATTTCTTCATAAAAGAGAGAAAGAAGGGGAGAGAGAGACAGAAAGAAAAAGAAGTCTTCCCTACAGGATCCTCATGCCACAACACATCTCTAGTCTCAGTCAGGTTGGATAATAGGCACATGTGTGTGCCCAGTATGTTCAGACAGGCCCTGGGGATATGAACCCAGGACCTTTCCTATGTGGGTTCAGTTGTATTAGTACTGCTCCACAGCCTGGTTCCAGTGGATAGAGTTTACGTGGCCCCCACATTCCTGTTTTGGGAGTTTGTTTTTATAACCCTCTTACTTTGAGTGTGGACAGAACTTGTAGCTTGCTTCTAACCCCTTCTAAGGTGATGGATATCACTCTTGTGATTTCCTTAGTAACATCAGACTCCATCTTGGGCTACTGAAAAACAAGTTTCTGTGAATCCTGAATCTATAAGGAAGTGGATTCTGTCAACTACTGGAAGGAACTTGGATACAGAACCTTCCTTATTGAGCCCCTGATGAGAATAAAGCCCTAGCCAACACTTTCATAGAAGTCTTACAAAGTCCTAAGCAGAGGACCCAGATAAACTATGCCAGGACTTAAAACTCACAGAAACTGTGAAATAATAAATTGTATGTTGTTTTCACTACTAAGTTCATGAAAATTTGTCACACGGCGGTAGAATAGCTCCAAGACAATAAGACACTAAGACAGCCCATGTTTCCTACCATGTGGGAAAGCTAGTTTACCATTTAGAAAGAAGCTGATGTCTGAAAAGAACCAAAACGAAGGTGAACACAGAAGGCCTTCCAAGTTTCCTGTTCCAGTTACTCTTGAAGTCTAGATGTATCTTTGCTCTTTCCAAAGTTTAACTTTCTGACTCTTCTATGCATTCTGTGAGAAAATAAGGCTCCCTTTTTACTGAAGTCAGTTTTTTTTTTTTTTTTTTTTTTTTTTCCCAAATCTTTTAATGAAATGGCATCTATTGTATTCTACTCACAGAGCTGGGCGAAATAGTCACAAAGAATCAAATCCTATGCAACTTTTGCTTGAGTTTCTAGTGGAATGCTGAATCGATGATGTACAAAAATATCCAGAATAAATGAGAGGTTTTTTATTGTTTGTTTATTTTTTTTTGTTTTGTTTTTTTTGTTTGTTTGTTTTGTTTTGTTTTTGGAGAGGATTTTTTGCTATAAGGCACGTGCGCTCGCCAGACAGACAGAGAGAGACAGAGAGACAGAAAGCGAGAAATCACCCCCCATGGGGGATGACCACGCCACAATCCCTTCTCCTCCATTTTCCTCTCGGGATCTTGGGCACGCACGCACAAGCGCCCGGCGTGAATTTTAAGCCACTGGGTCCGGGATGCGAACTGCGGTCGACTACGTGGGAGTCCAGTGACATAGCCATTACACTAGCTGCTGGTCCCAAATGAGAGGTTTTTAATGATCATCTGAATGTTTAGGGTCTGAATTTGTTTCGTTCCTTCTTATTTCTGAAAAGCCTAAACATGAAGTCATATAGCCAAACTGCTAGCCATTTCCTAGCATCTGATCACACCTTCACAATGTTTAGAAGTCTATCTTTATGTTTATCATTTAAAAGATGTTTTGATGTTGGGTATATGTTAAATTTAAAAGTAACCATATTTGAAGGATAGACTGTACTTTTTTGATTTAATACCATTAATTTTGGAAATTGCCAAGTATAAGACTATGGAAAGCCTTGTGGCTCTTTTTATTCTTTTTCCCAGACCTTTCCTGTTTTCTAAAACTTTGTATTATTCACCTTAGTCATCAAAATTATTTCATCTTCTCCAATAAGTAAATACTAATAATCTTTTGTGTTGAAAAAACTTGCTAAATGACTTTCCCAGTCTCTCATATACAGTGAATTATAGAAATATTGTGAAACCCAAAGCCATAATATCAACATCAGCCATGTGAATTTAGAAGAATATTCCAAAACTACTTAATAATGTTATAGGCTTGCAATTTTATGCTTGTTATTCTTTTTATTTCTGACCCTTTCTTCCTTCTTTTCTGCTCTTCAAATGGCAGAATTCTAGAAGTTGTCCATTCATAATGATATTGGTTTATCAGGCAAATCTGGGTAGAAAAGAAAAAAAATTCCTCAATTTTATTGCATAGAGAACATGAGTGATGTGTATACAAGACTGGAAAGGGGAAACATGGAAGTCTTCTCAACTATATTCTCTTCTTGGTTATACTTTCTTGGTGAAATTTCTTTTTAAAGGCAACAAAAAAAGACATAATCGTTGGACTATTATCATTACGTGTCTATTCACTCAAAGATTGCTTGGATATTAAACATAGTGATATTAAATATGAACCATATGATTATAAATACTTTTTGATGATAAAAAATGAGTCTGATAATGTGTAGAGAATTGAAGATCATAAATATACATGAATGTTACTGTACAGATCCCTTTTCTTTCTTATTAAAGAAATGCCTCTTTCCCATGTAGTGTCAGGTAAATCCTTATTATGCAATAGAGCAATGAGATGAACGTCTGCTTTGATACATATTGTAACTATTGTCCCCATTGGATCATTGCAGACTATTTTTTAGCCCCATTTTGTAGATATAGAGATGAAAAGTATAACACGAGAAGGTTTACCCAGGATAGAGCTTCCCCGATTATATTCCCAGAACACCATTCATGTGATAGATCAGTGGGTGTTTTCAGAAGAAAATCTTCCATGACCAAATAAACTTGAAAATATTCTTTATCTACTTAGACAGGAGGCATAAGCTTTCATGATCTATTGCACAGTATGGTGACTATAATTTAATAAAAAGTAATGTACTATATATTTCAAAAATTGTTTAAAGAATATATTTAAATGCTTTCATCACAAAAGAATAAGTATTTAAGGTGATGGATTTGTTAACTAGTCTGATTTAATCTTTGTACATTGTAAACATATATCAAAACATCATATTGCATCCCATAAATACATGAGTATTATTTATCAATTAAATAAATGAAAATGCCCTTCTTAAAATAGTAAACATTAATATACATTAAAGGTTTAGAGAAGTTATAATTTATAAAATTAGGCAAATAAAGGCTAGGGAAAGGAGAGAAGGTGGATGAAAAATTTTGTTTAAGGATTAAATGAACAAACTTAATTGTATCAAGGTAGACGTTTTCCCAGCATACCTTGGTAATCTTTCACTGTGTCTGCAAACTCATCCTCCTCACCCAATTCCTAATTTTTTTCTTTGAATGGCATTATGACTTAGAGTCATTTATTAATAAGACAAATATCTACCAGAAATTTGATGTTGAGCTGGAAAAATGGATCCTGCCTACCTTCAAGGAGAAGAGATTAGTTAAAAAACAATAAGTAAACAAGTAGTTCCAGTGGAATATGATACAGATCACAATCACAGCAAAGAAAAAATATTAAAAGAGCTTATCAGTGAAGAGTAAGGCAAGTTTGGGGGGCAAAGGCAGACATGGAAGTCCTCTTGGAGGAAGAGAGATTTAAGTTAAAATTTGAGTGAAAGACTGCTATTTACCAGGTAAAGAAATAGAGGAGAAGTGTCTGTTACAAAAGAGAGACTTTACTGCAAGACCCGAACTCTAGAGGGATATTTTTTTCAGAATGGCTAGAGACTCCCTGTTGGTTAAAAGGTCTGGAAATTGACAGAGGCCAAATTCAAAGGACTTTGAAGAATCTTTTCTTTGTTTTAATGAGAATTTTTTCCCATTGGGTTATTAATTTGGGTTTTTCCCCTAAAGAGTAGAATTATGCACATGAATAATTAATCTATTAGCTTCAGAGAGTTAGGATATCATTTGTGGCATGAATACTCGTACATATTCTGAGCCCTCAGAAGACCTACATGTACTAACTGTGCTGAGTGGGATTCTTTAAGTTATTTTTAGTGGTTCCATTTCATTCTAAAATTTTATAATTTTTTTTTTTCCTTAAGACAAGGTCTTCACAAACCTTTTACTTCAGTCTTTCTGGGACTGCAGGTAAATGTGCCTCACTTGGCCTTCAGTTTAGGCCAGGAATCAAACCTGGGCTTCCCATGTGGCCTCAGCCTGCAGAGCAATAGTAGCATCTACCAGCAGGTATCCCTTTGTCTAGACCTGAATCCTTTCTTTAGACTCTTTCCACTAAGCTAACTGGTAGATTCCAATGTTACCAAATATCAAACCAGAGATACCCCAATTTTTATCTGGCTTTTCCTAGACTTGAGAGTGTTATATGAGTGCTCATTTAGTAGCAGTCTCTAAATAAGAAAATATTGCAACACATGCTTGATTTTTTTTTCAATTAAATTTTAAATGAATGCAGAAATCTGAGCACTTACTCCTTTTAAATGGTTTAAATTTAACAATACATTTTGCATTGTGCAATGAAGAACCAGCTGTAAATGCAATGAATATTTGTTTACGATGTCTTGGTGGTAATTGGGTTTAGCAAGGCATGCAAAGAGCAGTTTTCTTCAAATGACTTATTGGAAATGTGAAAGGACGATGAGTTTCCTTTCTACAGGCAAGCTTCCTTTCTTCAATCCCAGCGATGGTATTACGAATAAATTGCAGAACAGATTTAATACCAAGCATAAAAGACTCTTGTCCCAGATGCATGGACATAACTTATAATTACTATACTATGTAAAGTATGCTATTACTATTTGACTTACATTTGCTATAATTACTGGGTATTATTCTTCAAGTAGCGAGGAATAAATGATCATTAACAGATGATGTCCTGCTTAATTCTGATATATGATAACCAGCACAATTTTATTCTTCCCTCTGGAGGTAAAGTGCTTAGCTTATAATAACAATTTAAGAATTGGGAGGGGTGGGGTAGGTGGGTTTGGAGCCTGCTTCCTTAAGGATCACTGAAGATGTTTTGCTTCTTTTTTAAAATCCCACTGGTTTATTTATTTTCTTTTAACATGTTTGTTTTTGACCAGACTATGTTTTGCTAGTTAGGACTCATGATCAATCAGATCCTCTTTGCCCCAGCTGCGGTTCAACTCTTTTTTATTGCTGTAGGGAGCTATTCTCAAGATGAGACACAATTGTCTTCAAAGTTAGAGATTTCAGCCAGGACAACTAGGATGTTTTTTTTTTTTTTTTCTTCTTTTTTTCCAGTGACTGAATTTTCACCTTCAAATCTCAAAGGTCACACAAAGGTAATGTTTTTCTTAAAACATACCTGTTAAAGTGACCTAAGCCTTAACATAAACAAAATCTTTTAAAATGCAGACACCTGAAATATTCAGGATTTCAATTCTGGCTCCAGTATTTGAATATGAAAAGGAGAACAAGGCAGCAGGAAATTCCTTTCAAGCCAGACTTTTAATCTTAATTTTAAGAAAGTAATCTGATTATTTACATTATGCTTTTTTGTTGCACTCATGCACCAAATTTTTATTTTAATTGGAAAAAAAAATCCGCTGGCCAAAAATAAATAGCAACTTTTATCATTTTTTTATCTCCATTCATGTTGTCTCATGCAATATATTTTTAGTGCACTGACTATTAGGTCCTTCAAAAGGGAAAACAAAAGAAAACCATAAATAATTTTTCATGATCTAAACTTTCCTTAGCAATGTGTATTATCACAGTGACAATGCAAGCATTCCTTTTGCTTTCCTCACAATTGGACTCAGCTGTAAAAGCTAATAGATACATGCTGTTTTAAGATATGATTAAATAAATAAGGAATAGAGAACAATTAAATGCCTACTATGCTGTTGAGCTCATTTGTAGAAATATCTTAGCTATTTAATCATTTTGTTTTAAGAGGAGGGTTTAGAAAGCCTACACTACTTTCTCAGCCCTGTGTCTTATGTAACTTGCGGTTATCCAAACTTTGCAAAGTTCTTGCAATCGACCTTGTAAATTTGCTGAAGAGCTGTTTGTTTCTCAGCTGGAACTGCCCAGACATGATGGACATGGACCCATAAAAGCTGGACGGTCTGATTCATTGTGGGTTATCGTAGAGATGGAACCTGTGCTTCCAGTTCCTGGATATGAGACCAACTGAATGAGAAATGAAATTAACTGAACTTTACATTAAAATAGTCCTGCTTTATTTTTATAGTATGAGCCTTAATTTCACAAACAAGAACTAAAAATCGTAAGACTCTTGGAAGAGCTCACCAATGTCAGGAAGTATTACCATTATTTTTTCCTGATGTTGATGCTCAATTCAACTTGACAAAAATGACAGCAAAATACGTGAATGAGATTGCTTTAATAGTTATTCTTTTATTTCAAAAATTTTTTTTCTGATTGTAAAAGTAAAACATGCTCATTTCAGAAAACATAAAGACATTTAACAAAGAAAATAAAAACAGAACATAATGCTGCCATTAGACAGTAATGACATTCATTTAAGTAGAGGTATGAATATACATTTTAAAATTAGAGTACTATCATATATATTTGTAAAATTGAAATTATAATGTAAGCAGGTCCAATTAAAAAGCTTACTCTGCCTGCTTCCCTTTCAGATTTTTATATCCATTACAATTCGAGAAGTTTAAAATTTGACTTGGAAAGTCACACAGTGCCAAATGCAAAGCATTTTTAAAAATTATTATTGTTGTTTTTTAGAGGTTTTTGCTATAGGAAGCATGCACTCACCAGAAAGACAGAGAGAGACAGAGAGACAGAAAGCGAGAAATCACCCCCCAGGGGGGATGGCCACGCCACAATCCCTTCTCCTCCATTCTCCTCTTGGGATCTTGGGCACGCACACACACACTCCCGGTGTGAGTTTAAGCCACCAGATCCAGGACTTGAACTGCTGTCGACTACATGGGAGTCCAGTGACAGAGCCATTACACCAACTGCTAGTCCCTAAAATTATCATTTTGTTGTGGATATCTTCCAGGGCTCTTAAATACACTTGAAAACACAATGTTTTATGGATGACTAGAGCCTATGGACACAGTGCAGTTTATCTAATCATTTAACTAAGCATCCCCTACTTTTGGATATTTTGTTTGACACTGATTTTTCATTATGGTGAGAAACATTCTTGGAAAGTCCATAAAGGACTTCTTGGTCTTGCTCTCTGTTGTGGCATAGGATTTAGCACAGAAACCAGCACACGGTTAGTGCTCAATGGCCAAGTCATGATGACACAGCATTAACACTGAGCAGGATTCTGTTCCCAGGTTGGCCTGTACACATTCAGCATCATGTGCACATGATCCTGAGTGGGTGATAAGGTTGACAGGGATTGTGGTGTAAGGTTCTGTTGAGGGCTTTCCCCCCTGTCTCCTTCTCTCTCATGAAATAAATGAAAAAATAGACTTTAAAAACATTTTGAATGAATTCATATTGTTTTAAGTCTTTTCTATTTCCTTGGGAAATATTCCTAAAAATAGAATTACAGGGTCAAAGTTAATGAATTTATAAGGCTCCCAATGGGGAACTATGTTTTCCATAAGTAGCCATGGAAAGGGTACTTTATTCTTATTGAAGCTTTTTATTAAACAGAAGGGCATGCATTGTGTGTGAGGGCACTGCATGATGTTTGTGGAAAAATGGACATACAGAAGGAGTCCAGCGACATAGCCATTAAACTAACTGCTGGCTCCCAATAGTACAGATTTTTGAGTCCTTCACTATGGCTCTACTACTTAATGGTCTATGCACTTTGTGCATGTGATTTGTTAGTTTTTGCATCTGTAGCTCACGATCATAATAAGGATTAAATGAAAAAAATATGTAGAGTTCTTAGCATATCACCTACTATGTATTAAGTTCTTAATAAATTTTATAGTCTGTGGTTGTTTGGAAGGACATTGATATCATTTAGGAGGCTACTGTTTTATTCAATCCACCCCAAATGTGACCTGCAAGGTTGTGTCTACTGTCCTGCCAGGAACGAAAGAATGATATGATTGTTGAGATTGATATAGTCTAAGCTTCATGACGTGCACCACCACCATGACAGGCTAACCTAGTGTTCTTTTAGGTGTCAAAGTACTGATCTATAGTCAGAACTATGTCAAGATAGAATAGTGCCTTGGGAACCAGCCGTTAGCGTAATGGCTATGTCGCTGAACTCCCACGTAGTTGACTGCGGTTCGCGTCCCGGACCCAGTGGCTTAAAACTCTCGCCAGGCACGTGAGCGTGCGTGCCCAAGATCCCGAGAGGAGAATGGAGGAGAAGGGATTGCGGCGTGACCATCCCCCCAGGGGGCGATTTCTCACTTTCTGTCTCTATGTCTCTCTCTCTGCTTGGCAAGCGCACGCGCCCTATAGCAAAAATCTCTCCAAAAAAAAAAAAAAAAAAAAAAGATAGAATAGTGCCTTCAACGGATTTCTCAAAGTATCTTAGATTGCACACCTCAAATATCAACCCCTACATGGGCACAAAATTGGATGCTGACTGCGACCACCTTCACTGGAGAAAAATACTTTCGTTGCATTTCTTCTGGCACTTTAAAGAACATTAGTGATACATTCATACTCATGTAATCGGGCACTATTCATTGCTAAATTTTTTTTTGCCAAGATCCCTTTTGATGAAATTTTGGGAAAGATTTATTAGTCATAAGAATCCTGTTTTCCACTTTTTGTCTTTGCTGTCCCACTTCCATTCAAGATGCAGGACCACCTTAAAGCTAATTTTGCCTATATCGCTGTCTAACTTTTATTTCTGCTCCAATTATGGAAACAACAACAAAAGAACTGGAAATCTATATAATTTCAGAGAGAAAGAGCTACAGTTCTTCTGGTCTAATTGATTTATCACTGATGTTTGGGGTGGGGGAGGCTTTATCATAAACTAAAACCTGTGGTAGTTGGAGGTCTTCAGAATTGTATTTTAATCATAAAATGAGTAATTTCAGAAAAGTCTAGAGAATTCTTTGACACAAAAAATGATAGGAAACAGAGAGAGAAAAGTTACTAAAGTATCTAAAGGTAAGTTTTTCCTTAAAGAATTATTTTATTTATTTATTTATTTATTTTTAATTTGATCAGGGGAGAGAGAGAGAGAGAGAGAGAGAGAGTAAGCCACTAGTCCAGGACTCGAACTGTGTTTGGTCATGTGGGAGTTCAGCACCCTGCCCTTCATCATACCATCTACTGGCTCCTAAGGGTAAGATTCTTTTTAAAAATTATTTTTATTTAACTTTATTTATTTACTCATTTATTTATTTCATTTTGACCAGCGAAGGACAGAGCAAGAGAGAGAGAAAGTGAGAAAGCAAGCCACCAGGTCCGGGACTCGAACCATGGTCGACCATGTGGGAGTCCAGTGCCCCTAACCACCACGCCACCTGCTGGCCCCAAGGGTAAGTTTTTAAAGTTAAGATCCATGCAATAATAAAGTTTTAGGGGTCAAACCTTAGACTTTACATTTCTGTATTTTGCCTTATAGCAAGAATGAAAAACTTGAACAGGAAGGAAGGTTGTAACAGGCTTGTTTTTTTCCCCTGTGAGTTTCAAGTGATTTTTCTGTAGTGTAGAATTTGTGAATACACAGAAGGTATATGTGTGTCCAGTTTTCACATGATGGAAATTTCACATTACGCCAGTCACCTTGAAGATCTACAGATGTTGAGTGCTAGAATAGCTGAACATCCACTGGAGAAAAAAAAAAAACAGGAAAATCTTTGAGATGCAGCACTAAGGGCAGCTTCAACCTCCCTAGCAATACCTTCTCTTTCCTTATTTCACCATTTTTTTCCTTCTATAAAAAGTAGCATCACAAAGGCAAAATCAAGTCCTTTAGGAAAAGATGGTACATTGCGTAGGGAACAATTTTTGCCTAGGGGAAGGGAGTGCGGAATGGCAGGCAAACTTTCAGCTTTTTTTTTAATAGATAGGTGTGTTATTGTTGACAAAAGGCTGTTTTCCTGCAGGAGAAATCTTTATAGAAAAATAAAACATCAAAGTGATATGGCAGTAAAACCAGCCTTGAAATTTTGCTACACTGTCAGGTAGGAAAAGGAACTTGTAGAAATCAGATCAGTAGAGAGAAAACCTGAAAAATATGTTTGCTAAATTAATCAGAGGACTTTTTAATTTGTGGACTTGGTTAAAAGGCCTTCTTAAAATGTCAATGGTGGGACCAGCAGGTGGTGTAATGGTTACATTGCTGGACTCCTATGTAGTCGATTACTGTTTGAGTCCCTGACCTGGCAGCTTAAAACTCACACTGGGCACATGTACTTGCGTGCTCAAGATTCCGAGAGGAGAATGGAGGAGAAGAGATTGAGGTGTGACCATCCCCCTGGGAGGTGATTTCTCTCTTTCTTCTCTCTGTCTCTCTCTGTCTATCCAGTGAGCGCATGCGCTCTACAGCAAAAAATCTCTCTTAAAAAAAAAAAAAAAAAAACAGAAAAAAGAAAAAAAAATGGTAGTGGTAATAGGCACTGTGTGACTATCTTTCAGTATATAGGATCATTTCATACATGTGCAAGAACATATCGTGTGATTCTTTTTGAACCTTGAATGCAGATACTGCTTATAATCCCTTAGTTTGCAATCAAGTTTAACATTTTAGATATTACAATGTCAAAAGGAACAGTGACAATTGTGACAGTATGGCGTTTACCGCTAGTTAGCAATGATAATGGTGATTCAAATTCTGCAGCTCTTTTGGTCCTATTTGGAGGAAATTCTGTGTGGTGAGTCTTCCTTTTTAGCTGTTTCCCAGATGACAAAAATAGAGCCAGGAGAGTCACAAGACTGTCAGGAGGGAAAAACAAAACAAACAAACAAAACTTTTATTAATAATGTAGAATTAACCTGAATTCTTCAAAATCCTGTTTAAAAGTAGATGGATTTTTTTTTTCATTTTCTATCCTTTTTTATTTCATAAAGTTTATTGCTTTCTTGAGAGAGAGATAGTACAAGAGAATGAACAGGCACATGAAAGAGAGAGCGAGGAAGAGATGGAACTAGCACATTGACAGGCACCCTTGATAGAGTCTGATCACACTGTGACCCCCCTCTCTCCTGTCCTCCAGCTAGTCGGGATCTTGAAACACACATGACTGATGTGTTTCAGTTCGATTTGAGATCTGAACCTGGTAGCTGACCATGTGGCTTTTAGCCCTGCAAATCAGTGACCTATCACCTACACCACGGAGGCTGGGCCAGATCGAGGGTTGATTTTCTTCTTTGTAGCTTATCAACTCAACTTTAGGGAAACTAGTTATTGCTACAAACCTTTACTTTTCAGTAAAATGAAGAGAGAAGGGAATGCCTCCTTAAAGAGTTGTTTCAGGGAGCAAATGAAATGTGCTTGAGATCTATGTAAAGTACTCACCTTAATGCCAAGCAGGTAATGGACACTCAAAAAGATAAGGACAATTATTATTAGCTCCCTAGCAGTAGCCTTGGGTGGCAGGTCTCAGCAAACACATTCTTATTCATTTTAGGATATCATTAAGTTTTTGGAAATTGGGTGTCTTTTTCAGAATATTAAGAAAATCCCATCATGACCATCAAAATCTGCCGCCACTTTTCTACATTTTAAACCTAAGGAATTCACTGAGGTAGGAGCTCAGGCTATATTTTGTTGTTAGCTCGTCATGGATGATAAATTAGGGAGCGGATGGATATTGCATGATAACACTACTGCTACTGCCATGGCTATTGAACTTGTCTGCACAATATTTATCAAAAGAACTTCTGTAAATTTAGCATGCGTGATCAGAAGACCTGAAGATCACAAAATGTACTTATTGGGGAGTACTTCGATTTGCAAGAAATGTGAGAAGCAGTGCTCTGTTAAAAATAAGCTGGAAATGCCATTCTTTTGGAATATCAGGGATATTGCCTCACAGAGTTGTCAAGAAGGAAACCTGCATAGCCTGAGAGAGCAGAAGGCAAGGACCCTCTTCCAGGAGACAGTATATTACTTCAACTAGATTTTGACTCAGAGACATTGATTAATAGTCTTCTTCTCACTTTTTTTATAATATACTTCCTAACTTGTTATTTATTTTGTAAAATGCATTAAAAATACAAGTTTCTTGTATTCATAGTCTTTATTGAAATTATTACATAAATACAAAGTATTTTTTTTATGCTTTTTAAAACATTGAATTAATTTACCATGCTTTCTATATCACCGGCCTCTTAGGCTTGTTAATCCTTTTGACTTTGATTATTGTAAGCATTCATAAAATTAACATTTTAAGTGACCATTTTTTTATAAGTATCTGTTTAGTTTACAACTGCAAATAAAGCTTAGGGAAAATCTTTCTAATAGCTGCTATTATTTTTTATAGGATAGAATAATGTCGCTTGCACTTGTAGTGACATCAAGTCCATGGTATTTATTTTTTTTGAACTACAAGCCAGAGCAAAGGGACGTTGTCCTTTTCGGGTTTGAGACTTACCATCGCCTATGGGATTAAGTCCAAGCTCCTTGAATTTTTTTTCTTTTCTCCTTAGAACTGACCAAATTATTCTTGGTAACTTAACCTAATTCTGCAAAGATGTTTATATTGCATCTATACAAGTTTATTGTACTTGCACATCGGTATCTATTTTCCTCCCCTCTTTCTTTTCATCCTTCCTCCCTAATTTCCTCACTCCCTCCATCCTTTTCTCTCTCTTTTCATCCACTTTTAGACAGGACCATAGACAAATATCCCCGACTCATCATGATTTGGCTTAACAATTTTCGACATCATGATAGTGCGATAGCAATACACACTCAATAGAAACTATACTTTGATTACCCACACAACCACTGTTTTTTTCCTTGGTTTTTTTTTTTTTTTTTTTTTTTTTTTTTTTTTTTTTTTTTTTACTTTAAGCACAATATTCAGTAGATTACATGAACTACTGAACACTGTATTATAAAATAAACTTAGTGTTGCATGATTTTACTCTATGGGAGGCTAATGTGGGAGTTCTGAGAATATTTAAGGTCAATGTTCTTTATAAAAAAAGGGTAAATACTATGTGCAGTAGATTAGGTATATGAAAAGCATTTCATCTGAATGATATTTTCACCTTACAATTGGTTTTACAGTTCCTTAAAGATAGCGGACTGTGTCCTCAGTTTTCATTGCTTTAGAACAAGTATAATGTCTGGTTCGTGGCAGAGGTGGAAATCAGAATGTGCTCAGTAAATTAATTTTCCGCTCCTGATAAAACTTTGATCTTAGTGGGGATGGGGATTGAATTGTACTACTTTTCATGTTACTGGTATCTATAGTAGTAGAGCACTAGCATAAATAGTTGGCCCAGAAAATATATTTGGGTTAAATGAATAGCAGATACATTTAATATGCATAGAAATAAAGTATTAGACTTGTAATTACTTTGGGAACTATTTGATTTCTAAATATTGTTGTGCTCTTGGCTTTTTCTTTCTTGAAAGAACAAGGCTTAAGATAGTCTTAGTTTCTCTTTTTCTGATTATTATGTACAGGGTTTACTCCTAAGGGTATTTGATGCAAAGGAGTTGGTAGACTGATGGACATCCGTCCTCATGATTTGAGTTCCATGATGGGCTTTTGTTTTTAATGGATAAAAGGGGAGGAGGACTTTGTACTGATATCTGAAGAGAAGGTAGAAATAATAATTTCAAATGGGATACAAACAGATTTGATTCATTGTGTACTGCCTTGATGAAAGCAATTGTTTACTTTGGGCCAGGTGCAGGTACAGCAGTAAGGCAACTGAACCCACATGGGCGAGGTCCCAGGTTGATATCCTGGTATCTCTTTGAGCACACTGGGTGCATGGAGAGGTGGGTCACAGTGCCTGTCTCTCAGGAATAAATAGATAGACTTAAAAAAAATCAATAGCCCACAGATGTAAAGGCCGATTTCTGGATTCTCAATTCTGCTCCATAGATCCACGTGTCTATCTTTACGCGTATACTACCCTGCCTTGAGTATTGTAATGCTGCAGTAAGTTTTGAGATAGACAATGTGATTTCCCCTTTTTTATTATTTTTTTTCTGAATGTTTGTTTTATTTTGTTTTACTATTCTTGATTGGGTGAATTTTAACATGAATTTTAGAATCAACTTTTCAATTCTTATAAAAAAAGGCAGCTTGGATTTTGATAAAATTTGTTTTATTTATAGATCAATTTGCTATCTTGTCACCTTTTTTTTTATTTGGAGAGGTTTTTGCTATAGGGCACGTGCATTTGCCAGAAAGAGAGAGACAGAGAGACAGAGAGCGAGAAATCACCCCCTGGGGAGATGGCCACGCTGCAATCCCTTCTCCTCCATTCTCCTTTTGGGATCTTGGGCACGCACGCACACGCACCCGGCATTAATTTAAGTCACCGGATCCGGGACTCAAACCGCAGTCAACTACATGGGAGTCCAGCGTCAAAGCCATTACGCTAACTGCTGGTCCCCATCTTGTCATCTTATTAATGTAACATCTTTCAACCTATGATCACAGTATGCTTCTTCTTTTATTTAGTTCTCCTTCAACTTCTTTCTGCAGTGTCTTACAGTTTTCAGTGACAAGTCTCATGCTTCTTTATTATTCAGCAAATTTTATTCTTTTTGATACTATTATATATTGAAAGATATTTGTAATTTCATTTTAACATTGTTCATTGCTATTATATAGATATATAATTAATTTTTGGACATTGATTTTGCATTTTGCAACCTTGATTAGCTGAGTTACTAACTCTAATAGTTTCTGGTGGATTTATTAGAATATTCTCTATATGTAATCATGCCATCTACAAAAAAGAGATAGTTTTACTTTCTTTCCAATCTACATGCCTTAATTTATTTTTCTTGCCTATTTGCTAGAAATACTTTTGAAAAATGGGTTGAATATTAAAAGGTATGAGTACTTTGTTCTCTGAAGAGATTGAACGACTTGTTCTTTATTTACTGTTTGGAAGGCAAGAAGTATTACCTTAATTTAAACATCTTTCAAACCTAAACAAAATATTTGTCTTTCACATGCTTATTGGGTACCTGTATTTTTTTAGTGAATATCTTTTTTTTGAGATGTTTTTACTATAGGGTACATGCGCTTGCCAGAAAGACAGAGATAGACAAAGAGACAGAAAACAAGAAATCAACCCCCCAGGGAGGATGGCCATGCCACAATCCCTTCTCTTCCATTCTCCCCTCGGGATCTTGGGCATGCACGCACATGAGCTCAGCGTGAGTTTAAGCCACCAGGTCCGGGACTTGAACCATGGTCGACTACATGGGAGTCCAGCTACATAGCCATTATACTAACTGCTGGTCCAACATGAATATCTTTTTGTATTACATATTAAAATTTGCGCTTCTTGTATTATTTTGTTAGATTTCTTTCTATATTAAAAATAATTGGGTCAGCCCCATGGTACAGTGGTTAAGTGATGTGAGTAGAAAGCTGGACCCCACATGTCCCATCATGGGTCAAATCCTGGCCCTGGCAGCTTGAAAAACACACTGGACATGTATGCATGCTCAGAGTCCTGACAATATAGAGAAGCGGAGGATTGTGGCATGACCGTGTCCCACTGAGAGTTACTTTCTCTCTCTCTTTGTCTCTCTCTGGTGAGCATATATGCCTCTTGGTAATAAAAATATAATAATAACACTTTGGCTATGAAATAAATGTCAAATATCTTTCCTTCACTGGTTGTAATTTCATTTATAATTTTTGATATGTAGATGATTTATATTTGTATAGAATCAAATGTAAATGAAAAGCAATAGTTTACTTTGGCTGGGTGCAGGTACAGCAGTAATGCAACTGAACCCACATGGCGAGGGTCACGGTAGACAGCAGTCATTATATTATGGATTCTACCATGGGTATCAGGTGTAGTGATGTTTCTTCCCTGTACCTCTAAAATTATATAACTAATCACCATTTATTTTCATGTCCTTTTGTAAATATTTTATTTTTGAGAACATGCATTTGAATATTAATGAAATATTTCACATGTCTGTAACTTTTTTGACAAATTCAGTGGACTTTACTATTTAAAATACTGAGTTACCAAGTGACCCTCAAGGCTCTATTTCCTAAAGCCATCTTTTCCTCTGGCAATAGCTTAAAAAGTTTTCTCAGATGGAGCCTCAGCATCTTGCTTTGCAGTCAATTTACTCTGAGAAAATGCCACCTTTGCTGACTCTAATCACAAATACAATCCAATTAAAAGCTATTATGTTAATTTGAATAGAGCGAGAGATAAAAACAAGACAGTGAAATGTTTCATTTAGGCCCAAATGAGTTGATTTCTCAGGGCATAAAGAATCCCCATTAGGTTAGTTGCTTCAGTAACATAAGAAACATGCAAACCAAGCTACTGATTAAAATCTGGAAAAGAGAGATAAAAGGTTTATCAGTGTGACAAGGACTGGCTGATGGACTATTAGATGACACATTTGTGTGTTTGCTTTAAAACCTTTGGCTTCTGTCATGCACTGTCATTGAAAAAACGGCTCTTTTCTGGTAAGTTTGTATAGTGCTTTATCTGGGAAACAAAATTGATGTACAGTGTCATCAAAGTGGCAGCATCATTTCTCTGCATGCATAACGTTGTGTATATTTGATGAAGGTAGCCTAAAGGGGAAGTTATAACTATCAAAGAAGTTGATTCGTTTCTCAGGATTATTAAACTTAGTGATGTAGTATTACTTGCGGAGAGTAAAGATCTGGATTGAAGAAGAAAAAAATCGACTTTGGAAGGTTATGCTTTTTTTTCTTCTCTAAACTTTACATCACACAACTATTGGTTAGGAAAAAATTTGGAAATTTTAAAAACCTTTTATAAGCAAAGTCTAACAAAATTAATTAAATTTGATTATGGTACTTCTTAAATAATTTATTTTGGGGTCTATATCTCAGCCTAATCCCGTATATAATTACAATATCCAGTAAGTTAATGTAATGTAATGAATTTGTCATTTTACATCAATTTGATCATGGGATATTCAAATAGTACTTCCTATTTATTTTCATCTTATCTGCCCTTTAGAGTACAATATCCTAAGTACATTAGCTGGCATTGCAGTGGGGACCAAAGTTGTGTACCAAAATCCATTTTTGCCTTTTTCTATTTGTAATAGAAGTGGCATGTATATGGATGGATGACTAGAAATTGTTTCTCAGCCTCCCTTGCATCAGGGAAACCAATGTTCTAGACAGTCAAATGTTAGGGAATGATTTGAGCCTCTTTCAGTTTACATCCAATCAAACTTCCCATATGCCATCCACTCCCTTCTATCTAACAGATGTCAACTCCAGGATGACAACAGAAGCTGAATATTGAACATGGAAAAGTCACCGTCAGTCTATGACTTAGAAAATCATTTGGAAGAAGGTGACTTTGTTGATGTGATCATACACCACAGTCTATCTCATGAGCAAGAAACAAGCTTCTATTATTTGTGAACATTTCACTTTTGAATTATTTATTGTAACCTCAGCTTCTATGGTATTATCTCCAATTTATAAGTGAGTGGGCTAAAGTAAAGTGATGCTGTGACTTACCCATTCTCCATAGTGCTTTTTCTTCCCTTTCCCTGACGACGCGATTTCCAAATATCATGCACACTGTTACATTTTATATTTTTCAATCTTTACAAAGAAAGTATCAGATAATAGTTGCTCTTCTTACTGTGGCTCACATCCCTGTTATTCCTAGTAGAGCAATGACTCATTTTAATTTTAAAATTAAGATGTTATTTAAAAGAAATATAACTTTATTCAGAAAAGAATATAATACATAATCTAGGTAACAAATCATTTTGTGTACTAAAATATGTATGTTTTAAGTTGTACAAAATAATATCATTTTTTTGCTCATGAAAATAGAAGTGACAAAAAGCTCTGATTTTGCTGCATGTTCAAAGTTTTTTAGACTCTTGTATTCCTGAGCTTTTTTGTTTGTTTGTTTTATTTTCCCTGCAAAGCACTGTTTTTTCTATTTAATTTTATTTATTTTTATTATTATTTTAACTTTCTATGTGACACATGTACTCACCAGAAAGAGAGAGAAAGTGAGAAAGCAAACCTTCAGGTCTAGGACTCAAACTGCAGTCACCCATGTAGGAGTCCAGTGCCTTAACCACCACACCACATGCTGGCCCCATAAAACACTATGTTTTATGTCATGGCTCAGTATTAAAGGATCTTGTCTTTCTTATTTTAGAAATATTTGTAAAATTATAAAAAAAAAAAACAAAACTCGAATGTTACTGTGAAACACCTACAGAATGAAATAGGAAGTCATGGATCTCATGTCCATATTAGCAGCATGTCAATTCTTAGAAAAAAAAATTATTTCCAACATTGTGTATAACAAAGGGCCTTAACAGCCACAGATTCTAAATTTATTGTTTTCATCTAACAAACATTTATTAAGTACTTGTCACTCATTACCATTCTTGTTCTAGGCACTGTAGCTAAAAAATTGACCAAAGCAGATATATTCCCACTAATCTTGAGACTTTCACATAATTGGAAAAGAAAATACATACTCAAATAAAGTAAAAAAAAAAATTATAGTGGTTATAGTTTGTAAAGATTTAAATATGATAGAGTGATGGTGAATAACTGATTCCTTTAGATTAGGAGATCAAGGAAGAACTCTGAGAAAAAAATATATAAATTAGGACCCAATTGACAAAAAATAGACATTTTTTATGAAGATCAGTAGTTAAGTCTTTAAGTAGGGAGAAGAGCTCATGAAATAATCTGTAGGCAGGGATAGGCTTGTTTATTGAACAGCAGGCAAGTTCCACAAGAGGAAAAACTTAGCAGAAGATGAGGTAAGAGGTGTAAGTAGGTGCCAGCTCATGATAACCCATTGTCAGGAGTTTGGATTTTATGGCTATTATATGGGCATTAAAAGTTTTAAATTAGAGTAACATGAATAGTTTTGTGATTTGGAAAAAATCATTCAACTCGCAGTGAAGAAAATGAATGGCAGGAAGACTTGGAGATAGTTTAAGATCAAAGGTTTTGGAGACTGTCAAATTTTGGATTGAATAATACTTTAATTGTAACAAAGGATTAGTAATTCTAAGTCTCAGATTTGTCATTTGTAAAACAGAAATATATAATATTTTTAGTAGGCCATTGTAAGAATATACTGAGATATTTCATGCATAGTATTTAGCGTGATGATTGACTGATAGCAAATATTCAATAAATTATAAATCCAGATTTTTAAATAAATGAAATTTAGATCTATTTGAAAATAATATCAGCCAATCTTTATTTATTTTTATTTTTTATAGGACTAGGAAAATATGGGAATAGCTTTGACAATGAATCTCATGTTGTTCTGTAAGTACGCAAGCATGTAAATACTGTACACTCTATGATGTTTGCACAATGATGAAATTAACTAGCATGTTTCTCAGAAGTACTGTCATTAAGTGATGCATTCTGTACTAATTTGTGCTCAAATGTCACATAATACAAAATAAAAATATTATAACACACTCACGTCTTACACATATATGATAATCTTACTGTTCCCGAATTTATAATTTTTAAAATTTTTCTGAGTGATAATTGACAAAACTGTATATATTTAAAGTGTACAATGTGATTAGTTGATATATGTACAATTTGTGAAGTGATTACCAAAATGAAATTGACTAACATACGTATCATTTCATGTAGCTAATTTTTGTATATCTGTGAAAACACTTAAGATACACTCTCAGCAAATTTCAAGTACACTCTATAGTATTATTGACAAAAATCACCCTGTTGTACTTTAGAGCTTCAGAACTTATTTATTTATATGATAAGTGAAAGTTTGTACATTTGACCAACATCTCATTTTTCTCACTCCTCAGACCCTGGAAACCACCATTCTATTCTCTGTTTCTGGGAAACAGAAATGTTAATATATAGAGAAATGCAATATATATGAAATTTTTCTTTTCTATTTCTTTGCTGATGGATACTTAAGTGTTTTCCATGTATGGCTTTTATGAATAATGCTACAATGAGCAATAAATACAATTCAAAAGAAATATCTTTGAATTATACCCTGAAATGGGATTGCTAGATCACCTGGTAGTTTTATTTATTTATTTTTTTTTTGAGGAGCCTCAATACTATTTTTCATAATGTCTGTGCTAATTCACATTCCTAACAAATCTATAAAGATTCCCTTTTCTCTACATCCTCATCAACAGTTACTTTTATCGCTTTTCTTATAGCCATCCTATGAAGTGTGAGATGATATTTTATTGTGGTTTTGATTTGTATTTCTCTATTGATTAGTAATGTTAGCCCTTTTTAATGTATGTACCTGTTGAGGTTCAGGATCTTTACTCATTTTTACTAAGATTATTTTTATTATTTGCTATTGAGTTATATGAGTTTGTTATGTGTTTTATATATTAATGATTGGGTTTTAGGTTTTCAAATATTTTCTCCCATTTCATAAGTTGCCCTTTGATTTGTTAATTGTTTTCTTTGTTACACAGAGCTTTTTAATTTGATAAAGTTCATTTTTTATTTTTTTGCTTTAGTTTCCTGTACTTTTGGTGTCATATCTCAACAGTCATTATCAATACTAACGTCAAGGAGCTTTTGTTGTATGTTTTCTTATATAAGTTGTGGCTTGGAGTTCTCAGTCAGTCTGTGAGCTACATAAACTTATTTTCTTTATAAATTATTAAGTCTATAGTACTCAGTTATAACAGCAGAAAAATAGATTAAAATGAGAACTATTTGGATTTTCTATGTCTTCATAATTAATTTTTGGTAGATTGTTTGTAAAACTTTATTCATTTCTTCAAGGTTGACTCAGGATTGGAACCCTGGGCCTTTTTATATGACTCCAGTATTATGCAGCAATACCCTTCCTCCTGGACCACTGTGGCTGGGCCAAATTCCTTTGTCTTTTGTGTATCTACTGTAGGTTTTAGCTTTTTTAGTTACCATGAAGATTGCTTAAAATATCTCATAGTTTTAATGGTCTATTTAATTTTGGTAACAACTTAGACGAACTACAAAAATTCCACCCTTTTATTGCCCATTCTCAGATCATTTTTTTTATGTCACAATTTACATATTTTTTTTTCCTGTGGGACATGTGTACTCACCTGAGAGTCAGAGAGAGACAGAGAGAAAGAGAGAAATCACCCCCTAGGGGGATGGCCATGCCACAATCCCTTCTCCTCCATTCTCCCCTCAGGATTTTGAGCACACACACATTACTGGTGTGTTTCAAGCCTCTAGGTCCAGGATTTGAACCATGGTCAACAATATGGGAATCTAGTGCCATAACCAGTACACCACCTGTGGACCTCACAATTTACATCTTTTTTGTTATGTATTGATTAAAAAAATTGTAATTAAATTTGTTTTTGATAATTTTGTCTTTTAATTTTTATACTAGATCATTTCATACACCATTAATGCAGTCTTAAGGATATTTTCTTTTTTATTTTTAAAAATTATTTCTTTAATTTTATTATTTATTATTATTTTTCAGTATTGACCAAAGAGACAGAAAGAGAGAGTAAGAGAAGGAGAATGTGAGAAAGCAAGCCACCAGGTTTGAGGCTCAGTCATGCAGGAGTCCAGCACTTTAGACATCACGCTACCTGCCAGCCCCAGTCGTAGAGTATTTTGATTTTGACTTTATACTTTCCTTTAACAATGAGTTTTAGATTTGCATGTTACTAATTAGAATCCTTTTATTTCAGCTTGATGTATTTTCTTTATCATCTTTCATAGAGCAGGTCTAGTGTTGATAACCTCGTTTAGTCTTTGTTTGTCTGGGAAATCTTTATCTTTACTTAATTTCTTTCTTTCTTGATTTTTGTTTATTTGCCTTTATGTTGATGCAATAGATCATATGCACCTACCAGAGAAAGAGAGAAGGAAAGTGAGAAATCATTCTGCAGGGTGGATAGCTACATCACTATCCTTTCTCCTCCGTTATCCTCTTGGGATTTGGGGCATGCATATACACACATCTGACATAATTTTCAGGCTGCTGGGTCTGGGACTCAAACTTTGGTTAACGATGTAGGAATCCAGCATCTTAATTATCATGACATTTTCTTCATTTCTAAAGGATAGCTTTGCAAACTAAAGCATTCTTGATTGGAGATTATATATATATATAATCTCCAATCAAGAATATATATATGTATATATATATATATTCTTGATTGGAGATTATATATATATATATAATTATATATATATAATATATATGTATATATATATATTCACATATGTGTGTGTGTATATATATATATATATATATATATATATATATATTCTTTTGTCCACTTTTATCACCTTGAGTATATCTTACCAAAGAAATCTGCTAATAGTCTCATAAAGGATTTTTCACGTAAGATCAGTTTCTTTTCTCTTGCTATTAATGATTTCAAATTTTTCTTTTGGCCCTTGGTTTTAGATAGTTTTAGTATAATGCATCTAATTCAAGTTCTTTTGGGGATGAATCTGAATTAGGACCTATGAGCTTCATGTGCCAGGTCTATTTCCAGATTTAGAAAGTTCTCATCCATCTTCCTTCCTTCTGTTTTTTCTTTCTTTTTTGAAGAATCAGCTCCAACGTGGCTACTGACCATTTATTTATTTTTAATTTTCTAGAGGGTATGTTTGCTCACTGGAGAGAAAACCGGGGGATGGGAGTAGAGAGAGAGAGGAGAGGGAGAAAGAGAGAGAGAGAGAGAGAAAGAGAGAGAGAGAGAGAGAGAGAGAGAGAGAGAGAGAGAGAGAGAGAGAATGAGAAAGCATTCCCCCATGGGAGATGGTCATGTTGCGATCCTTTCTCTTCCATTTCTCCTTTCAGGATTTTGAGCATGTACTCACATGCATCTAGCATATTTTTCAGTAACTGAGGTAAGGACCACTCAAATCATGCAGTTAGAAATGTGGGATCCCGCCACCTTAATAGCCATGCCCTCTGGCTGACCTATTTTATCTTTAAATGATATTTTCTTTATTTTTTTTTCCCTCATTCCTCTTTCAGGAACTCTGAATGTGAATATTGTTTTGCTTCTTGGTTTATTTATGTAGGTTTTTATCACTTCTTTTCATTTATTTTCTCTTTCTCCTCTGATCAGATAATTTCAAATGACATGTCTTCAAGGTCAGTTCTCTTCTCCTTGATCTAGTCTGTTGTTGATGCTCTATAGCATATTTTCCATTTCATACATTGTATTCTTCAGCTCCAGAACTTCTTTTGCTCTTAAAAAAAAAAAAAAGATTTATTTCTCTCCATTGGAATGCTCATTTTGCTAAGTATTGTTTTCCTGTACAAGGATATAGGTGTCTGCAGCACTGGTGAGGGTTCTTCAGTGGCAAATAATACTGGGGACCACCTGCTCTTTCTCTCCCATGAGGAATGTCATATCTGAGAGGATCATTCTTGGCATTGGGTGCATCTCATAGGTGCATTTGTGATGGTGGTACTATTGACATCTGAGCCACAGATGCCTGTAGGAAAGCAGCAGAGTCAGAATTTGGAATACAGGTGTGCACACAGCCAAAGTCTAAAGTGCATGGACACATGGAATGGCCATAACACTGGCGTCTAACTTATGTAGTTTTTTGGGGCTAGTGGTGGCCCTCATCCTGGCGCTGTATATAGTAGCTAAGTCTGAGGAATAGGGGTGCAGGAGCATCTCCTCTCCTGATAGTCTGTAGTAGTAATGGCTACTGTTTATCTCGGTGGTGAAAACGCTAGATCCCCCTCAGTGTAGGATGCTGTGGTCAATACTAACAAACTCTATAGGGTCCTTTGCTGTAAATATTAAGGGATGTCTAGAAGCAATTATGAATGCTGTTAAGGTCCTCAACAGAAAACTTCTGAGAACCTTTTGGAGTAGAACATCGGGCCCTACAATGGCACTTGCAGCATGGCTGAAACAGGTCATTCATGACCTTCGTTCATAACTGTCTCCAGTTTTTGTCACTAAGTCATTCTCCCTGGTAATACTTTCTGTGTGATTCTTCCACCTTAAGTTCTTAACTGGACTCTTTTTTATGGAGAAGTTTTTGCTATAGGGCGCGTGCACTCGCCAGACAGACAGAGAGAGGCAGAGAGACAGAAAGCGAATAATCATCCCCCGGGGGGGATGGCCACATAGCAATTTCTTCTCCCCCATTCTCCTCTTGAGATCATGGGCACGCACGCACACGCGCCGGCGTGAGTTTTAAGCCACTGGGTCCAGGACATGAACCGCTGTGGACTACATGGGAGTCCAGTGACATAGCCATTACGCTAATTGCTGGTCCCTTAACTGGACTCTTGAACCCTACCATGGCATTTTTTTCATTGGTAGAAAATAATAGTTGTTTTCTTGGGGAAGACTAAAGTGCTTTCCTACTCCACCATCTTACTGACTTATGCTCCTGAATTTCTTGTTATACTTGGTATTGAATTAATTCTGAGAGGTAAAACCAAACTTTCCAGTGACATTTTCACTATAAGCATCAAACAGTGACACCAAAGAATGAAGTCATTTCTTATTTCTGAATCTACCAAAAACATACAGGTCATCTTTTGGAATGAAGATACACATCTTCTGGCTCTGAAATAAGTATTTCATATTTTTTATCAATAAAAAGTCACACACACATAGACACACACACACACACACACACACAACCCTTTGAATGATGGTTTTATTGAAGAATCTTAGAGATGTGCAATTTAATCAACACCCTTGTGCCTCTGTAATGAAACAACGAAGGAGAACAAACTGCATGTCTGCTGTAACCTCAGTACTTAGTTGAAAAGAAAAATATAGCCATGGATTAACTAACTTCACACATTTTTATATTTATTTCCTGTAACATATATTTATCATGCATAGTATCAACATAAGCTGCATAAAACTTATGCTTGGGTGCTGGTACTTATAAACATCGTATACACTTCTGTAACCTTTTTTTCTTTTTAATGCCAGAGGAGGCATCTGTGACACAGGAGGAGAGAGAGAGATCAAGAGAAAGGAACCACAGTGGGGCTTGTTTGTGCTGCAATCCTTTTCTTCCCAATTTTCCATTCTATCAGGATCCTGGGCTGTGTGTATGTGCCTCTAGTATGTTTTCAAGCTACCAGGGCTGGAACTTGAACCCTGGTTGGACATGTGGAATCCGCCAGTGCTTAAATGCTGCACTAACAAGACTAGTCTCTATTTTTATCTTCTTTATTAGAGCACTGTAGCACTATCACATTGGATTGGTTACTAACTGATAGATCAAGAAGAACTGTTACCATTTCAGAACCACATGTAAAGCCTGCTTTGTAAGATTCTAAAATAATGTGAGCAAGGTAAAGATACAGCTGCCTTTGACTCTACTAATCACATAATAACAGGGCACTGTAAGTTTTAAGGGTGGAACTCGATACTAGCAAATTGCTTCACAAAAGGCCAATTGTCTCCCTTGGGATTTGGGCCACTGTTTTAACAAGTTTGAGTGGATCAGCATTCCTAGCACCCTGCCACAGCTAATCCCACTCTACCACTGAAAGAAGTCCCAGTTTTGTAATTTGTATCAAAATGGGAAAACACTATGTACCTGTAGGTCTTCTTTATGTGGCTCACAGCACTGCCAAAGGGATGGGAAATTTGTGGATTTCCTAGAAGAATCTGTGTGAAGAGAGATCAGAAAGTCCCAAAACTGCCAACTAAGAAGTGTTGCAATGTATTTGATGACAGTGCAGAGAAAAATAAAATATAAGGCATGAAGAGAAAGAAACCTAAAGTGTCTCAAACCTTCACTGAATGTTTAGGGCAGGGAATGAACAGTTATAAATTACAGCAGTGTGATCAGTACCATTTAATTGTAGTTACTCTTTGCCCAGTCATCTTGCTTAGGGTATCTATTGTAGTCTATATATACTCTATAGAGTATCTTGAAAAGTCATGGAATATTAGATGTGGAAGAGGCATGGGAGATTATTTGAAGACAGTAAGTAAGGCTTTGTGTGACTACCAGCAGTCCCTTGACTCTGCATATGAGTGATTTTGAAAGCTCTCTAGGGCATTGTGGGGCTTCAGGCTACTTGAGAACATCTGTCAGGTCCTTTGTACCCTCATAGATTGTGCGTTCATTCTGTTCCTACTGAACACTGTATGAATGAGAAGAGTCTTTTTGAGACAATTTCCTTCTCTGTTACCCTTTACCCTAAAGATCCTCCTAGGAATTGAGGCACAACTGATCCCATCATGTTCTCAAACCTCTTGGGAGGTCTACTATCTTCTCTTGGGCTGATATTCTATTGAGGGTGGGGGCAGATCAAAGAACGTTCCTAGGCACTTAATCAGAATGCTCCTTGCTTTCTCACTGACTTTGTCTTCTTTAAGCATGTAGGAATTATCCTGCCTCTGGCAGAAAAATTGGCTTTTATAACATCACATATTTTTCTCACATCTATTATTTATGGTATAAGTCTTTTATACTAAAAGGAAACTCAGAATTTTGTGATTCAAAATGTTTATTCTCCAATAATTGCTCTTGGCATTGTTTTTGAAAGACTAGTTCAAAATTTGGGAGCTGAATTGAGAATGGACTGTGCTGACCTTCTGGGGGCAGAAGGTCCAGGATGGTTTTACTAAAATGGGGAGACCAGAAACACATGGGTTCACATTTCAACCTCATATTTCCAGAATATATTATGTTGTAGAAATGTTTAGAGTAGACTAAATGGGCTAATTTTTCCTTTGAAAAGGTTAAAAAGACTTCAGGTGGTAAAGGCAGGAAAGGGAGGTGGACTGAATGAGCTTAGATCCCAGGTCAATCAAATATTTGCCTGCCCGCAAAACATTCTCAAGTGTTCTTGTTCTTGTTTTCTATCCCCCTGGGTTAAGTATTATTGCTACATAATGAATCAAAACAACTTTGGCAGCTTATGCAATATAAATTTTTAAAAAACTTTTTAAAAAAGTTGAGAGAGAGAGGGAGAGAGAGAGAGAGAGAGAGAGAGAGAGAGAGAGAGAGAGAGAGAGAGAGAGAACATAAATAATGTCCCAATGCTGCAATCCATTTCCAGCTTCAGCCGGCTCTGGATCATGGGCACGTGCATGTCTGGCATGTTCGGAGAGGTCTTCAGGCATGAACCCAGAACCTTCCCATGTGAGTCAGCCTGTCAAAGTGTCATATTTTATCACCACACCACGACCCAGTATCCTACAACACAAATCTATCTCATAGATTTTTTTCTTTATTTTGGAGAGGATTTGCTATAGGGCACGTGCGCTCACTAGAAAGACGGAGAGAAACAGAGAGACACAAAGCGAGAAATCACCCCCCCGGGGGGATGGCTATGCAGTAATCCCTTCTCCTCCATTCTCCTCTCGGGATCTTGGGCACACATGCACATGTGCCTGGCTTGAGTTTAAGCCCCTGGGTCTGAGACTCGAACCACAGTAGACTACGTGAGAGTCCAGTGACATAGCCATTACACCAACTGCTGGTCCTAATTTTTTTTTTTTTTTTTTTTTTTTGTCATGAGTCTGGATACAGCTTAACTGAGTCTTCTCTCAAGGGTCCACAAATGTGAAGTTAGAGCATGAGCCTGGGCTGTGGTCCCACACAGATCTCAAACTCCTCCTCACCTACTGGTTGGTGGCAAATTCAGTTTTTTAAATACAAGACTGAGATCTCGAGCTACTAGAGGCCAATGGTCATTCACTGCCCTGGCCCTTTTTCCATGATGTGGCAGCATGCTTTTTATTTTATTTTTTTTTGTCCCTTTTTCTTTCTTTTTTTTTTTTTTTTTTTTTTTTTTTTTTTTTTTTAAGAGAGATTGTCACTATAGGGCATATGCACTCACCAGAGAGACAGAAAGAGACGGAGAAATCATGCCCCACGGGGGATAGCCATATTGCAATCCCTTCTCCTCCATTATCCTCTCAGGATTTTAGACATGCATGCACATGTACCTGGTGTGAGTTTTAAGGTGCAGGGTCTGGGACTCTACTGTGATGGAGTATTTGGAAGTCCAGCCATGTAACCATTATACCATCTGCTGGTCTCAGGAAGCTTGCTTTTTAAAGATCAGCATTTTTGCTGTTTTGAATCTCTCTGATTTAGTCTATCTCTGGTTCCTAGACTCTCTTTAGAAGGGACCTTTCACATGGGTTAAGTCCATCCAGGATAACATTCCTGTTTGTGAACCTAAAGTCAACTGATCAGGGACTTTAATTAAACCCCCAAATATCCTTACCTTTTCCATATAACAACCTAATCATGAGAGTAATACACCATCATATTCATAGGTCCTGCCCACAAATGAAGTGAAGAGACCCTGTAAGTCAGAGGTCTCCAAAACCTTGTATCAGCCATGGCCTATTAGGAACTGGACTGCACCACAGGAGATGAACATTGGGTGAGCAAATGAAGCTTCATGTGTACTTATAGTCACTCCCTATTGCTCTCATTACTACCTGAGTTCTGCCTCCCGTCAGATTAGAGACGGCATTAGATTCTCATAGGAACATGAACCCCATTGTGAACTTCACATATGAAGGATCTAGGTTACATGCCCCTTATGAGAATCTAATTCCTGATAATCCAAGGTGGAGCTGAGGCAGTGATGCTAGCACTGGGAGCTGCTGCAAATACTATTTAACATTAGCAGAGAGGTTTGACTGGACGTAGATCACAACATTAGCAGAGAGGTTTGACTGCACATAGACCACAACAAATCATATTAAAGCCCTTTCAGTGAGTGGCAAGTGAAAATTAAGCTGCATCTGGCTTTAGAGTGGCAAGTGAGTGGATACATCTCAATCTTACAGCTGCATCTGATGACAGATTTTAAGTCAAATTCTGATATTTATTTTAGTCCACATGTGGCCCACCCATTTTTTATTACCACTTCTATTCATGCCTCTTCCCCACACTACACTTGTCTCAGTCAGTTCTGGTAAGCACGTGAGTTAACCCCAGCTAAAATAAGTATATTAAATGTCATTGGAGAGCTTCTTTGAAAAAGGAGAAAGACCCAAAAATTAGATAGCAGAAGACTCAAAGACTGCCAACAAAAATAAAGCTATATTTAAAAGAAAATATCAAGAGTTCTACTTTAATTATGGGTTTGTTGCCACAGGTGAATTGCACTCTCCAAGCCCACTGTACAGCATGTGGCCATTGGCTATTCAATGATACCTTCAAAACTGCTTCACCACTTGGAGACCAGGCTCTCTATATTAAAAGGCAAGCCTCTGGAGCTTTTCAAAACAAAATGAAACAAAATAAAACAAAATATCAACATGAAGAACAGAAGCAATTAATGAAGGTCACCACTTCATCAAAGCATTCTGCCTTGACCACATAATTTTTAGTGACTAACTGCATTACTAAAGGTAAGAAACCCTTTCCTATTGGTGAAGAGTTGATCTTGCCTACTGCTAAGGACATCTGTTATAAACTTTTAAGGGAGGCTACTGTTCAAAAGGTGGCACATACTTTGATAAATTGAGGAAATAGCAGAGGATACCAAGGCACAATTGTTAGGATTAATGAGCCACTGTAATGCACAGTCCATGTTAACTAGTCTATCAATGCTGACAAGGCAATAATGCGCATTTCTTTTTTTTTGAAAGAGATTTTCGCTATAGGGCGCATGCGCTCGCCAGACAGACAGAGAGAGACATAGAGACAGAAAGCAAGAAATCTCCCCCCAGGGGGGATGTTCACGCCATAATCCCTTCTCCTCCATTCTCCTCTCGGGATCTTGGGCATGCACGCACACGCGCCCGGCGTGAGTTTTAAGCCACTGGGTCCGGGACGTGAACTGCGGTCAACTATGTGGGAGTCCAGCGACATAGCCATTATGCTAACTGCTGGTTCCCAATAATGCACATTTCTGTGTGATGTATTTTTCAGGAGGATTTGTGTGAGGATATGTTATGTGTACTTTTAGTGCCGACTAACACCACAGCTGAAGAGATATTCAAGTCTTTGAATAGTTACATATTAGGAAAACTGATTTCGTCATTTTGTATTGGTGTATACATGGATGGAGGGCTCTCGTGATTAGATGACTTTCCAATTTCACTATTGGGTCAAAGAAGTTGTGTCTGAATGTGAGTCTATATACTCTGTCATCCATAGAGAAATGCTAGCTAACCAAAAAATGTTATCTGAACTTAACAACATTTTGCAGGATGTTTTTAAAATTTTCAACCACATTAAAGTATAAGTCCTTAACTCTTGTCCGTTTGTGCATATCTGTGAGGAGATGGACACGAAGCACACACATCTTCTCTTTTATACAGAAATGAGATGACTATCTTAAGGTCAAACACTGGACAGAGTCTTTGGGTTATGAGAGCCAGCCCAGATATTACTTTTAGGAAAACAGTCACCACTATCAGCATATTTTAGTGACACAGAAAGGGTCACAAAACTTGTTTACTTGTATAACATATTCAACTTCAACAAATTCAATCTGTCACTTTAGGGGAGAATGACAACTGTGTTCAAGTAAGTATATCTGACTTTGCATACAAAGCCACCTGGAATTATGGGGAGCTAAAGTGACCATTGTGACTTTTGACATGTTTCAAACATTAGCGGAGATTTTCAAAGTGACTGAGGCTTTTGTTATCCCAGCTGGTAGATGATCATCTATCTCTGTTTTTAAGAGAGTTCGAGAGCATTACTCTCAATCACAAAAGACCCCTAAACTGAGAAGGAATGTATCCATAACCCATATGTGACTTTGTGCTAGAAGTGGATCAAGTACTTGAGATCGCAAATGGCAGCAGTCTTAAAAGTAAGTTTGAGACTTCAAATCTCCATAAGTTCTGGATTAAAGTCAAGGCAGAATATCTTGAGATTGCCACAGGAGCACTGAAAAACCTATGTCCATTTCTAACATCCTATCTTTGTGAAGCAGGATTTTCTACGATGACAGAAACCAAATGAGATTATTGAGTAGACTGGACATAAGCAATACAGTTCAGGTGTCACTGTCTCCCCTCCTCCCCAGATAGGATTTTCTTGCAGGAAAACAAGTGCAGGGCTCCCACTGATTCTGCATTATGGGGAGTTGTGTAAATACGTTGCAATGCAAAAATAACAGAAATAAAGCACATAATAAATGAAATGCATTTGAATCATCCCAAAACCATTTCTGCTCCTCTAGCCCCCCAGCACCTGGTCTGTAGAAAAATTGTCTTCCACAAAATTATTTCCTGGTGTTGGGGGCTAGCAGATGGCATGGTGGTTAAGGTGCTGGACACTCCTACATGGCTGACCACAGTTTGAGTCTTGGACCCGGAGGCTTGCTTTCTCACTTTACCTTTCTCTCTCTGGTCAAATTAAATAATAATAATAATAATAATAATAATAATAATAATAAACAACCCTGTTTCCCGGTACCAAAAAGGTTGGGGACCCTTAGTGAAACCTATGCATATCAGGGCAGAAATCTTAAGGCCTGTTTTATAATTCTGCTTCTTGTACCTTCTTGATGCTCATCCTTGCTGTGGCATTTTATCTTTTGCTTTATCCTTCTCTAATATCTGCTCACTCATGACTCTGGAGAAGCAGTTGAGGACACTTAAGTGGTGAGCTCGTTCTTTTCTTGGTCATGTGTTTTCTCTATTTTTGAGGAGAATTGTGATGAGAAGAGAGAAGGTTTCACTAAACTTGGTAACATCTGCTTTCAAGACTAGAGAAGAAATTATATTTAGTTAATTGCCTGATCTTCAAAAAAGAAGAAGCAACCATACCTTTCTTGAGTCCAAGTATATCAAAGGATGAAGCAATTTTGCAGACAATCTTATATTATTTCACATGGCTGATTGTATTGAGCCAAATTAGAGTTACATTTTACTTTTATTTGTTTATCTTCAGTTGCACAGTGACTGGGAGATGAGAACACTGTCAGAACATCAACATAAGACCAGATTTGGAGGTTAAACACTTGACATT
Organism: Tupaia tana; assembly: GCA_026018925.1. Classification (NCBI taxonomy): domain Eukaryota; kingdom Metazoa; phylum Chordata; class Mammalia; order Scandentia; family Tupaiidae; genus Tupaia; species Tupaia tana. The sequence goes on along the minus strand of JAKSZU010000016.1, from coordinate 31,546,015 downwards.
ATGCAAAGTTCATGACCGAGTCTCAGTAACTTTCTCAGTAGAAACCTTCTGAACTCATAAAAGTAATTCTTGAGAAATGTAAATGTTTTGTAAAATAGTTTTGAATTGTGTCATGGTTGTCAGTGGCTCATGAAATTCATCCAGTATGGCTATTTGATAACATTCTCTGCTTCACCTGTTTCTGACTAATGTAGTTTGGGATGGTGTCGCAGAGAGACCTGATACCTCTTAAAGCTGGGAAAACAATACATTCTCTTAGGTCAGAGCATATGAATGGATGAGAATAACTTTACATTTCTTTGGAGACCCAAAACTTTATCTATAATTATGTGTTTGCAGATACAAAACTGTGTGTTGAAAGAAATTATGATTATGTCATGATGCTACACCATATGGAGTAAAAAAAAATATGTCAGTTGTCTGTTTGACTATTCTATGCAATTAGAATCAAATGCATAAATATTGCAAAATACTTTTATCTACTTCTACATCTATGTCTTTATCTGTCATTGACCTAAAATATCTTATAGACAAAGCATCACTTAAGTTGCTTGGGTTGCAATTTGGATGGCAACTAGCAGTTTTTTTGGGGCCAAGAAGATTTCAAGGAAAATAATGGTCCGTAATACTAACTTGTGATTACCTGAACATATTTTTTTTTTTTTTTATCAGCTAACTACATGATCACTGCCAACAAAAGTGCTCTTTGTTGCCAAGGTAAGCTCAACAAATGTAACTACTTTTCTCTTTATTTCTTTTGAGATTACACTGGTGGTGAAATATATGAAGGTAATATCTATTAATTCTCCGGTCTCAAAATAGTCAATTACCTGCTTTGAAGATTAATGTTTCCTTTTTTCAATGGGAAATAACCTGGATTTTGTGACTATATGTGAATGACATGCTGAAATAATAAACTATAAACAAAAGTTCTAGCAATATGAATAAGGTATGTTTGTATTAACTAGAATGATAGCCTTGACAATATCTAAAATCTGGACCAAGTCTCAACATCTCTTTCCCTGCCCAGGCATAGTTTGCAAACTTCTTATCATTAAAACGATTCATCTAGATTTGTAATGCTCTCTAAACTGCCTTCTAACATCTGTAAAGGGTGGTAGAATAGTATTTTTCAAAATTTTACATTTATCTGTCTTTAATTTAGCAAGTATTTTTATGATTATAAAAGCAATGTACATTCAAAATAAAATTGCACACATATGTGCCCATAGTTTTTGTTCAAGTCACAGGGTCTGGGACTCAAATCACATAGTTGGCCATGTAGGATCCAGCGCATGTAACCACCAGGCCACAGGTTTCCTTGACTACATTTTTATATTTTTCATATTTTCCACAATAATAGGAAAACTAGATCTTTAAATATTATCTCATAATATCCTACCCTTAAATGTCTCTGAAGAAGACTCTTTAATTATCTTCCAAGTACTTTCCAAATGCCACACTATGATATTGCTAATTTGGTGGAAAAGAGGCAATAAGAAATTGAGAATATTTCTAGATGCAAAACAAAGTGACAAACTGAGACTAGAATGAGGATTTAAGCAAGCTAAAAATGACTACTCTATTTTTCAGCTGGTGTGGTTTAGGGACTGGGAGTTTTGGACTCACCTGGGAACCTATAGAAAGGCTGAAACTCTGGTCTCACCTCAGGCCTACCAAATTAGAATCTCCATTTTAACAAGATCCCCAAATGGCTTACAAAACATTACATTTGGAGACCATTGATGTGGAACTTTGGATTGTGGGAATTTTAGTTGGCCCTCTTTATGTTGCCCTGGGGGGGTTGCATTGTTGGTTTGGCATTTTAAGTGTTTCTCTGTATCCATAAGAGAAGTTTTTAAAAAATAATGAAGTGTGGGTGACCATTTCTCAGCTCTTTTCTATGTTAAGAGTTATTCCAAACTGAATGTTCATCATTTTAGATGATATAGTTTGGAATGTTACTGGAGAATCTGGCTTGTCATTTACAGTCTTCATTCTAAATAGGACTTTTTTCTTTTTCATTCCATTGTACTAAATAAAGAACTTCATATAAAGCAAAACAAAGAGACAAAATTGATTGCAAAATTAGTTTGTTTCTAAGCAACCGTGCTGTGTAATCTCAAGGCTGAAATTCGTGTGATGGGACCATCATGACTTTGTTAGTACAGAAGCATGTCTTTTTAATTTTGTTTTGTTTTGTTTTGCTTTTACCCCAACCTGAACATAAGGTCAGGTTATATTGGCAGTTGGTATAATAGTTAATTACACCCCCGTTTGGCCAAGGATGTGGACTAAGGGATAAATCAGGGTCTTGGTGGTTCAGTTCATGCCACTCCTGGTTATTAGACGTGTGTCACTGCGCAAAGTTCTGATCAAAGCCCATGGGGAGGCAGCGAGGGGTCACAGAGCATGCCCGTGCCTAATTGCTGGGCAGCACACAAAAGGAAGTTTGTAATAAAAGGCCATTAACTCCTGGGCTTCCCGATCAATGAAGCGAGAATACAGTGAAATCATGTTTATCAACTGACAATTTGAAAGAAAAGTCTCAATGTGAGCATTGTTTCCTCTCTAATACTTCTCACCTCAAAACAAAAACAAAAACTAAAACAAAGGACAAGCAATCAGTCTAATCTTGTTAGATAGTGCACAAGTCACATTTCTATTTTATTTATTTTCTAAAATTCTTTTTTTTTAAATGTCAGGGTATGGGTGTGCATGCATAAGAGAGAGAGCAAGCAATCCCCAAATGAGTCTTGGTCACGTCATAATCCTTTTTCCTCGGATTTTCTATCTTGTCAGGATCCTGGGCATACTTGTGTGTGGCCAGTGTGTTTTTTAAGCTCCTGGGCTTGGACTCAAACCCTGATTGGCCATGTGGAGTCCACCTTCCCCTGCATAGGTCTTAACCAATGTGTTACGGAGGTAGTTCACAAAATATACTTTTCAAAATGAATTTATTTTTCTGAGTCATTAAAATATTTTTAATCTAAAGAATCTTGTATTATCTACTCAAATTCTTTTAAATATGAAGGAAAACTTGTTGCCATAATAATTTATAAATGTACTTATAGAAGAAATGGACTCTGTAAATCAAGGTTCATAAAGCATCGTATAATATATAAAATATCTCCATACACCTCTCCTCTTCTCTTTATATCAACATTATTCCCTCTATTAATATCTTTCTATTCTTTTTTTTTTAATTTAGCTTTATTTATTTATTTTAATTTGACCAGAGAGGGAGAGAAAGAGAAAGTGAGAAAGCAAGCCGCCAGGTCTGGGACTCGAACCATGGTCAACTATGTGGGAGTCCAGCACCCTTAACCACCATGCCACCTGCCGGCTCCTATCTTTCTATTCTGATTACCTCTCTCCAATGCTGTTGGGGAAAAATATACATAGAATCCTGGCTATAAATAATATTTTATCTTTTGTCCCAATTATTAGTTCAAGGTCAGTTGATATACAAAAATAAACTCAGCTCCATACCTAGGCAGCAGAGGTGTATTTTCCAAACTGCAGATGGGGCCATGCTAGCACTTGTCACATAGTAATGAAACCAGGGCTGTCATGGTGTTTTATAAGTTAATAGTTGCTCAAACCATAACTGACTCCTTGTCCTAATAACCTAATAAAATTGATTACTCAAATTATAGTTATTTTTCTCTCCAGGTTTATTAGTGCATCATAACAGGATTTGAGCCGTGGACTTAAATGATAGCTATTCCTGCTAAAAACAAACAAAAAATCAAAGGCACATACATACAAAGTTTTGTTTTCAATTTTAGGGCTTCATGGGCTGATCTCCTAAAACACTTTTGTGAACAATTTGGAATTCATAAATCACAGATGAAAACCCTCTGAACTAGAGGGAAGTAAAACTGGGTTGTGGAATACTGGGACAAGTACCCACAGACATTTTTTTCTTGATCCTAGAGCTCCATTTTTAATGACTCAGTTCTTTACAAATCACTTAAAAATAAGTAATCAGATTATATTGATTTTTACTTAGCCTAGGACATAATTCCCATCACCATAGGACTTAGGCATGAATATAATTACCAGAATCTAACATACTTGAAAAAACATGCCTTAACTGAAATCTTAGTTTGATTTCATAGAAGTGTTTTTTCTAGCACAATTAATAATAACATTTGTGTTCTAAAAGTTAAAGCATCATTCAGCAATGAAAGCAGTTTGACATAGGTACATACACAATCTGTTGTATAGTTGAAAACACTTCTTAAATTCTTTTGGCACTGATTACTTGATTTGTTTTATACACTTACATGGCAGTACATACTATTAGATACACTGGAAGATTATTGTATATTTAAACACTTGTAGCAGTGAATGTATTTCTAACTTTGATCCAGAAACTCTTTGGTGGCTATTTATAGATGTACATATCTTGAAGAAAGTACATTTTTCAATTGGAGAGAAGAATTATCATAGATACACGTTGAACAATATTTTGAATCCATTTCTACATGTAACAACTACAACAAGCATTTTCATAATACTAAGTAGCAGTCTATATAAATATAGAGTGTTTGGTAGAAAAAGAAGGTTTGGGGTGAGAAAGCCAGTTCTTGCAAGACCAAAGATTCTGAACATTTATCTTTTTTTTTTTTTTCTTTTTGATTACTGGAAGCCATGTGAGTTTGCCCAAAGAGAGAGCGAGAAAGAGAAAGCACCCCTCAATGGGATATGGCCCATTTTCCTCCATTTCTCCATACCATCAGTATCTGGGGCATGAATGCACCTGTCTGGATGGAAGAATGATGGAGACTCCCTTGAAGAACTCATGTCTGTCCTAAGGAGGAAAGACAATGTCCCAAACTTGCTCATTGTTGATGAGGGGGATTTTGGTTCCAGAATAGCCAGAGATATTCTATTTCAGAACTATAATAATGATCTACACAAAACTTTCTTTCTTTAAAAATATATTGCAACATTGAAGTAACCAAATAAAATACATGGGTGGCCTGAATTTGGCGAAAGTGTCATTGTGGTTTTATTTTGGCCATAGGGCACATGCACTCACTAAAGAGGAAAAGAGAGACAGTGAAAGACAAAGCAAATAAATAACCCTCCAGAGGGGATGGCCATGCCACAATCCATTTTCCTCCATTCTCCTCCTGGGACTTTGGGCATGCACATATACTCTCCTATTGTGATTTTTAAGCTGCAGGCTCTGGGACTCAAACCATGGTGGGCCATGTAGGAATCCAGCATGTTAATCACTATGCCAACTGCTGACCCTGTGGTTCATTTTTAATATCTAGGGTAGGGAATACAGTTTTTCACTGAAAAAGAAAACAGGCAGAAGTAGTTACATTTGTGTATTTTTATTTTGTTTCTTACTGTTCCCTATATTCCAGTCTTTAAGGCTTTAGCATATATTTAATTTATTATTTTTATTATTTTTTTATTTTTGGCCAGGCACAGTGATAATCACTTCAGTAGCTTTACCAAAGCATGAGCTTGAAAAACCTTTCCACAGAACATCAGCCCAATAATTTGTTGGTTCTGCTAGGAGTAGAGAGCCTAGATAAAAATTTTCCAATATTATCTTCCTATACAGCTTATGTCTACATAATTCCTAGGACAAAATGTACCATTTAGAGATTTATTTGAGTGTGATGCAGACTGCAAGATTTTAAGCAAGACTTCACTCATTATTGAGCAGTAGCTAAATTTATTGAGAATTTTTACCTACTCTGAAAGTTTTAGAGGATTACCAAAATGTTGACCAAGGTCAGCTCAGGAATGTAGGGTCTGATCTACTCTTTAGTCTTTATAAAAGTATGTTCGTGGTCCTTTATTGGGAAAAAAGTACTGTTGCACTCATTTTATTTGCAGTGCTGTGTCTCATCTCTTGTTGAAAAAAGAAGTTAATAATCAAATTGAAAATTCTGGTAAGGCTCGAGTGAGGGTATAGAGTATTGAGAAAGAAACAGAACTTTTGATACAATGTAAATTTCAAAAGTCAAGAAGTTGTGATATCTGAATCTTTATGATGTAAGGACTTTGTCAACCAATAAAAATGAGATTTCAATTTTAAATGAAGAGGCAAGTTTTTGATTATTTTAAAAAACGACCTTTTTATATTTCTTGTTTTCAAATATAGAGCTTTGGCATGTTTAAGGGATACATTTGTAAATTCTAGTTTAGGCATTTTATTAACCAAATATGTGACAAAACCACAAACTATATTATATTCTTTCTATTTTTGTTAGGAAACAATATAGTTTTAGGAATAAAAATGATGGCAACCAAAAGCATAAGATAGCAATCCAAGTTTTCACTTTTTGCTTGTCCATTGCAGATAATCTTTATTGACCTGTGATCACCAAGAACACATAGCCTCGGGCTACTAGAAGCTATTTGGAATGTGGACGTTTGGAATGTGCAGATACATTGATCAGGGTTCAGACCTGTGCGCTGCTATTTACCAACTATATGGTCTTGATCAAGATATATAAACTTTATAGGTCTTTCTTCATTTGGAAAATGGAAATAAGTCATTATCTAGAAACAGTGAGTATCATGGCTTAAAACATGAGTCATGATCAATTAATGATAGTCACACCTATTTTTGTTATGTTTGGAATTTAGGAAATATCCCTTTATAAATGCATTCAACATCTTTTAGAAACTGATACATCAGATTTGACCAAGCTCCTGAGAATGGCCTTAATATTTATAAAAAGCATCATTGAAAATCATCTGTTTTTATATTTTTGGTTTGTTAGTTTTGTTGTTGTTCTAAGCTTTTATATATTTTTTAAAATTAAAAAAAACTGCATTTGCAAACAGAGGTAATTTCAGCTCTTCTTTTCCTATTGGAATGTCTTTTATTTCCTTCTCTTGTCTGATCACATTGGCTAGAACTTCCAGGACTATATTGAATAGGAGCGAAGAAAGTGGACAGCCTTGTCTTGTACCCGTTTTTAGTGGAAAAGCTTTCAGCTTTTCCCCATTCAGCATAATGTTAGCTGTAGGTTTTTCTTTTCTTTCTTTTCTTTTTTTTTTTCTTTTTGAGAGTTTTTTGCTATAGGGTGCGTGTGCTCACCAGAAACACAGAGAAGACAGAAAGTGAGAAATCACCCCCCAGGGGGGATGGCCACACCGCAATCCCTTCTCCTCTATTCTCCTCTCGAGATCTTGGGAATACACTCACAAATGCCTGGTGTGAGTTTAAACCACCGGGTCCGGGACTCAAACCGCAGTCAACTACATGGGAGTCCAGTCACATAACCATTACGCCAACTGCTGGTTCCAGCTGTAGGTTTTCCATACATGGCTTTTATTATGCTGAGAAATGATCCTTCTATGCCAATTTTACTGAGAGTCAAAAAATACAACATAAAGGCATGTCGTATTTTGTCGAATGCTTTTTCCACATTGATTGAAATGATTGTATGGTTTTTAATCTTTTTTTCTGTTAATATGGTGTATTACATTTATGGTTTTGCGTACATTGAGAGAGTGTGGGAGGGAAAGAGCGTAGGAAAGGAAATTTGGAGGAAAAATGGAGAGGTAAGACACATGTGGGACACAGATAAGGTTTTTTTTAATCTGTTGACGAGGATGTGTATAATAGTCTCAGCTGGGCTGGACTGAGGTGTATGTCATGCTGGGTAAAGTCTCTTCACAATCTAAATTATGTATAGCGATTTAATGTATGAATAATAATTAAAAAGTTATTAAAAATAAATTAAAAAATTTAAAAACTGCATAAACTCTAAGATGTTTTATGGCCATGTGAATCTGACTGTGGACTAGTTTGGGAGTGGGCATCTAGACCACAATCTCCATTTTATTATGCCACAGATAACTTACAAGAAGGTCACACAATTGAAAAAAACAACTAAATGATAAATGGTCTCTTGATGCGCTTACAAAAATGAATGAACATGCCTGTTTGAATTCTAGTGGCAATACTTATATTGTGTTTTTTCCAAATGCATACTATTTAATGTCTACATATTCGTGGCTAATTTAATAATGTTAGATATAACAAGATTTCAGTCAAACCATGTCAAATACATATGTTTATACTGAAGATTGTTCAAAGGAAGGTATTTGTTAATGTGCTGAAGAGCTGACTGCTACTTTAAAAAGACATTTGATATAAATGGTAAACAGAGCAATAAAGTTCTTATGTACAAAATTCAAAGTCAATTATAGTGTCAGAATAATCTTTTAAATAAAGTGATAATTAGACACTTCTCTATTTTTGTAAATTGGTGTACTTCTATTGTTTTACGTATCTCATTGACATTTCTAGATATATATTACTGATGTTATATTTCCACACTTAACAATATGTAATAAATTATATTTTTGCTATTTTTATATGTAAGTAACATTGGGGTAAAGTTTGACCTCAGTTTCTCATAGATGAATCCCTCCCCATAGAATTTTCCTATCTGAGGGCAACTCTGTTTGGCCTTATAGCATCAGAGTAAATGTACTTTATAATAGTAAGAGATATGTCTTTATCAAGAACATGTATCCTTTTTTTTTTAAAGACAGAATCTTGTTGCAATTCTACTACCTTAGCCTCCTCAATTATTGGGATTATAAGTGCATACCACAATGCTCAACCATTAGGTTGGAACAGGAATCAAACTTGGGCTTCTCATGTGGTTCCAGAGTATGGAAAACAATCTCCGAGTATCATTTCCTACCTCAGCTGGACCTAAGAACATGTATCCTAAGAATGTCAGGGATAAAGATAAGTTACTAATTCTTCATCTGTGTTCTCAAAAGCCTTTAGAATATTTCAGAACTGAAATGAGTGGGGGCAAATTTCCTACCTTTGATTCTCATTATAGTCTATTTTTATTATGTGACAGCTTTTGTTGACTTACAAAGGCAAACTAAAAAAGAAAATTATTTATTTTAAATTGAATTTATGGGCATAAATTGAGATACCCCCAAGCTGTTTTGTTTTCATTGCTACTCAAATGGGAATGGTTAATGCACATAATTATATTATTAATTCACAGATATTAAGTAGACGATTGGACTTTCCAATTTAACTCTACTAGTGAATGTTAAAATGTGTTTCTACCACAAGTTTTCAGGAAAAAGAAAAAAAAAGAAAGAAAGAAAAAGAAAGGAAGGAAGAAAGGAAGAAAAAGAAATAAAAAGAAGGAAGGAAGGGAAGAAGAAAGTAGGGAATAAAGGAGAAAGGCTACTCTTTAAAAAAAAACTTTTTGTCATGGATTTATTATCAAAGACTGTTTCACTATAAATGAGGATTAACCAGAAACATATGAAAAATGTTTAAAGAAAGGAGACAGACAACTTGTGCAGGTTACTGCTGTTATTGCAAATGATCTATTATAATCCTCCAATAACTCAGGAAGGGCACTTTCTCCGAAATGAATATTTATTCTTGAAGTTTTATAGTATATTAAATAGTTCCCATATTCCATGTCAGGACATGCTCTAATATAACACAAACAGCAAATTTGTGTCTATCAGTGTAATTTATAGTTCATAGCTGTTGCTATTATCTTTTAGATAGTTTTTGTAAAAATGCTTACATGTGTGTTTTAAATATTAATTGTATCACTGCTTTTTTGAAGCTAGAGTAAGTACAATAGGATAACGTCATCTAATTCAGGTTAAGGACAGTTTTAATTAAGCAATAGGGGCAGAAAATGTTAAAACAAAAAAGAAACAGAAGAAAATCTATAAAAAAAACAAAACTCAAAATTTCACTAAGTCCAGATTTTTAAAGATTGACCATATTGTAGGCCATAAAATGATTCTATGTACATTATGAGTATAGAAATTGTGCTCAGACCCTTCTCTGAACATAACAGAATTAAACTTGAGATAAACCACAGAAAGTTCCCTTAAAAATACACAAAGACATTGGAACTAAATAATCTATTCTTGAATGACTTTCAAACTATTGAGGAAATTAAGACTAAAATTAAAAGATTCATTGAAACTAATGACAATGAACATACTAATCTCCACAACCTTTGGGACATAGCAAACATAGTCAGAAGAGGCAAGTTAGTGCTCAAAAAAAAAATTAAGGTGGCAAATAAATAACCTATAATCACATCTTTTTTTTCAATTTTCTCATATAATTTATTTTGAATATTTATTTTATAATATATCATAATCAGTATCTCACTTTTTTACATTTTAATTTATTTTATACAGTCACTATACATTAATTAACTTATAAAGTGAATTTACCCAACTTGAATACACTTCACACCAGTCTAGTTGAAGACAACTACATACATTATCATTACATTATCAGATTATAATCTATTTCTGTGTCCCATAAATATTTTGTCTTTCTGTTACTAGTATCTCACTTTAACCTTGACCACCACATTGTCACTTTCATTTTGAGAAGAAGAATAAGAATTATGGGAGTAAAGTAACTTGCCCTCTGCTAAATGGTAGATCTGGGATTTGAACATAGAAGCCTGACCACTAAAAGATACTTATTTTAGTCTGGACTTGCCTTCTTGGCTCAATACTTAGAAACCAGAAATAATTTTCTCCTTGGGACCAGCAGATAGTGTAACAGTTATGTCACTGTACTCCCACGTAGCTGACTGTAGTTTGAGTCCCAGTCCTGGAGGCTTAAAATTCATGCTGGATGTGTGTGCACATGCCCCAAATTCTTTTTTTTTCTTTCTTTTATTTTTAAAAAATTTGTTTCATTTCATTTTCTTCCATACATTCAGTCACATTAGTATTTGTCTTACAAAATGGATATTTCAGCAGGTGAACATTTCTCTCTAGTACTGTTGATAAAACTACAAAATATCTTCAACAGATAATATCACACCTGTTTGTGCCATTAATGCTTTGTCTCCCTGTCCCTCCCCCAAATGTCCTTCCTCAGACCCTCCTCTTTCACACACACTATATCTGGTATTTACATCTATATACTGTGTTTCTATATCCTTTAGTCAATTAGTTTCAGTTATAGAGTGCAGACACTTGGTATATATTAAGTGGGGACATGCAATGCCTCTCCTTCATAGCATGGCTTGCTTCACTCAGCAGTAAGTCTTCCATATTCATTCACTTCCTGTCAAAAGCCAAGGTTTTGTTGTTTTTTATGGATGAATAGTATTCCATTGAGTATATGTGTCACAGTTTTTCTAACCAGTCATCAGTTCATGGGCATTTGGGTTGTTTCCATGATTTAGCAATTGTGAATAGTGCCACAATATGGAAATTTCTCAAAAACTTTCAAATAGAACCTCCCTATGATCCAGCAATCCCACTTCTTGGTAACTACCCAAAGGATAAGAAACACTCAATTGGAAAGACATCTGCACTTCCATGTTTCTTGCAGCATTATTTGTAATTGCTAAAACATGGAACCAACCTAAATGTCATAAAACTGATGATGGGTTAAAAAACGGTGGCACATATTCACTATATGTACTATAAGAAGCAATGATATCTACATATAGAAAAACTATGGCACATACTATAGCTATAAGAAACAATGAGATCCTATCTTTTGACTCATAGTGGATGAATATAGAAGACTTAATGTTGAGCAAAATGAGCAAGACTTTGAAAGACACACATTGTATATCTGCTCTCAATTTGTACTGAATATCAGAGCTTTGTGGCAAAGGTTGAGAGATCAAAAAATGTGACAGTGGAGAACATGGATGTGGATGTGACAGTAAAGGTGAAAAGTGGTTGGTAGAGAGTAGGTGGTGGACATTTGTGCATGATCTTCAATAACTTAATCAAGGCAGTTAATATTTCATCAACTTAAACACTTTTTTTTTGAGAGGTTTTTGTTATAGGGTGCGTGCGCTCGCCAGACAGACAGAGAGAGACAGAGAGACAGAAAGCGAGAAATCACCCCCCAGGGGGTTTGGCCACCAAGCAATCCCTTCTCCTCCATTCTCCTCTCAGGATATTGGGCAGGCATGCACACGTGTCCAGCGTGAGTTTAAGCCACCGGGTCCAGGACTCGAACTGCGGTCAACTACATGGGAGTCCAGCGACACAGCCATTATGCCAATTGCTGGTCCCCAACACTTTTCATCTATTCTTCCTGTTTAATGCAACTATGTACCCTTTGACCAGTCTCCCATTTCCTTCAGTCCCCAGTCTCCAGTAAATACTTTTCTACTTCTATAAACAGTTTTTTTTTAAAGATTTTATATGAGAGTGAATATGTGATATTTGTCTTTCCTTTTTCATATTTTTATTAATTTATAAAATTATTATTTATACATTAAATCACTATACATCATTTAGATTGTAGAGATTTTACCCAGCATGATATACACCTCAGTCCAACCCAGTTGAGAATGTTATACACATCCTCATCAACAGATAATAAACCTTATTTGTGTCCCACAAATGTCTTACTTCTCCATTTTCTTCACAGATTTCCTTTCCAATGCTCTTCCCCTCCCACACTTTCTTTCTACTTTGTCTCTAGTGTCCATTACAATTTTTAATGCTTTCATATTCTCCAGTCTTTAAGTCTCTACCATAGAATGCGGACAGTTGGTATATGTTAAGTGGAGACATACAATGTCTCTCTTTCACAGCCTGACTTGCTTCACTCAGCAACAAATCTTCCATATTTGTCCACTTTCTATCAAATTCCAGGGCCTTGTTGGTTTTAATGGCTGAATAGTATTCCATGGAGTATATGTGCCACAATTTTTCAATCCATTCATCTATGTGTGGACATTTGGGTTGGTTCCATGTCTTAGCAACTGTGAATAATATTGCAATGAAAATAGTTGTGCAAGTGCTTTTCTGACAATGCTCTCCTGTTCTTTGGGTAGATATCCAGGACTGGAATCGCTGAATCATATGGTAGTTCTATTTGAAGGTCTTTGAGGAACCTCCATATCATTTTCCACAGTGGCTGGACCAATTTACATTCCCACCAACAGTGTAGGAGTGTTCCACTTTCACCACATCCCCTCCAGTACTTATCATTATTTATTTATTTATTTATTTATTTATTTATTTATTTATTTATTTTAATTGTCACCATTCTGACTGGGGTTAGGTGGTATCTCATTGTGGTTTTGATCTGCATCTCTTTACAATGAGGGATGTCGAGCATTTTTTCATATGCTTTTTGGCTATTCATATGTCTTCCTTAGAGAGTTGTTTATTCAACTCATTTTCCCATCTTTTAATTGGATTAATCATTTTCTTCCAGGTAAGCTGCTTGAGTTCCCTGTGTATTCTGGTTATCAGTCCCTTATCTGAGGCACAGTTAACAAATATTCTCTCCCATTCCAAGGGTTGTGGATTCACACTAATTACAGTGTCCTTTGCTGTGCAAAACACTTTAATCTGATGTAATCCCACCTGTTTATTTGGGGAATTATTGCCTGTGCTTTGGGGGTCTTGCTTAAGAAATTTTTGCCTACCCCAATGTCTCCAGAGTTTCCCCAGTGTTTTCCATCAGTAGTTTCATAGTTTGTGGGTCTTAGGTTTAGATATTTGATCCACTTTGAGTTTATTTTTGTTAATGGTGACAGATAGGGATCCAGATTCATCTCTCTGCAGGTATATACCCAGTTTTTCCAACACCATTTGCTAAAGAGGTTTCCCTTTTCCTGCTGGAATTACTGGTACTGTACTCGTTGTCAAAGTTGAATTGGGTGTATGTTTAGGGGTTTATTTCTGCAGTCTCCACTCTGTTCCATTGGTCCTCATGTCTCAGTTCATGCCAATACCATGCTGTTTTGATTATCACAACTTTGTAATATATTTTGGGGTCAGGAACTGAGATGTCACCTACTCCAGTCTTCTTGTGCAGGGTGGCTTTGGCAAAATGGGGTCTTTTATGGTTACAGACAAATTCTATGATTGTCTTTTCTAGATCTGTGAGGAATGTCTCTTGTAATTTTATAGGGATTGCATTAAACATGTAGATTAAATGGGTAGGATTTCCATTTTTATTATATTAATTCTCCCAATCCAGGAACATGGGATGTCCTTCCACTTTTTAGTGTCTTTTTCAATTTCCTTTTTAAGGTCTTCATAGTTTTCCTTGTAGAGGTCTTTGACTTCCTTGGTTAGTTTTATTCTTAAGTATGTTATGCTTGTTTTGGCTATGGTAAACGGAATTACTTTCTTCAGTTCTGTTCCTGTCTATTTGTTGTTTGTATGTAGAAATGCTATAGATTTTTGTAAGTTAATTTTGTATCCTGCCACTCTACTGTATGCATTTATTACTTTGAGAAGTTTTTTCTTGGATACTATTGGATCTTCTCTGTATACAATCATGTCATTTACAGAGATAATTTCAGCTCTTCTTTCCCTATTGGAATGCCTTTTATTTTCTTCTCTTGTCTGATTGCATTGGCTAGCACTTCCAGTACTATATTGAATAGGAGCAGAGAAAGTGGGCAGCCTTTTCTTATATCCAAATGTAGTGGAGTAGCTTTCAGCTTTTCCTCATTTAGTATAATGTTAACTGTAGGTTTTTCATAAATGGCTTTATTATGTTGATAAATGGTCCTTCTATGCCAATTTTACTGAGAGTATTGATCATAAAAAGCATGTTTTATTTTGTTGAATGCTTTTTCCGCATCGATTGAAATGATCTCTCTCTCTGTCTCTCTATGTCTGGCATACATGTGTGTCCTCTGGCAGTTAATCAAAAGGTAATAGAACAAAAGTTTCTTTGCATATATCAACTCAAGGCAATAATAAGATGTCTTGAGACATAGAATAAGCTAAAATAATTCAGAATTATGCTGAAAACCATCTAAGGTTGTCAGATAAAATTCAGAACACCAGTTAAATTTGAATTTCAGATGAATACAAATAATTTTTTGCTAGTAACTGTGCCCCAAATATCACATAGCATATATTTATACTAAAATATAGTTTTTCTGGGGCCAACATATGGTATGGAAGTTACATTGCTGGATTCACACAGGGCCAACTGCTGTTCAAGTCCTGGACCCAGTGGCTTGGAAATCATGCTGGGCATATATGCTTGTATGCCCAAGATCCTGGGAGGAGAAAAGATTGCAGTGTGGCCATCCTTCCAGGGAATGATTTCTCACTTTCCTTCTCAATGTCTCTCTCTCTCTCTTCACTAAGTTCATGGTCCCTAGGGCAAAATCCCCACTTCTCCCTTCAAAAATATATTTACTCTTTTATCTAAGTTCAAATATAATTGAGCACTTTGTGTTTTTTAAATATCCATTTATTTATTTAAGATTATCATTATTTTTTAAATTTGCTATAGGGCATTTGCACTTATCAGAGAGAGAGAGATGGAGAAAATGAGAAAGCAAGCTGCCAGGTATGGGACTTAAATCATGATCAGCTATGTGGGAATCCAGTGCCTTAGCCATCACAACACTTGCTGGCTCTAAATACTCTGTATTTTTATTTGCTAAATATGGTTATCCTAAAATGCCACTGCTCATAAAGTGGGTTTTATGAATATAGAACTATTTGGCTAAAGTGTGATTACTAATACCTAATCTAACGTTCTTCTGAAAAAAAAAAAGTGTAGCATTTTATCTAGTTTGTTAAAATATAAAGCTATTATTGTAATTTTCTTCTTTAAAAGATTCTACTATGGAGACCAGCAGTTAGCGTAATGGCTATGTCGCTGGACTCCCACGTAGTCAACCACAGTTCGAGTCCCAGACCTGGTGGTTTGAACTCACACCGGGTGCGTGTGCATGCGTGCCCAAGAGCCTGAGAGGAGAATGGAGGAGAAGGGATTGCGGCGTGGCCATCCCCTCTGGGGGGTGATTTCTCGCTTTCTGTCTCTCTATCTCTCTCTGTCTGTCTGGCGAGTGCACTCGCCCTACAGCAAAAACCTCTCCAAAAAAAAAAAAAAGGTTCTACTATGCATAAACTATTTAATTGGAATATTTTGGGCTCCTATTTTGTTTCTGAGGTTATTCCAAGTATTTTCTTGGACCACTTCCAAGAAATAGATAATATCAAAAGGGGAATTCATAGCATCAACAGCGTTGAACACGATTATTTACTCAGATATTATGCTGTGCTACAATTGAAGCCATAGAAATTTATTAAACTAAAGATTCACATCTTTCTGTTGTCTTGCCTTTGCACTCAGTAACATGTTTGTTTTAACGTGAAAAATTATTCTAGGAGCTTGTACTCTGCTTTCTTTTCCTTGCCTTACTTCAGAACACACATACACGCACACACCTACGCACACTCACACACAACCCAGAGCTGGAGAACTGTTGTTTTTAGATATGCAGCCTAAGCCTTAAAGGAACATACAGGTAACCTCATTCACAATCAGACTCCCTCACGGCCAGACTGTGTCTACTCTCTGCTGGTATCTTGTGAGTAGTCAGTTTCTCCTTTTCCTAATGACGTAAATGAAACCCATTTTTCTGCATTCTCTGTGTCCTGACTGTTGTCATCCTTATTCTTTCTTGCAATTTTAGGGAAACAAGGTCCTTTCCCTAAACATCCACCCTCCCCAAATCAAAGCTTTCACATCCGCCCCTCTAATATCAGCACATGCTCTCAAAAAAAGAATCTGAAATCCCCTTCTCTCCGAGGTGAGAGCACTTGATTAAGCTTAAAATGGCAACTTATTTAGAGACTTTTCCCCTAAAGGATCTGACAAAAGAAACTCTGATGCTGAAGAAGGAATCAGCAGCTGAGAGGTGGTGATGAGTTACAGGGAGGAAAAGTCTTCTAAGGACAAGGTAGACAAGATTAAGGCAGTTCTGCAGCCTCTTGGTTCAAACCCAAGAGTCTTCAGCAGAGACACATTCAGGACAGGCAAATGCTCAGTGGTTATATTTTTGAATGGTTCTATTATCATTTAATTTGCCATACCATGTCTGAGGGCCGAAATACTTGATGATGTGGTAGTTACTTTGGTACTCAAACTCTGCATACACTTGCTAGTGACCACGAAAGTTCTCAGAGCAGGCCTAGACACATGTGATGTGATGCATGTAACTAACTGCTCCTGAAGTCACAAAGCTAGAAGAAATCTCTTTGATTCACAAAGGAAGAAACCTAGTTCCAGTATAGCAAATGACTTCTCCCAAATCACAATATTTAGTGACAGAAATGGAAAGAAAACTTAGGTTTCCTAATTGTCTTATTTTGTTTGCATTTAAAGACTAACATATACCTGTATGCTTATCACATAGTACAGCTAGTTAAAAAGTCTATTTTGAAACAGTCAGGAAATGCAAAACAAAAATATTCTTTTAGGGAATAAAATGAAATCCTTTAGAAGAACATTTTAAGTTGGTTGAAAATGCAACTATATTAACCAGGGCATTTAATTGCAGATAATTTTATAATTAAAAGTTATCTTTGCTCTAAATAAATTATGGCCAAATTTTACTCGTATAGATTAGGACTCAGGCAATTGAACTTGTGTTTAAAGAAATATCCAGGTTTGTCATTAATTAAGTTGAAATTATTATAAACACCTTTTTCCTTTAATTTAGCAATGATTAAGAATGACATGTTGCTCAGAGCTGAGGAATGACGAGTAGGTATGTTGTCTTCTGATTAGAGGCAACACCAGGAGCCAGAACTTGTGAGCCTAATTAGAGAATTTTGCAAAGCGCTTTGAAGATGAAAAGAACTATAAAATCCCAAAGAATATTGATATTGCCAGTTCACTCGTAGTTCTGCCACTAACTTACTGTGTGGTCCTGAGAGAGAGAAATAAAAAGAAACAATCACTGACTTTGAACATAGGGATGCAAGGATATATTTTGCTTCAGTTTGCTTGTTTGTTTTTAATATAAATCTAACAAACCAAATAGTCATAGAACAATTTTGGCACTTGAAAGCATTTGTTATAGTAGGTTTTATCTACACAGACATTTTCAACAACGTTTCACTTTGATTCATTTAAAACAATTTTTTAAAAAATACAGGAGGGCCTCTTTTTTTTTTTCCTTTTTTTAACCATATGATGCACTGACCCTTAAAGTTTAATGTTCCATAAGAATGACCCGATTATATATTTTCTTTTCTTTTCTTTTCTTTTTTTTCTTTTTTTTTTTTTTGAGAGAGGTTTTCGCTATAGGGCGTGTGTGCTTGCCAGACAGACAGAGAGAGACATAGAGACAGAAAGCGAGAAATCACCCCCCAGGGGGGATGGTCATACCGCAATCCCTTCTCCTCCATTCTCCTCTCGGGATCTTGGGCACGCACACACACGCGCCCGGCGTGAGTTTTAAGCCACCGGGTTTGGGACGCGAACCGCGGTCGACTACGTGGGAGTCCAGCAACATAGCCATTACGCTAACTGCTGGTTCCCCTGATTATATATTTTAAAAATACAGGCTTCAGAGCTATATTTTTAATACAGAGATTAATCTAGTATAGATATGCCAAGCACTCCAGTTTGAGAAATAATGTTCTAGAGACACATCTTACAATCAATTGTTGAGGTAACCATGTGACCTTGAGTGCAATCCAGATGTATAGACTTGCCTCCATCTGCCTGAAGGGCCCTTGAGGTTTTGATGTTTGAACAAAGCATTACTCTGACTAGCTACTGATTTCTAGTCAAACAGTGAACTAAGAGGTTTATAAAATGAGAATTGTTCCAGAAAAAAAAAAAATCTGTGTATTCTTAAAATTTCAAATAAATAAATAAATAAATAAATAAATAAATAAATAAATAAATAAATAAATAAAGACCTACCTGTAGGTTGGTGGTTTGGTGGTTAGGACAGCTGGATCCCATATGGCTAACTACATGGTTAGAATCCTGGAACTAGCAGCTTGAGAAACGGGGAGCACGTGTGCCTATATGCCCAACATCTAGAAAAGGAGAAATTGAATAGAAAGGATTGGAGCATGACGATGACCTATGGGAGGTGCTTTCTCTCTTTCTCTTTCTCTCTAGCAATTGCATATACCTTCTGGAAAATAAAAAAGCAAACCAACTAAATTCACTTAAGCTCTACAGACATCTAAAACATGTGAATGCATTTTGTATTTTGTACTTATTCTTGACCTTTTTTTTAAATGAACCTAAATTAACAGGTCTCATGCCCAATGCACCAGAGACAATTCACTTCAGACTCTGGCCAGGTTTCTCACAGAAGAATGTTTATTCAAAGAGGTGATGCAGACAGAATGTAATGTGGAGTAGTGTTTTCTCTTGGAAATAGATGTATCAAAGATGAAATCCCTCTGCAGGGAGGTCAGTAGCATCAATACCTAGGGTCTGTAACTCCTCAGCATATTGCAACAGATGCGAAGAACATTTATCCCATGGAGTGAAAACTTGCTTTGAAATTACAGCTAAAGATCTACATTTCAGAGACCTCGAGCTCTTCCATTTACAAGGCATCTAACGTGGCAGTTGAGAGCCGTGGAGTTCACAAGCAGCACAGAAAGCAATTTTACTTTCATACCTCGTGTTCTTGTGTACCCTGACTAGAGGAATCCACGTGTACAAGTTGTAATCTTTCCAAAAGCAGTAGAGAGATATCAAAGACACTTCAGTGAAGGAAGGAATTATGGCAGTAGTTCAAGGAGCAGGGCTGTAATTAACTCTTCCCTACAGGTTGAAGGAATTCCCTGCTCAGTTGCTACAAATTTTGTTTGTGCTTCAGAGATGAATGAGTCTAAAGCACAGAGCATAAAGGGATGATCACCTTCTAGGCTGCAGTCAGTGTGGGCAAGAACAAATTATGGAGTTGATGGGAACATATATACATTGTAATGGTCTTTGAAATATATTTTGCCGAATATTTTATACAGGACAAAAAAACAAGTTCTCCTCTTTCTATTGGAAAAAAAAAATCAAAAAACCTATAGGTGTGGGGCCAGCAGATGGTGTAGTGGTTCCATTGCTGGACTCCCACATGGCTGACCATTTTTTGAGTCCTGGACCTGGTGGCTTGAAAAATTACTCTCAGTGCATATGCATGCATGCCCAACATCCTAGGAGGAGAATGGCCATTCCCCCTGGGGGGGTGATTTCTCACTTTTCCTTTCACTATCTCTGTCTCTTTCTCTCTTCAGTGAGTGCACACACCCTAAAACAAAAAGCTCTTAAAAAAAGACCAAAAGAACCCTATTGGTGTTATTTTTCATGTTGAATGTGTTTGTGTATGTGTATATGTGGAGTTTATTGAGTGAAATGGATGGGAAAAATGAGAGAAAATGTGAGAGAGGAATTCTGATAATGAGATGACTCTGCCGGTTATGGGTGGATAACAAGATGTCAATAAACATTGCTCAGTACAGAACTCTGTGACTTTCCTTAGTACAAAGTAGTAGGAAATGGTTTGCAGGAATGTAGAGCGGTAAGATAGAAGAGAAATTAAGCTAAAGTAAATATTGTCTACTGGAAATGAATTTCTTCATCTCTCCGCTTCTTTGGGACAGGTGATAACAACAAAATTGGGTTATTCTTCCATGAACAGATTCCAATTTGATAAAAAGAACTTTCCTAAACTCATGACAGGGACTCAGCCTTTTCAGAAAGCAAGCTTGATTGTATATCATCAACACAAATTACTTTCTCACTTAGTACTAGATTAGAAAAGCAACTCTGTAGATATAAATGGCATTGTATGTTCCCTTCTCTCTGCTAGTTCACAGTTTTGTTTTGTTTTGTTTTTTTTTTTGAGAGGTTTTTGCTATAGAGCGCGTGCGCTCACTAGAAAGACAGAGAGACTGAGAGATAGAAAGTGAGAAATTACCCCCCACCCCTTGGAGGATGGCCATGCCACAATCCCTTCTCCTCCGTTCTCCTCTTGGGATCTTGGGTACGCACACACATGCGCCCAGAGTGAGTTTAAGCCACTGGGTCCTGGGCTCGAACCATGGTCGACTATGTGGGAGTCCAGCGACATAGCCATTACGCTAACTGCTGGTCCCCCTAGTTTGCAGTTTTCAGCCATAACAACATCATCCAGTTTGTGGTAGTTGTCTTGTATCATCTTGCTTTCCAGAATCTGGTCAGTAGTGGAAGGTAATTAAGAGGTAAGAGCTTCACTTGGGGGTGCTTTATTCTTGTGCCATTGATGTAGCACCAAACAATAGGGTTTGATCATTCTCTTTGTCCAGGCTTCTGTTTCTGGCCTTGGCTGGAAATTGCAGGGAAGAGCGGGCTGTGTGTGAATATCTATTTGTATATCTGCATATGCAGTGGAGAGCAAATCTCTTTGTGTCATTATTCCACTGTCATGTTCAGGAAAATGAGGGAAAAAAATCTAATCTAGAAGAAAAAAATAGAAATAGATACAAAAGGTCATCTTGTACTCTGAGTGGTATATACAAGTAGTAAGCAGGCTTTATAACTAACTCTTGGATGGCATCGAGAACTGGGACATGGCATAAAACTGTGAGGCAGTATATTTTATTTTAAAAAATATTTTAAATTTGACATGTGTGATCTTTGAATGTGTAAGAGGTGGGGGTATTTTGTACTGTTTCATTTAGTTTCTTCTATTTTGAACCAATGTGATAAGTTTTATGAGAATCTCTTATTAACAAAGTTGGTAAAAACTGCTTCTTTTCCTGTGCTTGTTCTGTGCTGGCTTCTTTTTGCAATTCCAGTAAGTGGCATCTGAAGCACCTGCCTCTTCACAGAACCCACTCAGCTTCTAGCTCAAGTTCATCATGGGAATGATGTCCTAATCTCTAAGCAGGGTATGCTTACTCTAGCTATGTTAGTTAGGATAAGACTGATAAAAAAGATAAAAAGAAGAAAGAAAATAAGTCCAAGTTACTAGAAAGAGACCAAAAGCAGGCAGAAACTGGAGGGAGGGGGTCTTAATAATTGAAGGAAGGAAACCATGTTGGGAAGTAATTGTTTTTATATGTCCCCCCCCCCCCCAAGGCATTCTTCAGTCCTCAGGTGCAATATCTGGAACTTACTTGGAAAACTGAGTATTATTAATTTGAGATGTCCAGAAGATAGAGTACAGGACATTCAGAGTATTTGGAAATGAAGAGGGGAAATCTTTTTATTTTATTTTATTTTATTTTATTTTATTTTATTTTATTTTATATATTCAATCACTATACATCACAGCAGCTTGTAAAATGAATTTTCCCAGCATAAATATACCACACACCAGTCCGGTCAAAGATATTATCATATACACCGTCATCAACTGGCAATCCTCCATTTCTGTGTCACTTAAATGTCCTGCCTCTCTAATTCTATCCTTGTTCTTTTCTTCTCACCTTTCCCCATTTCCACTCTCCTCCCACACTGTCTCTATATATTATATATCCTCCAATCTTTCAGTTTCTACCATAGATTGCAGACATTCAGTATATATTAAGTAGGGAGATATAATGTCTCTATTTCACAGTCTGGTTTGCTTCCCTCAGTAGTAAATATTCCATATTCATCCACTTTCAATCTAATGCCAGGGTCTTGTTTTTTTTTTTTTATGATTGAGTAGTATTCCATAGTGTCTATGTGCCACTTGTTTTCAATTCATTCATTTGTTTGTCGACATATGGATTGATTTCACATCTTAGCAATTATGAATAATGGTCCAATAAACATTGATGTGCAAGCACTTTTCCGACTGAGCGTTTTCCTGTCCTTTGGGTAGATACCCGGGAGTGGAACTGCTGGATCATATGGTAGTTCTATTTGTGGGTCTTTGAGGAACCTCCATATTGTTCTCCACAGTGGCTGTATTAATTTACATTCCCACCGATAGTGTAGGAGAGTTTACTTTTCTCCACAGCCTTGCCAGCACTTATCACTGCTTATTTGTTTAATCATAGCCATTCTAACTTGGGATATGTGATATCTCATTGTGGTTTTGATTTGCATCTCCCTTATGCTAAGTGATGTTGAGCATTTTTCATATTCTTTTTAGCTGTTTATAGGTTGAGAGGAAATCTTAAATAGAAGAAAGTAATGGAGAAGAGCTTCAAAAATTTCCATTGAAGTACTTCACAAATCTTTGACTGGCACTGTGCATTCATGGAGAAATATAAGGAGACCACTGGAAAGCAACAATTGGAAGACTGAAATAACAGCAAAGATTTCAACTATTGACCACCACAGGAAAAGATTGAGTTTGGAATCTGAATCCTGCAAAGTTAGAATGGTTTGGTAAATATCTTAGGAATTCACTCACACCCTTCAGAAGGGTTATGCCTATATAATACAATCTTTGTCCCGGGATTAATGAATTTACTTTATGAACAAAACCAATACAGAGCTATGTGAGCAAACTTAAAACCATTTCCACAAGTGTGTTGGTAGTGATCAGTCTGAAGTTCAGTTGCATCCTAAATCAAAAAGCAAAACTCTGCTGAGAAATCTAGAGTCTCTACAATTCCTATATAGTGTCATACAAAATTTTAAGAAAATATATAAGAATTAATTTTAAATAAAAGTTATTATACATCCCAAGAGAGAGAAAAATGTGATCTATATCAAGAGAAAAAGTAATCAGTAGAAATAGACTTTTAAAAAGTTCAAGATGAAGCCCAGCCAGTGTAGTGGTAAAGGCAGCTGGGTCCCACGAGACTGACAGGCTGGAGTCCTGGCCCCAGTGGATTGAGAAGCACACAGGGCATGTGTTTGTGTGCCCTAAATCCTGAGAGGAGAATGAAGGAGAAGGGATTATGATGGGCCGTCTCCCCATGGGTGATTTCTTAGTTTCTCTCTCTCTCTCTCTCTCTCTCTCTCTCCTCTCTCTCTCTGTTTTTCTCTCTGGCAACTGCATGTGCGCTAAAACAAAAACAAAGACAAAAAAATAAACAAACAAAAGATCAGTATGTTATGATTAGCAGAAATGACTAAAAAATTGAAGGAAAAATAGACATCATGATTGAACAGATGGGGATTCTCAACAGAAACACAAAAACTATAAGAAAGAATAAAGGAAATCTAGAAGTGAGAAGTGCAGAATTTGGAATGAAAATTAATTAGGTGGGTTTAGCTCTAGGAAACTAATATAATACTCTCCACCCTTAGGCCTCTGCATAATTGCTTTCAGAGACAAAATTTTGGGACCATGTAAGAATCTTTGGCGTACGATTCCACATATTTTCCCATTTAAGTAACTCTTTTTTTTTTTTATGCTATTCAAGCTGACTTTTTATTCATAGTTCATATAACAGTACTCACTAGATATGTTTCTTAAAGAATGAATTCAGTATAAAATTTTATGTTGAATAATCTTTAAAACTTACTTGATTTCTCACAACATTTAAAAAATGTGTTTGGATAGAAGAAAACTAACTTGACAGCTATGGTTATATAAATGTGAATATTCCATTTGTCAACATATATTCAAATTTTTTAATTTTTAAGAGTCACAAGAAAATTTAAGGATATCTTTAATGTTCAATGTTTGCAAAAGTATAGTGTAACATCAACCAATATACTAGTACTATGTTGTGATGGGGCAATTAAAACTTTGGGATAAGTTTAATCCATGAATATTGGAGTTTGTGCATTTGGGCTACAGATTTAAAATCATGCAGGATAGACATGGAAGAAAGGGAAAAGTATGCTGTAAATATTTTTACAATATGAAAATAAGAGAACTTGCTGGTTGGGAGTATTTCTATGTTTTAAAGAAATTGAATGCCTCATTTCTTTTTTTCTTTTCTCCCAGGGGTGTGCTAAAAGGTGTGATTACTTAGAAGCATACTACTTCTTTTTTTTTTTTTTTAAGAATTATTTTCTTTAGCTTTATTTATTTATTTATTTATTTGTTTGTTTATTTATTTATTTTAATCTGACCAGAGAGGGACAGAGAGGGAGAAAGGAAGACAAAAAGAGAGACAGAAAGTGAGAAAGCAAACCACCAGGTCCGACCCTTGAACCGCAGACAGCCACGTAGGAGTCCTTAACCACCACGCCATCTGTCAGCCCCACTACTCCTCAGTTTTAAACATAGTATGCAACTCTTCATTTGCAGATATAGGTAACATAACAAGGTTAAAAAATGAAAGAAAATAGTTTAATGTCTTAATTATATTAACACTTATGAAATCTGAATATTGGAATTAAAACCATTACAAGAGACCAGCAGATGGCTAATGGCTATGTTGCTGGATTCCCATGTAGTAAATCACAGTTAGAGTACTAGACCTTGCAGTTTAAAACTCAGGCCAGGTGCATGTGCGTACATGCCCAATATCACTAGAGGAGAGTGGAGGAGAAGGGATTGCAGTGTGTCCATCCCTGCTGGGGATGATTTCTTGCTTTCTGTCTCTCTGGCGAGTGCATGCACCCTATAGCAAGAAAACCTCTCTCTTAAATTAAAATAAAACAAAAAACAATAATCTCATCATTTGAACCAGAAAAGAAAAACAGTATTCTAAAGAATAATCAGAAAGGATATAAAACTAACATGACCCAATGTCTTCATTGTCTCAGAAAACAAAGAATTAATAACAAATAGTGAGTAGATTGGCAATTTAAATTCTAATTCTAGTTCTGTTATTTCCCAGGACAATCTGACATTCCCTAGACCAGTAGTTGGCATAATGGCTATGTCACTAGACTCCCATGTAGTCGACCATTGTTCGAGTCCCAGACTCAGTGGCTTAAACTCATGCTGGGTGTGCGTGCGTGCCCAAAATCCTGAGAGAATGGAGGAGAAGGGATTGCGGCGTGGCCATCTCCCCTGGGTGGTGATTTCTTGCTTTCTGTCTCTTGGTCTCTCTCTGTTTTTCTGGTGAGTACACACCCTCTATAGCAAAAACCTCTCAAAAAAAAAAAAAAAAAAAAAAAAAAAAAAAAAAAAAGAAAAGAAAAGAAAATGACATTCCTCTGGGCAAGAAACTTAACTTTGTGCTTTAGTCTTCTCTATAAAATGAAGCTAGTAGGTTCATTAGTTCATCTCAAGGTTCTTTCTAGACTGATTTCTTATTCACTCATGTCATGTGCTACCTCTAAGTTCACAAAGCCTGTAGTGATTTGTATCAGTGTAAATATAGGACGTATATTTGAAATTAATCTTAGAAGTCATTACTTTGCATAGAATTCAGGATATGCTCAATGCAAAGAACTTGGATATTCATGCCTTACATTTAAGCTTATGCTCTCTGTGTTTCTAGGAAAAAAAACTAACAATGAGCACAGGTGAAACTGATAATACGTTTAAATGATGTAACTCTGAATAGACGTATGTTATGAAATTGTTTATAAAGTCGAGTAGTGAGTAAAAAAGTACCTCCTCAGACAAAAATCTTAGTCTCTAACTTCAGCTATTTGAGTTTTATCTGCTTATCTGCAATATGAGGGACAGATTCTTTCCATTCTAATACTATAAAGGTGTGTTCCAATTTCAATTTTAGATGCCAGTTTGGCAATGTTTTCTGTATTGCAATTAAAAAAAATAGCCAATTCAAATTTTAAGCATTTTGTGAGCACCAAATAAAATCATTCGATCACAATGATGACAAAAATGGGATCAAATTTGGAAAGGCTTAGCATAGTTCCCCCTAGATACACATTTAGTACACAAAATTGAGCTTGACATAGCTTTTAACACATTAATCTACAAGACAAATATTAATATTGGTATCTCATGGGAAGTCTTTGATCCCCACTTTCATCATATCCATGAGATTTTTTTCAAGTTGTATAAATTATCACAAAATAACCTAATACTAAGGTGCAGCATATTTTAAACTTAATGTTACAGTAGCAAATAGAACTGTTAAAAGGATATTTTATACATTATTACTTTTTTGGGGAATGTTCACATTTTCATGGACTGTTACATAAAGAGAGAGCTTATTTATGAGTTGGTAAGTTATATTTGGGTAATTTTATAGTATTTTCTTTGTCACACATTGGTTATCAAGTGTCATCTTAAATAGGCTGTTTAACTTTCATAGAATACATACACAGATAGAAAGGAAATCTTATTTATCTTAAAAACATTGGGGTGGGATCTCTAGGGTGAATAAACAGATTCTTTTCATTAAATTCATTTTGAGCTGCTGTTGCTTGTGCTGTTTTTAACTTAAACACTTTTTCTTACCCTAATACAGGAATGACTCACTGGGATGTGATGCAGGAATTGATGTGCCATTGCACAATTAAGTTGTGGCTGTTCATTCATGGGAAATCATTATGCAAGTTGTGAAAATGTAATTTTCAGGTGAATACTTGTTTTTCATTGGGGAGATATGAGTATTTCTGGGTAGATAATACTGGAATTTTCCATTTTACTACTTGGGCTTTTTCTAATGTGTTTTTAAATTTCCCATTCGAAAAATAAACTCCGTCATTCTATCTTGAGTTATAAAAAAAATATTTTCTGCTAAATATCAGGATCATCTAAGACGTAGACACTTTAAACTAGAAATTCCTCTTATAGAATCAGAGAGACATCTTTTCTCTTTGCTTTAAAAAGCAATCTTTTAAAATTGGTGCTCAAAGTGTATACTCCTCAGTTTGATGAACCAAAAATAAACTTATCATTCTTCCTAATGAAATAAAGTGTGACTGTATCAAAACTTGGACTAGAAAGCAAAATCTTCCTTAGGGATTTATTACTAGAAGTGGTCCCTCACATTGGTTTGCAACACAAATCCGTATTAATCCTTTGAGAGGGGAACATGTAAATAGTCTTGAGAAGCTGCCCTACCTATGGGGTAGTCCTTATATCTTTCAGGTGACAGTTCTCCCTTTCCTCTTGAAAGTGAAAAACAAACAAACAAACAAACAAACTATTCACCCATCTCTCTTCATGTGGCTGCCCCACCAATGGAGCAGTTTATTCTGTACACGTTCTTTAATAAACTTGTTTTCACTCTCAAAATTTAAGTTCCCGGGATTATATTCCTTCTTTCAGTTTCTTTGCAGAAGTAAATTCAAAATCCTCTTTGCAGGAACACACAATTTCATCTTAAGACTCAAAGAATTTTCCCAGGTAAATTTCAAGAAACATGAGCTCTTGGGAAAAAAAATTAAGGGAGATACAAAAATGCAGAGGCACAGGTGAAAGTAAGAAAAGAAATTAATTATATCCAGAAAGATTTTGAAAGTTATGAGAATTCCATAATTTCATAACATAAACTATGCATGTATGACATAATTAAAGGATAAAAAATAGGCCCACCCATGGTAGTGTGCACTGGTAGAAGATGCTACTCAGCAGGTGGCAGTCACATGGAGACACAGGTTTGATTCCTCATCTGCCTTATAAACTGGCCATGGCGGTATGCACTTATAATCTCCACTATTCAGGAGGCTGAGGCAGGAGGAGTGTGTCACAATGACCTTGTTTAAATAAATAAATAAATAAATAATCAAGAAGGTATTGACACTGTAAGTGCCAATTAGCATTAGTAAAAAATTGGGAGTATAAAAATGACCAGATTTTATATAGAACAAAAAAGGACTTTGAGATATTAAAAAAATAGTAACTGTTATAAAAATATCCAGAAAAATATTTGACAAAAGTTTATTTCACTAGACATTAGTTAATAGGAAGTAATGGGGCCAGCAGGTGACATGGTGGTTAAGGCACTGGACTCCCCCATGGCCAACATGGTTTGAGTGGTGGACCTGGCGACTTGTTTTCTCACTTCCCTCTTTTTCTCTATTTCTGGTGAGAATATGTGCTAATTTAAAAAATAAGAAGGGACCAGCAGTTAGCATAATGGCGATGTCACTGGACTCCCATGTAGCTGACTGTGGTTGGAGTCCCGGACCCAGTGGCTTAAACTCACGCCAGGCGCATGTGCATGTGTGCCCAAGATCCTGAGAGGAGAATGGAGGAGAAGGGATTGCGGCATGGCCATTCCCCCTGGGGGGTGATTTCTCACTTTCTGTCTCTTTGTCTCTCTCTGTCTTTCTGGTGAGCACACGCACCCTATAGCAACCCCCCCCCCAAAAAAAAAAAACAATAAAAATTACAATTAAATAAGTAACTCTTAAAAAAATAAATAAATGGGACATGAGAATTAAATAAATTATCCAGAATATAGGAAAGGTGAGGAGTATGAAAGAAATATAAGACAATTTTCGGTTGCTATTCCAGAAGGAGAAGAGAGAAAAAAGAAAACATGGTGGAGGCAATAGTTAAATAATAAAGGTTGAAAGTTTTTCAGAATTTATTGAATGACACCACAGGCAGAAGAAAAGCAATTATATCAGAAACATCTTAATATATTTCCCAAGACACGCCCATCCTTATCTGCCTCTTTGAGGTCCAGTCTTTGCTCTGCCACAGCCACTGTCACAGCTGAGAGATACTGTGTGGGCCCTTGCAGTTCGTTACTGGATAACCAGTTACTTGGAAGTATTAGACCCTCACTCTTGACTACATCTGCACACCCAGACTGTTTTGGAGCCTTATGGTTCTCTCTGCCTCCTTGACCTGTGTAAGCTGCTTCACTACAGGAAGAAAGACCTGGCTTCTCAAGCTCTAGATGATGTAACCTGCACAAAGATAAAACTTTAACCAGTGAGCTACTAGGAACAGGAGCGATTTATACAATTATACTCTCATCCCCACTCCCACCACTTTTCTTGCTACAGATTGCTCTGAGACACTTCTCAATAGCTTGTCTGGAGGTGTCCTCAGTAGCTGAGTAGACAGACCTGCTGAACTTCTAGCTATCTTTTGCATTGCAACATCTTATGAGCCAGAGAGGAAAATTGTGAGGCATCATTTGGATTGTTTTCTACCCTTTCTTGCCTCCCTTTATTTTTCTCAGACTCCTATTTTTCTGGGATATTGTTTCCCAGATAAAACATGACTACTTATGTGTTTCAGGCTCAAACTCTCTTATGGGGGCATGGGACTAAAGATACCATTGAATCCTAAACCAGATGAATGTCATCATCAACACAAAACAAGACATACCCAGACTCCTCATCAAAGTGAAACTTCAGACCCTGAAGACAAAAGAAAAAAAAATCTTAAAAGCAGCCAGAGGGCAAAGATAGACTAACTTTAGAGGAGTAGCACTTGCATTAGCAACTGAATTCTCTAAAGACACAGAAGAAGAAAAATTCAATATTGAATGTTCTGAAAGTAAATAACTGAGAATCTAGAACATATCTCCAAAAACAGAGCACACTTTAATTTCTAAAATAACATTACTACAAACAGACCTCAGTCAAGAAAATTTCAGTTTATTTCTGGCAGGAGTAAAGTGATCCTACATGGAAGGTCTATGATGCATGAAGAAATGAAGAGCAAATAAATTGGGAACTGTATCTATAGAACTGCATAGGTATTGACTTCATAAAGCAACAATACTAATGGCATGAAAAGAAAAATGGTACATACAGCAGCATTAAATTACACAATAGTTATATAACTATATGCACAAGAAATGGAAATTGGAGTTAGTATGGGTATTTATCATTTTGGAAGGAGGATGAAGATATGTTAACTTGTATTAGAAATACTATACACTAAGAAGAGCACAGATACAATGAGAACGACTTGGGACTGGGCAGTAGCACAGTGGTAGCACAATGCTTTGCAAGGCTGAGCAACATGGGAAGGTTCCAGGTTT
This sequence comes from Tupaia tana, assembly GCA_026018925.1. NCBI lineage: Eukaryota > Metazoa > Chordata > Mammalia > Scandentia > Tupaiidae > Tupaia > Tupaia tana. The sequence continues at coordinate 31,515,523 of JAKSZU010000016.1, read as the reverse complement.
GTGTCCAGAGACCTCCATAAACACACATGCAGGCATGCCCAAGCATCCAAGGCTGGCTGGAGATGGGGTGGATTGTGGTGTGAAGAGCCTGTTGGGGATGCTTCTCTTTCTCTTTCTCTCTCTCACTCATTCATGGGAGAAATACATTATTCAACTTAAAAAAAAAAAAACTTTTTGACTGCCACCTTATTGTCTCAAATCTATGAGCAAGAAAGCAATGGAACAATGTCTTTACAATGCTGAAACAAATCAAAACAGTTAATAATGATTTAATCAGAAAAATATTTAAAAAGTAAAAATGCAATAAAAATGTTTCATAGAAACAAAAGATAGAATTTGATGCCATAGTTCTTCATCATGAGAAATGTTAAAATAGATTCTTCAGGCAGGAGAAAAATGATACTAGATGAATCTATGTAAAGAGATAAGTAGCATGAGAATAGTATATATGTGGAAGGATACAAAATACATATTTTTAATTTAAAAATTTCTTTAAGAGAATTATTTGAAGCAAGAAATGTTTCAACTATAAGATCTGTAAGATTTAAGAGTAAAATGTAATAGAAAAATTGGTGAATACACTAACACATAGGAAGGGAAGTATGTTATTTTGAGACTCTTATATTGGATTTGAAATAACACATATTTTTGAAGATGCATATTATACACCTGACGGCAACCACTAAAAAAGTAAAGCACAGTGTTATAAGTAACAATCCAAGCATCTGTTTACTACTGACACTGCAATACATTATATTACTCAGCCTACCACTTTCGGTCCTATGACTCCCCATGATTCAGATTTATCCCACAGCAAAATATACTCACTCTATCTCCATGTCCTTAAAAATCTCAACTGACTGCAATATTAACACAAGTCCCCAAAATCTCATTTAGACTCATTAGCTCAATAGTCCCAAATCTCATCAAGACAATCATCTAGAAAATGTAGAGTGAGACTTTGGGTATAGTCTTTTCAGGGGAAAAATTCCTCTACATCTGAGTACCCATGAAACCAGAATTCAAGTTGTGTGCTTTTAAAATATACTAGTCCCTCCTTATTCTAGGTTTTGCTTTCATAGTTTCAGTTAGTAATGTCAACCATGGTCTGAAAATATTAAATGGAAAGTTCCAGAAATAAACAATTAGTAAGTTTTAAATTGTATGTTGTTCTGAGTAGTGTGATGAAATCTCATATTATCCTGTTCTCTCCCACCCAGGATATGAATCATCACTCTGTCCAGTTTATCCACATTGCATACACTACCTGCCCGTTAGTCACAAGAGGAACAGATTCAATTTAAATAAAACTTGAAAACATGCAAGAACTAATAATACAGTTTCAGGGGGATAATGCTTCAAGGGTCTCTAAAGTGATAGACAAGGCCAGCATCTATACCAAGGGCATCTTTCTTCCATCTTTTCTCCCTAATTTCCTCATTTCTCCCTGGAAAGCAGGTGCATTTCAATATGTTCTGCCTCATCCACAATCAATAATATTTTCAAAACCCTTTTATAAGTTTATTATGAGGCTCAGAAGTGAAGGAGTATAGCATTATGTAAAGGTGCCCTTAAATTCATAGTCCTGTGCTCTTAGATCAGAGTTTATCAACCCTGATACTATTGACATTTGTGCAAAGATAATTCTTTGTCTGGGGGGGATGGTTTTGTGCAATTTAGAGTCTTAGCTGCATTTTCATCCTTAAATTGTAGTCTCTAGATATTGTCAAATATCCCCTGGGATGTGGAGTAGATCATAAAGTTTCTTGCAGTCGAGACCATTGTTAAATAATAACTCTCACTGTCATCCCTCCTGGAATGTTATAGAAAAAGAAACAAACAAACAAACAAAACAAAGAGCACCCTTTGGAGTTTCTTTAAGCCAGAAACAGGTACAGGAAAGACTTACGTTAGAAGTATAAATTGTACATTATACAAAGTTGTGGTGGGCTTTCAAGAAGTTGGGCACTTCATGAAACTGCACAGACTTTTCATTAAGCTCAGTCATTTGAAGCAAAAAGTTTGTTTGATATTATCTTTAAGATTTCAAACTCATCTTTATTCTTAAGATGCCAGACAGATTACCATGATGCATAGGACAGGATCCAATACTATTACGAAGACTTTCATCCTGTTCCCTGACTCAGTATCTCTCATTTCAGGTATGCATCAAGACTAACAGCTCCTGATATCAAATTTAAATTTCTTACTAATTTAAACAACCTTCCCCCTTCCTCTCTCCCTTCCTCCATGTATACTTCTCTTCCGCTCTTCTTTCTTCCTCTTCATCTTTTCCTTCCCCTTCCTTCCTCTCTCCTCTCCTTTTCACTTCCTTTTCTTCTCTTCCATCCCTCTTTCCTTGTTTCTTTCATTGTACCTTCCTTCTTTCTTTCCTTTCTTTCTTTTTTTTTCTTATCCCTTTCTCTCCCACCAAGTCCTTTTTAAAAAAACTAAGATATCTAATATTCATGTAAATCTCAGAATATGAAAGAAAAATGGAGTGTTTAAAGGCTTCTGTGATTGGATCCACACACCCACCTTCCACAGTAGTACCTATAGTACCTTCGAAACCATGCAGGGCTCTATGGTAGCCATTTTGAATACACTGATGTTGGAGAAGCAATACCTCAGGAGAAACAAACACAAACACAAGACCCACACACATTCTGAAAAATCTCAGTAATACTAAATACAAATGAGAGGTGTAGGATTTGGCTCCATCTGAAAAATGGAGGTAAATTTATTCATATTCTAACACATAATAAATCAATGGAAAATAAATTTTTAGTATTCTAGTGTTTGATTTGAATAAACTCTTATTCTTGGAATTAATTGGGTGTATCACATAGAAAGTCAATGTTGTGTTGTGGGAAAAAACTTAGTACTTAAACTTCAGATTAGCTTGTGTTAACCTCTGTTCTATGGCCCTAGGAGAATCAATTACCTGTCCCAGTTTTTTGATCTATAAATTGGGCTCAGAGCCATGCACACCTAAAAGAACAGTTCAAAAAAATTACATGAGGTGTTATATTTGAAAGTCATCTTTAAACTACAGTGTCAGAGAGTAGAGAGTAAAATGTATTTTGTCTAATACTCATTTGTGCATCCTAGAAACTTGGAAGGCAGTGGTTGAGCCTCCTTTTCTCATGTATTAAAGATGAAGATTCAAAATCAGACTGTCTTTAAAATTTATGAACTCCTTAGACATCATAAAGCAAACTAAAGGTGAAAGCAAGGAGGTAAGTATAATTTGCCATGACAGTAGCCTGAGTTTGAATTAAGCTCTTTTTATTTTTGCTATGGTGCTAATCTACAGCATTGTGACATGCCTGGGGTTCCTCTTTAGCTGGTGGAAACCAGCAGGGTTCTCTGAAAATGATTTATAAACAAATTGTGGCTGCTCTGAAACTAGGGCAACTGGTATCTTGAGCTTCATCTGCTTAGTACTTTAGACCTGTCCTGATGTTAGTGTTCATATATTAAAGATTGACTTTGGGCCTTTCGAATGTCAATATATGCAGAGGAATGGCCTTAGGTCCTTAACCATAAATGTTTGTGCTAAAAATGATTATTTCATTTTATTTTTTTAGCGATGAGATACACTGAAATTGAAAACAGCAGGAAATTATAAACAAGATATGTTTACTTTTTTTTCTTCTTTTGAGATTGAGAAGTTTTGAAATGCAAATGAAAAAGATTAAGGAAATGTTATAGGTTGAAATGGTAGAAACTTGCTTTTTTGAGTCTTAGATAGTTCCTTTTTGGTAAGATGCACCTGATCTTTATTTTTTTTATAAAGCTCAAAAGAAGTTAAAACTACATAAAGATGAACTAAACAAAATAACTTCACAGATAGCAATTTTGATTATTAAGTAGTTTCAGATGAAGTTGTTGAAAGATCAATTCTTTTTTCTAAAATATGAGATTGAATGACTATCTCATTAAAGATTAGTAAATAGAGTATAGATTTTTTTCTATTGAATTTTAATATTGTCTGTATGGTCTAAATGTGTGAGAATGCTACTGAGCCATTTATAAACTTCCAGATGCAATAGCTGTTACTATATGTAAAACATTGTCTTCCTTTTCTATACAAAATGTATCTAATAATGCCTGTGTTTGTGTTATGCATGTTTTAACAAACCATTGGTGGTTAAGAATTATAATAACATGGCAATTCTTTGAAAACAAAATTTTAGAAATGTAGTATATTTTCTATTTTAACTTGATTTTTTTAGTTAAAATAATTCTTTAGCATGTGAAGATACAATGAACTCTTCTAAATTGATATTCAACTGCCAACTTTCATTTGCATTTAGAAAAGCCAATTTATGAAGTTTTCAAACTGTGGTTCTAGCTTCATGAATTAATTCTGTTACACTTTAAATTGAGAATAGTAGCTTACAAAAAAGATGAAAACTGAAAGTGTATCTGTTTTTTTCCAATGTACCATTTCAAAATACTTCAACTTCTCTTCAATATAGTATCTGCTTTTTATTATATTAATGCAAGCTAACAATAAATAAATAAATGGAATTGCAAACATGCAATATTTTAAGTTCCTTTTAGTTTGCTTTATTTTATTTTATTTTATTTTATTTTTTATTTATTTTTTTTTTTTGGAGAGGTTTTTGCTATAGGGCGCGTGCGCTCGCCAGACAGACAGAGAGAGACATAGAGACAGAAAGCGAGAAATCACCCCCCAGGGGGGATGGTCACGCCGCAATCCCTTCTCCTCCATTCTCCTCTCGGGATCTTGGGCACACACGCACACGCGCCCGCCGTGAGTTTTAAGCCACCGGGTCCGGGACGCGAACCGCGGTCGACTACGTGGGAGTCCAGCGACATAGCCATTACGCTAACTGCTGGTTCCCAAGTTTGCTTTATTTTTTTAACTATGAGGTCATCTAACAGCTAAAGTCAGGAACTTCCTAGGTAAATACCTGCAACACACCTTTATTTGATGCAATTTTGAAGCATTTCATCAACATTCACTGAGCATGGATTATATTACTCTTAAAACAAGTATGTCCTAATATTCAACTTTCCCATTTGTTATAACACTATCATGAATAATTTTTACTTTGCTCTTTCTACTATAATATTCATTCATATTCAAATATGTGTTCACAGTAAGTTGTTCATTTGAAAGGCAATTTTTCTGAAAGGACACTAAATGTAAGTTGAAATAGGATAACTTGGTTATCTCTTCTTCGGAGGTTGAAATTGGTCATTATTACAATTTTTCCTGTCATTGGCAACATTCTGGCTAAGCTTATAGTACAAACTTGTTTTACCTTAAAGCTCAAATTTTATGTGTTTTCTGTGTCTCAACAGAAAGTCTAACATTTTAGCAACAATTTTCATTTTGTATCAACTGGACTTAGAGCTCTTTGCTTTCCTAACATTGGGGATACATTTTTTTCCCATTTTATTTATGATAGAATAGGTGTGTGTGTGTGTGTGTGTGTGTGTGTGTGTGTGTGTGAGAGAGAGAGAGAGAGAGAGAGAAGAGAGAGAGAGAGAGAGAGAGAGAGAGAGAGAGAGAGAGAGAGAGGAGACAGAGAAGAAGGAGGGAGAGAGAGAGGGAGAGAGAGAGACAGAAGAACCTTTGATATGGCCTGATTATGAAATGATCCCCTTCCTCCAGTCTTCCAGCTCAAGTATCTTGGGCACTAGAGCATGACTCCAGTGTGTTTCAAGCTGATCAACTAGTGGTTGCCATGTTGGGGCAGTCCATTACTGCTGCGCCATGGAGCCAGCCATGGAAATACATTTTAAGTGTCATAAGTGCATGTTCTCATTCTCTATAAAATCATTTCCTCACTTAAATATATAGGGTAAGACTCTAACTTGATAATTAGCTTGATCTATTGAAAATCTTGAAGTGTTGGTGTTGGACAGGTCCTGAAACATCATGCGCAGCAGAGATTATAAACTCAATGCCCGATTAGGCAAGAGCTACATTTGTAGGTGGTTGGCTCTGAGAAAGTAGCAGGGGAGGAAGGGCTCCATGGGTGTTCAGGCCCTGGGAACTCTTCAGATTTAGACAAGTAAACCATCTCTGTTGGCCAATTTAGTCTACCAACCATCAGAAGAAACAAATGGAGTGCCTAAGGTCACACTACTACTTTGTGGCAAAACTCAAATGTATCTTACTGCTCTTTTTGAGGCAGAATAAGATATTTGAAGTCCATTGCCATAAGCAATTATTGCTTATTCATGAATTCTTCTGTCCTTCAAGTTTTAAAATGAACTAGGTAGAATGTATAGTAAAGTCTAGCAGTATTTCTTTTTGGGGATATGGAGACATAGTTTTAGTTCTTTCATTTGCAAATGTGTGTGTGTGTGTGTGTGTATATATACATATATATACATATATACATATATATATATATATATATATTTTTATATATATATATAAGCAATACATTATTGCTAAAACATAGAACATTTCCAAAATGGTTTTAGAGAAAATGAACCTATTCTCATATAAATTAGAGGTGATTTGTTATAAAGAGTAAGATTTAGGAGACTTAATATAATATTTTTAGCATGAAAATTTCATGCATTTTTAGAAGTTCATCAAAGTATGTGTAATATTTATTAAAATATCACCTTTTACTTATTTCAATGAAGATTATACTTTATGCACCTTGGGATCATTAGATTGTACATAAAAACGGCTTAAAGTAGCTAAAATCTAAATTGTTAGCAAAATATTGCTTATATACTATTTTGTAGTGTGAAGTTCAATCTCAATGTACATCTTTATAAAAGTAATTTAATTGGGGTACTCTAATGCTTTAGAAAAAAGTATAACCTGGTAGAAGTTATGCCAAAATTAAAATAAAAACATAAAACCTATAATCCAGTTATTTCCATATCAATGCTGACATGCAAAAGTAAGGTCATTTAAGTAGTTGTAATTTTCTAATTTACATCCGAGTACTTTGGTATTCTACCATATTTCTAAATTAAAGCACATTTTCAGTGATGTTGCTTGTTATCTCCTACATTCTCAATTTAGGAAAATAACATATCTAAAGACATTGTCTTAACTGTTAAATTTCTACAGAGGTTAGAAAGAAAAAAAAAATGCTGTGATCACCTGGCAAGAAACTCTAAAACACTCACTTTGATGAAAGTTTATGAACCTGAAAGGCTACCTTTCTTACCTCAGTTTGTTCTTAAGCAAATCTCCAGGAATAAAAAGAGAACTGAAGTTTGGTTGTAATTGATCTCAGGCTCTGATAAGTCATGAAACACAATTCTTAATCTGTACACATTCAATTTTGTCTGTATGAAAAGAGAGAAGACCGTGTTGCAGATTCAGAGTGGCCTTGACACATTCCACTGGCCATCTTCTGATTTCCAGAAGTTAGCTTGTGAAGCTGACAGACAATGCAGTATGTCAATGGCAAACTGAACTTGTTCTGTGTCCACCTCTATCCCTTAGTTTTTCATGTACTTGTAAATCCTGAGACTGGTTCAAAAACAAACAAAGAGATCAACCCATTTTGGGTGGAAGCACTTTAGTTTATAGAAACTTGTAAATGAAACAGGACTCAACTGTGAACACAGAAGTGTCCTGAACTAAAAAAGCGGAATGTTAGCACATCTATGCAATCAAGGTAAAAATGTGACCCAACAACTCTACTGCATGTTGGTATTTTACTTTTCCAGACCTTTCTTACTCATGCTGGTAGGTGGGTTGTTCTCAGCTCAGTTAAGCCTTGCAGCCATTTTTTATTACTCCTGAAACTTTTGTACTCCTCTGTGTTTAAGAGGCAGTGGTGTTGCCTTTGAATAGGACTTAAAGGCAGGTAGCTCTGGACCAGCAAGCAGATGGCATAATGGTTATGTCACTGGACTCCCAAGTAGCTGACCACAGTTTAAGTCCTGGACCAGGTGACTTAAATCTCAAGCAAGGCACATGTGCGTGCCAAAATCCCAAAAGGAGAATGGAGGAGAAGGGATTGCAGTGTGATCATCCCCCCAGGATGTCTTTCTTTCTCTCTCTGTCTCTCCAACAAGTGCACGTGCCCTATAGTAAAAATATCTCTCCAAATAAAGACAGACAGACATTTAGCTCTGTATTTCGCATAATGCAAGGGCTCAGTAATTGACAGTTATTGGTACTGATATTTTAATGTTGTCCAATTTTTAACAGTCTGAATCATGGAAAAGAAAGGTATAGAGCGAGCTTCTAGTTCAGTTCTAACTTGTGAAAATGCCTCTTCCCCCTTAGATAGTTCTACCTTGTTAAAAATTTTTAAAAAGTTTATTTTGTCCTATCCTATTAAATTACCTTGAACATATAATAGCTGATGTTTGCAGTTCTACAACTTAAAACAATTTTGAAAATTAGTACAGTCTCACAATTTCAGAGGTAAGTTTTAGTTAATTGAAATAAAATTATGCTATGATAAGTATAAGATGGTATATTCTAACCTGGTTGTATTTTATTACTAATTCTCATACTGCTAGTAGAGTAGGAGCACATTGATAATGTCAACCTTTCTTATTTTTTTTTAAACTTCTCAGTACACTACATTGATCTGGTAGTAGTTATGCCAAAATCAAAATAAAAACATAAAACATATAATCCAGTTATTTCCAATATGAATGCTTACACACAAAAGCAAGGTCATCTAGGTAGCTGTAATTTTCTAATTTACATCCAAGAGCTTTGGTATTCTGTCACATTTCTAAATTAAAGCACATTTTCGGTGATGTTGCTTCCAATAGCCAACATTTTTAAAAATGATTCTTTTGTTTTTCAGTTTTTTCTTTATTCATGATTGAATGTATGTGAACAAATGAGAGGTGGGGTGCACCACACACATGCACCCTCCATAGAGGCTGATTCCCTCCAGTCCTCTAGCCTGTCAGGTCCTGGACACTCACATATTTCAACCTGATCAATCCTGGAATTCAAACTGTGGTCTCCACGTGAGATCCAGCTTCTCACTGAGCAGTATGTTACCTCTGCTGCAGAGCTGGCCCCAAAATGTCTTTAATTTTAAAAAGTGAGCATGTATTTTAATACCTTATTTGTCTTTGTTTTATTATGACTCCATTCAAATATATTTCAGAGCTAAATTCAAGACTAGTAAAGTAAATGTCTTACTTATTAAACATAGGAAATTGGATCTTACCAAAAAAGCAAATGTTTCACATAAAATAGGGTAAGATTTGGCTTAACTTTAGAAACTGCAAGGTGTATTAAGTTCTTATCCTTCATATGCCAAAGGTGCTAAATAAATAAGCATGTATTTTAATCCCTAATATCTGACAATATGTATCTGTAAATAAATGTGTTTTAAATCAGAGTATTTACGAAGTTGTTTTTTCATTGCTTATCTGTCAGTGACCAAATTTAATGTTCTTCTTGCTCCACTGGATAACATCCAAAGCAACACAGCCATTGAAAGGAATTTTACTTCCTTTGCTGCTTGAGGTGGTAGTGATCTCACCAACCAGCAAGGGAAACTGCATAGTTCTAAAGCCAACAGTTTCCAGGAAGGAAAAAAAAAAAAAAAAAAAAAAAAAAACAAGACATAACTTTAGGTCAGCACATAGCAATTGTGTTTTTACTTATTTTGCATTTGTACTTTTCTAAATTAAAGCATAGATCTGAAGAGGACTGTGGAATTTTCTAGTCAGCAGCCTGTCCTTTTCATAAGAAAGTGTATGTCACAGAAAAAAACATGGTTCATATTTATGAATAAGGATTGCATTTTTCTTTTTGAGTTTTTAATATTATAGCAAAAAGGTACATACTGTTGAAAGCAGGTCTACTTTCATCTATTAAATTCCTTATGTCAGTCTTAACTTATTCAGGACTTCTCATATCAGAGTAAAAATAGACTCTATGTGTTTAAAGAAGGAGAATATGTAATTTTTGCCTGTATCCACTCTATACCAGACAGTAATATATAAGATGAATGGCGAAGGAACAGAGAAACACACAACACACATATAGAAGACATGAGAGAGGCAGGCACAGCAATGACAAACACCAGAGATAGTTCATAATACAGAGGTATTCTTTCCCTGCCTGTCTTCTACAATAATCACTTAGCAGAAATTCTTTTAAAAATATTAGTTTACTAGGTTGTCAGAAAAGTCATGACATATTTTTTTCTATACAAAAATGTTTCATGAGTTTTTGAACAATCCAATATAGAAAAAAAAACCACTAGTATTAGAAAAAAACACTATCACTTATTTGATAATAACATTTATTTTCAAACTATAAGGTAAAATAAGAATTAAATTCTGTCCTGCTGAATTTTTAGTTAATGAATGTATGATGGATATTTGACGCTTTCCCAGTTTGATCAGTTCAGGGCTCTACTGTCGAAGCTGTCATAATTGAAACTTAAAGAGAACTAAGAAATAAAGTGATGATACCAAGCTTCCCTCCTCTACTAACTGTGAAGAGTCGATTCCCATGTTTTGAAAATGGAAAGTAATGTTTTTCAACCTTCAGCTAGCTCCAAAGTGTTAATCATTTGATCAACCAAAGCAGTCTTTTTCTGAGGTATATGGACTCGTAAAGTGTCTCAGTCCATTTTATGCTTTAGCAACCAGTATAGGGTGGAGTTCCCACCCTCAACCTCCCTTCTCATAGAAGAGGTATCTGAAAACTTCTTTGCTCAAGTGAATTTTTATTTCCAAGACCACGTGCTTTATGCAACAAGCAAACAGCTTAGGGATGATGAAAGTCACCCTCAATACTTAGTAGAAACTAGTAGAAGTCTGTACCTAAAATTGAAGCTGAGAGTGAAAAAAAGTGAAGAATTACAACCTCCAAATGATTCTACATTCCTGCTTATAAAAAGTCATATTAACTTGATTCTCAGATGGTCTCAAATACAGGAAGACAACTGTGTTAATGCTTACTGGGCAAAAGAGGGGTTAACGTTTCTCTGTTCTCTGAGCAGCTTGATGAAGTATGCAACTGAGGAAAAGTAACTTCCGTTTATTTTCGCGTGTAGGTGTCATTTGGTGTGTATGTGAAGCAGGGATAATAGCCCCTGTTTGAAAATCACTTTGAAAACTCACATATAAGTATGAAGCAGAATTGCATTAGTATGATGTAGGTTTTGGCAAATGTATTATAAGGTATTGTAAATAAGAGAGCCAATGAAGGTACACAAATAAATCTGCTTGCACGGAAACTTCTATATACATTTGTTAAAATGCAATCCCCTATCATATTAAATTTCATGTTGGGCTGCTTTTGTTTCAACTCTGGAACTTTGTTAAATCTGTTGACCTTTGCTTCTGAGAAGGTCACTCTCATTTATTTGCATGTCTTGGCTATGAAAACATCACAGATGTAAAAATCAGTTCTACAAACTGTATGTTATATAATAATTACAATTTAGGAAGCCAAAACAGGGAAACTAAAAAGGTGTCAATCTTTTAAATTATGATTTTTTTCCCTAGAAGAGAAGTTGTGTATGTTATTAGATTTGTTCTATAATTGCTTTCTAAGAATTTTAATAATTAAATGGAAAATAAGTAAATTTTCATATAGTTGCATAAGTCTAAAATGGTTTTTCATATTTAAAAGGATAAGATATAAGAGAAAGCTATTTTGTATTAAACTCTTCTGTATTGTGAACTCAGGCTTTATATTCTTTTTTCATTTAATATTAACTGAAATAACAATATGATATATCTTATATATGCTAATGTTTTAGAAAAAACTTGACTGTAGCATTAACTTCTTTAAATGACCTATGTTAAGGATATCAACCTTAAAATTAGAGAATTATTTTTATCTTACTTTTTGTTTATTTTTGTCTACTTTCTTTCCTAGATTGAAATGTTTTATTCTTACTACTTATTAAAGGTAGTGATGAAAATGCTCATATTCCTTGATTAAAAGTCATGGTCTGTATTTCAAGAATAACATGAATTTAGGTATTTATATCATTAAAGATTTCATTTCTTTTTTTCCACAATGAAGTCATTTCTTCAAAGGGAAAACATATGCAAAGCTAGTCTCAGTTAAGATTTCTAATTTTTCTCTAAGCAAATATTTTCAGCAGTACTAATTGTTGGTCTATTCCTTACCACGGGGACACAGCTTTTTTTTCTTTTTTCTTTCTTATAGAATTTTCCTCAAACAAAATCCTATCCTCCAAAGCTAATTAAACCTAAGATTTATTTATAGGGAGCTTACTAAATGGTAGTACCTTGGTAAGTACCTTTCATAGAGTCTCCTGACAAATCGTTAAACAAACTTGATTAGGTTATTAGGTCTTTTATTCTTTTTAGAGAGGGGGATACTAAACTGGTAGGAGTTTAAATAATTCGCCTGAAGTTGTGCAACCAATACATAGAAAAAATTTTAACCTGTTTTTCTGACTCTATGGTACAACGTTAAAGAAGAGCTACATTTAGAATAATATTAGAGATTTCCTTGATGTCAGTTCTATAAAGAATTAATCCAACTGCCTTAAGTCATAGAAACATTTTTAAATAAATAATTTGAAATGTGTGGGACAACACACAATAGGACAATAGACATGCCTTAACAAGGGAGAAAAATTTGCAATTAATCTAGCGAGGATAAACACTTTATTTTAATAAAGATGAAGTAGTTTTCTTCTAGTTGTTAATTCCTAGAGATATGTTATGATAATTTAAGTATCCAAAATTTAGTTGAGATGAATATGTTGTCCATCTTACATCAGAAACAGGAGGGAGGTCAATTCTTTGGGCTAGCTGTATATGTAGATGATCCATATCAATATACTCAAGCCAGCTAATGATTTTTATACAGCTTAAGTTAAACTCTGGCTCAGGAATTTGCTAATCTTTTTATAGGTATTGCATACCACTAAAAATAACTGGTGAAAAGTTTTAAAAAAATCTTCTGAAGATCACATCAGAGTGGTTTATTCTTTTAGTGTCTGTCCCAGCTTAATTCTTCTCAATTTGTCCTCCATACTGTCTCCAGCCAAAAATTCTAATCGTCTATTTCTTTCTTTTAAATTCTTTATTTGTTCAAAATTGATTTTAGTGTACAGTTTAGACTTCAAGGAGTCCTTGACATTTATAGAAGATTTCAGCCTTCTTTTTTAGATAGAAATTTTTTCTATAGGGAATGTGCACTTGCCAGAGAGACAGAGAGATACAGAAAGAGTGAGAAATCATCCCCCAGGGGGATAGCCACCTAGCAATCCCTTCTCCTCCATGCTCCTCTTGGGATTTTGAGCACACATGTACACGTGCCCAGTGTGAATTTTAAGCCACCAGTCTGGACTCAAACTGCGTTGACATGCAAGATCAGCAACGTAACCATTATGCTATCTGCTGTTCCCTCAGCCTTCTTTTCTAACCAAGTCTTTCATCACATCTCTACACAAAATCTAGTCCAGCCCTTCTGACCCTTTGTTTTTTCTTTGCCTCTCAGCCCTCTCTTCTAACCAAGTCTTTTATCACATCTCTACACAAAATCTAGTCCAGTCCTTCTGACCCTTTATTTTTTCTTTGCCTAGGGAGCATGCACTCTCTGGAGAGAGACGTAGAGAGGGAAAGTGAGAAAGCACCCCCTGGGTAGGGGGATATGCCTCAATCCCTTCTCCTCCATTCTCCTCTTGGGGTTTTGGATGTGCACTCACATGGCACCTGGCGTTATTTTCAGTTCCAGGATTTGAACTATGGTTGGTCATGTGGAAATCTAGCACTTTAGACACCATGACATCTGCTGGCTCCTGATTTGTTTAGGTTTGAAAGCCATGTTCTCTGAGCTCTTAGCCTGGAATAAACTTCTCTCCCATTGTGAATCTCTGAAGAACCAATTTAAGAATCACCTTTCTTGGGAACATTTTTGACAAAGTTCAGTGCCTTCTTGAGAGCATTTCCTCTAAACTCCCTTAACATTTGGACATTTTTTAAAAGATAGAGTCTTGCTGTTGTAATCCTCCTGCCTCAGCTTCCTGAGTAGCTAGGACCACAGGTGCGTGCCACCATGCCTAACATAGTCAGACAGAGTCTTACTGTGCTGTCTAGGCCAATTTCAAGCTCATTATGCTCCTGCCTCTGACACCCTGAGTAGCCAGGATTATAGATGCAGGCCACCATGCTGGGCCTTTAGATTAGAATAGAACTTAGACCCAGGCTTCCCATGAGGTCCCAACCTGCAGAGCATGGTGTCTTAGTAGTGCACACCACTACAGCTAGGCCTGGGCATATTTTTATTATCAGTGCATTATGCAATATTATGATTATTGCTTCACTTTTCTGTTTCTCTTTGAATATTCTGATATATTTGCTCTGATTGATGAAAAACATCCCAATTCCATGACTTCTTAAATATCTTATATATATTGTAAACATCCAGTACCCTCAAGAATAAACTTTGTTGAATTTAATGCATCCTTTGAAGCAATTCTGATCATTGCATCATCAGTTTTTTTCTACCTTGCATAATTTTGGTATGTAGAAGTTGCTCAATAAATATTTCATTACTGTGTAATAAATGTTTTCACGGGAATAAACAAAATTCTAAAAACAAAATCACAGCCCCAAAGAGATATTTATTTAAGTCCTTAAATTATTTGTGATTGCTCTTTTTAAAATATTTTTAACATTTACAAAATAGTTTGTATTAGTAGGAAAGTGTATATGATTCTATATTATATTAACATATATAGAAAACAGAAATAACTTTAACCAACTGAGTTTTGGCTCTAGTCACTTATCCTCTCTACACACACCCCTCTCCCGCTGGGAATAATTCAAGTTTAATTTAAAGGCATAGTCCACTCATTTACCAGGTGTCTACTTCTTCTAACACATTGCTCAGAGCCTGACTCAAATGACCTTTATGTGAAATGAAGTGTTCCATGCTTTATTATGAAACTGAAGGTCACTCTGCTCTTTCAGTAGGTGCCATATTTTGGGGGCTACCTCAAAAATTTTAGTGGTTAATTTCTAATCTATTAATTCCCTCAGCATGACAGCAGCAAACAAGTTTTCAAGGGCTTCCTGAGTATAAAATCTGGACCCAATCTCTGGCTCTATAATTTCATCAGCAGGAAGTGCCTTTTTGCAGACCTTACTGCTGGTCTGATAAAGCCACTGATTCTGCTGCTGTTGATAAACTCCCTACATTAAAGTCTTCAACCTTCAACAATTTTCAATTCCAAGCAAAACCTAACAATTTTATTTTCTGTGTGCTTCTCATTTACCCAGGGTAATATGCTGTCCTTTCCCACGGCATATCAGGTTAGCTCAGCTCATGATGGTGAGAAAAGTTTCCTAGGTTCATTTTCCAGAACACTAGCTGCTTCATATTGACTGGATTGAAACTCTTCTTTCCTCAAAGTAATAATGAAGGTGCCTTTACATTTTCATTCATGGTGGTAACGAAAAACTCAGTTGGATGACTAACTTACAGTTGAACTTTCTTTCTAGCTTGCATGTTTTTCAGGAAAATGTTACCCAATAATGTTTTCATAGAACTTTGAGCACAAAAGTCTGAAAAACAACAAAGAGAAATACCCAAAACTTCTTTTATTCAACAATTTTGGGTAATAGGTGATCTCTTGAGAAGATAGATTCAGTGTTTGGTTCAAAATGAATGATGGTTTTGGTGTTAGCTATTTTTTTTTTTCCTCCAAAGTAGTACCTGTGACCAGTTTCTGCAAAGGTAAATGTTAGTCAATGGTTCCCAATGCATTTCTGCAAGTGGACATTGCTAAAAACCTTGCTGTGCTCACGGCCACTCCAAATGAGCCTGGTCACCATCACAGGAAGGTGTGGAAATGGAGATGCTCATATAAAGTGACATGTGAACCAGGATTCAGTAGAAAAGTTTGAGCATGACCTCTGGAATCAGACTCGGCTGCCAGAAGACTTCCAGAATATGCAAGTATCAAAAACAAATAATAAGCTGAGGTCATCGTGCCATTTCGGAGACACCAGAAATCTAGCATAATTTTGGCAAGGTGGGGTGAGAAAGAGAAATGTGTAGACTAACTCCTATTTACTAGCAGCTATCTCTGCAGGGTAAGGTAGTTCAGTACTTGCTAGGTTAGGCTAGAAGTTCATTTACCCTGTTTGGGTCAGGGTGTCCTGTGATAGATGTGGTAGGAATGAGCATTTTGAGGGTGACGGTGGTGAGAATGTCCATAACTTTCATCTGAGTCTCAATGTTTGTGGCCCCAAGACATGCTGTAACACCTGCAGGAAGCCTTGCCTTCAACTGTAAAGTGAACTGGGAGTGGGTACATGTATACACATGATAGAGTCATTTGCTTCTATCTCCACACTGAAACCTTGTTCCTGAGCCAAGAAGGTGGGAGGGGGAATTCTGAATAGAGTATTAGTATTCCTTCTTACGTTCCTAGATGCACGCATTAAATTCCAGAAACTGTCGGGTCCCACTGTGAGTTCAGACTGGAAAGTGCTGATCAGCTTAGTCATTTGCTTAGAAACCTGCCACAGAAGTGTATTTGCCTAGACTTTCTGACAGTATTTCTGTCCAAAGTCTCCATCAGAGTTGGTTTGGCTCTTTCAGTAAAGACTGAGGTGGGTATACTAGGGTTGACAGTCAGCTTGGCCAAGTCCACAATAATCATCACCCTGTTCCATAACTCAGCACTCTATGTGGCTTTTTGTGCACAGAGCTGAAGCAATTTACCCCAGTTTTCTCAGTACCGTGGACCAAGGATTTTCTTTTCCTGTTTCATGATTATTGCTATACATGTACTGATCAATCTGAGGCTCCAACAAGAAGGAATGTGCAAGGATGAAAATAGCATTTTAATAGATTGTATAGTGAAAAATTAGTTTATAATGTTCAGGATGAGGAACAAAAATTAACAATAAGACAATGTTATAGTACAGTTGGTTAAAACAAACACCCATGGCTGTCTTTGTTTTAGTGAGCAATGTTAGATTCCAAATAGTGAAACCCTTATAAGTGAAGCCCCAGGGAGAAAAGTTATCAGCCATCAAATATTGTGGGTCCAAGCTTCCTTCTGAATATTCACTATTTGCACTCTGCACATTTTGTTAGGTGTCTAATAATAGCGGATTCATTCCAAACATTAAGACTGAAACGAGAAAATAATGTTCATGCTTTTATGTCTACAGAATGTCTTTAAGTAAAGTTTTAAAGATATGAAAATTCTGCTAATTTTATTTGTTTGTTTTTAGGGTGTTTGCCATATGGCATGTGTACTTGCTGGAGAGAGACAGAGAGAGGAAAAGTGAGAAATCACCCTTTATGGGAAATGGCCACTCTGCAATCCCTTCTCCTCCAGTCTCCTCTCTAGATTTTGGACACACAAGCACATGTGCTTGGCATGATTTTCAAGTCACTGGGTTCAGGATTCAAACTGTGGTGGACCATGCGGGAGCCCAAGGCCTTAACCACCATGCCACCTGCTGGTCCCCTCTTTCTGTTAATTTATTGCCAGGTTAATTTTTAAATATTTCTTCTGCATTTTTAAGTGTAGCAATAAAGGAAAGGTAAAGAAATAAATCATTATTTCACTATTCCAACACACAAACTATTTTTCAATTATCATATTCCATTCTAGTTCTTTCTCAATACATAAATTTCACTGCAGAGGTCAGAACTTAAGTGCTGTGCAGAAGAAGCCAGATCCCACATGGCCAGCCTGCAGTAATGTCCAAGCTCAAAGCTACTGGGAGAACATGTGCTCCAGATTCTGATGCAGAATTGAAAAAAAAAAATGATTGTGATAAGACCAAGCCCCACAGAGGGGTGCTTTCTCTCTCCCCTGCCTCTCATTTGTGTGCACACATGTTCTCTAGCATTTACAAAAAAGTGAATGAAGTTTTTTTTTTTATAGGCAACTTCATATTACGTCCTTTCTATCATCTCCTCCACTGAAATTTATCTTTGCAGAACCAGCTAAAACCCCACATCTTTTTAGAACACCTCCTCTGAAAAGGGATCTCTCTTCTGTCTGAACTCACTAACTCTCCTAAACTTGATGGAATGGCTTCTTTGTCCACAATTTTCCATACATTCCTCTTATTGGCTTTAACCTATTTATTTAGCATCCCTTACTATTCAATAGTAAACAAAGATTGAAAAATCAAGGCAAGTTAACCATATATGATCCCTTAGGGGAAAGTAAGTCAAAATTTTATTTTAATTTTCATTGTAGAATAAAAAAAATCAATGTCCAAAGTATAATGCTATATATATATATATATATATATATATATATATATATTTGTTTGTTTTTGTTTTATAATTTTAATTTTTTTAAAAGTGATAGAGGGGCCAACTAGGTGGGTGGTGTTTAAATCACTTGGATCCCACATGGCCAACTGTGTGACAGAGCCCTGGACCTAGCTGCTTAATCAACAGGATGGACAATTATGCATGTGATCCCAAAATCCCAAGAGGAGATTAGAGAAGAGAATGTGGCATGATCAACCCCACTGGGGGATGCTTTGTCACTTTCCATCTATCTTTCTCTCTGGCAAGCACATGCACTATACACACACACACACATATATATAATATATATATAGTCATAGAATGTACAGTAATTGTCTACTTCTAATTTCTTGAAAGAATTTTTATTTACTTTTTTTTTTGGTAAAATGTCACCATTACTGCCTAAGGACAAATTGTATTAAATACCTCAAAAAACATTCAGCTATATTTTATAGCAAAATATCATTGGTTGCAAATGTTTAGCATTTGTTTACCATATCCCAAGAAAAAATAGTCATAATAAAGCCCACTAGATCTAAGGCTAAAAAGTGCAGTTCTTCACGCCGGGTGCGTGTGCGTGCGTGCCCAAGATCCCGAGAGGAGAATGGAGGAGAAGGGATTGCGGCGTGACCATCCCCCCTGGGGGGTGATTTCTCGCTTTCTGTCTCTCTGTGTCTCTCTGTTTGTCTGGCGAACGCTCGCGCCCTATAGCGAAAACCTCTCCAAAAAAAAAAAAGAAGTGCAGTTCTTACTAGACAACTCCAGCAACAGCGCCACCTGGCACCCTGCTAGACAAAGGGACATAGGAGTGAGTGGGCTAGGTTTTTTCTCTTGAGGATCCTAAGCAAATAGAGAAACAAAGTCCGCATTCCACCAGTGAGGAAATTTGAGGCCCAGAGTCATTGAGCTACTTGCATGAAATAATATTCCTAATGTGGGTAGAGTCAAAAGAAGTCAAACATTGTGGCTGTTCATCACCATTTGTTTGTCCTTTTGTAAGCAATTTTGTTTGAAATACAGACACATACACACACACATATATATATATATATACATATATACATATATATATATGTATATATAACTGGAATTATAAAGTAGTGGATCTCTCTGTGTATGTGTATATATATATATATATATATATATATACACACACACATATATATACATACATACACACACATACATATAATATTAATGTTGCCATATATATCAACATTAATTTTTTAAAGATTTTAATTTTATTTATTTATTTTTTAAGAGATAGAGATTTTTGATATGCACTTGCTGGAGAGACAGACAGACAGAGAACAAGAAATCACCCTCCATGGAGGATGGCCATGCACAATCCCTTCTCCACTATTCTCCTTTTGGGATTTTGGGTATGCACGCATACATGCCAAGTGTGTTTAAGCTGCTGGGTCCAGGACTCGAATCGTGGTCAACTACATGGGAGTCCAGTGACTTAATCATTATGCCATCTGCTTATTTCTCAACATTAATTTTTAAAAGTATAAGAATAGATTCAGAACTTGGCTCACTCTCTCTTTTTTATATAAGAATTAATGAATATATAAAGCCCAAGAAGGATTCAAGTTAAACGTAAGGAAGATTCCTTCTTTAATACTCTTGCCAGGGAAAAAAACTGAACTTTTGCTCAGTGAAGCAGCTGAATTTGTTAAAGAAAAGATAATTTTAAGAAATCTTTCTGGGTTAGTTTAAATGGATTTTTGGTAAAGATGACAGAGATGATGACTTTTTAATGCCTTTTCTGGGTACATCATTTTAATTGTGACTGTTCATATCGAATTATTTCATTCAAACATGGGTAATAGCCATAAAGTCTACTTTTCCAAGAACTGTTTTGTCATTGGTACTTGTGTTAGACAACAGTTTTTCAAACAAACTTATAACAATAGAATGAATTCTCAAATTTTTGTCCAGCACAGCATTCAAATAAGAATGATGCATTTTACTTAAGCCCAGAGTAAAACAAACCATTCACAGCAATTAAAAATACAAGAACTATAAAAATAAGAAGGCTTAATAGTACCATCAAAGAGTTTCAGAATTCATCAAATGAAAATCATAATTTGACTTTTAGTCAGTTGCCCTTGCATTTTTTTCAAGTTCAGTTATTGTTGAGCTTACTCCAGTTATCTCCTTTTGCTAAGCACAGACAGCAAAACTTAAAGCCACAGCATATAGAAAAATAGATTTGAAGCTTAGCCTGGGCCACTTTGGATATTTCCAGAAAAATAAATACAAACTTTATTTTAGTTGATGGAGTAAGGGAGGCATGCATAAAAGATAAGCAAATGCATTTTCATGACAACTATAATGGGCTGGCACAGAAGCAGTCTTTCGGATTTCAAAAGTTAGAAAGAGATGTAACTATGCCCCTTTCCTTTTGCCTACCATACTTTCTTTAAAAAAGGAAGGGAAAATGGAATAAAGAATAAATTTCCTTGAAGTTCAAAAGGATGAACATCTAGAAAAATTAATGTACCTGTGAAGTTTCCTCTAGGAATTGCTTTGAAACTGGAGTGACAATTTTGACAAAGTTGGCTACAATGAAAATGTCCTTACTCTAGTTAGGACCTTCTTAACACTGACTGTATTTGTCTATACTACCTTGACTTTTACTTAAGATTTTTGAGAAAGAACAGAAGAGCATACAAACAAACTCAGGACACCTTCCCAATTTTGGGATAAAATTTCACTTAATGCAATTGTGGCGCCAGTACTATGGATAGGATGGTATAGTTCAAAATATGTTTATATAATGTGGCTGCATGCCTTTGAGGTCCTTTAAATTCTTTCCTGAGAGCTTCAATCACTCAATGTTCACTCATCCAAAACCCTTTATATTCTCAAATATCTCACTATAAAAACCAAGCATTGAAGAGAAGAAAATAAAATAGATGCAAATATTTTTATTTTTTCTTCAACTCTTAAAGACCAAAGTGGAGAGATATTAAACACAACAGTTGTGAGATATATATCTCACAACTGTTGTATATATATAATTTTAAAAAAAAGTTTGACTCAACTATATTTTGTCATTGAAGAAATTAAGACCCATAGCCCTCAGATTATATCCACAATCAGTAGAACAAGAATTCAGCGATTGTTATTTCAAGTTCAGTACTCTATGCGCTATGTAATGTTACCTCTCTGTTTACTACAAGTTCAAATCTGGCCCAGAATCATAAGTATGAACATTTTGTGTTACCTAGTTGTTTGACAAGCAATGTAAATGAGTTATATTCTTCCTAGGTATTGATTTCATCCTGAAAATCATTCAATTGATAACAATTAGCAGTTTTAGATGAGTGGATGAGTATCATAGAGTGAAGATTGAAGCTAATTAATGAGGGATTCTGGGAAGCTGTGTTCTTCCTTTCCTGTTGGATGGTTAGACATTAAGCCTTGGAGTTGTCAAATGAGCAACACCTTTGCATCAGTATTAAGTTCACACACAAAGAAAATTAATTACAGGAAAGCTGTCTCAAACCCACTTTGTCAACTCTCTTGACAGGAAATTCTCACTTAGGCAGGAAAAGTCAAGTACCGTTGTCTTAAAATATCTTTGTTTTTATAAGCCTGCTCTCATTTTTTTATCTTCTTCTGAAAGAGACATGATGGGATAGAAGTTTTTTTTTTTTTTCCTTTTGGATTACGAGGAGACAAACACAACTGTCTGAAAGATTAAAGTTTAGTGAAACGACAAACCTGATCTTGAAGTAATTCCCATTAGACTGTCATCAAGTAGTGTATCCACTAATACATTGTAAGGAGGTGAATGTTCTATTTAGTCCTGAATTTATATGAATGTTGGACTCTGAAAAGGGCATGTGTTTCTTATTTTGGAAAGTGGCTAGCAGCACCTATGTACCAACCATGAATGGGAAAACCTAATAATTAGCTAAAGTCACCCTGTTGCATTTAACTCTGATTTAGAAACTTCAATTATAACATAATTCCACTTAAATTTTCGTTTTCGGATGAACACATTGAATTATTTCTTTCTCTTTTTTTATGGTTTCTTTCTTAAACTTGTCATTTCAGAAAGGTTTTTTTTTTTTTTAATTTTAAATAAATGTTGATTATGAGGGCTGGACTAAGATGTCCTAAATTTGAGAGTATTCACTACTTTGGAAAGGACATCTATGGCAGTAATTCTCTAGTACCTTGCTTAGGATACTCATGATTTTCTGAGAATAATGCTACCCAGCAACCTCTGTGATGATTGAATAGTGTTTTCTGTATTACAGTGCTTACCCACCTCTCCAAGGAGGCCATTCTAGTTTTCCCTGCTAGCTCTTGGGAATAAAGGAATTGTTTAAGGCATTAATTTCTGGAGAAATGTCATTGTATGATACTCTCATATCTCAAAAACTCACCACCACTTACACATAGACTTGATTGAGTCTAAATTACATTTCTATTAATAATTTGAAACTATTTCAAATAGTTGAAAGATAGCAAATTTTATTTATGTGCTGAGAGTAATAGTGTTATATCAGTGGATCAAACTGAGTTTTCAATAGCTCATTTCTGCAAAACTTCATTTAGGTCTTAGGAACACCTCTTGCTTAAATTCATAATACTGTCTAATAAATATGTTGATAAAGGGAAGATTAGAAGAATGTAATGCATTAAGGAAGCTACATATGAATTTATAATTTTACCTGGCTAAATTTTAAGTTCATATGAGACTTTGTGTTAATACACACAAAATAACAGAAGATACAGTAGAACTTATACAACAACCGGTTTAGTTCTAACTTTTGCAAATAAATAAAATGTATAAAGTTAAAAATTGGAAATGGTTCAAAGGAGGTATTGTTTTATATACTAAACTTTTATTGCTTACTTGTTTGGAAAAAATAACTAACATGTTTTCTCTTATCATCCAGGAATAATTTACTTTATCAAGTATTTAATGAGTATGGAATTTATTGCAAGTGTGATGAATGGAGTATAAAAGTGAGCATTGAGAAGGGTCAGGCAGAAAGAAAGAAGGCTATTAGACAGGAAAGTCTGAAAGGGCATGATGAGTCTCCAGAACATGATGAGTTTCCAGAACTTGGCTTTCTGATCTATAGCAAAGTCCCTTCTAGAGCAGAACAAAGTAAATGAAAATACATGAGATATAGAAATATATATATAATTTCTTTTTGGAATGTATGAGGAAGAAAGGAATAAAAGAAATAATCAGAACTCGATAAAGAAACTATAATTCTCCAGAAGTAAGGTAGGTTTTTGCTGGCTTTTTCTTGAAAGATGTGCCAATTTCTGGTGGACAAGGTCCTAGTTTTGATTTGTTGGTTGACAAGAGTTGGAGGACAAGAAAGACAGCTCGTATTCAAGGCAGATTGAATACACATCAAACCTCTCCTTTAAGTAAGAAGCTGCCAGGATGGCTTCGTGGCCTGGTGGTTAAAGCACTTGGATCCTCGGACCACCAGGTGGCGTAAATGCTATGTTGCTGGACTCCCGTGTAGTCTACCATGGTTCGAGTCCCGGACCCAGTTGCTTAAACTTACGCCCAGCATGTGTGCATGCATGCCCAAGATCCCGAGAGGAGAATGGAGAAGGGATTGCGGTGTGGCCATCCCCTCCGGGGGGTGATTTCTCGCTTTCTGTCTCTCTCTGTCTTTCTGGTTTTTGCGCCCTATAGCAAAAACCTCTATTAAAAAGCAAACAAACAAACAAACAAAACCTCTTAGATCCACATGACAAACTACACTATTTAAGTCCCAGATCTGGCAGATCAAGAAACATTCCAGAAACATGTAAACGCACACCCAAAATTCCTAAAAGAGGGAGAGATTGAAAAGGGATTTTGGCATGACTATTCCCTATGGGGAATGGTCTCTCTGGAGAGTGTCTGCACCCTTTACCACATACAAAAAGTAGTTAGCTGCTGCAATGTGTGAGAAGCTGAGAGAGTAAAAAGAATAAGAACTACATGTGTCAACCTCTCCTGAGGCCTATAAAACTCCAAAGAAATGAGCTCCTAGTTGGAAAAATTATTAAGCACATCAAATAATATCTTATGTGTGTCAATAGGAATAATTATCTTAGTTATCATATCTGCAACTACTTCTGTTATTGAAATTATAACATTTAGAATATAACATTTTTACTTATCTTACTAAAGAAATAAAAGTTTAAAGACATTGTAAATAAAAAACCTGAACATTTTCTAGACATATTTACAAAAGGATCAAATTGAATATCTGGCATAAAAATAAAGTAAATAAATTTTTTAAATTAATAGATGGACCTTCTAGAATGCAGAAGACTAGGTTATTTGAATCTACCCAACAATTATTTAAAGTTCTGGATAAAAATATTTTTAAAATATTAAAATCAAAATAGTAAGAAATTACTATGTCAAAACCTAGGAGAATCCAAAGAGGTTAACAGCATTCAGTTTGCCTTGCTTATTGCATCATTTGAGAATCTAGGAAAAGATGAACTTCCTTTCAGATGGAACTTACAAAGGAGAAGTGAATAAGTTAATGCACTAACGTAGTAGAATATTATTTTCAGATTAAGCTGAGACCTTAAATAGCTATATATATATATATATATATATTTATATATATATATATATATATATATATATATATATATATATAAAGGGTAAATTAGAAATAACGCTTTACTCTGCTACCAACCTAAGGGGTGTCACAAAGAAAGTTTCATTTGCACTGAACATGAGGGTAGAGAAAAATAATGCTTCCTAGTCTATGTTGGCATTTTCAATTCAAATTAGTATCTTCTATTTGAGTGATAAAAATAATTACCAATTCTGAATTTAGATTAAATTATTCCCTGGTTTGTAAAATCCCAAGATGTCTAACCAAAGATCACTCATAAAGAATATGAAGACATTTGCTTTCTGTGGAAGAAAGCATTCTCTTTCATAATAGGTCTCATAGGGATCTAAAATTAATTTTATCAAAGACAATGAGATCACATAGTCAAAGGAACCATAGGAATGAGCCATCAGAAGAAGAAAAAGCAAAATAGAGCCAGAATTGACCTGTAAGATGTCAAATGTTGGAAACATAACAACGACTATAAAACAACTATGTTTACTCTATTATTCAGAGTTCTCCAGAGAAGTAGACCAACAGGAGATATATATCTAAAAAGAGT
The DNA here is from genome assembly GCA_026018925.1 of Tupaia tana. Taxonomy (NCBI): domain Eukaryota; kingdom Metazoa; phylum Chordata; class Mammalia; order Scandentia; family Tupaiidae; genus Tupaia; species Tupaia tana. The sequence goes on along the minus strand of JAKSZU010000016.1, from coordinate 31,490,115 downwards.
TTTATTATAAGGTATTAGCTCATGTGATAATGAATGTTGAGAAGTTCTGCAGTTTATTATGTCTAAGCTGGAGACCATGAAATTGTATGGTATAGTTCAAAGGTCTGAGGTCTAAATAACCGTGTAGATACCAGTCTGGGTATGAAGGCCTGAGAACCAGGAGTACCCAAGGCAAAAATAGATTGATGGTTCAGATCAAACAGTCAAGCAGAGTTAATTTTACCGTCTTCAACCTTTTTGCTCTGTTCGGGACCTCAATAAATTGAATGATGCCCACCAACATAAGAGAGGTATATCTGCTTTATTTGGTCCACCAATTTCAATCTCTTCTAGAAACATCCTTACAGATAAACCAAGAAATAATGTTTAACCATCTGAGAACCTCATGACCTAGTAAATTTGACACAAAAGTACTTATCACACCATGCCTGAAAATCTCCAAGATAATGCTGAAAATATCTGTATATACTAAGGGATAATAAAGTGATCTAGTATTTATTAAAAAAAATATGTATTTATTTATTTATTATTTTAATTTGCTATACAGCATGTACATTTACCAGAGAGAGGGAGAGTAGAAAGGTGAGAAAACAAGCACCGGGTCTGGGATTCTAACTGTGGTCCACCATGTGGGAATACAGTGTCTTAATCACTACATCACTGGTTGGCCCCCAGTCCACTAATTTTTCTTAAAGATTTTGTAAAAATAAAAATTTAATACTTTAAATTAAAAACTTGATGGATTGAATTAATGCCAGATTAAATACAGCCAAATACAGAACGACTTTGAATATTTGTAAGAAGACGTTATTCAGATGTAGCATGTAGAGAGAAAAAGATTTTTAAAAAGACATAGTGAGATATTATGAGCTATCAATGGTAATACAAAAAGTTCTATAATATATTTATAGTCCCAGAAGAAGAACAGAGACTAAGAAAAGTTATTATTTTTTTCAGAGACAGTGGCTAAGAAGTTTGCATAAATAACAAGAAAAACAATTTACAAATCAAAATCAAATCCTAATACATACATCTATGTATTCACATACATATATGGATAAATGTTATACAAATAAAAATATACAGGATAAATATATAATATTAAATGAATAAAACAAAGGTTAGCCTATAGATACAGTAAAACTCTATCCAGAAGTGGATATAGAAAAGAGATTACCTTCAAGGAGTAGCAATCAGAGGAACAGCTTACTTTTTAATAAATCAAGTACTTTTGATGAGTCAAAAAGATAGTAGGATAGTATTCTCAAAGTCTTAAAAGAAAATAAATTTAATTTAAATTTCTATACCCAGCTAAACTATCTTTCAAGAATAAGGATGACATAATGTTGGGAAGGGAGGTGGAAGCTACCAGGCCTCATAAAATCTAAACCTGAAACTACTACAGTATTACATCCACTTCATGTTATAGATCAAAGAAGGTTTCAAGGATAGCCCAAATTCTAGCAGAGGGATAACAGATTCCACTGATGATGCAATAACATTTGAAAGCAAATACAGACAGAATTGGTTGTAGCCATCTTCATAGGCTATTACAATATAAAGAATTCCTCTGAATTATTATAAGAGCACAAATGACACAAGAAAGATTCAGAAAAACATGTAAGAAATTGAACATAAGTCAAATATTAATTAACAGGAGAAAGATTAACCATTGTTTATATATGTATATATATATATATATATATATATATATTTTTTTTTTTTTTTTTTTGGAGAAGTTTTGCTATAGGGCGCATGCGCTCACCAGACAGAGAGAGAGAGACAGAGAGACAGAAAGCGAAAAATCACCCCCCGGGGGGATGGCCATGTCACAATCCCTTCTCCTCCGTTCTCCTCTCGGGATTTTGGGCACGCACGCACACGTGTCTGGCATGAGTTTTAAGCCACCGGGTCTGGGACTCGAACCACAGTTGACTATGTGGGAGTCCAGCAACATAGCCATTATGCTAACTGCTGGTCCCTCCATTGTTTATAGTCTATAAATGAAGTAGCATACAGCAGCAAAAATATCCTAAAGCTGTATTCAGCAGCATGAACAAATCTAAAATAAAAAATTGAGCTAAAAAAGCCCAATCAAAATGAACAATACATTGTTCATTTGTGTATAAATATGATAAAACTATGAAAACAGCAAGAAAGTGATTAACAGTAATTATAGAATAGTGTAACAGAGATAGAAAAATATGAATGTTCTATTTCATAACTTGCATATAAGCACATAAATGTTTACTTCTTCTATTTCTTTTCCTCCATTTTCTCTTCCTCTCCTCCCCTCCCCTTTCTCTTCCTTCATTCATTTCCCCGCTTCTCCTCCTCCTCCTTTACAAATGTATGTTATCATTTTATAATGATATATAGCATATATTTCACAGTAAAGAAAAAATATAGGACCAGCAGTTGGCATAATGGCTATGTCACTGGACTCCCATAGTCAAGTGCAGTTCGATTCCTGGATTGGGTGACTTAAATTCATGCTCAGCACGTGTGCATGTTTGCCCAAGATCCTGAGAGGAGAATGAAGGAGAAGGGATTGTGGCATGGCGGTGATTTCTCACTTTCAGTCTCTGTCTCTCTCTGTCTTTCTGGTGAGTGCACCTGCCACATAGCAAAACCTCTCCAAAAAAGATAAAAGATAAAGATAAAAGTTAGGTGTGAGACTATAAAGTTTTGGGGAACATGGGAAACTGAAATACATTTATGTCAAAGTGGAAGTTGATATGATCACATTCTAGAGTAATGTGTCCATAGTTAATATAGTTGACCCTGCAATTTGTCTCTGATCTTAAAATTTAATGGAGACTCTCCCACTCAATTGCAAAGGGAATCATGTACAAAGTTGTTTATTGCAGGATTGTCTATAATTATAAAATTCCAAGTTAGAGATAAATGTGTAAAAAGTGGTCATATTCACACAATTGTTTATATAATCAGTTATTAAACTTGGGTTCATTTATCAATATAGATAAACCTAGAAACACAACATTTAAATAAAAAAAAAAACAGAGTAATGTAGAGTATACAGTATCAGCTAAGCAATTTTTAAAACAAGGGGAGCAGCAGATGGCATAATGATTACATCACAGGACTCGCACATAACTAACTGACCGTGGTTTAAGTCATGAACCCAGTGGGAGAAGGAATTGCAGAGTGGCCTTCCCCCTGGCGGGTGTGTGTGTGTGTGTGTGTGTGTGTGTGTGTGTGTGATTTCTTGCTTTCTGTCTGTTTCTCTGTCTCTCTGGTGAGCACATGCGCCCTATAGCAAAAAATCTCTCTAAAGCAATTTTTTTGCTTAAAACAAGCAAAAAGTTTTATATAGCAATTATACTAGGGAAATATGAATAAGCAAGAAAAGGATTCACATTGAATTCAGAATAATCATGAAAATTTGAAAAAGAACTTAGAAAGATCAAATTATTTTCTTAAGATTGCATAGAATTTTCATTTCATTTTCTAGATTTTTAAACTAGAGTAGCTGTGAAATTAGGCACTGAAGCATTATGAGGATTGAGTGAATTTAAGAGTTGGGGAGGAGCAGTCGTAGGATGTAAAAGCTGCTTCAGAAAGGGAAGTGCAAGAGGCACGTTTTCCTTCCAGAGTTGTTCGTAACATCTTCTATGAAGAAAAATGTAAAGTAAGAGGAAAGTAAGAGGAAACCTGTTTGATAAATCTATGTATAGTCTTTGACAAGATTACTAAAATACTACAAGACTCCCTGTATTTTTATATAATGTTTTATTCTTTCCAAGACACTGATTTATTATGTGCAAAAATACAGAATAGGAAATATTTTTTCTAGTATTTCTGTTAGGAACTTGAGGATCCCAGAAGTTAAATGACTTACCTAAGGTGACACATCTAGTGAGTGATACAGTTCTGTGTAGAATTTCTTTCTCTCTTAAAATTGTAACCTCTTCGTGTGATAGCCCCTCTCAGCTGGCCTATCTTTTAATTCAAAAAGAATATCACATACTCTTTTATCTAACAGTTTATTTTTATGTTCAGGAAAACTTTGAATAGAAGAAAAGAATAGGGTCATGCATTCTATCTATATCAGAACCTAGCAAAGGAAGTTCATAAATCAAGTTGGCAGAAAATCTTCAAGAGTATATAAACTTGGGGAATGAGTGAAAGCATAGCTCACTTTACTTGATGATATCTGTAAAGAATGCTGCAAAGTGGTGTGGGTTGCATGATGGCACACCTGTAAAGTGCTAGATAAAAAAGAAGGGGCTATTTGATTTTTATATTCTAAGAAAACTCCCCTCTACCTACTCTTGCTTGGAGTCTAGGTATCCTGAAAAAATAAATCTCTCTTATTTAAAATGTAATCCCTGCCAATCTCTCTTCTAGAGATTAAGCACTTGGCCTCATGTGGTTCGAGTTTCATATTATAATTATATTCATTTTGATTTAATAAGACTGTATTGGTACATAAGGTCAGTGGGAGACGACTTCTTTGACAACCACATAGAGTTTAAGGCTTGTCTGAGAAGAGCACAGGTTTTATGAGTTTTTAACTCTGAGAGAACATGTTCCTTACTCAATTGTACATTTTAAAATGCTAGAAGGTCTGTTTTAACAGAAAGTTTTATACAAGTAGTCAGAGAAGACGATGATTACTGGAATGTCAGCAAGTTTAAAAACTGTAGTTCTACATATTTTTTAATGCAGTCCTACCAAAAGATCTGTCAAGGACGACAGGAAGAAAAGGGGAAAGAATTGCACAGAGTGAAAAAACAATTCAGAGAGTTTTGGGAATTCTCGATTGGTCTAAGAGCAGCAACATAACTTTCAAATTAAAAGCTAAATTCTGAGACTCAATAGACTGTATTTCGATATCATCTCTTCTGAATGATCAGATATGTTATTTAACATTTCACTACTTGGTGCTTTCATATTAGTTCTTGTGTAAAATGAGAATACTAAGAATACAAGAGAACTGTGAAATGTTTGTGAAAAAAATGGAATTAAAATATGTCTCTCTGTTGAGTGCACACACCCTACAGCAAAAATCTCTCTCTAAAAAATGAATCTATGTATAATTTTTCCATAATACACATTTTTATGAAATTTTGGAAGAACTCTTGTATTTTCCATATAGAACTATTGCAAAAATTGAAGAGAGTGATACAGGTAGTAAAGATAAAAGTGGTACATAGAAAGCATCAAAATCATTCATTATTCATTCCTTCTTTTTTTCTTTCTGCAAATTGTGTTATTGGGATCCTGTTTATATAGGGCATTCTTATAGTTTGAATAATGAGTTTTCCCCAAAAGATTCATGTTTTGGAATTTGATCCATAGTGTAATACTACTGGGAGATGGTGAGACAGGCCTTTAAGAGATGAAGCCTGTGAGACCAGCAGTTGGTGTAATGGCTATGTCACTGGACTCCCATGTAGTTGACCACAGTTCGAGTCCCGGACCTGGTGGCTTAAACTCACACCGGGCACATGTGCGTGCATGTCAAAGATCACAGAAGAGAATGGAGGAGAAGGGATTGTGGTGCGGCCATCCCTCCTGGGGGAGTGATTTCTCACTTTCTGTCTCTCTGTCTCTCTGGCAAGCACATGCAACCTATAGCAAAAACCTCTCAAAAAAAAAGAAAGAAAGAAAGAGAGAAAGAGAGAAAGAAAGAAAGAAAGAAAGAAAGAAAGAAAGAAAGAAAGAAAGAAAGAGATAAGGCCTACTAGAAGGTGGTGAGTGTATGATGGAGGCATCAGTATTATGAATGGATTATGGATTAATGGTATCTCATAAGTGACATATCCTAGTAAATTCAAGCTGTAATGAAAAGGGATTCATCTCAGGAAAGCAGATTCTTATAAAAAGAAATTTGGTTATATTCAGGTCTCTTTGCACATACTCACCATCCTCCACCTTCTGTCAACCATATCGTGATGTAACTGGCCTGATAATAACCTCATGTTTTTGGTCTTTGGACACTAGAATCAGGAGTCAGATAAACTCCTTTTTAAATCACCCAGTATAAGGTATTTCTGTAAGCAATGCAATAGTACACTAAGACAGGCACCTGCTCAACTCACCACAAAAGATACTCTTTTCGCTTTTATTCATGGGTTACTGATTCGACATTAAGGTGTACATACTGCCTAGTTACATAAATAAACTTCTTCAAGAATGAGAGTAATTTCAATTTTCTTTTTTTAATATTTTTTTGTTATAGGGTTCGTGTGCTCACCAGAGAGACAGAAAGCAAGAAATCAACCTAAGAGGTGATTTCCTCCATTCTCCTCTTGGGATTTCGGCTAAGCATGCAAACGCACCCAGCATGAATGTTAAGCCACCAGGTTCGGGATTCAAACTGCGATCAACTATGTGGGAGTCTAGCGCTGTAACCATTACACCATCTGCTGGTCCCAGAGAGTAGTTTCACTCTTAAACCATGATTGCAAAACATTAGTTAATGTTGAAAACAGTATTTAAGAAGCACATAATCATTATTTTAATTCCTCCTATCATCTGAGGAAATGTTTTAAGAGTAAGTAAAAAGAGGAGTGTGAATCAGTGGTAGTGCTATAATTTTGAAGCTCAATATATTTAGTCCCAGCCTATTCCTTCAATACCTGACCACACCCTTATACCCTAACAGTACCATACTAATAGTTCTCACATTTAAATTTTCCATAATAAAATATACACACTGTTTAAACTTAACAGTTTTCTTCTTGAACATCTCATATATTTATATTTTTTAATTGTTAGACGGTATGTGCACTCACCAAAGAGAGACAGAAAGAGAGAGGGAGAAGAAGAAAGTACCCCACAATGGGGTGAGTTCATGTCACAATCCCTTCTTCTCCATTGCCCCATCCTGCAGGTATTTTGAGCATACATGCATGCATACCTGGCATGTTTTTCAAGTTACTCTGGCTGAGATTTAAAACATGTGATTGGCCATGTGGGATCTGGCTTCCTTAACCTCTAGACCATGGGGCCAGCCCCAGGTCTTGCATATTTAAATACATCTTGTCTACTACCAATTTTCAGAAGGTGATCTAGATTTCTTCCCCTTTAGTTTTCCTTAGCCTATGCTTCTCTCAGCACTTGTCCAGGATAGATTATCTTGCTTAATAAAACTTGTTAAAAGCATTAGAATAATCAAGATTATTGCTATTTGCATAAAACATGAATAGGTGTTAATAACTATGGTTGACTAATTTGGCCAAACCTTTAGAGAATCTTCTGATCATCTGAAAAAACCCTCTAAAAAGGAATTTCAAGTGAGCTGTTTTAGTTGTGCTACAGATATCTTCTTTTGTAAAACTGAAGTTTAATTATTATTCATTGAATATAGACTACTAAGAACTTAGAGCATGATCTGTGAATACTGCTTGGAGCAATAACCACAAACAATTTGGGAAAATTCGTTTTTATGTTAATTCTTTTAGAGTAGATAGAATAGCAAGATATGCAATTTGGTATTTGATGACGTGGACCTGATTCCTCTTCTTTTGAAGCTGTTATACCTTTTGTGATTGTCTTATAACTAATGGAAGGAGACAAAAGTGCTGCTGAGTGTCTTCTTTGTCTATTGGTATGGTTGCTCTCAGAAACTGGCTTCTGTACTTTGAAATGTCTGACCCATATGGAGAGGCTATATGTACATATTCAGGTTTATGAGTTCAGTTGATTCAACAACCAACATCAGCTGACAACCAGACAAGTATTCCACTGTGGATCTTGGGTCCAACTGGATCTTCCAATTACTGCATCCCTAGCAGACATCTGACAGCATCACCTGAGAGTTTCCTAAGTAATCATTGCCCATTATATTATGAGCAAATAAGTGTTTCATGAAAGACACTTCTTAAAATAATTTTAGTGAGGTAGAATTTACATGCCATATTCACTTTAAATATACAATTTCCACACATTATAGTAAATTTATAGAGTTGTACAACCATTACCGCAATCCTGTTTTAGAACAGTTTTAATACTGCAAGAAAATCTCTCACGTCAGTTGCAGTAAAGCCTTGCTCCTATCCTCAGCCAAAAGTAATTAATAATCTACATACTATATTTCCTGGACAGTTCTTATATATTAAGTCATTCAACATGTAGTATTCACCATATGGTTTATTTAATTTAGAATAATATTTATGAGACTCATCCACATTGTTGCTGGTAATAGTGGGTTTTTTTTTATATTGCTGAGTAATATTCCCTTGCATGGATATACCATATTCATTTATTCATTCATGACTTGATGAGCATTTGAATTGTTCCAGATTGAGGCTATTATGAATAATGCTGCTTTTAATATTCATGTAGAAGATTTTGTGTGGTATCATGTTTTATTTCTCTTGGCAAGATACCTAGATATAGAACTCCTAGTAATTAGGAAATGTGTGATCCGGTTTCTCCATATTCTTGCTAATACTTGTTATTGTGTCTTTTTGAATATGCTATTCTAGTGGGTATGAAGCAATACCTCATCTCAGTTTTAATTTATATTACTCTAATGACTGATGATGTTGAATATGTTTTCATGCGCTTTTTTCCACCTGTATATTTTCCTTAGTGAAGCATTTATACAGATCTTTAGACCATTCTAAAATTATATTTCTTACTTTTATTTTTAAAATTATTTACAGACACAAGACCTATATTAAGTATGATTTGTAAATTTTTTCTCCTCTCAGTCTAAAGCTTATCTTTCCCTTTTCTTTCCTTTTTTAAATTTTTTTTTGTTTGTCACAGGATGTATGTCCTTGCTGAAGAGAAATTTCTCCAATCCTCTTTTAGAATTATAGGCATGCATATACATGAACCTGACATGTTTTCAAGCTACTGGTTCTGGGACTCAAACCATGTAATTGGCCATGAGGAATCCAGCTGCCTTAATCACCATACCATCTGGCTGGCCCATCTTTTCCTTTCCTTAATGGTGTCTTATGAGGCACAAAATTGTTCATTTTTTTAAATTTAATTTATTTTTTTCTTTATAAATCATGTTTTTGGTGGTATATAAAAATTTTGCTTAGTTTTCAAAAAAAACACTTTGTTCTCATTTATTTTCTCAGTTGTATCCTCTTTCCATTTCATTGATTTTTCACTTCAATATTCATTATTTTGTTCTATCTACCTACTATGTATGAATATCTCAGATTCTCCTCAGTCCCATCATCTTTGGGGTGTATGTCAATATCCAGATCACCAGGGATATAGGGGAGCTTATAAAGGCTCTTAATTAATATTTTATCCCCCATACTTAACTGTTAAATTTCTAAGTAGACTGTCCATCCCATATTTTCTTTCTTTTTTTAAATGCAAAAATATTTAGCGCAGCATTATAGCATACCAAAAAAGGGAAGTAAATAAAATGTAATCAGCAGATGAATTAATAAATAAATATGATACATTTATACTATGGACTATTATGTGACATGGAAAAGAATACAGTGCTGAAACATTCTTCTATACGGGTGAACCTTGAAAAATTTTTAAATAAAAGAAACCTGTCCTCAACACCTACAAACTATATAATCCATTTGGTATGAAATGTCTAGAACAGAAGAATCCAGAGAGACATGATGAAGTAGTTTGATCCCCTATGGCTGTGAAAGTTAGGAAGACATGAGGAGTGACTGCAAAGATTGTGCAATTTCTTTTTGACAGCAGTATTTTAAAATTGTTAATAAAGAGTTTGAATAAGTATAAAGATGATCAAAACTAATTGATTTATACATTTGGGTGGTTGAATGACACAATGAATTATATTTTACTAAGGCTGGTGAAAGTAAGAGTTAAATAATACCTATGCTACAAACCAGCAGTCCACTCATATATTTTCCAAGATAAAATAAAATATTGTGCTTACCAAAAATTTGTATAATAATATTTAATATTTTAATATTATTTTTTCTATGATAGAATGCAAATTTTATTCATAATCCCCAAACTGGAAACAACCAGAAGGTTCATCAAAATTGTGGTAATTCCACACAATGGAAATCTATGTATCAATAAACCAGAACTAACTAATGAACAAACAACATGTATGAATTTCAGTCATTGGGTTGAACAAAAAGAAGCTTGACATAGAACATGTACCATCTGATTTTATCCAGATCAGATTCTAAAGGGAAAGCTCGTCTACCGTGACAAAAAGTCAATTCCTGGGGCTGTGTGGTTGTGAACTAACTGTGAAGATGCATGAGGAAATCAGCCAGACTGATGAAAGCATTTCTTTTAGAGAGATTTTTGCTATAGGGCACATGGGCTTGCCAGAGAGACAAAAAGTGAGAAATCACCCCACAGAAGGGATGGCCATGCTGCAATCCCTTCTCCTCCATTCTCCACTCAGAATCTTGGGCACGCATGCACACATACCTGGCATGAGTTTTTTTTTTTTTCACATTTTTTAAACTTCATTTTCTTTTATACATTCAATCACATTATTTAACTTACAAAATGAATATTTCAATGGGTAAATATTTCTCCCTAGTCCAGTTGATAAACTATAAAATATTTTCAACAGATAATAGCACATTTCTTTGTCCCATTAATGCTTTGCCTCCATATTTTTCTTCTAAATGTCCATCCCATATTTTCTATAAACAAATATCAGCCTCAGACTTGCTGAGATATGGTACTTCTTTTATTTCAAATTAGCATTGCTACCATTTCTAAAGTGCCCAAAGACCATGAATTTGTTCAAATTTGTCTCCAAATCAAGTCAACCATATTGCTGAATCTTCATGGTTTGGCTTTCTGGCATGACTACCAGAGTGACTAAACTAGAAGGTGGAAATAGAAATAATCTTTTCAATCTTTCCTAGTTTTCCCTGCAGTTCAGTAGTTTTTCTTGAGTAAACAATTTTCAGTTTGTTGCAGTGTGCCTTGGTTGATTTCCTGAGGCATGAAAGAGTTGCTTTGATGATTTTTGTTTAGTTGTATTATGGCTTGTGTGTGTGTGTGTGTGTGTGTGTGTGTGGAGAGAGAGAGAGAGAGAGAGAGAGAGAGAGAGAGAGAGAGAGAGAGAGAGAAGCTGCTGAGACCTCACTCTGAATGTCTATTGTTGACTTAAGGCACGAGTTGTTGGGAAAATTGGTTGCACAGCAATAGAATATACATGGTCTTACTATGTACTAAGGATGTGAAGGTAGACATTTAAGATTACTAGTCTCAAGGACAATGAGAAAGTATAATAAAATCAGAGGAGCAGAAAATGAAACTAATTCTAAATGAAGCTAAAACATAATCTGTTTCATAGCCATGAAAATCTATTACCAAAGGTAATACCACTTATGCATTTGAGTTGCCATTATGACACACCTGCATTAGTCTGTGGATACAAAACTACCTACAGGTTCTAGGACTTTGTTACCATTCCTCAGCACTTACATGGTGAACTATACTGAACTATACTTTTACTAAAAAACATTTTTCTTTAATGTTATAGATATAATTTTTTTTTTCCTGTAAGGCATGTGCATTCCTCAGGGTGGTGGAGTAGACAGAAAGAAAAAAATGAGAAAGCACCTTTCAGAGGGGATGACCACACCTCAATCCCTTCTCCCTCTTCTCCATTCTCTTCTTGGGATTTGGGGCATGCACTCACATACACTTGGCATGTTTTCATGTTTTTTAGTGGCCAAGTCCCAGATTCAAGTCATGCAGTTGATCATGTGGAATCCAGCTGCCTTAACCACCACTCTCCCTGCCTCCCCCTAGATAGCATTTTATGTAAATATTTTGAAATTGACTCTGTAGGTACATTATACTATAAATAAATTTTTTTCAGTGTAATCAAGAATTGGAGGGCATTTGTTCTCAAAAGGAGCATTGAGATGATAGTGTTGAGCATCACTAGACTAGGTGATCTTCAATAAACTTTCCTGTGTTGTTTAATTTGCTAATTTCTGGTAAACGAACTTTTCTTAAATGTCTGACAAATTCAACCCTGTAGTGTAATATAACCTTGAAGATACTTGTACACTCTGGCTTATAGCTATCACTTCTTTTTTATTTTGAATATTGATTAATTTGTATAATGATCCCCAGCACAATTTACAGACAAAAGCAGTGATACTAATTGTTTAACCAACCTCAAGAGATGTATTGATGCATCAGTTATAATGCCTATACACAAAGTAAATAATAGTGACAAGTGGTAAAAGAAAGTAAACTTGGGAACCAGCAGTTAGCGTAATGGCTATGTCGCTGGACTCCCATGTAGTCGACCGCGGTTCGCATCCCGGACCCGGTGCCTTAAAACTCACGCCGGGCGCGTGTGCGTGCGTGCCCAAGATCCTGAGAGGAGAATGGAATAGAAGGGATTGTGGCGTGGCCATCCCCCCTGGGGGGTGATTTCTCGCTTTCTGTCTCTAATGTCTCTGTCTGGCGATCGCACGCGCCCTATAGCGAAAATCTCTCCAAAAAAAAAAAAAAAAAGAAGGTAAACTTCTTGTTATGAATATTTCAAATGTTCCATAAGTTTGTTTTATTACTTCCCTTTTGGACTAATTTATTTCATATTAATAATAATGTTAAAAGCATTTTTTTTTACTATTTATTCAGTTGTTTTGTTTCTGGTGGGGTTGTTTTGTTTCATTTTGTTTTCTTAAGTAGCTTTAATATCTAGGGGTATGCTAAGTACTATCCTAGAAACTGCTAGTGCATAAGATATGTGTATTGGATAAATTTGTGGTAAGAAATGGGACTCCATTCAGGTTGTTCAACCATAGAGACATAAAGAAAGGACTATTTACAAAGGAGAGCCAGTTTAAAAGGCAATGCTGAAGTCTCTAGGACTATCAACAAGAGAAAGCATTAATATTGAGCAAGATGGAGAGGAGATAGTTACCAGAATTCATTGAAAAAGAGAGCTGTGGAGAATGGACCACCCTGCAGGAGCTGTGGGTGCTGGGACCAAAGTCCAAAGCAATCTACCAGAATTTTCTCTCAGTGTCTTTGCTCCTAGTTGTGCCTCCCATTTGGCATGCCAGAGACCAAGGACCCAGGTAAAACAATCTGTGAAGGTGAGACTCCGGGGCAAAGAGCAGGACTAAGAAGGATGGAGAAACAGTAGAGAAACCAAATGAAAGACAGGACATCATTAAACCCTTGGAGAGACTCTTACAATATATTATGGTGTATGTAAGATAGAAGATACCTCACATTGATGTGGCAGCACAGGAAGGAATATTTATCCCAAATAAATGTTTTGCACCCCAGGGTGAGAAAAGGCTTTGAAGAAAGAATGCCTGATGCAATATTTGAATGTTGTAATATTCACATAGACAAAGAAAGGTGGGTGTTCTAGGTAGTAAGACTTTGAGGTATACACTAAAATAATTCTAATTACCTACTATGTATATGTGTATATTTATGTGTGTGTGTGTGTGTGTATAAAATCTCCACTCAAAATTATTTATTCAACATCTTTGGAGGGCAGCCCAGTATCGCAGTGCTTCAGGGCCGTGCAAATGGAGCCAGATCCCTCACTCTGACTGCGGTTAGGTTTCCAACACTTGGTGGTTGAAAAACAAATTTATTCCAATATTCAGTAGTTCTTACGCTATATTAAGTTATAGTGTATTTCTCAAAAAATAGGTTTTGGGGACCAGCAGGTGGTATAGTAGTTAAAGCACTGAACTCCCATATGGTTGATCGCTGTTCAAGTCCCGGCCCCAGCAGCTTAAAACTGACTTTGGGAGCATGTGCATGTGTGCCCAAAATCCCAAAAAGAAAATGGAGGAAAAGGGATTGTGACAATTTTGTCTCCCCCGGGGTGTGATTTCTTGCTTTCTGTCTCTCTGGTGTATGTGCCCTATAAAAAAATCTCCAAAAAAATATTAAATTTTGGAATTAGAAATATTGGAACGATGGGACCAGCAGATGTCATAATAGTTATGTCACTGGAATCCCATGTAGTCGACTGTGATTGAGTAACAGATCTGGCAACTTAAACTCATGCCACATGCATGTGCATGCATGACCCAAATCCCAAGAAGAGAATGGAGGGGAAGGGATTGCAGCATGGCCATCCTCCCTGTGGGATGATTTCTCACTTTCTGTCTCTCTGTTTCTCTCTGTCTCTCTGGCGCGCACACACACCCTATAGCAAAAATCTCTCCATAAACAAAACCCTAGAAATATTGGACTGAGACTAGGTAATTATATTAAACAGGCATTTATTGTGCCTCATATCCAAGGGAACTATATAGAACTCAGTTTTTCAAACGCAGTTGGACACAGAAATCCTTTGCCAAAAAGCATCTCTTAGGTCCGGCATTTTGAACATAATTGTCAATAAATGTCAGTTATCTATCCCAAATGAAGAAGAAAATATGCAATTATGAAATAATTTAACTTAACAGAAAAATCTCAATATTTAAGTGATGTGAAGAAAAACAAGACCTTGGCATTTGATAGAAAGTGGATGAATATGAAGAATTTATTGCTGAGTGAAGCAAGTCAGGCTATGAAACAGAGACATCGTATGTCTCCACTTAACATATACTGACTGTCCACAATCTATGGTAGAGACTGAAAGACTAGAAGACATAAAAGCCATTGAGATGCTGTAAATCCTGACATTTAGGGATTTGAAGATAGCCTGAAAATATGAGGTATGATCTATCTATCAATATAGAAAATACGGTGTGAAGATTTTCTTCTTTTAGTTCATTCTCATGAATAGATACTGGTTGCATTAAAAAAAGTGTGAATTAAAGCTGTAAGAGTTACTTTTTCTTTTCAATTACTGTTTTAAAAATTTCAAGTTTAGTTAATGAGGAGTATTTACCAGTTTCCTACATTTCAAAATAGTAAAAATTCTCTGTGGGGACCAGCAGTTAGTGTAATGTCTATGTCGCTGGACTCCCAAGTAGTAGACCACGGTTCAAGTCCCGGACCCAGTGGCTTAAACTCATGCCGGGCACGTGTGGTGCGTGCCCAAGATCCTGAGAGGAGAATGGAGGAGAAGGGATTGCAGCATGACTATCTCCCTGGGGGGTGATTTCTTGCTTTCTGTCTCTCTGTCTTTCTGGCAAACACTTCTCCAAATAAATAAATAAATAAATAAATAAAATTTCTCTGTGGGTTGATCTCAAGTCCAAATTTTCTGAAAAATCTTAGGATCTGCATGCAATGAGCTGATATGTCAACACTAGATAAAGACCACTTGATGTTTTTAATAAATTTTCAAAATATGTCCCATTCTATTTGTACCATGTAGATTTTCCATTTGATAAAGTACAATACTTAACGTAGTCCACTTTAAATATTTAATGTACTTTTCTATATGTTATACACCAAGTTTATTCCTGTTCCCAATTTACTTTGTCTTGGGGAGTAGCAAATAGATTAGAAAGGGAAATGCATTTCTTTCTTTTTGTTTTGAATAACACTCTTGTTATTTTTATGTGAAGAAAACTCAACAGTGTGCTTTTAACCCAGTTTAGTCACTAATTCCATAGCCTTTACCTTTTCCAGCTTGGCAATGTGATCCATAGATTTTGGACTCCCCAGTGATGGCAGATCTCATCATATCTGTTATTGTAATCAGTCCTGATTATTTCCACCAACTTAGCCAGCCTTTGTCTTCTGAGTTAATCTGTGTGAAGGTGACAGTGGTGCAGGTGCTCTAGACAACCCAGGCTGGCCTTCCCTTTGATAATGCAGTAGGTAATCTTATCTTTCTTCTGGTAAGAGTTGGTGCTTACAGCCCAATGGACCAAGATACATTACATTCTATATAAAACTTTGTGTCAGCTTCCATAATAATTAAGGGTTTGAATGTATACAAATAAGTGGATTTAGTATGTAGAAAAAATCATAGAAAAGGGGATCCATAAAGATATAGTCACATCTGTTACCATATGGTATGGTAAGTTTTTGTTTGTTTGCTTTTAGTAACACCAGAAGACAAAAATATCTTCAACTCACTGTGCTTGAAAAAAATGGCTGCTGGTCCTAGATTTGATCCTACTGGCTATTTGCAACACATTTTTTTTCTGGGATATTTGGATTTAGTGTCATTAAAGGAAAAATAAACAAACAAACAGATATATGGGTGGAGGAAGACTAATTTTACTTACACAATTTCAGGAAACTTACTGATTGTAATGCTTTAAAAATGGCTAGAACTTCTCCATACATATACATATTCATTCATTTTTATGTAAAACAGATCACATCAAAAGAAGCAATTACTACTTGAAACTAGATGTTGCTTTCTTGATCACCCCTAAATAGAAATCTTTGTAGGAATGGATAATAGACATGGGGGGAGGGGAGAGATGAAAGCATCATACTTCTATCAGGGGCTCTAATTCAATCAGGAAGAGAATCATCACTAATTCACTGCTTCAAAACTATCCCAAAGGATCAAAAAGCCTAACCAGAAAAACTGATGAAACAATGACTCTGCATTTCAGTCACCCACAAATGACACAGTTTAATTTTGTCAGCTATTGATTGATATGAATAGTTCTGATGAAATTTTTGATTACAACATCACTGGAAGTGAAATCTGCAAAGATCAGAAGAATGGGAAATCCCTCAATGACACTGAGTCTTCATCACTGCACGAATTTTGTAAACAAAGTGTAGTGACCTTTAATGAAGGAAGCGTAGGATGGAATTCTAGTTCCTTTGATTTGTCTTTCTTTATCTATGACAGCAGTGTAGCTACATATGTAAAAGATGGGTCGACAAAGTTCCCCCAAAAGATTCTGATCCATCTCTAAATGATATACTGCATAATTATTCAATATACAAGGCTCATTCAAAAATCATTCTTTGAACTGAGGCATCTAAATCAGGACTTTAATTCGTTCCAGATGAAATGTATGAAACCTCAGATAAAATCACTAGTTTAGGGCAGTTCCCAACTGGTAACATAAAAGTAGACATTCTATTTTTCTGATAAATCATTGTGTTTTAGTTCTGGCATTGTAAGTGAGCCATAACTTGGGGGAAACATTCATTCTTCTAACTGATATATTTTGTTTGCTTTGGGACATCTTTAAAGTTTTGTTATAAAAACTTATCTTTGAAATGTGATTTTCATGGAAAAAAGTAGACAAATTACAAAGTTAAAGGTCAATGAATTTTCATAAATTGAATTTGCCCAGGCGGCCTAGACTTAGATGAAGAATTAGAATGCAGATGCTCCTCACTTAAGACAATGAAGCTACTTTAAAGTGAAAATATCCTAAATTGAGAAATGCATTCAATACTTTAACCTACTGAACATGGTAGTTTACCCTAGTCTAACTTAAGCATGCTCAGAACACGTACATTAACCTACAGTTGAGAAAAATAATCTAACACAAAGCCTATTATATAATACAATGCTGAATACTTCATGTACTTTATTGAATATTGTACTGAAAATAAAAAAGAGAATGGTTGCATGGGTACTTGAAGTAGAACCCTACTGAATCATAGGATGTTTTCCCAATATCGCAAAATTAAAAAATTGTAAGAAAATCATAGCGAGTTGGGGACTGCCTGAATTTTAATAAAATGATTTCAGAAAAGGCTTGTACTGGTTCCTTCCAGTTACTATTCCCTTGACACAGAATAGTTTTTTATTTCTGGGACAGGACTTTATATAATTGAAGAAAGTGTTATATATTTTTTTGTGTGTCTGACTTTATGTGCTTACTATTGTGCAATGAATCCATGTTGTGTTTATTCTTACTCGCCATAGTATTCTATGTAGAGAATGTCCATGATGATGGGCATTGGGTAGTTTTTAAATTTTAACTGTTACTAAAAACACCACTACAACCATTCCTGTTTGTTTTTTAGTGACAATATAGGTATCTTGCTTAGATACAGACTTATGATTGGAATTGCTAGAATGTAGGTTAAGTAAATGTTCACCTTTCTTACACACTACACATAGTAGGATGAATTTCCTTCTGAGACTCTAGAGGGGTAAAAGGTATATCTCACATTGTCTCGAAGTGAAGATGGGGTTTTGCTTTAGAGCATGTTTGCTGGAGTATGCTTTCAACTTGTGCCAAGCAAAAGAAACACAGGGGATGTTCCCACCATTACATGCCAGTTTCTCACACTATTGTGAAAAACTGGTTGCTCTTCTGAAGTCTCTGGGTGTTCTGCCATGTAAAGCATAGTTGAACTCTCTAATGCTATTACTCACAAAGTTTTGACTGATTAAGTTAACTTTGACAAATATTAAGGAATCTATAACTGGAAAAGCATTACTGGGCTTTGGGGCAGAAAAGGAGAATGGGATAGAACTCTTGGGTATCCAGATTTGTCGCAACGTTCAATTGTGTTATAATTGTAATTAAAGTATATTTACAGACAACTTCTCATTCCATATACAAACATTTACCCTGCGAACCAGCCCATGTGGTATAGTTCGTATCATACTTTATTGCAGAGTTGGATGCCACATGACTGATAATGAGTTTGGATCCCTGGTTTTCCAACCTAGAGGGGATCAGACCCTGTCAAGGGTGCTTCTCTCTCTCTCTTTGTCTTTATCTCTCTTCCTCTCACAGATACTCTCTTATCATGTATAAAAAATTCATTGTGTATTGATCTCACAGGCAATTGATCAGAAAAAGAAAAGGGATTTTGATTTTTACGAGAAAATGAAGAATTACGTATAAATTTCTGTCATCAAATATATAAATATATAGTGAAGTCTAGGTGTTAATCAGAAAAGGATACAAAATAGAAACTTTTTAGTAGTTCTTTCTAAAACAGGTTAAATTCTGCTTTAAGATAGTTTTTGTTTTTGTTTTTGTTTTTTTTTGGAGAGGTTTTTGCTATAGGGCGCGTGCGCTCGCCAGACAGACAGAGAGAGACAGAGAGATAGAAAGCGAGAAATCACCCCCCAGGGGGGATGGCCACGCCGCAATCCCTTCTCCTCCATTCTCCTCTCGGGATCTTGGGCACGCACGCACATGCGCCCGGCATGAGTTTTAAGCTGCCGGGTCCGGGACTCAAACCGTGGTTGACTATGTGGGAGTCCAGCAACATAGCCATTACGCTAACTGCTGGTCCCAAGATAGTTTTTCAATATAGTTTTTCTTTGTGAGCCACAGAAAGGAATTTGAATTTTTTCCAAGTATGATGAACATTCATTAGGGAACTTTGATCAGAAAGAGTAGTGTGATCTGATCAGTGCTTTTTTTATTAAAGAATTATTTTATTTAACTTTATTTGTTTATTTATTCATTAATTTATTTTAATCTGACTAGAAGGGACAGAGTCAAAGAGAGAGAAAGAGAGGAAAAGTGAGAAAGCAAGCCACCAGGTCTGGGACTTGAACTGCGGTCGGCCATGTGGGAGTCCAGTGCCTTTAACTACCATGCCATCTGCTGGCCCCCTGATTAGTGTTTTTAAAGGTCTCTCTCTGCAGTTCTGTGGATAATAGGGTACAGGGAACAAGAAGTATTGCCTGTAGAGGAAGATAATTTCACAGAGCCTTGGGTGCCTTGGGGTGTTATCTGGGAAGGATTCAAAGAGGTGACATCAATAGTGGCTCTTAAAAAATAAGTACAAGTAATTTCTGTCCAAAGACTCATTGGCCAAGATGAAGTAAGATATATGGGAAGTCAACAAAGTTTTTCCATAAAGAAAAACAGCATGTGAAAAGTAATGAGGTGAGATAAAGAAGTTATTTTGGGAACTCTAGTTAGTTGAGTTTGGCTGGAGTACTGGGTCAGAGTGTCACATGGGTTGAGAAATGGAGTCAATGACTTGATTATTAAGGTATTTATAACCTTCATTAAATATCAGCACTTTCTCCATTTGTATTTAGTCATTCTTAAGAGATTTTAAGCAGAGAAACCTATGATTAGACTCATGTTACAATAGACCTTTAGGACAAGATAGGATTAAGGTGAAGAAAGAGTTTAGGCTATCGTAGTAATTCAGATAAAAAAGTGAAGAAGGCCTGATCCACCTTTTATAATGAAGATGATGCCTAGAAAAGAAAAAAGAAAAGAAATGAAAAGAAAATTTAAAAAAGGGACAGCACATCCATCATTGAATGGATAGGAAAGTGAAGATATCTTTGAAATCTGCTAAATAATCATAATATTTTATAGCAAGTCTTGATTAATTCTTAACTCTTTCAGTGAATCTGTCACCTATGAAATACACATCATCCTGCTAATAAACATAATTTTCCAATTGGTGGATTGCAGGAAATTATATGAATAGCTAGTTAAGAATTTGTTAAGAAATTTAAGAATTTGTTAATAATAGTTGGTGTTTTTTGATTACTCTGAAATTACACCAAGTACTGTCAACTTCACCTAAGATTAACCCAAGAGAAGTTCTCAGCTAGGTTAAAATAATGATTGTTGATACACAATTAAATTGGTTTTATGTTAAAAAAGACCCAAGCTTCATTTTTACTTGGTGATTTTTAAAAAATCATTTGCATAAAGCTATTGAAATAAATGACTTTTTTTCTTTTGCCATCAGCACCAAGCAGCCTTCACGTGGAAACAATGGGATGTATAGAACCTGTTAGACAAAAAATTCTCATAGTGACAATTCAGTGGTTACTGATCATTCATCTGTTGGATTATATGTTCCTGGTATTTTTACTTGAGAGTTGCATTTCTCTTACCAATTCATTCTTTGAGACTGAAGTATGCAAAACATCAGTTTTTCATTTTCTGGGGTGCTGGTGGGGAATCTGGACTGTATTATTATTTCCTCAAAATTCCCCCAAAGTTCCAGAGCTGTAAATTACTTTGCCAATTCACAGAATGTGATTGATCAAATCTACCATTCTAGGTATGTTTCTCAGATTATTTTTGCTTTTTATTCTTCTAGCAGGTGAATGACTTCACTATTTTACTGGGACACAGGATCTTTGTTGCCGTTGTTATTCTTAGGTGGTGATAGACAGCTAGATAAAACCCAGATCATCATTTTGTGGTTTAGTTATGATATGCATGTAAAGTCAAGATAAAAAAATATTAGGCTTCATTTTAAAGATGCTTGTGAACCATAATTACCCACTTCCTTGTGACATTTTAAAAAATAACTGCTTTTGCAAGATATAGGTTATTTACATTGTCATTTTGACACATTAGAAGCATATTCTATGCAGTGAACTTTAGGCAAATTATGAATAACTATTGACATGTGTTTATAAACATAACTTGTGAATGTATATTTATAATTTATTCTTCAGAAATGAATAGCTCCACTAGTTAGCTAGAGTATTGTAGTATTGAGAAAAAAATAAATTATCATTATTTTCCTGCTCACACTTTAATGCTCAGCATTCAGAATTATACTTTTGGTTCTATTCATCAGGATGAAGTAGATATGATTTTTAGAGTTCTTAGTGTAGTTTTCTACTTTTAATCTCTGATCTACTATGTCTCAGCATTTATATTCGTCAAACTTTCAGAAATCTTTAGAGAGTTTTGAGTCTTTGGCTATATAGTCATCTACATATATGTAAGAGACTGAGGGTCAAGAGGAAGGAATTGCTGGAAAGGAATAGTTGGGACAATCGCTGGAACACACTTGAGGCTGAAATATTTTGTATTCCTGCTAAAACAGTGGGGAAAAAAAAAACCTCTTAAAACATGAGGGATTGTGTAGTCTCCTCCAAAAGGTATTGCCTTAATAGTGGTGTCAAATTATTCTAAAACTATAGGATATACTAGATCTATCTGAGCAAAGCTTTAAAAATCCTGGAAAGGATAAAACTAATTTTTAGTAACACAAGTACATAGCAGCAAAAGGCCCAAATATAATTCAAATAATCCAACATCCAAAATATAAAATGTATGATTTCTTATATCCAGTCAAAAATGATCAGTTATGCAAAGAAGGAGGGTAATATAACTCAACCTGAAGAAAAAAAAATCAACTAAAAAATCAGGCTGAAAATAAATGAGATGACAATTAGTTAACAAGGATATTAAAACAATTATAAATGTACACTGGTATGTTCAGGAAAGTAAAAGAAATAAAGGAAATACCAAAAATGCATACTCGTTATCTAAAGAGTAAATATAAAATATCTAAAATGTAATAAAAGTAGATGAGATTAACAGCAGGTTATAAACTACAGAAGCAAAATTAGTCAACTCAAAAACATAGTAATAGGCATGACTCCAAATAAGAAAAGAAAGAGACTGAAAAATGTATAGAACATGACAGACTGGCCTCTGCTTGCTCTCCAGCAATGTCCCAGTTCCATCTACTGCCCATGGCCAGCAACGGACTCTGAGGCAGGGCCACCACTGGCCCCAGTCCCAATCCAGCTAGCTTCCCCCACTCCATAGCCCACTTCTTCAGCAAGATATGCAGTTTTTATTTTTTTCTCTTCTTCTTTCTTTTGTTAATTACCTCCTCATCCTTGCCCCACAGACTGGCCTCAGCTTGCTCGCCAGCAGTGTCCCAGTTCCATCTACTGTCTCGTGGTGAAATTTTTTCTTTATTCTCTTTCATACTTTCTTCCCTCTTATATTGTCCTCTCCTCCTAATCTTCCATCTTCCCAGAGGGAATAGACAGGTCTAGAATCACAGTTCTGAAATACCCTAGTATTATAAGTTTCCCTGGGGTCCTTTCTTTTATAGAACCACCTGCAAAAAAGGAGATACTGCTCTTCAGACACCTGAATAGAATACTCCTCCGGAGACCACATTGCCAAACTCAACAGAAGAGAGACTTCAGCACACATCAGTCCACAGCAAAAGGGAAACACACTTGCTCCTAGTCAAAGAAACATTCTCCCAAAAGGTATTCAAAAGTGATGTTACCAAAATGTCAGAGAAAGAATTTAGAACATTCACGGTGGCAAAATTCTATGAGTTGGAATAGAAAAGAGATAACAAACTACAGGAGATTAGGAAGTCCTTCCACAATATGAAAGAAGAAATGGACACTCTAACAAAGAATCAGATGAAACTATTAGAGATGAAGTCTGTAATACAGGAAATCAAAAACTCTCTTGAAAGTATTAAAAGTTGATAAGACCATGATGAAGATTGACTCTCCATTGTAGAAGATAAAACCTCTGACCTAGAAAAAAAAAAACACCAAAAAGATAGAGAAAATAACAACAAAAGAGGATAATATAAGAGAAATACTAGATTCCATTAGATTCCCAAACATCCAAATAATTGATATCCCAGAAGGTGAAGAAACAAGTACGGGCATAGAAAATCTATTCCATAAAATCCTGGCAGAAAATTTCCCAAGTTTAGAGAGGCACTCAAACATCTAGACCCTAGAAATATAAAGGACCCCAAATAGAAACAACCCCAGAAGATCTTCCCCAAGGCATATCTTAGCCAGACAGACCAAGACCACAGATAAAGACAAGATACTAAAACTGGCAAGAGAGAAATGACAAGTGACTTGCAAAGGTCATCCCATCAGGCTAATGCTGGACCTCTCAACAGAAACAATGCAAGCAAGGAAAGAATGGGAAGATGTATTGAAAGTGTTAAGAGAGAAACAATTTCAACCAAGATTATTATATCCTGCAAGATTAATCTTCATATGGGAAAAAAAAAAAGATTAAAATCTTCTCAGACAAACAAGATCTGAAAGAATTAGCTAACACCAAACCAGCTCTTCAAGAAACCCTGAAGAGAGTACTCTCCCAGGGAAACTAAAGAATGGACAGCCAGAAATAAAGGAATAAAAGGCAACCAAGACAATGGCCAACTTAAACATTGGGACAAGTCCAGTAATATCGATAATAACATTGAATGTGAAAGGATTAAATTTTCCAATCAAGAGACACAGACAGACTGAATGGGAAAAAAAGAAAAAAAAAAAAAAAAAAAAAAAAAAAAACCAGAAAAACCCTTTATCTGTTGTTGACAGGAAACCCACCTCATGGATCTTTATCCATAGACAAAAAGTGAAGGGTTGGAAAAAGGTTTTCCATGCAAATAGGAACCAAAAAAAAAAAAGCTGGATTCACGATACTAATTTCTGACAAAATAGCCTTTAAAACAAAAACTGTTCAAAGAGATAAAGAAGGGTACTACATTGTAGTAAAAGGGTCACTCGATCAAGAAGATATAACACTTACAAATATCTATGCACCTAACATAGGAACCCCCAAATATGTGAAGGAAAGACTGTTAGGTCTAAAATGAGAGATAGACCACAACACACCAATTGCTGAAAACCTCAACACCCCACTATGCCTCTGGACAGATCATCTAGACAAAAAATAGGTAAAGAGATAAAGGATCTAAGTGATATCATAAATCAAATGGACTTAATAGACATCTATAGTACTTTCCACCCAAAAACCATGAAATACACTTTTTTCTCACCCCCCACATGGAACCTTTTCAAAGATTAACCACATGATAGGGCACGAGGGAAGCCTCTACAGATTTAAGGGCATAGAAACTATACCCAGCATCTTTTCCAACCATGATGTAATTAAACTTGATCTTAATTTCAAGAGAAATCCTCAAAAATACTCAAATACATGGAAACTAAATAACCTACTTTTGAATGGCTTCACAACTACTGAAGAAATAAAGACTGAAATCACAAGATTCATGGAAATCAATGACAATGAGGACATGAGTTTCCATAATCTTTGGGACACTGCTAAAGCAGTCATAAGAGGGAAGTTCATAACAATCAGTGCACATAAGAAGACTGAAAGAAGGCAAATGGATCACGTAACATCGTGCCTCAGAGAATTAGAAAAGCAACAACAGAAAACTCCAAAAAACTCCAGGAGAAAATCAATAATAAAGATCCAAGCAGAATTAAATGAAATAGAAAATAAACGAACTATACAGAAAGTGAATGAAAGTAAAAGCTGGTTCTTTGAAAAGATAAACAAAATTGATACACCACTAGTGAGACTTATTAAGAAAAAGGGAGAAAACAACCAGGTAAATCAAATTTGCAATGAAGCTGGCAATATAACAGGCATAGTACAAATACAAAACATCATTAGAGGATACTATGAACAACTACATGCAAACAAACAAGAAAATCTGGATGAGATGGACAAATTCCTGGACAAATATAATCTACCATGATTGAGCCAGAAGGACGTAAAAAGTCTGAATAGGCCCATAATAAGCCAGGAGATTGAATTAGTAACAAATAACCTCCCAACAAAGAAAAGCCCTGGTCCTGATGGTTTCATCTCTGAATTCTACAAAACTTTTTTTTTTTTTTTTTTTTTTTTTTTGGAGAGATTTTTGCTATAGGGCGCGTGCGCTCGCCAGACAGACAGAGAGAGACATTAGAGACAGAAAGCGAGAAATCACCCCCCAGGGGGGATGGTCACGCCGCAATCCCTTCTCCTCCATTCTCCTCTCGGGATCTTGGGCACGCACGCACATGCGCCCGGCGTGAGTTGTAAGCCACCGGGTCCGAGACGCGAACCGCGGTGGACTACGTGGGAGTCCAGCGACATAGCCATTACGCTAACTGCTGGTTCCCTGAATTCTACAAAACTTTTAAAGAAGAGTTAATCCCCATTCTGCTCAAGTCATTTCTAAAGATCTAAAAGTTTGAAACTCTCCTAAATTCATTCTATGAAGACTCCACCACCCTTATCCATAAAACAGATAAGGACAATACAAGGAAGTAAAACTATAGACCAATATCTCTGATGAATATAGACACAAAAATTTTCAACAAGATATTAGCAATCATATCCAACAACATATAAAAAAGATTATACATCATGACCAGGTAGGCTTTATTCTAGGCATGCAAGGTTGGTTCAACATATGTAAAACCATAAATGTAATACACCATATTAACAGAAAGAAAGAGAAAAACCATATAATCACATCAATTGATGCAGAAAAAAGCATTTGATAAGATACAACATCCCTTCATGATCAAGACTCTCAACAAAATTGGCATAGAAGGGTCATTTCTCAACAAAATAAAAGCTATGTATGAAAACCCATAGCTAACATCATCCTGAATAGAGAAAAGCTGAAAGCTTTTCCACTAAAAACTCGTACAAGTTAAGGATGCCCACTTTATCCACTCCTTTTCTATATAGTACTGGAAGTCCTCACCAATGCAATCAGAAAAGAGAATAAAATAAAAGGCACTCAAATAGGAAAAGAAGAGGTAAAACTATCTCTATTTGCAGATGACATTATGGTATACATAGAAGACCCAATGGCATCCATGAAAAAAATTACTGGAAGTAATACATGAATACAGTAAACTTGCAGGATACAAAATCAATATACAGAAATCTATAGCATTTTTATATACGAACAACAGGCAGACTGCTATTACAGAGATAGAACTGAAAAGGTAATTCCATTAACCATAGCCACAAAAAGTATAAGATACATAGAAATCTAACTAAAGAAGTTAAAGACCTCCACAAGGAAAACTACGCGAAGCTAAAAAATTAAATTAAAAATAACACAAAAAAGTGGAAGGACATCCCATATTCCTGGATTGGAAGAATTAATATAATGAAAATGGCAATTCTACCCAAGTTAATCTACATATTTAACACAATCCTAATCAAAGTGTCAGAGACATTCTTCACAGATCTAGAAAAGAGAATCATACAATTTGTCTGAAATCATAAAGGACCTCGTATTGCCAAAGCAATCCTGCACAAGAAAAGTGGAGTGGGTGGCATCTCACTCCCTGACCCAAAAGTATACTACAAAGCTGTGGTGATCAAAACAGCATTATACTGGCACAGAAACAGACAGGTGTACCAATGGAACAGAATAGAGTCCCCAGAAATGAATTTCCAAACATACAGTCAACTGATTTTTGACAAGAGGTACCAGTCAATCCAGTGGGAAAAGGAAAATCTCTTCTGCAAATGGTGCTGGAAAGACTGGATTTTCACCTGCACAAAGATGAATCTGAACCCCTACTCTCACCATTGACAAAAATCAACTCAAGGTGGATCCAGGATCTAAACCTAAGACCTCAAACTCTAAAACTTCTCCTGAAAAACACTGGGGAAACACTGG
Organism: Tupaia tana; assembly: GCA_026018925.1. Classification (NCBI taxonomy): domain Eukaryota; kingdom Metazoa; phylum Chordata; class Mammalia; order Scandentia; family Tupaiidae; genus Tupaia; species Tupaia tana. The sequence continues at coordinate 31,463,136 of JAKSZU010000016.1, read as the reverse complement.
GAGACATTGGGGTAGGCAAAGACTTCTTATATAAGACCCCCAATGCACAGTCAATAATCCCCGAAATAGAAAAGTGGGATTATAGCAGGCTAAGAAGTTTCTGCGTGGCAAAAGACCCAGTAATTAGGATAAATCGGCAGCCTTCAGAATGGGAAGATATTTTTGTAAACTATGCATCAGATAAGGGGCTGATAACCAGAATACACAAAGAACTCAAGCAGCTGTTCTGAAGAAAGATGATCAACCCTATTAAAAGAAGGGAGAATGAGTTGAAAAAAACCACTGTCTAAGGAAGACATTTGACTAGTCAAAAGGCATGTGAAAAAAATGTTCAACATCCCTCATTGTAAGGGAAATAAAGATCAAAACAATAATGGAATACCACTTAACACTAGTCAGAATGACTAAGATAAAAAAAAAAAATGATAAGTGCGGGCAGGGATGTGGTGAAAGGGGAGCTCTCTTACACTGCTGGTGGAAATGTAAATTGGTCCAGCCACTGTGGAGAACAATTTGGAAACTTTTCAAAAGTCTACAAATAGAACTATCATATGATCCAGCAATCCCACTCCTTCGTATCTACCCAAAGGACAGAAAAATTCTTAATTGGAAAAGCGCTTGCACATTGATTTTTATTGCAGTATTATTCACAATTGCTAAGACATGCAACCAACCCAAATGCCCATGAACAGATGAATGGATTGAAAAAGTGTGGCACATATAATCCATGGAATACTATTCAGCTATAAAAAACAAGACCCTGGCTTTTGACAGAAAGTGGATGAATATGGAAGATTTACTGCTGAGTGAAGCAAGCCACGCTATGAAGGAGAGACATTGTATGTCCCCACTTAATATATACCAAGTGTCTGCACTCTATGACTGAAACTGATTGACTAAAGGATATAGAAACACAGTAAATGGTTGTTAATACCAGATATAGTGTGGGTGAAAGAGTCTGAGGAAGGACATTTAGAATAAAAATAGAGAGGCAAAGCATTAATGGGACAAAGAAATGTGGTATTATCTATTGAAGATAATTTTATAGTATTATCAACTGGACTAGGAAGAAATGTACACAAGTTGGAATATTCACTCTGTAAGCTAAATAACGTGGTTGAATGTATAAAAGAACATGAAATTTTTTAAAAACGTATAGAACGTCAGTGAGTATTGAGACAGCATCAAGTATTCTAAATATATGAGTAATTGGAGTCCATAAAGGAGAGAAAGGAAGTAAAGGGGCAAAATAATGTGAAAAAATAATTATGTAAGAATTTTCAGATTTGATAGGTACAAGCTCAATAAACTCTGAGCAGGAGATAAATGAAGAGAAGCATGCCAAGACAGGTGATAATCAAATTAATGAAAATCAGTGATAAAGAAAATATTAGAAGATGAAGGAATAATTCCGTCAGCTTTCTATTGGTGTGTAACAAATTACCACAGTTATTTACTATAGTAGCTTCCCCTTATCCACACTTTTACTTTCAATGGTTTCAGTTACCAGCAGTCTCAATTTTAAATTACGTACCTTTCTGAGTAACATGATGAAATCCTATGGCATCCTACTTTATCCTTCCCAGGAACTGAATCATCCCTTTGTTTACAGTATTCACACTACATATGGTAACCACTCATAGTCTTTTTTTTTTTTGGAGAGGTTTTTGCTATAGGACATGGGCACTCGCCAGAAAGACAGAGAGACAGAAAGTGAGAAATCACCTCCTGGGGGGAATGGCCATGCCGCAATCCTCTCTCCTCCATTCTCCTCTAGGGATCTTGGGCATGCACGCACCCCTGCCCTGCAAGAGTTTAAGCTGCCCCACCGGGTCCAGGACTCGAATTGCGGTCAACTACATGGGAGTCCAGTGACATCACCCTTACACCAACTGCTGGTCCCACCCATAGTCATTTAATAGCAGTCTCAGATACCAGATGGAAAACACAAAGTACATATAGAGGTCAGTAGTATCTGTTGTATCAGGCATCTACTGGGAGTCTCAGGATGTATCTCCCATGGATGAGAGGGGACTCCTATGTCTTTAAACACCCTCCTTCTGTTTTTATTTTTGTTTTAATTCAGAGTCTCACCATGTTGCCAGCCTTCTACCTGAGTGTACAGTCACTTGCCATCATGCCCATCTCTTTTCAGACATGAGGTATTGCCCAGGCCATCCTTGAGTTCCTGATCCTCTTGCCTCCTGTCTTTTGAGTTGCTGGGATAAGAGCTAACATCACCATGCTTGGTCATTAATTGGACCAGGAATTGACCCAGGCCTCCCATAGGGCCCTAGCCTGCAGAGCACAGCATTTTAATAGCATGCCACCGCAGCTGAGCCTGCTCCCACTCTATGGACTCACTTATTATCTACAGATCAGAAGTTCAGCTGGGTTCAGATACGATCTCTTTTGATGGTCTCACATGAAAAAAATCAAGATGTTAGCCTTGCTTGTACCTGGAGGCTCTAAAAAAGAGTCATTTTTCAAGTTTATTCTAGCTGTTGGTAGGATTTAGTTTCTCGTGATTGTAGAACTTAAATTCACATGTTTTGGCTGGCTGTTACCCAAGGTCTGCTCTCTATTCATGACTGCTTGAGTTCCTTCTCGTGACTGAAATATCTCTGATTTTCTCTTCTATCACCAGATTGAGAAAACTCTCTTCTTTTAAAAAGCTTCTATCATTAAATTAGATCCAACAAAATATTTTCCCTTTTGAACTCAAAGGTAACTGATTAGTAACTTTAAATACATCTGTAAAATCTCTTTCAGTATATAATGTAATATAATTGTTGAAATGCTATGATATCCCATCACATGCAGTCCTGTAGATTACAGAAGGAAATATTGGGGAAACATTTTAGAATTAGGTTTACCACATATTCTTAGCACTTGCTATAAAGCCAGCATCATCTTAGCATTAAAACCAGATATTAAAAAGTAATCTGTGTGCACATCACATAGATACAAAACCTCTCAATAAAATATCAAAGCGATGCAAATCACATAAAATACAGCAATCTGTAACTATTTGCTGAAATTCAGCAACCATTTTTGATAAAAGTTCTTAGTAAACTAAGAATAAAAAGAAACTTTTTTGTGCTCTGAAGAAGGGTATGTAAGCCAAAGCCAACAGCTAACAGCAAAGTTAGTCATGAAAGACTGTATTCTTTCTTTTTTTATATTTTTTTAGAGAGAGAGATTTTTGTATTGGGTGCCTGTACTCACCAGAGAGACAGACAGAAAGTGAAAAATCATTTCCCCCACCCCCAGGAGAATGGCCACTCTGCAATCACTTCCTTCACTTCTACTCTCCTCTCAGGATTTTGAGCTCATGTGATTTTTCAACCTACTGGGTCTGGGATTCGAATCATGGTCACCACGTGGGAGTCCAATGACATAACTGCTATGCCATCTGTTGGTCCAGACTGTGTATTCTTAAGAAAACTTAAGAATGGAAAGTGGGAAAGCAGAGAGTGGTGCGTGGTAAAACTCAGAACTCTGTTGTGAGGAAATCCTGCCTGGGAAGATTCCTGGTTCGGGTCTGGAGACTTCTCTGAGTTTGCCCACCATGCAGGGCTGGCTGATGCTGGTCCTGTACTGCATTTCAGTTTCAAGGTCTTTTGCAGGTGCTGTCACTCGTGGAAGAAAGAAACTTTACAACATTCTCTGCAAAAAAGAAACAGGGAAATAAACCAAGAATGTTCATGCTCAGCACTTCTACTCAATTTTAGACTGGAGATCCTAGCTCCTATAACAAAACAAGATAAAGAAACAAAAGGCATATTTAGTGAAAAGGAAAAGCCCAAAATCTATTGCCAGACAACATGATCATCAATACAGATAGTTCTAAGGAATTTACCAAACCTCTACTGTAACTAATGAGTGAATTTAGCAAGAATGCAGGACACATGACTAATATGGAGTAAGGCAATTGCATTTATATATACTAGAAAAAAAAAAGAAACAAAAAATTCAGTATAATAGTTGGTATAAATTGAAGTACTCAAGAATAAATTGAATAAAACATGTATAAACCCAATACATGGAATATAAAATACTGCTAAAAAATTTAAAACCTGAATGAATGGAAGGATATGCTATGCTTATGGAAAGATGTTAGTTCTGTGCAGATCAACTTATAGTTTCAGTGCTGTCACAATAAATATCCCAAGTAGTGTTTTGGTATAGAAATAAAATGTATAGAATAAAATTTATATAGAACTACTTTTCCATAGAAAAGATGCTATGGACTAAATTATCTTATTTCTCCTATCAAACTGAATTGAATTTTCTTTCTTCCTTTCTTTCTTTTTCTCTTTCTTCCTTTCTTTCTTTCTTTCTTTCTTTCTTTCTTTCTTTCTTTCTTTCTTTCTTTCTTTCTTTCTTTCTGGTGAAAGATTTTTTTTATGAGGTGCATGCACTTGCCAGAAGACAGAGAGACAGAAAGCAAGAAATCATCCCACAGGGGCAATGGCCACACCACAATCCCTTCTTCTCAATTTTTCAGTTGGAATTTTGGACTTCCATGCACATACACCCAGTGTGAGATTTTTTTTTTTTTATAAAATTTTATTAAAGGTCTGTACAGAGTAACACCCAGACTCCGGATACAGCTGCCAGGATCCTGTTTCACCGTGGGGACTGACTGGGGCAAGGGAGGTGGCTCTGGCTTCCCAACCGTCTGTCTGAGATGGGGATGGTGGGCAGTATCTCATCTTTGGTTTCCATGATGCTCACGTGATCGGGCAGGGGCTTCTTAGGGTCAATCTTACCACTTGGGTCTCAGGGCAGCCTGATCTTCACTTTGAGGACAGCACAGTTAGGACCTAGCTGGGGTTTTCCCGGCCCCACCTCACAGCAGGACAGAAGGAAAAGCAGCGTACTCAAGCATCCCTGGCCCAGTCCCAGTGTGTTTTAAGCCACCGGGTCTAGGACTCAAACTGTGGTCAACAACATGGGAATCCAGTGACATAGCCATTATGCCATATGCTGGTCCCATCTAACTGAATTTTTTTATCCTTCTAGTACCATCTTCTCAATCCTTTTTCTCCCATCTTTGGATAACCACCATTCTATTTTTTTTTTTTTTTTTTTTTTTGATGAGCTCAACTCTTTCTTATTTCAAAAATAAGGAAGGTCATGTAGTATTTTTATTTCTGTGACTGGGTTATTTTATTTTATTTTATTTTATTATTTAAAATATATTTTTACTATAGGGTGTATGCACTCATCAGAGAGACAGAGAGGACAGAAAGCCAGAAATCACCCCCCAGGGGGTAGGGCTACTCTGTAGTCCCTTCTCCATTCTTCTTTTGGGATCTTGAGCACATACGCACACACAGCCAGTTTGAGTTTCAAGTTGCCAGATCCAGGACTCAAACCTCAGTCAATCATGTGGGAGAGCAGCACCTTAGTCACCATGCCATCTATTTGCCCCTCTATAGCTGGATAATTTAACTAACACAAAATCCTCCATGTTGTCACAAATAACAAAATTTTCTTTTCTTTTTTTTTTTTTTTTTTTGGAGAGGTTTTCGCTATAGGGCACGTGCTCCCGCCAGACAGAGAGAGACATAGAGACAGAAAGCGAGAAATCACCCCCCAGGGGGGATGGTCATGCCGCAATCCCTTCTCCTCCATTCTCCTCTTGGGATCTTGGGCACGCACGCACACGCACCCGGCGTGAGTTTTAAGCCACCAGGTCCGGAACACAAACTGCGGTCGATTACGTGGGAGTTCAGTGACATAGCCATTACACCAACTGCTGGTTCTCTTTTCATTTCTTTTTGTTTTGACATAGTATTTCATTTCCCTATTTGTGGTGTGTGTGTGTGTGTGTGTGTGTGTGTGTGTGTGTGTGTGTTTATCCATTTATTCACTGATGTACACTTGTATTTCTGTATCTTGGCTATTGTGATTGATACTACCATGAGCATGAGAGTGCAGATATCTCTTAAACATACGGATTTCCTTTCCTTTGGCTATATATACACACTATAGTATTGTTGCTGGGTCATATGTTAAGTCTATTGCTAATATTTTAGGGAAACATTTTTTTTCATAACGACTGCACTAATTTATGTTCCCACCAATGGTAAGCAAGAGTTTTCTTTTGTCTGAATCACTAATAACACCTGTTTTCCTTTTTTTTTCTCATAAAAACTATTCTAATAAGTGTGAGGTAATACTTGATTGTGGTTTTAATGTGGTCTTTGATGATTAATGATATTGAACATTTTCCAAAATTTCTGTTGGTTGTTTGTATGTCTTCTTTTGAGAAATGACCATTTAGATCATTTGCCATTTTTATTTTCTAAAATTTTTTTCAAGAGAAATCATGTGATATTTAGATAGATAAAGTCCTCCCATGGAAGAGAGCCACACTATAATCCCTTATCTTCCATCTCCCTCCTTTTGGTGTTTTGGGCATGCATATACTCATGCCCAACATGATTTTTCAGGTCACTGGACCCAAATCTTGAAATGGGTAGTCAGCCATGTGAAATGCAGCCACCTTAACCATTATGCCATGGGCTGGCCCCCATTTTCTATTTTTTAAAAAGAATTATTTTATTTAAATTTATTTATTTAGTTTGACCAGAGAGGAACAGAGTAAGAGAGAGAGAGAGGAGAGAGAGAGAGAGAGAGAGAGAGAGAGAGAGAGAGAGAGAAAGAGAAAGAGAAAGAGAAAGAGAAAGAGAAAGAGAAAGAGAAAGAGAAAGAGAAAGAGAGAGAGAAAGAGAGAGAGGAATGAGAAAGCAAGCCATCAGATCTGGGACTCAAACAATGGTTGGCCACTGGGAAGTCCAACACTCTTAACCACCACACCACCTCATGGCCCCAAAACTTGAACAGAGAGGGACAGAGTGAAAGGGAGTGGGAGGAAAAGTGAGAAAACAAGCTGCCAGGTCTGGGACTTGAATCATGGTTGGCCATGTGGAAGTCCAGCAACCTTAACCAGCATGTCACCTGCTGGCCCTGCTATTTTTTAAATGGGGTTGTTCTTTTGCTATTGAGTTGTTTGAGTTCCTTACATATTTTGGATATCATTGTCTTATAAAATATATGGTGTGCAAATATTTTTCCCATTCTATAGATTGGATCTTCCTTATTTTGATCAAGAAGAAACTAAAGTTTTGTATAGTCTTAGTAGGTATATTGTCCAAAAGCTCATGCCTCTTTATTGCACAAGCTAGGATTTATGCCTCCTTTACTACAACTACATTTTTTTACATTGCCTCAAACTGGCTCCTAGCAAAGGGGACCTCCAGTTTTAGGTAGGCATTGAATCTGAGTTACAAAGTGCAAATCCACAAAATGTCAAATGACCAAGATATTCCTGTAAGTTTTGTGGTTGAATAGTATTTCTAGATAGTACTTGCAGAGTGGTAGGTTCACTATCCATGTACATGGTATCAGACTGTTTAGTCCCTCAAAAATATGTTATTGCACATGTATGTCTGACACTGCTCTGGATGCTGATTGTTAATATTTTCCCACCTAGTACAAGTCAATTGGAGATAAAACCACACTGCTCTTACCCACTTAATGCATTCAGTGAGCATACTGATACTGATAAAATTATTATCTCTTCACATTCATTTCAACCTGTTTTATTCTGGATTATATTGTGCCGTGAAAAATAGGTGCCACAGCTTGAAACAATCCTTTCCCTTATATCAGGCATAATAGTCCACAAAGACAGTTGAATTAGAGGTTAGGATGCTCGTATCATGGAGCATGGGTCGCACAGAGGCATTAATGTTGCCATTGGAGTTTATAGGAGGAAAAGCATTTCTCCCAATGAACAGAACATTTTCACTCAATGAACAGAGAACCAATTTTACCACAATAAGTCAGATACTCATACCGTGTTTGCACTTACTGGAGCAATTATGATGTAAGAAAGGAAATGAAAGTTAAGGTTTCAATTGCACCAGAGGATTTGTGCAAGAGAATAATGGTAGGGTCTTTGGAATTTCATAAACATTTATAGATATTGGTAGTTGTTGAAATTTAGAAAGTTTTATAAATAGGAGGTTTTCCTGTTTAAAAGACTTATTATTGAGTGTTCGTCATGATGGGAGTATTGGGGCAATGTAGGGAGATATTTAGAAAGAAAAGGTGAGAAAACAAAGAATGGCTCAGTTTGGGCATAAAAGGTATTTTAGTAGCTCTTCATCAGAGGTATAACAGACTCTTCAAAATATAGTTCTATTACTGGTATTTTAATTTGTTGTCAGAAACTCAAAAATGAATGAGAATCAAGATAGATGTTGCCACACATTGGATCACTGTTACTGCCACCAAGAGTTTATGTTCCACATGTACTCATACCTGTGCATAGAAAAATAGAATAAAAGGCAACAGATATTGGATCATCAAAAAAGTCAATGATGCATTTTTGCATAGAAAAACATAGAAAAATACATCATGATATTTCTGACGATCCAGTAGGAAGGGTTGTGAATAAATCAGTTAGCTTACTAAGTGTGTATTGAAATCAGGCACCAGTATTTTCCTTGACTTTCAGTCAGGCCAGGACATAGGTTAGAGCATAACATTTGTGGTAATGTTGGTACATTTGCCTTTAGGTTAGAAAATCTCTAATGTATTATAGCAGCAAAAGAGCATGAGTATCAACTAAAACAAAATGAATAAAAGAGATGAGAAATCATTCTGGTCGGAATTGACTTAGGGTCTAGAATATCCCTTCAGCTATTTTTACTGTTGACTCATATGATGGATGGTTACATACTGGTAGGGTTCTGGTTCAGACTAGTAGCTGCCTGTGAACTGGAGCTTGCATCCGTCATACATATATTAATTGATTCATTAGTATGACTTACACAGCTTTTTATTCTACTTGCTATGTTTAGACTTGTTTTCACTAGAAAAAAAAAAATGCCTTGTTCTAAAAAGCTGGATAGAAATTCCCTTAAGCACAGCAATTCAGAGAAATTTAAGTGAATGTTATTTTGCACTCTTAAATTTTTTTAAATAAAAACTCTGATATTTCTTTTCTGCATATGTAATATGAAATGCAAGATACAAAATCAGATAAAAATTTGTATAGTTTTCTGCAACACTCATTCTAAAGTGAAACTGGATATTATGCTTGATACCTTTGAAATTAGTAATCGGCATGTCATTGTTCTTGTGTAAACTTCTTCTCGAGCAATTAATATTCTGGTTATTGGGAATGTTATATACTTAGCATGTGTTAGACTACCTGAGTGACACCGAAGTGACATATGAGTGACAGAAAAAGACAGGTGTTTACCCTCAAATATTTGTAATATAGTTGGAGAAACAAGGGAAGCACATGAAACAATTACAAAGACAATAAAATAGTAGAATGATCAATTATGTGGTGTGTTAAAGAATGGATTTGGGAAATTATAAACCTGGCCCTGGTGAATAGGAGGGTGCAACTCTTACATACTCAACAGGAGCAGACACAGAAATGAGTATGAGCCAATCGTATCATGGGAACCTCTAATCCTTACTAAGTAAGATTGTAAGCCATGAAAGAGTTAAATGCAAGGCAGGAAAATCCTATTGCTATGGGTTGAATGTTGGTGCTCCCCACCCCAAATTGTTACCTTGAAACCTAACACCTAATATGATAGTATTAAGAGGTAGGGACTTTTGAAAAGTAATTATCATGAATGGAACTGAAGGGTGCTGTCTTACCCTTCTGAATGTGAGGATGCAGCAACAGGAACCATCTTTGAAACAGTCAGTGTTCCCATAAACCAAGTCTACTATACCTGATTTTTGAGCTTTTAATCTCTAGAACTGTGAGCAACAAGTTTCTGTTGCTTGTAAATGACTTGATCTGAGGTATTTTGTTATAGCAGTCTGAATGGACTAAGTTACCTATAATTTGTGAAAAAAAAATAGCATTTGAGGGATGAAACAGAATAAAGAGAAAAAAGGGAAAATAGAGTAAATGAACATTTTTTGTGAAAGCTAAAATCCCTTCACAGACTAGGTTAGTATCATCCCAGTATTACTAAGTATATGACACCTTAAACTCTAGATATTTAAAAGAAATTTTCAAGTTACCTAACTTCTGTGCATTTTATAAAAAGGTTTTAAATTTTATTAAGTAAATACAGGGATATTTAAAAAGTCCATGGAAAGCATTATTATTAAAAGCATATTATTAAAGATACTATGCATGGATTTTTTTAAAAATTGCATCAAAATCAACTTGTACTAACTTGCTATAACATAAATGAACAGAATCTAGTATGAGGCACCAAGAAGGATAAGACATCACTTTGAAAAGATCTTTTATCGTATCAACATGGTTTCTGCTAAAATTGAAGACAGAACTAACATCAAATTCATAGTGAACCTTGGAAAGAAGAATGGTACCTTGGAAAGAAGAATGGTGAAATCACTGATGCTTTAAGAAAAGTTTATGGGACAATGCTCCAAAGAAATCAGCAGTTTACAAGTGGATAACTCATTTTAAGAAGGAGTGAGATGATGTGGAATATAATGCCTACAGTGGCAGACTGTTCACGTTAATTTGTGAGGAAAAAATTAATCTTGTTTATATGCTAATTGAAGAGTATTGATGATTAACAGCAGAAATAATAACCAACACTACAGGCATCTCAATTGATTCAACTTCCACAATTCTGACTGAAATATTAAAGTCAAGTGAGATTTCTGTTTTAGGGGTGTCAAAACTGTTGCACCCAAATTGGCTGTGGACAAGAGTGGAGCTTTCAGTGAAAATTTTAAACAAGTGTGATCAAGATCTTAAAACATTTCTTCCAGGGACCAGCAGTTAGCGTAATGGCTATGTTGCTGGACTCCCACGTAGTCGACCATGGTTCAAGTCCCGGACCTGGTGGCTTAAACTCATGCTGGGCGCGTGTGCGTGTGAGCCCAAGATCCCTAGAGGAGAATGGAGGAGAAGGGATTGTGGTGTGGCCAACCCCCCTAGGGGGTGATTTCTTGCTTTCTATCTCTCTGTCTCTCTCTGTCTGGCGAGCACACGTGCCCTATAGCAAAAAATCTCTCAAAAAAAATTTCTTCCAATAATTGTAACTGGAAGGAAGTAACACATGGCTTTACCAATATGGTCCTGAAGACAAAGCATGTGCAAAGTGGTCCAGTCAAAGCAAAGCAAACCAGTCAAGAGCAGAGGTTATAGCAACAATTTTGGGAGATACTGAAGTTTTTTTTTTTTTTTTTTTTACTTTCTGGAGGATCAAAGAATAATTATATCTATTTATTATGAAGTGTTTTGAGAAAGCTCAAACTTAAGCAGAAAAATGCTCAACAAAGCTTCACCAGAGTCTTTCTCCACCCAACAGTGCTCTTGCTTATTTCCTCTCATCAAACAAGGGCGATTTTGCAAGAGTTTCAATGGGAAGTTAGTATGCTTCCACCTTACAGTCCTGATTTGACTCCTTCTGACTTCTTTTTGTTTCCTAATTTTTTAATAGGTTTTTGCCTTAAGGCATGTGCACTCACTGGAGAGAGAGAGAGAGAGAAAGAGAGAGAGAGAGAGGCAAAGTGAGAAATCACCACTCTCCCCCCTCCTCAGGTTTGATGGCCACACTGCAATCCCTTCACCATTCTTCTCCTGGGATCATGGCTATGCATGCACATGCACACAGCATGAGTTTGAAGTCACTGGGCCCAGGACTCCAACCTTGGTTGGCCATGTGGGAGTCCAGTGACATAACTGCTGCACCATCTGCTGGCCTTTGTTTCCCAATTAAAAAAAAAAAATCTTTCAGGGGACCAGCAGATGGAATGGTTATGTCATTGGACTCCCACATGGTCAACCATGGTTCGAGTTCTGGACCCTGCAGCTTAAAATTTACTCTTGGTGCATGTATGTGCATGCTCAAAATCCCAAGAGGAAAATGGAGAAGGGATTGCAGTGTGGCCATCTACCATAGAGGGTGATTTCTTGTTTCTATTTCTCTGTCCCTCCAGCGAACACACATGCCCTATAACAAAAATCTTTTTAAGAAAAAAAAAAATCTTCCTGGATCAGCAGATTGCATAATAGTTACATGGCTGGACTCCCACATGGCCAACCATGCTTCGAGTCCCAGACCCAGAGGCTTGAAAATCAAGCTGGGTACATGAGCATGTGTGCCCAAAATCCCAAGAGGAGAATGGAGGAGAAGGGATTGTGTTATGGCTTTCTCCTCTGGGGGGTGATTTGTCACTTTCTGTCTCTCTGGCAAGTGCAAGCGCACATGCCCTATAGCAAAAATCTCTAAAAATAAACTTTCTAGAGTACCCTTTTAAACTAAAATTATAGAAAGTAAATGGAAAGTAAAATTTATAGAAAAACAAGGGCAAAAATCTCTATCTGATCACTATCCCCCCAAAACTAGAAAATGGGCAAACACCTTTCTAAGTTAGACTGAATCAAGATACTTATGCTGAACCTGAGTATATACTAGCTAAAGAAGTTAATTTTAAGCTATAAATGAATATAGGGTTGTATAAACAGAATGCACATATATTTATTAAAATTCGGGTGAAAGAGTAGAGTGTGAGGAAGAACATTAAAAAGAAAAATAGAGACGCAAGGCATGTATGGGACAAAGAAATGGATCATTATCTATTGCTGATAACTTTCTAGTATGGTGAACTGGACTGGTGAGAAATGTATACACGTTGGAATATTTACTTTGTAAGCTAAGTAACATGACTGAATGTATAAAAGAAATAGAAATAAAAAGAAAAAATATATCTAAATCAACTTCTTATAGAAATTTTTTAAAAAAGAATTTAATTCAAAAATGGAGTAATTATACTGGATGCCAAACAGCATCTGACTTGTTCAAAATATACTAGCTTAAGGTTATTTTAATGATTATCTTCATGTTTTCTAGTTGTTATTAAAAGATGATTAATTAGCTGATTTGGATTTTTAAGCAGAAATTGGATTGGGACAAACAAAATGAAAAATAATCTTTTGTTAGGCCCAAGGAAGAACTACTTGGCTTCACTGATAATATGGCATGGGTGGTGAAGAACAACCATGAGAAGATATTGCATAATCACCTCTAAAAGTACCTTTGAATGACAACCTTCTGGACCAAATGCCATTAAGCTCTTCTCAATATCTATTTGTATAAAATATTTTTTTAGGAGAAGACCACTTGTGGAACTAGTTGAGAATCAACAGCTGCTACCATTGCTCTCATCAAATCCATAATATTGAGAAGAGTTTAATACGATGTCCAGCTGAAGCATCATACTTAGGATTAATAATAGTCTCTGGGCCTAAATAACTTAAATTGGATCAAGGACATAACAGTAAAATGTTTATCATAAATGTGTGTGCTATTTTTTTGGAGGTAATTATTCATCAGCCACTGGCTAGGGGCAGAGACGGGGTGCCCCTGCAAATTGCAGTCAGAGTCATTACAATAGATAGTGAAATTTATACAGTTTTTATTTCCTTGGCAATATTGAACAGAGCATTTACAGTACTCTTTGATTATATCTACATCATTCTCATTGTAAAAATAAGAAATATACCTTAAAATCCAATTTTGAGGTATTCTCTACAGATAGAAAGACTTTAGCAAAAGGAAAACATCATAAAACTACAGAGCATCCCTATGATAAGCTTAAGTGTGGTTACTTGTCCTGAGGGACTTACTATATTTAGGTAACAGAATCTTCTTCATGCTTTCTGTCTATATACCCATTCACCCACCTAACTCTCTGTTTACCTTAGAATTTATTTATCATTTATAATATGTGATAACATAATTTGTGATCACAAGTCCCAGTGAAGGTTCATAGATAGGACTGTAGGGATCAAGAAAAATGAGAATTTTATTTGGTCAAGGAGAGAGTAACTGTCACTCTCAAGAGTTTGTGGAGTAGAAGTCATTGTGCTAGGACCCAAAAGGTGGAATGAGAATTAAAATAAACCTTTAGAGTGAAATTCGTAGACTGTTGATTTTTTTAATACTTGCTATGCTTCTGGTATTTAGTTGTGCAATTGTACACAAGTCATCTACATTTTTGAAATTTAAACTTTTTTATCCATAAAAAGTGATTATGATTTCTGTTTCTTGAATACCAGTGGCTGTAAGAACTCTACACAGTGAACATTATTTAATTGTAGTTTAAACATTAGGATAAGGGGGTTCACAAAAATTAAATAATTTTCTTTTTTTTAATTTCATTTAACTTTATTTATGTATTTGTTTTTAATTTGACCAGAGAGAGACAGAGTGAGAGAGAGAGTGTGAAAGTAAGTGAAAAAGCAAGCTGTCAGGTCTAGGACTCACACCATGGTCAGCCACAGGAGAGTCCAGTGCCCCTAACCACCACATCACTTGCCAGCCTCCTAAAAATTTTCTTAAATTAATAAATATAACATATGAAATCCATCAAAGACTTTAGTAAATTCAGCAGTTCTTTCTTTTAAACTACATCTTGCTTTTTTATTTTTTTGAGAGACTTTTGCTAGACAGTGTGTGTACTCGCCAGAGAGACAGAAAAAGAGAGAGACAGAAAGTAAGAAATCACCCTCAGGGGGAGTGGTCACGCCACAATCCCTTCTCCATTCTCCTCTTGGAATTCCGGGTACACACGCACATGTGCCTGGTGTGAATTTCAAGCCACCTGGTTCGGGACTCAAACCATAGTCAACTATGGGAGAGTCCAGCAACATAACCATTACGCCATCTGCTGGTCCCACATCTTGCTTCTTTTTATTCCAAGACTATTCAGAGGAGTAAATCAAATAGACTATAAAATGCTACAGAAATTTGTTGTATGTATCTATTGTTATAAAATAATTATGATGAGGATTATTTTGCTACAGGACAGGGGCTTTCCAATCAGTGTAAATCAAAATACAGAGACCTAAATGAACTCATGATATGTTTGATATAATCATAGTGTTCTACCAGTAAAGCAGTTAAATAATAAAACTATATTAAATTTCTAATTTTTCTGTTACACATTTATTATTTAGCGACTTGTTGACTGTCATTATTACAAGCATGTTGTATCTCAAAGAATTTCTAGAAATGTTCCTCTCTTTTATCAATAATGTTTATACATCTCTTGGGAAGACCCTGTTGCATAAGCCATGGCTTTCCCAATAAAATGCTCTAGAGTAAGTTATTTTTTTCAGCCAAAGAAATTCCTGGTTAATTTTTAAAGGTGCCACATCCTTTGAGCTGTTCCAAGGCTGGTGTATGTCTCAATGCAGAACAGGCCTGCTAATAGCACGATGTTTACCTACTGCTGAATCTCAAATCAATCATGAAAGAGTCGAACAAGAGGCTAATTATAAACATTTCTAAAAGGTGCTGGTTGCTTCCATTTGTTTTGGATAAAGGTGTTCACAGTTTTAATTTAGTGTCTGCTAGAGTTTGGAGAAAAATACTGACTTATTCTCAGGGGACAGTGTACATTATTTTTAAATATGAATTAGACTGTACAATTTCAAAAACATCAGAAACGAAATGTTTTTCAATGACTTCACTAGGCTTTGTTTGGATTAATTCTAAAAGGCCTATTGAAAATACATAAAATAATCGCTAATTATCACCCTTTGCTCAGTGGCCTAAATATACCATGCTCTTTTGTACATAGGGGCTGCATTGCTAAGAAAAAAAATTCCATTTAGTGATTTCTGCTAAAGGTGGAAAAGGCCTTTTGTTACTTTAAGTGACTCCATTAATGGTCTAGTCATGGTGAATTGGTCAAAGGCAGGAATGTTTATGTGCAAGCTCAGCTCTCTTCGATCAATTGTAGATACAAGAACGACGAGATAAACCTAGGAACTATCAGATCAGATAACTGAATGATAGATTCTTTATTCCTGGATTTCATACTTGATCTACAATTGGCCTTCACTTGAGTTATGACAGAGATACACTGCATTCTCAGTAATAAATTTGATTTCTTATTTAAAATTAATTATCTAAAGATACTTTTCTCAAAACATCCCATTTAAATGTTATTCCTGGATTAGTTTACCTTTTAGTAGCAACACATAGGACCACCTAGAAGCTCTTCTACTGGAAACTGAATCATAATGCAGATCAATGGGCATCCTGTATATTTTTTAATAGTAAAATAGTGTGCACCAAAATTATATTTCTGTCATTGCCTAATTCAGAAAAACAATTGTTTGCAAATGATGAAACACTGCCTCTTCTTAAAGCAATTAGAAAAAATATGTTATAGTCATTTTTTTTTTTTGAGAGGTTTTTGCTATAGGGAGCGTGCGCTCGCCAGACAGACAGAGAGAGACAGAGAGACAGAAAGCGAGAAATCACCCCCCAGGGGGGATGGCCACGCTGCAATCCCTTCTCCTCCATTCTCCTCTCGGGATCTTGGGCACGCATGCACACGCGCCCGGCGTGAGTTTTAAGCCACCGAGTCCGGGACGCGAACCGCGGTCAACTACATGGAAGTCCAGCGACATAGCCATTACGCTAACTGCTGGTTCTCTATAGTCGTTTTTTTTTTTTTTAACCCTATGGGCTTGGGTGGTAGTTGTAGTCAAGAATTGCTCTGTTTAAAATAGATAGGTAGGAAAAATTACCTTTTCTAAGGAGATGCTCAGTTTTTTGACATGTTCATAGTCCAACAAATGCTTCTTTTGAAACAGAAAACATGTAAATATCTATAGTCATAAAACTTACATAAAATAAGTGGTACTTAAACAGGGCCAATGTTCTGGATTTTCTCCTTCTTAAAGGATCCCTCTTTCTTTCTCTGCTTAACATTTTAAAGATCATAGATGATAAATGAAATGAAGCCTAAGTATACAATAAAACATATTATTTGCAGCTTTCTCTAGTGGAAACCACGTTAGCAACCAGCTGCATTATTTGTGAAAGGCAAACAAAGCATTAAATGAGTATCTTTTATTCTGTAGTTTTTAAAAGGTAATTTTACTATTTATAGAATTTGGTATTATTTATTATTCTATTCTGATAATACACAGTGTGATAATCCTCAAGATTTAAGGATATTAGAGATCATTTAGGCTAGCCTTTTAATTTTTTTTTAGAAGAAGAAGATAGATTCAATAGGGGATTGTGTCCTGAAGGTGACCTAAGCACTTTATAACAGAGGCAATTTGGAGTGATTACTCTCACATCCTATTTATGGTTTCTTAGTGTGTCATTGGTATGCCTACTTTTATATATAATACATTCTAAAATTTTGTTATACTGTTGAAAATTAGCTCATGTACATCTTAAGAGTACGTTCTTTGGCTCTTATTCTTCAATTATTTTCTTAATTAAACATGCTCATCATTTAGCTACTTTGATGCAAATCTTATTCACAAATGCCAGGCTCCAGCTATTTATGGTGTTTATCAGCTCACTTCAGAGTGGGAAGGATGACCCTGTGACCTATTTTGGATAATCTTCTCTAGTACTTTAATATTAAGTTAAAATTATTGAGTTTGCAGGGGAAAAGTACACTCAAGTAAAAATTCTGATTGGATTATATATACATTTTTCTCTTTTCCAATTGCTCTTGAAACACAAAGATATTTTTGATAAAATTTCTTAATTTTCACTGAATAAATTCACCATTGGGCAATTTATAATAGTATGACTTCTTCAGGTGACTGAACTTTAGGACACAGCTGCATCATTGTTCTGGCCAACGTAATTGTATGAAAAGCTGGGGAAAACATTTGCAGATGAGTACATTTTGTGAAACTTTGTGTAACGTGCAAGTATAAATAAGCTTTCTGTGCATGACTCACTGCCATATCTTTGCAGACAGACCGAGGAGAGGAAATAAAAACTCTGCAGTTGGAGAATCCTTTTCTTGCAGAACAACTTGTTAATACATAGAAAGGCATTTCAAGTTTTTATTTAAATCGGAATGGATTAAATCAAATGAATAATTGGAGTGCCATGTTCAGATAGTAACAGGTATAGACTATTTGATACTTTACAGAATGGTTCCTAACACTTCGGTTGGTGAAGCCAAAGCTACTGTCTGACAGACTAGTGCTATTAAGTTGAAGTGACTGGTGCATAAACTGAGATTCAGAGGTTTAAGATTTGATTGACAGACACATTGATCATGATGCTAGTCAAAGATAATGAATCAATCATCTCTATTTGATGGAATCGCATCAATGTCTTGCTTATGTACAAATAAAAGAGTGCTTTCTCTGTGGGTATACTTCTATTCTCACACAGGAATCTTTATTCATGTCATTCACAGATTTAATCTGAAAGTTTTTTAAAGTTTCACTTTTTTTTTTTTCTGTATCCTCACAGATCTTCCAATATTAGAGGACTTCATGAAACATGTTCTGTCCTCAAGAATTTAGTTGTCAGATGATCATGCCACAAACTTCATGTTTGGTGGTTTTAACAGTAGTTGCCTTCCTCATAGACATAAATGCATATATAATTCAGATAAAATTACACCAAAGAATGGAAATCAATTTTGCAGACTCAAGACTCACTTGTTTAAGGAAATATTTAATTCGTGCTATTTACCAAATTGCATGTTATTGGCTAATTATAGAACAATCCACATAATTAAATGCAGGATAATTAAAAAAGAAGAGCGAACATTAGAAAACACATTTCTAACTGGCACTTCTCTACAATGTATTGAAACTCATATTCTGAAAAGAACAATATTTTTATAAATATGAAACATTATTGTAGAGAAATGTCTTTTCTCTTTAAACTGGAAGACACAATTTAAAGAGATAAACAGTCCAGATCTTTGTGAAAAGGTGGGTGAGGTTCTTACGTACTTCCACAATTCAAGGCACTGAACGTGTAGAGAAGGATTGAGAAGGAGGTTGCATATCTGGGAAGACAGCCCTTGCAAATGCAGGCATACAGACAGGGCTTAAGTGGTGTATCTGCATGGTTTTAAAATATTTTCTTCACAGACCTGCTTCAGTCAGACAGCACAGAAGGTTAGGACATTATTACTATGGGACTCTGTTCCCAGGTTGACTCTGTTGAAATTTGCAGGTGTATAGCTCAGCAAAGATCATACTCTCTCCTCTTTTTTCCTGCATCCTTGTTATTTGAGTCACCAATTTGAAATGCACCATTACCACCAAATAACTATTTAGCAGTACACAATCACGCAATTGTGTGAAGAGACAAACATAATGAAGGACGTTGGGGAAATAGGATCCTTTAAACAGGGTACCTATCCTGCACTGAAATGATGGAGGGTTTTGTAGCTTTTGTAACAGAGTATCCTCTGAACAATTACCTTCAACTAATGGTATGCTAAACTGGACAGGAAATCAAGTCTTCGAATGAATAGATCCATTGCTCTAAGTGAGAGAGCCCAACACAGTTTTAACATTGCCTCAAATGAGTCAATGTTCTTATTAAATAATTATAGATCAAATACATTTTAAAATATTGATAACTTTTTTGACTTGATGTTATTGCTTTTTCAATTCAGCAAGCAAATGACTTATCTCACTGTTGTGTACGTCATGTTAAATTCTAGTATTTCTTTTTTCTACTCTAATACCCTTGTCCTTGTTTCCTGGCTTACATAGTGTTTGTTTGCTAACATAAAACTTAAGGTGGCTATTTATAAAATATTGTCATTCCTGTATGAAAATATTTTAAAAATCTGAAATCCTCTGTGCATGCTTCTAGAAATAATAATTTAGATGACTCTTATAAAGAGACTCAAGAAAATTATAATATTAAGTAACAAAGGTCAAAAGGTCGAAGAATTTATATCTATGAGATTGTTTTTAGCTAGAGTTAACTACATTTACCTTCAGAGATAACTGTCTTAATTGTATGCTCAAATGAGATGGTTTCTCTTTTTTCCTTGATTAAAAGTTGAATTTCCTGTAATGCCTGCCTTCAGAGTATGTTAACTTTTGTGAAACAAAATGCAAAAACTGATATGTTTTACCCACGGAATTGTCATAGTTTCTTAATAAATTTGGGATGGTCAAACTTAACAGGTCAAGAAAGGTTTTTATTTATGAGAAAATTCCCTATAATTAAAAAAATATTCATAATATATCTGCAATACACTCTTTCTCCCCTTTCCTCCCTTCCTTGAAAATTGAAATTCAAAAAAGTTCTTCAAGTCTAGATAGAAAGGTTTAGCAGACAACACCTAATTGTTTTAAGGCATGGTATTTTCATTATTTCACCGGTCCCTTGTTCTGTTATATAGGAAAAAGTTGAGTAAAATTCATGTGGTAGACAGCCAGGTCCTTTCAAGTACAGAATGAGAATAAAAACCAAGATGACATCTCCTGAATATCAAAACTTGTTATAATTTTATAATAAATCAGGTGAGATGGTGTTGGAGTAGGGTTAGGGAAGCAAACGTACACACCTAGAAACAGACTCAAATATATACTGAAAAGCCAACATGAAAGAAGAACATGGACTATTGATCCCTATTTATGCTTTTTTGTTCCAAGAGCTCCTTACTGAAGTAGAAAGACTTATGAAATATTACCCACACTACCTTCCCATTTTTTAAAAAGATATGATTGATCTAAAGTCTTTTGGACAAAGATAAAATTTATTTAAAACATTAAACAAAAAATTGGCAGAAGGTGCATCTGCTTGTCAGAGAGATAGAGAAAAAGTGAGAAAGCACCCCCCCCCCCCCCCATGGAGAATGATCACACAGCAACCCCCTTTCCTCCATTTCTCCTTTCAGAATTTTGGGCATGCAGACCCATGCACCCAGCATTTATTTCGAACCAGCAGATCTAGGATTCAAATCACACAGTTGGCCATGTGGGATCCAGCCACCTTAATCACCACACAATGTGCTGGTCCTAGAAAAAATTTCTAAGATGTAAACTTGAGTTTTTATTTCTGCTCAGCCTGTTTCTTATAATAAGCAACCAAAATGCATATTCTTCTCCCTTCTCCTCATTTTGGAAATCAGCGGTCTTATGTTTTTCTCAGGAAAAATTGAGAAATATTGGGTAGAAAGAGAGATAAAAATGTGGGCAACTTTCTTTGTATGGATTTTTTTTTTTCATTTATTTATCTATCTATTTATTTATTGTGATTTTGGGAGACTGGCAGGTGGCGTGGTGGTGAAGGGTGCTGGAATCCCACATGGCAGACCACGGTTTGAGTCCTAGACCTGGAGGCTTGCTTTCTCACTTTCCGTCTCTCTCTCTCTATCGCTCTCTCTCTCTCGCTCTCTTGCTCCATCCCTCTCTGATAAAATTAAAATAAATAAATAAAGTGAAATAAAGTAATTACAAAAAAGTTTTTTTTTTTTTTTTTTGAGAGATTTTTGCTATAGGGCACGTGCGCTCGCCAGACAGACAGAGACATAGAGACAGAAAGCGAGAAATCACCCCCCAGGGGGGATGGTCACGCCGCAATCCCTTCTCCTCCATTCTCCTCTCGGGATCTTGGGCATGCACGCACACGTGCCTGGCATGAGTTTTAAGCCACCGGGTCCAGGACGCGAACCGCGGTCGACTACGTGGGAGTCCAGCGACATAGCCATTACGCTAACTGCTGGTTCCCCCCCCCCAAAAAAAAGTTTTTTTTAAAATAATATTTATTATGATTGTTAAGCTGTCGGGTCCAAGATTCAAACATCGTTTGGCATGTGGGAATCCAGCACTCTAACCACCACACCACCTGCTGGTCCCATCCTCCTTCTTTTTAACTGAAGATTTGGCGACATGTAAGAAGTGATGTGATTAAGAAAAGCGACAGTAGGTAATATTTCAAACTCCTTATTGATTCTCATACATTAGCTCACATGATTGATAAATTGACTTCAAATTTAGCATGGTTAGAAATTAATCTAAAATATATGAAGACTTCCTTCTGAAACAGAATCAAGTTTAATTAATGATTAGTTAAGGTATGGCTCAATCTGTGAAACTCATCTTCAGGAAATTCTATATATTTTGCACTCATAAGCTTCTCTCTCTTAAACTCATGTCCACATTTTCAAGACACTTTTTTAAAAAAGCTCCTATAAATGTAGCTTGGTGACTAAGTTATTTCTTAGTGCTGCTATGAAAAGAAGGAGATCTTTCAGTACTGAGTGAGTCTCGAGACTGTTAAGCTTGGGAACTGATGGATTAGATCATAAGGTAAAATGCCTCTATAAGTAAGATTTGCCAAGTTTCTAATGTTACTAATCTTTAGCGTGCTATAAAAATTGCTTTGGATTTACATGGAGCAATTATTTTGAGTACAAGGAAGAAAACCTCATTACTCAGAGTTATTACTAATAATCACCATCATTAACGTTACTGGCAAGAGGGCAGTTATATGGCAGGTTATAGTAGGTTGGTACCAGAGACAGAAAACAGAAAAACCCTCCCCTGAGGGCCCATAGTCAGTGTACAATTTGCATAGACAGTCTGAAGTAATGAGGTGTCTGTTAAGAAGGACTGGAACTCTGTTACACTCTCTTCAAAGAAGTGAATTTCCCATAAATTTAACTATTGCTGTATCAAGCATTTGTGAAGTCTTAGCTAACTGTAAATGTCGTTGTTGCCTTTATCGTTGTGGTTTTTTAAGTCAAGTGAAATTTTATCCTCAAATCAATATGAGAAAACATTGCAAGTTACTTAAGGAAAATGCATCGTGAGGATAGAAAATATAATACAAGTGTTAGCTTTGCTCACAAACACATGAACCAGGCCACTTTTTAGAAAACCGCGTTCTACATAAATTTTATTGTTCATTGTTTGTAGACATCTTAGGCCATCATCCTTTTAGAGAAACCTCAATAGCCCAACAAAAATTGTACATGAATTGAAGTATAAATTATGCTGTGCACTGTCAAAATGATTGGTAAGAAAACTTCTGTCTTTTCCCTGCCTGTCTCTTAGACGATATGCATTCAGTTCAAACTATAGAAAATAGTATTTTTTGCTGTGAACTCAACTATAAGTTTTACTCATTAAGATTTGATAGGATAGTTTATCATTGTGGCAAATTTTCTAATTTTGTTGTTTAAAGTTAATTTTAAACATTGAAGGGTTTTAGACATTGTCTAGAACCTACGACTGATGGGTCACAAGACTTCAATTTTGACATCTCAAGCGTGTACATGATCAGATGAAAGAAAAAAATGTACTAAACACAAAGATGTTAAACTGTGATTAAAACCACCAAAGGTTAGCATGTGCTCTGTGCATGATAACTATCTTTGTAAGAATCCCAAGAAAAGAAATGCCTATGTCAGAAAGATGGGTCTGATAACATATAAATATGAGGTAAAACCAATTTGTGGGTTAATTTCAAAGAATTGTACTGTGAATTGAAAATTATCTAAGATCTCTTACTTATTTGGTAATACACTTAGAAATACTGATGACAGAGTTTCTCAATAAAATCAAATGTAAGCAAGGCTTTTATAAATGTGTGTATATATATATATATGTAATTCTTTTAAAATTTTGCTAAGGAGCTGGGATGTTTGTCTTCTCTTTTACTTATCCAACTATCAGATAAGTTGTCTTTCTTAGACAACTATCAGATAAGTATATATCAATAAAATATGTCTACTATATAAGATTCCTTTTTCTAGAAAGACTTTTTAATAATGTTTCTAGTATCAGAAAGCTTGAGATGAGAATATTCACTGTTTTTTTTTTTTCCTTTGATAAAACACCCACAGATTTTCATTGGCCTTTTTCTTTTATACCTGTGAATTTTTATTGCTGTACTATATTTCCCAGAATTTAGAGTCTTAGTTTTATTATCAGGTTGTTTATTGACTTTGCAATATTTACATTATCTTAAATACTCATTTTGATTCGTGTCTCAAAAAAGAGACACAAATGTAGCAGGGGACCAGCAGGTGGCCTGCTGGTTAAGGCACTGGATTCCCACATGGACAATCATGGTTTGAGTCCCAAACCTGGCAGCTTGCTTTCTCACTACCTCTCTCTTTCTCTCTCTGTCTGTCTCTGGTGAACATGCATAATCTGTAGCAAATTAAATAATAATAATAATAATTCTTGCTTTTTTAGAGAGATTTTTTGCTGTAAGGGCACATGTGCTCTCCAGAGAGACGTAGAGATACAAAGCAAGAAATCACCCCTCCAGGGGGATACCCACATTGCAATCCCTTCTCCTCCATTCTCCTCTAGGGATTTCGGGCATGTATGCACATATGCCCAATGAGTTTAAGCTGCTGTGTCCGGGATTCCAATTGTTATCAGCTATGTGGGAGTCCAGTGATGTAACCATTATGCCATCTGCTGGTTCCAAAATTAGATAATTCTAAAAAAACAAATTGAGAGATGTAGCAGATTATGGTGTTTTAAAAGATGTATGGTAAGATACCTAACAACTGAATCCCGGCTTGATCATTTTTCTAGCCAAAAAATTGATGTAATAATATAATAGAACTAATCTCGTAAGTTTTGGCTAAAGAGTGGGTTAAGATCATATATGTAAAGTACCTAACAGATAATAAGCACAATTATTTTCAACAATCATTAGTCTCAGTAATAGAATAACTTAGAGTCAGAGAGACAGAAAGTGAGAAATCACCCTCAGGGAGATGGGCATACTGCAGTCCCTTCTCCATTCCCCTCTCAGGATGGGTACGCACACACACGTACCCAGTGTGAGTTTTAAACCACCATGTCTGGTACTTGAACCATGGTTGACTACATGGGAAGCCAACTATACAACCATTATGCCATCTGCTTGTTGCAAGAATGATTTTTTTTTTTTTTTGGAGAGGTTTTTGCTACAAGGTGCGTGCGCTCGCCAGACAGACAGAGAGAGACAAAGAGACAGAAAGTGAGAAATCACCCACCAGGGGGTATGGCCATGCCACAATCCCTTCTCCTCCATTCTCCTCTTGGGATCTTGGGCATGCACACACACACGCCCTGGCGTGAGTTTAAGCCACCGGGTCCGGGACTCGAACTGTGGTCGACTACGTGGGAGTCCAGCGACATAGCCATTATGCTAACTGCTGGTCCCCCCAGAATGATTTTTTAATATAATCTAAGTAGTTAGGGATAAGGAAGCCTCCCAAATGTATGTTGGAACTTACCTACCCATTTGTAGGTGTGCCATGATTGTGCCATGATATTAATCTCTTCAGTCTCACTGCCATGGTCTGGCGCATCTGGAACCCTGTGACCACCTCTTACCAATATTGAATTATAATTACTAAAAATATAATTTTTAAATGTATGTCTTCCTCATGTAAAAGAAATTAGAAATTATTGACTAAGGAACCACAGCTGATAAACTCCTATGTTGAAAAGTTGAGGCAGAAAATAAGCAGAGAAGTTTCCGCCACTGAAGAATTATGTATCTACATGGGATCAGCAGTTAGCATAATGGCTATGTTGCAGGACTCCCATGTAGTTGACCGTGGTTCGAGTCCCGGACCCGGTGGCTTAAACTCACGCTGGGCATGTGTGTGTATGTGCCCAAGATCCCGAGAGGAGAAAGAAGGAGAAGGGATTGCAGCATTGCCATCCCCCCTAGGGGGTGATTTCTCGCTTTCTGACTCTGTCAGAAAGCTCTCTGTCTCTCGCTGTCTTTCTGGTGAGCGCACACGCCCTATAGCAAAAAAAAAAAAAAAAAAAAAAAAACAAAAACAAAAACAAAAAAACTCTTAAAAATAAAAAGAATTATGTATCTACAGAGAAAAAAATTTTAAATCAAATTCCAGGTCCTTGATTTTCCTTATTGTATTAATGACCATGTCATTTTCTGTCTTACTCTCATCTCTTATTGAACTTGATCAAAATGAGGGCTTCCGTGAACACTTTATTTAGGTAAATCTCTGCTCTCTGCCTTACTTACTTCTATTTTATTTTGTGTGATAACTTCAAAATATCTTTAAAATGAATAGTAGGCCAAGATTTTGATATTTTTGGTGGTAAAGTGAAGACAATATTTGATCTAATTTCTGATTAGATATATGTATATTTTCATGAAGAATCTTAAAAATATTGTGAAATAGTTTTCTTTTATATTTCAAAAAGCTTCCTAAAATATTTAGACTTAGAAGGCAAAATGTTAGAAAAAGAGCTGAATGGCTAGGCCCTAATGCCTGCTCTGCAGTCCACACAAAGCATGTCACCTAGACCCAGATGCTTTGAGTAGAGAGAAATGGAATACTGACAAAATTGATTTAAAATAATTAAATGTGTAACTTACATTAAGTCAGATTGATTTTTTTACTAGTGTCTAGTGCACATACATTACCAAAGGTTGAAAAAAATTTATGGAAAAAAATGGAAAATTGTTTCTATTATCTTTTTTTATTTTTACTTCTAGCTGGGAGGTACTGTTACTTTTTTTGGCATCTTGTCTCAGTATGTGGGTAGAACACAGATGTTCCTTTGAAGCTGAGTTAGAGAATACGTGAAATAGAAACCTTATTAGATGATATGGATCATAAAACTAATTTGCCACCATTATCATTTTTATGAAACTGATGTTAGTGAATGTGAAAAATGGATCATTTAGGGACCAGCAGATAGCATCATGGTTACATGTTGGACTCCCACATAGTAAATGCAGTTCAAGTCCCAGACTCTGTGGCTTAAGCCTCATGCCAGGTGCCTATGTGCACATGCTCAAGATCACAAGAGGAGAATGGAGGAGAAGAGATTGTGGAGTGGCCATCCCCCTGAGGGGCGATTTCTTGTTTTCTGTCTCTGTGGTGAGTGTATGCGCCCTATAGCAATAATCTCTCTCAAAAAATGCTAAAAAAAAAAACAATGAATCATTTATATAATTTCTTCAATTAACATTGCTTCAGTTGACAGTTTTCTCCATTGTTTCAGTTTAGCTACTTTCTGTAACTCTTATGTACTGTTTTCGTTTAATTTTTGAGTGGCATTTTTACTCAAAAAATATAGAAAAATGGAACTTTTCTATAGGAATAATATCTAGAGCACAGCTCTCAGAGAATATGCTTGTGAGGAGTAGATAAACTTCTACTTTCTTGGGGGTATTTTATTCATTTTCAATCTCTATCAGGTATAACATGTACAGTATATATTGTTGCTAAAGACATAAACTACATAAAAATTAAAATGGTAAGTTGCAATCACAATGGTTTGGTAAATTTCAATTAGTCAGAAACACAATTCTAGAAAATTCCAGTTCTAGAAAGTGAAGAAATTTGCTCGGCTCTGTCACCTGTCACTGGAATAAAACTATAAATATCTGCTACAGAATAGACTATATCACATACTTCACTTCTGTCCAACTTGCATCTGTATTCTAACCGAGAATTTTAAGAATAATATTCCCTGTATGTGTTCTGTGCTAACACTGATGCCACTGTCTTACTTTAACATTCTTTACACAGGCCTACTCTACGTTATTTTAAAGCAATGAAAGCATTTTTAAAAGTGAGAATGCAAATTTATCAGGTCCTTCCTCACAATACACATTAGTTGATTTGAAGACTTTTTTCTCAGTCACCATTTGTTTTCTTTTCATTTGCTCAAATATCACTAATTTATCCTTTCCTCAGGGTTCTTTTGTTCTAACCCTTCATTTTCACTCCAGTGATTCTTCAGATCTCAAATGTCACTGTCTCTAGAAACTCTTTTCCCTTGAAAAATGGCTGCATTATGTTGGCATGGTAATCCCCATAATTATTATTTATTTTATATCCTGTTATTTGATTACTTTTAAAATATATCATCTCATTTACAGATTCAGAGGAGTATAGACTCCTGTGTACTTGGTTTAATATTCCTTAAATCACCTTGGATTAATTTCTAGCTCTTAATGCTTTAGCTACTCATATTAAAAAACTGTGACATCGTTATGCTTTTTATTTATTTTTTTTCTTTTAAACTTTTAGTTAATGTATAATAGCGTACATATCTATGGGAGTACAATGTGATTTTTCAGAACATGAATACCATGTGTAATGATTAACTCACAGTAATTAGTATAAACATTATCTCAACCATTTCTCTGTCATTCTCCATCTCCATTTTTCTCCTTGTATGAAGTCGTTTTTTTTTTTTTCCCAATTTACGTATATGAGAGAAAATATGGGGTATATCTCTTTCTGTGTCTGGCATATTTCATTTAACACAATGTCCTCTCATGTCACTTATCATAATTTTCATCCATTTTTAATCTCAAATGACAAGATTTTTTCCCTATTTTTTAAGAGAGATTTTTGCTACAGGGCATGTGTGCTCATCAGAGAGACAGAAGGCGAGACCCTCCCCCACCCCCAAAAGGAGATAGCCATGCCACAATTCCTTCTCCTCACTCTCCTCTGGGGATTTAGGGCATGCATGCACATGAGTTTTAAGCCACCGTGTCTGGGACTTGAACTGTGGTTGGCCATGAGGGAGTCCAGTGACGTAACCATTATGCCATCTGCTGGTCCCGGATTTATTTTCCCTTTTAGTGGCTACATAGTATTCTATCATATACATATGTGCCATGTTTCCTTAACTATTCATCTGTTGATGGACACTAAGACTGATTCCATGTCTTGGCTGTTGTTAATAGTACTGCAATGAACCGTGGAATTGTTTCCCATATTTTCAATTGTTCAAATAGCCATTGGCATTTCTGACAGCATATAGAAAAAATAAGGAGGAAAATGGAGCTTTTTTTCCCTCATAAGTTCCTCTGATTAAAGATACAGTTAAGTTTAAAGTAGTCAGTGCTCTGCACAGAATAAATACTGGTTACTTCAAATTCATTTACTATAGTTGAAATAGACACACACTTTAGTTTCTCATTAGGAGATTATTTAAGATTGTTTATCTTGTATCTAGGGTTGTTAAAATAATGTCACTTGGTGATTAAATTGTGCAATAGCACAAGGATTAAGGGTCTAATAGCTTTTAAAAGTAATGATGGATGCTTCATTATTGTTTACTTGCCTAAAACATGCTCGTTTATAATGCTCTATCTAAACTGCTCATGTTCTTTAACTGTGCATTATGTAATGGGCTTCTAAACAATTCTTATTTGTCCATTAATATCCTTAGCTAACAGCTTCCATAATATCCTGTCTATTTCATCACAGGAAAGTTACTTAACCTCCTGAAATCTGAGTTCCCACATTGACAGAAATAAAGATAATGATGCAGACTTTATAGTTATCACGAAGCCTAAATTAATGTAGGTGGTATTTACAAAATTCCCAGTAGGCGAAAGGCAGTCATAAGAAATAAAGCAGCTTACAAGTTAGCTTGGACGTTCCTAAAGAAGAAAAAGGAGAATATGAGGGTGAAAAAGAGAAAAATGCTGGGAATAGTTAACTGTGTGTGATGCCTTTGGTCAGGCTTTGTCAGAACTGAGCACACATGCAGGGCAAGACAACAGAGATAGGTCTGGTGAATGAGACATGTGACAAACAGATACGTCCTAGGCGCACGGTCATTAATCATCCTTTTTAGTTTGTTTCCACTCTGTGGATTAGGACCCATTAAAGAGTGAAATCAATTTAATGAATGTGGAATAATAAGACTTTTTTTTTTTTTTTTGCTGCAGTAACACAGAATAGAAAATATCACGTGGGTTAATTTTTTTTTTTTTAGTTGTCTCTTTGTGTGTGTGTGTGTTTCACTTAGTATGAGTTGTGGTTAAATAAATAAGTAAGAATTTTTTTAAAAAAAGTGATTTGTCTCAATATAACAAGTAGTACCAGGAAAGATGCGAGGTGGATTTGGTTTGGTAAACTGAAAGCTACAGTGTGAGGTGAGCACCTTGGATAGCTCCTACATTAGCTAGTGGCTTTGGCCAACTAAATTCAAGGCTTTTTTTTTTTTTTTTTTAATCAGAAGTTAGCCTATATCTTCAAGGTAGTAATCTGTATTTTTTTTTAATCTGTATTTTTTTCTTGGTAGTAATTCAAGTATCTCCAAGGACATACCCACATGTGGATAAACAGTGGTGTTATCCATTGTGTTCTCTCTCTACTGTACAGTACTTCCAGGGATCAAATTTGTTTCTAAATTCCTCTCTGCTTTCAAAATAGTCAAGGTCTGCTTGTGGTCATGCACGTGTCAGTAAGTCAGTAAGACGGTGTATAAAAAGGGTGCTAGACTTAGGATATATGGAAAAGGTGTGTGGTTACATCACTGTCAATTGTTAGCTTTGTAACCTTGGGTAATTATTGAAATTGCTTGAAATCTCAGCTTTCTCATCTGTAAAATGGGACTATTAAATACATGTCCTATTTAATTTGTACATCATTGGTGAAAGTAGCATGAAATATGTAAAAGCATTAATAAAAGCTAAAGATTCTTAGAAATACAAAGTATTATCATCTTGTCTATATATATCTTAAGGCTCTATTTCTTATATCTAATTATGATATTAAGGTTTTTTTCCCATAAGAGAAATTAGATTTAGAATTGTGCAGTAAGATTGATGAATGTTTTGCAACCAGACTTCCTTTTTATCTTATTTTTATTTTCCCATGATATCTTCTTCCTAGAAACTCTATTATATTTCCTAGCAGAAAATGAGCTATGAGATGACTTTTATATTTATATCTGAGAAATTATTTCTACAAGATTCTGAGATACATGGCAAATGGGGACTGGATAGGCTTGCTAGCTTTCTCTAGCTGTATTTCTGCTTTTGAATCCTGTGCTATTTGCTCCTAGGTTCATCCTTTGAACTGTGCACTTGGTTGTTAATTCTCTTCTGTGTAAGCACACCTCTGGTCTTTCCTTTGCTCCACTTCCTCTTTCCAAAGAGCAGGATTCTTGGGATCCAGGCACATTCTCTTTATGCCCTATCCATCATTCTCTTTTGCCTTTGGATAGTCTTCCACACTACTCCACTGTGGGCTGATGGGGTCTGTGGTTTAACATGGTTTCAGTCTGTATTTGTTGGGGATCACCTGAGGAACAGAATTAATAGGAGATAAATATCTACATCAATACTATCAATATCTAGCTACATCCCCTGTCTCTCTCTGTATATCTACATCTATCTAGAATGAGATTTATTATATTGCCTTGGCTCACTCAATTGAGGGGGCTGAGAAGTCTCATAGTCTACTGTCTGCAAACTAGAGACGCAGAAAAATCAGTGTCATAAATTCCAATCTGAGTCTGAAAGCCTGAGATTCAGGAGTGTTGATGGTGTAAGTATTAGTTAAAGCCCAAGTACAGAAGTCTTCTGTCTCAGCTTAAGCAGTCAGGTGGAGTTCATTCAACCATCTCCTTTTATTTTTTTTTCCATTCTACTTGAGCCCTCAAAAGACTGGATGATGCTCACACACAGTGGGAAAGACAATTGACTTTACTGAATCCACCTGTTCAAATTCTAATCTATTCCAGAAAAACCCTCACAGACATGCCCAGAAATAATGTTTTACCACATACCTGGGCATCCCATGACCCAATCTCATGACATACAAAATTAACCATCACAAAACCCTATCTTACTTTTGGAACAAAGTCTCAAGCTTACTTTTTTAAATAACCACAGTCTCTGTATGAATCACTGGAGCTCTGAGGCACTGGGCCAGGTATTGCTGCCATAGTCTGTCCCACACATCTCTTCTTCTGGTTAGTAGTAAATTTCCCTAAAGTGGTTGTTCTGTCTATACATACCTGACATTTCCAAGACTGACCCTTAAGAACATCTTCAGGGGCCAGCAGATGGTGTAGTGGTTATGTCACTGGACTCCCACATGGTCGACTGAGGTTTTAATCCTGGACCCGGAAACTTGAAACTCACACAGGGCACAAGTGCGTGAATGCCCAAAATCCCAGGAGGAAAATGGAATAGGAGGAACTGTGGCATGGCCATCCCCCCCAGGGGGTGATTTCTCACATTTCCTCTCACTGTCTCTGTCTATCTCTCTGGTGAGCACACGTGCCCTAAAGCAAAAAACTTCTTTAAAAAAAATCTGGATTTTTGTTTCTTTTTCTTTTTCCTTTTTTAGTCTTTTTGGTTTAAATCCTTCTTAATCAAGTCCAGTGGTATTTTTCACACAAACCCAAGCCATTCTACAAATGATTAGTGTGATTTGTTCTTGAACATTAAAATGCCTATAGGAATCTTATATACTCCTGTCTTTGTGAAGGCTATTTTACTAGGTTTGATTTAATACTGGACCCTATCCCTGATTGTAAGAGACAGATTTTATAGATTATAATGTAAAAACTCATATCCATTCGAAAAGTCATTTCTGATATTTTCTGACTCTTTTTTAACAGATACTTTCTTTTTGTGTTATTTTATGTCTTTTTAGTATATAAGGAAGAAGATATCAAATAATGTTTAAAAAACTATAAATCTCTGATTTCAGAAGGAGAATGTGGTGCCTGTGCTCACATTGTCTATAGCAACAGACTGGAGAAAATAGCAAATAGGCAGTTCCCTGTACTTGTAAATGCTAATTTACAGTGAGTGAGTGGGAGAGAGAGAATGTGGGAGGCAGAATAGTAGCAGGAGCCAGACGATGAATTCTTGCACTTACAACTGTGAAATAGGAAAATATGCGAGAAAAGTGTAAGAATTTTGATTTGGAGGTGAGTGACAAGTTTGAAGGGCCCATTTTTATTTTATGAATAAACATGGTTTCAGGCCACAGAAGTTTTCTTTTACAGAAACTAATTTCTATTCAGAAACAGAAAAATACAATCTTGATGATAAAAAATTCAGCCACTTTCTATTTAAATATTTACTCTTTATTTATTTATATTTATTTTAATTTGCTATAGGACACATGTGCCCATAGGAGAGAGCCAAAGAGAGAAGGGAAGTAAGAAAACACACCCCAGGAGTGAGGGGAGAAGGGATGACCATGCTGCAATCCCTTCTCTTCCATTCCCATCTTGGGATTTTGGTCACACATGTACACTCACCTGGTATGTTTTTCAAGTGGCTGGGTTTGGGACTCGGACTATTAGGTCAGCCATGTGAGATCCAACTGCCTTAACTACCACACCACTGGTGTTTAATTTTTGCTACACTATCTGCTGCTCTAACTGGTGGTTAATTCCTATGAGTAGTTACTCAAATGAGGACCTTTAATTTCCCCCCACTTCTTAATTTTGGATTCTTCTTGATTGTTAAAGGGAAGGGAGTAGGGTATTTCCTGGGTGAGAAAAATGCTTTTATTTCATTGTGCATTCTCCTCACAGTTTGGCTGATGATATAAACTCTATAGTCTGAGTTTTCCAGCATTTAACAGTTAAAATTAAAAGCAAGCTTTTGAAATTCAAAAAAAAAAAAAATCTTGTTTTCTCCCTCAAACCATTGGTTGCTGATACTTCAATTACTCACTGTGTAAACTTTAACAAGTTATGTAGAAGAACCTCATCTTCTGGAAACCAAGACAGCAAGAGTACCTAATCTCCTGAATTATTTAGAAGATAAAACAAAGTAACACACATGGAGCATTAAGTAGCCTTTCTGACTGTGGTAAACACATAATGAAAATCAAGAGCTGACTTTGATATATTTAGCATTTTCAAGAAGTATCTACAAGGAATAGTCGAATTGGACAAGTTTGGAAATACTTTTGCATTAAAAATTTGTATCTGAGAAAAATGCAATAAATCCTTGACTTTAAAATTATAAATTTGTAATTTCTGCAGTAAGAGTATGATATAATGGGACTTGTAATTTTGCACAGCCATGAATTAAAGCATACCAGCTAAGTGATGATATACAAGTTACTAAGATAATTAAGTTAATTTGCCTTCAGTGATGCTCAATGTCAGCATGGCAATGCAACCCTCTGTTTTTTTATATATTATCGCATTTGGTATTTTGAGAACTCACTGGGGATCTCAGAGTGTATATTTCATGCCACAGGTCTGGTGTAATTACATATGTTGACCCTGTGTTAGCCACTGTTCTTTGAAAAGGGTAGACAATTTTCTCCTCTTTGACTCAATTTAGCAAAACCATTATAGAAATAAAGGAAAATATTTGCCTTATTACCAAGTTAGTTGGTAATAGAAAATGCATTCAGGTCCTTGATATAATGTTTAAAAATAATTAAAAAGAAATTATCATTATATTAATATCTTCTATAATAATGTTCCTTGATTGTCCTTAATTTAATTATTGCAATTGATGGTGTCTTAAATATATATTCATGATATAAGGCATGATTATATTTTCTCAAAGTTTGTTTCCATTATCTTTTTATCCACTGCATTTTTGCTAATTAAACTTTTTATTACGTTTTCATTACTCACGCATAAAAATAACTTCAGATTATTATACCAAGCATTCAATTACAATATAAAGATTCTTGAATTATAATACATTTAAAATACCTTTGCAACTGTCTTTCCAACCTATAATTACTTAATCTCTTCTATAACTATAGGGCTGATTTCAATACATAAGCCAGAAATGATCATTGCTTTATTCTCCAAAATTTAATTTTCCTCCATATTCCATGCGATTAAGTCAAAAGGAAAAGATGCTACTAATATTCTCAATTGTAGTCACCAAATTGGAACTTTCAATATTGCATTTTAGTGCATTATCAATGCAGCTGGTCACTTAAAAGAGGTTGGTCAATATTTTAGCAGAACTACGGTGGCATGACTCAAAAGGTAATTATTAAATTCAGGTATATGAAGTAACCTGTTATTCTTGGATCTGCCAATATTGGAAACCACCTAATCATTTGGGACTGTGGAAAATTTCCCAGCCTGCTTTATTTAATCTGAGATTTTGAACATTTGAATCTCATCTTTGCAATTTAATTGAGAAGTGTATCAGAATAGAGAAGAACATATAACATATGTGCAGAATTTAAAGATTGTAACAAGATTGTAAAACAAAACTAAATACGAGCCATCCAGATTAAGAATTAGAGCATTACCAATACTTTAGAAATCTCTCTGATTTTCTGTACTGGTGTGCTCCTTCCAGTCTCAAGAGAACCACTTGCTTCTTTTTTGGTTTTCCATCTGTGTATATAAAGCCTGAATGATATATATTTAGTTTTGGAAAAATGAATACCAAGTACAAACCTGGCAATATAAAGTAAAGAGAAGGTAAACATTGTGAGATGAAAACTCCCAGAGGGAAGTATTCTAATATCTTGGTTAGGCCTCTTTGGAGCTGTAAGAGCCCCTCTCTGATGGGCAGTGTTAAGTGAGAGTCTTAGGTTGGGAGTTGGCAGAGTTTACCAGGGCTGTGGCTTTTGATACTGATCCAAGTATTAGAAGTCTTTTATACCTATGGTCTCTACATTCTCTGTCTAAACTTTGTACTCTCTAGCTCCAACTTTCAGGAGTAAGCCAAAACCAAACACCTTTGTAATGTTACGTGGGAAATATGTGTTCTAAGCTAATCCAGGTAGGAAGGCATGGAGACCAGAGCAAGAAATTCATCCATATAATATTTAAATAGATGAAAACAAGTTCAAGATCTGGTCTAGGCTCACTCAGACGTTTGGTTATAGATTCTGAAGGTGGCACAATAGCAACGTCATGCTCAGCCACAGCAGGCACTGTGCTATGGGACTAGCCTTCTATGCAGCTTTGAAATTCTGTTCACATGTATCTAACTTGTAGTTGTTGTGATGGTTCTCTGAATATTTCTTTTTATATAATTTTCCTTTTCTTTCATTATTCACACAGTATCTTATGTTCCTAAATATTAACTCGAATTTTTAAATTTTATTTCTCGTATGAACAAATGAGAGAAAAGGTGAGAAAGAGAGAGCCAAAACCACACCATCCACAGGGTCTTGATGTCACGATGCACCCCCAGTCTTCAGTCAGCCTACCATAAGTGTGTGTCTGGTGTACTCAGGGAGATCACTGGCCTTCACTTGGAGACCTTCCCACGTGGGATTGCTTAAAAATGCATCATGTTTTACCAGTAAGCCACTGTCAGGCCCTGACACTGATTTGTTTGTAAAGTTTTTGTTTTTCTCCTTTTTAAATTTTCCTTTGAAAGTTCTGGGAGCAAGTGATGGGACTCATAGATTTTGAGTTTTCTTAGTAGTGATGAGGCCAGCATGACATGGTCATTACAGATGACTGGATTCCCATATGGCTGACTTCAGTTGGAGTCCTGGACTCAGTAGCTTAAAAATCATGCTGTACACATGTGCCTGCATGTCCAAGATCTCAAGAGGAATACGGAGAAGAAATCGAAGAGTTGCCAACCCACCGAGGATTGATATTTCACTTCTCTCTCTTGGTATCTCTGTCTCTCTTCTCTCTGGTGAGCCCACGTGTCCTATGACAAAAACGAACAAAGAAAAACTCTGATGTTTTTGTTTATCTTCTTCCTTTTGACATAGTACAATTCCCTAAGAAAGTATTTTCTACTTTTTGGTTGAAAGGAAATAGGACTGACTGGCCTAGTTCTAGAAGACAAGGAAGAGTGGTCCAAGAGTCTCTGCAATCTTCATTCCACTTGTATAACATAAGTTATACAAGTATATCATTTTCAGGATCATATCTGTACTCTGTGGATGTTGTTGCCCAATCCAGAGAGTTCTACTTGAGTGAGAAGGAAGGGTCATAAAGGGTAAAGAATAGAGGTAGGCAATTCAGTAGGAATAAGATTTTAGGAACCTAGCTGCGTCTTAGACAACCTTAAATCAGTCCTTCTTTTAGTCCTTCTATTTCTAGAAGACCCTATGGGGACAATTAAGTCGATTCTCAGTTTTTCCACTTGGTAACTAGAATGTTTTCTTCAGCATTATCTGCTCCATTTTATTTTTTTAATTTTTATTTTGCTAGAGAGTGTGTGTGCATTTACTAGAAGTACAGAAGGACACACAGAGAGAGAGAGAACAGGAGAAAGCATCCCCAGTGGGAATGACTGCACTACTGTTCTAATCCCTTCTCCATTTCTCCCTCCTTTTGGGATTTTGGGCAGACATGCATACACTCCTGGCATTTTATTGACTGGACTTGGGACTTGAGCTGTGCAGTTGGCCATGTGGGATGCAGCTGCCTTAACCACCATATCATGAGCTGGCCTCTAATCAGTTTTAACCGTATCTACTTTCCATCTTCCAAAATTAGTGGGTTTAATTTTATCTCAAATTACTTTAACAATAATTTTAATTAGCTAGTAGAAGGAAGAGGAATCAGTTATGGATATATCTGCAAACTTAATCTCTTTGAAACATTTAACAAAATTAATTTTTACTTTTATTTGACAGATTCTTTCAAATGAATTATAAAAAAAAATGGGCAATGGACTTGAATGGACATTTCTCCAAAGGAGATATACAATGGCCACTAAGAACATAAAAATGTGTTTAATGTCATTAGTCATTATGGGCAAATAAAACCATAGTGAAAGACCACTTCAGACTCAATAGTATGACTAATAT
The DNA here is from genome assembly GCA_026018925.1 of Tupaia tana. NCBI lineage: Eukaryota > Metazoa > Chordata > Mammalia > Scandentia > Tupaiidae > Tupaia > Tupaia tana. The sequence continues at coordinate 31,425,849 of JAKSZU010000016.1, read as the reverse complement.
CCAATAAAGAATCAGAATGTAACAAGTGTTGTTTAAGATGTAGAGAAATTAGAATCCTTATATAGTGCTGGTGTAAATGTAAGATGGGGGACCAGCAGGTGATGTGGTGGTAAAGGTGGCTGGATCCCATATGACCAACTGAGTGGTTTGAGTCCCACACCCAGTGGATTCAAAAACATGCCAGGCACTTGTGCATACATGTCCAAAAATCCCAAGAAGAGACTGGATGAGAAAGGATGGTGCTATGTCCATCTCCCAGAAGGGTGATTTTTCACTTGCTCTTTCTCTGTTTCTTTGCAGTGAACACATGCACTCTATAGCAAATGAAAAAAACAAGCACATAAAATAAATGTAAGATGGGGCAGTAGCCATTGAAAATAAATTGTTAGTTCCTTAGAGAGTTAAACATAATTTCCATATAACTCAAATTATACTCAATACACAAGAGAATTGAAGAAAGTATTCAAACAAGTACATGTACATGCAGTTACACAGAAGCAATATTGACAGTAACAATAACCAAAATATGGAAATGGCTAAGTAAGTAGCCACCAAAGGTTGAATTAAGTTTAAAAAATGATGTATACACACACACACACACACACACACACACACACAAACACACAGGGACTTTAAAAAGTTTGTTGGAAAATAGAATTAAAATATGAGTTTATTTTGTTACAAGAAAATTTGACATATATATGTAGTTTTTCCAAAACACACATTTTCCATGATCTTTTTGAAGACCGCATCACATGGGGTGTGTGTATGTGGCATATTATTGAGTGTTAAAAAGGAATTGAAACATGCTACAATATAAATAAACTTTAAAAAAGATGATATTAAGTGAAAAAGAAGACAGAAAGTCATATATTATATACTATGTACATAAAATATACAGAACAGATAAATCCACAGAGACAGAACACAGATTGGTGGTTGTCAGCAAGTGGACAAAGTAAAAATTGCTTAATAGGTGAAGAGTTTTCCTTTGGATTGATAGAAATGTTCTGGAATGAGACAGAGATGTTTACATGACATTGTAAATATATGAAATGTAACTGAATTATTAACTTAATTGTTACTTTTTCTGAATTTCACCTCAATAAACTTAAGAATCATGAATTACATTTTTTGACAGTCAGAGATAGACACTATTCTGTGAATTTATTACTGTTTGATTACATTTTACTGACGATGCCCCTTCCCTGGTAGTTTTTTGAATATTCAATCTGTGTAGCTCCTGAGGCAGTTCTAATTGAAATAGGTGGTCTTCTGACAACCTCGGAACTCAACTGATTTTTACAAGTATTTGAATGTCATAGACAGGTTCCTCAGGTATGTTGGTTGAGTCCTTGGCACATAAGTGTTTCTGAGTTGTATATCTATCAATTTGTTGGATCTTTACAGTTTCTGGAACTCTGTCTTGGCTTTCTGCTTAATACTTCAGTTCCTAAATGAAACCAGAGCCCGTGTTATACTCAGATTATTTAAAGTGAGGTCCAAATACCCTTGTTAACCTCTGGTGCCTCCCTTATTTTGTGGTAGGAGCTTGGTTTGTGGTCTATGTGCCTGACCAGGTGGGATCCAGCTACTCAGGTATCAATGACCAGGACAGAGAATGCTGTGGCCAATGTAAGGATGTTGCCTCTGGATGAGAAATTCCTGTAATTTGATTGTGACTAACATCTTTAGACTCGGGGTTTTGGCAGCTATTTATTCTGTTAAGACATGTATCTACAAGTACAAGGTCACCATGACTCAGCTTCTACCTGTTTCTCCATCACAGAAAGTTGCTGGGGTTTCCTGTGTTTTGAAACTGTACCTTCTGAAATTGTGTACTTGAATAAATGGTGTAGACAAAACTGAACTAAAAAGTGAAATAGCCAACAGTACAAGTGATGATTTGAGTAGCCACATAAGTGATTTTACCCCCATATCTTTAACTAGACTGCTTACTCACAGTCTTCTTTTTGATATACAATTGATATAGTATAAGCAAATGTCTAGAAAATAATATTGAAATGATATAGACTGTGAATATAAATATTTAAATAATTGTCTTTTAAATTTTATTCATTAATTCTTTTATTTATTTTTCCTTATCCTTAAATGGCTCAAAATTATGAGTCAAATTAATGTAATATGTATGAGCCGCAGGTGTTTAATCAGTAGTATATAGCATTGCAGAACTCAAATACTTTTAACTCTATTTATGTCATTTCATTGCTGAGATCAGGACCTGTCAAGAATAGCCCAGCAATTCTGATGCTCAATTGTCTCTACTGATGAATTAACAACTATAAATAACATCCATAAGGTTTTGAAAAGCAGTGTTTGCTAGAAATTTCTTTCTATTAATAACCTAGTGTTGACTATTTTTTTCTTGTACTATTTTCTGAGAGTCACTCTATTTCCTTATAAATGTGATAGCTGTTCATATTTTGGAAACATCTCTCACATATTTTCTGAGTTTTTTTTTTCATTTAGGTTAATCTCATCCTCACAGAAAATGTATAAGAAAATGTCCTAAAATGCTGAACATTTGTAAAAATTGCCTTTGAAGATATGGGATTTTTTCCCTATTTTAATAAGTTTATTTATGTATTTAATTCATGAGAGTAAAATAGAGAAAGAGGAGAGAGAGAGAGAAAAAAAGAGTGAGAGAGAGAGAGAAAAGAAAAGTCCCCTCAAGAGAGTCTCATCATGCAATCTCCCCATCTCCAAGCCTTTCAGCCATTCAGGATTACAGGAACGCACGTATGCATCTGGCTCGTACAGGTAAACCTGTAACCACGTCCTGATCTTCTATATGGCCTCCAGCATTGCAGAGCATTTCAGTACCTCTGCATCACTGCTGTGAGGCCACTGTTTATTTTTCTGTTCAGGTTTGTTTATTATTATTTTTATTTATTCACCTACAGGGCACATGCTTTCGAGAGAAAGAGGAGAGAAAGAGAGAGAGAGAGAAAAAGAGAGAGAGAGAGAAAGTACCCTTCAGGGGGAATAGCCACATTTTCCTCCATTTCCTCTTGGGATTTTGGGCACACCCACACATGTATCAAGTGTGTTTTTCCTTTTGCTGGTCCAGGATTCAAATTCCACAGTCTAGTTCAACTGTGGTTCAAATCCTAGACCCTGTGCCTTGAAAATGATGCTAGGTTCATGTGCATGCATGCACAAAATCCTGAAAGGAGAATGGACGAGAGAGGATTGCGGCATGATCATCTACCAGGGGGATGATTTCTCACTTCTCTCTCTCTCTCTCTCTCTCTCTCTCTCTCTCTCTCTCTCTCTCTCTCTCTCTCTTTCCAGGGAGCACACATGTCCTATGGAAAAAACCTGAAAATGAACAAACTAAAACATCTGTACAGTCTGCCATTGGTATCCAGCAACCATAGCCATCATGGCACCAGCTGGTCTCAGCCCCACTGTGGGTCACAAAACTTGAACTCCTATTTACTAATATGACATTGTCTTTCTAAATGTCTGATTCTTGGAAATTTTTGGAAACATATAGGATTTAACTAAGAAATGCAAGTCAGCTTTCATATTGGAGAACTGATAGAAATTTAACATTAACAAATGAAAATAGAAAAACCATATTATCATCTTTATATTATAGAAAAATATTAAAGTTCAATATGCCTTTCTGATTAAAAAATTTAAAAACTAGCTAGAAATACATGGAAAAATCTTAATTCTAACAAAGAATACATTCTGGGGGACCAGCAGAGCGTAATGGCTATGTCGCTGGACTCCCACGTAGTCAACCGCGGTTCGCGTCCCGGACTCGGTGGCTTAAAACTCACGCCGGGCATGTGTGCGTGCGTGCCCAAGATCCTGAGAGGAGAATGGAGGAGAAGGGATTGCGGCATGACCATCGCCCCTGGGGGGTGATTTCTTGCTTTCTGTCTCTCTGTCTCTCTCTGTCTGTCTGGCGAGCGCACGTGCCTATAGCAAAAACCTCTCCAAAAAAATAAAAGAACAAAGAATACATTCTGGAAATTTGTAATAATATGCTGACCAGTAAAATCTTTGATATGTTCCCTTTACATTTGGAAATCACACTAAGATACCCTTTCTCACTATTTTCTCTTTTTTGTTCCTAAGATTCTACATGTTTCTTTTATCAGCTTGATCTTGCTTTATTTTTTTTAAGAATTATTTATTTATTTCCATTTGTTATTATTATTATTATTATTATTTCATTTGATCAGACAGAGGCAGAGAGAGAGAAAGAGAAAGCACGAAAGCAAGACACCAGGTCCAGGACCCGAACCATGGTCAGCCATGTGGGAATCCAGCGCCTTTAACCACCACGCCACCTGCCGGCCCCTGATCTTGCTTTATAACTCCTGTTCTTTACTGGTGGATGTTACTCTTTCCTCTATACCTCTGACGATTTAAAAATACCTGTTTTAATGCTCTTTTAAGACGTTGATATTATTTGTAGATCCTCATATATGATCTCTTTTATTTGTTGTATGTCCACTTATATTCTTGGTGCTAGAATTTGCCACATGCTTTCTAATGGTTCTCTTGTCAATTTACTTTCCATTGAAATAATTTACCATTGAGAAGGAGGAAAGTTTGAGGATAAACATTAAGGAGAAAAAAAGAGAGGCAAGACATTTATGGGACACAGAAATGGATTATTACCTGTTGATAACTTGTATAGTATCCTCAACTGGACTAGTGTGAAGTGTATTCATACTGGGAAAATTCACTTTACAAACTAAATGATGTATAGTGATTGAATGTATAAAAGAAATTTTAAAAAATAAACTATATTAATAAAAAATAAAAGATAATAAAAATTAAAAAAATATTTACCACTGGACATGATTTGTACAGCCTTGCTTTGGGAGCAGTTGCATAGTTTTCTATGGCTAGGCCATGCAAAATTTATAGACTGTAAACTAGATTTTACTGTTATATTTCAACAACAATCATTATTCAATAACAAAAATAATCCAACAGATAATAAAATAAATCTGAGTCTCATCACTGTAAAAGCACACATTCTTGATTTTGGAGTGGTTATGGGTATGGGTACTATTTTACTCATGGCTAGAGCAGCAGAAATTTTGATCTAAGATCCTTGACTACAAGTGTTTGAATTTCCATTCATAGAAAACAAAACAAAACCAACCAATAAACAACAAATGATGGGTTGCCGGATTCCAGACTTATGAAAGCAATTCAGTTCCTTATCTCATGTCCAATCCATGGCTGTTGTTTAAAAACCTTTGGCCCTATGGTCTCAGCCCTACTGTGGGTCATAAAACATGAGCTCCTGGGACCAGCAGTTAGCGTAATGGCTATGTCGCTGGACTCCCACGTAGTCGACCGCGGTTCGCGTCCTGGACCCGGTGGCTTAAAACTCACATCGGGCGCATGTGCGTGCATGCCCAAGATCCTGAGAGGAGAATGGAGGAGAAGGGATTGTGGTGTGGCCATCCCCTCTGGGGGATGATTTCTCGCTTTCTGTCTCTCTGTCTGTCTGGCGAGCGCACACGCCCTATAGCAAAAACCTCCAAAAACATAAAAATAAAAAAAAATAAAACATGAGCTCCTATGTACTAATGCAACATTGTCACTCTAAACTTCTGACTCCTAGAACTTTGTGCTTTTGCTTTCATACCAAATTGTTTTGTTTAACATGTATTAATTTATTCACGGTAATATAAATTTATAAAAATGGATCATGTATTTCCAAATATTTTGCCTATGGGAAGTGCTTCCATAGGTGTTTGATTTATCACTCTAAGAACTGGTGACATGGGGGCCAGTAAGTGGCATAGTGGTTGGGGCACTGGATTCCCATATGGCTGATCACAGTTTAAGTCCCAGGCTTGGTGGTTTGTAAAATCATAACAAATAAATATATAACTAAATAAATAAATGCTAAAAAAAATTGTGACATGACTTTCACAAGTCACATATCTTGTTTGAAGAAGAATTCAAAGTAGAGTCCCATTCACTTCATCCCACTTTTACTGTATTTAATTGTCTCATGACTTTGAAAGACAATGACTACAATTTTACTAAAACTTGAGTTTCAAGAAGATTATGGCTGTCATGGGCGGAAATACTGAAGAATCTGGAGGACTTAATGCTGAGTAAAATGAAGCCAGGCACAGAAAGACAAATATTGCATCATCTCAATTAGGTGCAATCTAAAATAGCCAAACTCATAAAAACAAAGTAAAACGGTAGTTACCTACCTGGGCTGGGAGTAGAAGGATAGATGTGGGTCAGAGTACAAAGCTTCAGTTAGTCACGAGAATTAAATTTGGGAGCACTATTGAAGAGCATAGTGGTGATAACAATAATAATCTATTACATACTTGAAATTTGCTACAAGAGTAGATTTTAAATGTCCTCACTACAAAAAAAAAAATAAGTATGAAAGGTAATGGCTATGTTAATTAGATTGATTTAATCATTTTGCAATATATACATAAATTAGAACATCACATTAGATGCTGCGTGTAAATGTACTTTTAATTTGCTGATTATGCCTTAATAAAGATGGAAAAATATATGCAACTTACTTTCAATTTTAAACCATAGAAATAAATTTACAGCATTTCCCTGATAAGCCATTGTAATAATGTCATCTTAAACTTTGTATAATTTCTAGGAAATTTATATATGTGCTTAATGATCATGGTTTGGGGCTGGGTTATGAATTTTTAGTTCTTCCTGAGAACTTTTTGATAAACTTAGATCATGTCTACATTGACAAAGCAGAGTCACCCAATAAATTAAGTACAAAATGTGGTTGTTGAATTGTCTAAATTGACATTCTAGACTGTCCAGATGATGGCTGAAGCCTCTGAATTATTGACAGTTTAGATGTGAGTTTATGATAATGACATATTTTATTGCCTATTTCTGAGAGATTAAAGTCTTGACTTTACTGCAGAGATATACATCAGATATTATCTTACTGGATGACCTTAGAGGCCAGTTTTGATCAACCTAAATTGATCACAAGTTTCAAGGAATAAAGAAAAGATTAGGAAAAGGAAATATTTTTATTATCTCTTAAAGAAGTACAGAAATAGGTATGAACACAGTTTTCTCATATATACATTTTAAAGGATTCAGAAACTGCAATATGAACCTCTTCAATTCTGTGAACTACTGAGAAACAGATAATTTTAATATTATGCATCCAAAAAAGAAAAACTCTCACATAGGAAATGTCATCCCCATTAGACATTGCTCCTATCCCTTTCATTACACCAGATTTTAAAAATATGAAATTGGGCCAACAGGTGGCATGGAGGTTAAGGTGCTGGTTCCAACATGGCTGACTGTGTGGTTTGATCTTGGAACCTGCGGCTTGAAAACCACATAGGCGTATGTGCGTGCTTGCCCAAAATCCAGAGAGGAGAACGGAAGAGAAGAGATTGCAGCATGGCTATTTCCTCTCACTTTCTCTCTCTCTCCTTCTTTTTCTCTCTGTCTCTCTGGTGAGTGCACGCACCTTACCACAAAAAAGCTAAACAAAACAAAGCAAAACAATAACCTAGAAGAAACAGTGTACTCAGAAACAATGGAAATGACACTTACTTTACCCTACAGCTGATACACTCATATAGACACAGCTTACATGACTTCAACAAGGGCAGAAACACACATTTCCTTTCTCTTCCATCTTCATAGAAACCTCCCTTGTGCTTCAGGCTTCTGGGTAACCAATTAGCATCATTAGGCATGTCAGTTACTTTCCACCAAAATTTAATATTGCAACCTCCTGCAAAATGACTCTCAGCTCCTCTCCTTTAATATATTGCTAAAGGATCATTTGTAAATGCTCTGAGGTTTAGGTATCTAGAAGACATTGGTCAAAACAAAATCTCTTTTGATCTTCAATCAAACAATGGAGGAGCCAGCCTCCACCCACGTTCATCACCTCCAGCTGGAAGCCAGCCCTCTCCCGAACAACCCACAGAGACTCCAGAAAACCTGTCTCTTCCTGCATGTACTGCAGCCTGCAGAGTGCCGGGATGGGAGACAGCAAGACAGCCCTTTCATAATGGGTAGCCGAATATAAGAATTGTAAGGCAGCTCCTTTTCAGACTGACTTCTAATATTCAGGTTTGGTTGAACTTGTGCAGGGTGAAAGAAAGAATGCAAACAGCATTCATTTCTTTCATTTCCAAACACCACAAGAAATCGATTCTGTCCATTTTCTTGGTGAATGGTTCAACTTGTTTTCTAAGAAGCTAAAGTAAGTATTCTTCCCAGAAGGTTTTTCTCTGTTCATTTTCTTTGGGGAAATATATGTTTCTATTTTGGTTAATGACTTAGGGAATATCCAAAATTCATGCTTTAGAAACTTTTGCACAGTTCAAAAGAAATTTCTTTTTACCACAAAGCTCCAAGAGGTTAGTGTGTTTCTCTGAAGTCTTATGGTTTATGGTAGAATCAGAAAACTTCCTATTTATTTATATCCCCGTCATGTTTACTCCCCTTTTTGTTTCTTTGTCTTCTTGCTGTCTACTGTATTCTATTCCTCTGGAGAGACCAGAACCACACTGGTGTGGTTTGGGAATATTATCATCTGATAATAATGTGTTTAATTTTTTCCCACATGATTTAAAGAGGTAATTATAACATATCATCTCAGAGTAATAAAAATGTACAATACATATTAAGTCAAGTTTTATTCAAGCCTTTAGCAGCCTTGAATTTCTTCCAGGTCTTTTTAGGGGAAATTTTTGCCCCCAGGGGTTGGGGAACTTGGCATGGAACACCCATTAAGTATGACGAGGACTTGATTCCCAGTACACAGCAATGAGATCTTGCCCTTCAAAAAGTCTCTTTGATTTTGCTTCAACAGAAAAAGAAAATAAATAAATAAACAAGCCTATGCTTTGTGCTTCTTTTCTTAATTAAGAATTAGGGAAATTTGGAATATCCACGTTTTATAGGTTCTTGATATTGATCAGTTACTTTGTCTGTATACCACAATGTTTTTCCCCCACACCTTATGCATCCATGTATAATGATATATCATGAATTAAACAAAACTGTGACAAATGCCTTTTTTTTTTTAGCAACTTATTATGAATCTCCTGGGTCTTCAATACCTCCTATTCCATGAACAGGTGGTGTTAATTTTCTTTCTTAAAGGTTAAAGGGCAGCTGGAAGAGCACATGGAAGGAGCTTCTTTTTTTCTATCATATATGTATAAATTCATTTTAGGGAGGAACACTAACCTGTCAGCCTCAATTTTAGCATTTGTGAAATAATCCAATATGCCTATGTTCTAAATCATACCTCTAGCACAGACATTTACATCCAATTTTACAAAATAAAATAACTGTTGAAAATATATGTGTGTGTGTGTGTGTGTGTGTGTGTATATATCTTTTAGCTCTAATAATTTGAGAATAAATGTAAATATATCTGCCATAGAAACCAATCTAATAAACAATGGCAATTTTTACCATAAAGGAATGTGCCCATCCCTTCTTCTGTACCTTGACAATGTGCTCTACTTTCCTGAAATGTGAGAAATAAAGTCGGTTGGTGCTAAAAAGAGCAAATGACAAATCTGAGTTTAAAGGGAGGATACCGACCTGGCTGAGCCAATCTGGGAGGGACTCTTGGGCAGCCAGAGGCACTGTAATTTGTCATCTAAGGAAAAGACAAAGGAGGAGGAGGTCATATGAGAGATTAGGGTCCTGGTGACAAAACTGGCTTCATCCACAATCTTGCCTAGAGACAGTTGTAGGCATTATTTTAGACTCAGATTCAAGAATGTGTTCTTGCTCAGCACTATGCTAGGTAATTCACCTGTGTTATCTACATAGATCTTCACACATATGAACACACACACACACACACACACACACACACACACACACCCTATAACATTGGCATGATTATTCTCATTTTTGAGTTTAGAAACCAACCACAGCTTGCTTGCTGTTGGATCTGATGTTGCTAACCAACCAGATACTCCACTAGATTGTCAGTTGCTAGGGGTTGCTTACTTTTTATCTATCTTGTTGCCTACTGTCTCAGAGGAGAGTCAAAGGAATGGCTATTTAGTCTGATATGTGTATATATATATATTTTTTTTTTTGAGAGGTTTCGCTATGGGGCATGTGTGCTCACTGGAAAGACAGAGAGGGACAGAGAAACAGAAAGTAAGAAATCATCCCCCATGGAGAATGGCCACACCACAATCTCTTCTCCTTCATTCTCCTTTCAGAATCTTGGGCATGTATGCACAAGTGCCTGGCGTGAGTTTAAGCCACTGAGTCCAGGACTTGAACTGCAGACAATTACATGGGAGTCCAGTAACATAACCATTTCACCATCTGCTGGTCCCTCTGATAATTATGTCTAGGTATTTATTTATTTATTTAAGAGAGTTTTACCTAGGGTACATGTGCTTGCTGGAGAGATCCAGAGGCAGTGAGAGGGAAAGTAAGAATCACTCTTCTCCAGGGGGAATGGCCATGCTACAATCTCTTCTTCATTCTTCTCCCAGGACCTTGGGTATGCACTCACACATGCCCAGCATGAGCTTCAAGCCATCGGGCTCAGGACTTGAACCATGGCTGGCCATGAGAGTCCAGCGATGTAACCCCTATGCCATCTGCTAGCCCCTATGTTAAGGTTATTAAAGCTAAATTTTGCTTAGTTCGATAATTCCAAAAGTTAATATTTGAATTTTGAAAGCTGTTTTCTTCAATATTACACTCTATTTTTCATTTTCAAAGTTTCATTATTTCAGTCATATCATTCCCTAACCTTGAGATCACTTAGCTTCATTTACTAGTTTTGGCAAATAAATTAAAACACTAGGAACATATCTTTAAGTAGACTTGTAGGGTATTTCACCTTAAGGGCACAAAGGAAGTTTCGCTCCTATGTACTTTGTCTTTTGAGTTATAGTTCCTTCCAAATTTCATTTTATGAGGAATTTAATGACCAATTGGAAATGAATCAGGGCTAGAGTTGCCTCATTCTCTAAACAAATATCCATTCTTGGAACCAGTAGATGGTGTAATGGTTACATTGCTGGACTCCTATGTAGTCAACTGTGGTTCAAGTCCCAAACCTGGCAGCTTAAAACTCACACCAGGTGTGTGTACATGTGTACCCAAGATCTCGAGAGGAAAATGGAGGAGAAGGGATTGCAACATGGTCATCCCCTCGGGGGGTGGGGAGTTTGGGGAGTGGGCTGTGAGGTGATGGGGAGATTTTTTGCTTTCTGTCTTTCTGTCTCTCTGGCAAGTGTATGTACCCTGTAGCAAAAACATCCTTAGGAGGAAAAAGAAAGTATCCATTCTAACCTAGGGACCAAATCTTGATTTTTGGCCAAGCAAAAATACTGTTTTTCACCCTGCCTTTCAACAAGCTGACTACATTCTGCTAAAAAGATATAAGCACAAGTGTACAGGAGACCCAGGGATGTCCCTTTAGACGGGAGCATGTTTTTGAAGAACACTCCTTCTCCATCTTGCTGCTGCAAACAAGAGGAATCTGTAGAAGATTGTTTTAGCCAATTTGCATTTATTTATTTGTAATATATTACCAAACGTAATTGTAAGTGGGGAGCAATATTGGAAGCTCTCAGTGCTTCTCATTCACAAAGCCCCCTTAAGACCAAAGTGGCCACAGTGATGTTACATGCCCTAGCATCAAGTGACTTGGTAGCCTCATTATGAAGCACCCAATCCCAGGGAAGGGCTCTAAACACTCACCCATACCATTCACCAATTGCCATCTTGTGCTCAAGCCAGCAAGATAGAACACTCACTCACATAAAGCAAATATTTTTAACTCATAGGTTAGCAGAACAGGACATTAAAACCATGGTATTCATGGAAAATCAGTCCTGTAAGGCACAGAAAGTTGCTCACTGTTACAGCATAGCTGATGGACTCCAGATACGCATCCTGCTTGAGTTTTATACTAGGGCTAACTGGAATCACTGAGCTAAAGTGTTGCAGGACATCCTGTTCCGGGAGGAATGGGAACATAGCCAGGGTTGCTCAGGCTAGCTCCTCTGTATCTCAGGATGCTGCGTTCCCAGCACATTTGTAGCCATTGTTGAGAAGTGTAAGTAAGAAAAGGGGAAAGGCTGAGTTGCAGCCATTTTGGGTATTTATCCTACACTTGGGCAGGGGTGGGGCATCTGTCCACACTGTAGCCCTCTATGAGATGGCCATCAGCCCTTGAGGTAGCTGGCAAGAGATCTCTGATAGACGGCCCATACTTCCATATATAGCAGAGAGTAAGGATTTTATGAAGCTGATAGATCAAGCACATATACTCTATGGAATACTACTCAGCCATAAAAAAACAAGACCCTGGCTTTTGACAAAAAGTGGATGAATGTGGAAGACTTACTGCTGAGTAAAGCAAGCCAAGCTATGAAGGAGGGACATTGTATGTCTCCACTTAATATATACCAAGTGTCCTCACTCTATGACTTAAACTGAATGACTAAAGGATATAGAAACATAGTAAATGGTTGTAAATACCAGATTCAGTGTGGAAAGGAGGTAGGTGAAGTAGTAGAGTCTGAGGAAGGACATTAAGGAGAAAAATAGAGAGGCAAGTCATTTATGAAACAAAGAAATGGGTTATTATCTATTGAAGTTAACTTCATAGTATTGTTAACTGGACTGGTGAGAAATGTACAGATGTTGGAATATTCACTTTGCAAGCTAAGTAACATGTGATTGAATGTATAAAAGAAATTGAAATTAAAAAATTAAAGAAAAAAAAAAGGCATCGGGCGCCAAAAGATGGCATAGCAATTACGTAGCTAGACTCCCACATGGCCAACTGCTTTTCAAGTCCCAGACACAGTGACTTGAAAATCTAGCTGGGTGCATGTGCGTACATGTCCAAGATTCTGGGAGGAGAATGAAGGAGAAGGGATTGCAGGTTGGCCATCCACCCTGGGGGTGATTTCTCACTTTCTCTCTCTCTTCAGTAAGCTCATGTGCCCTAAGGGAAAAACCTCTAAAAAAAAAAAAAAGAAAGAAAGAAAGAAAGAGAGAAGAAAGAAAAAGATGTGTAATGAAATCATAGTTTATTGAAGTATGATTGGCAAATAAAAATTATACAATGTGATGTTTTAATATACATATTGTGAAATGATTATCACTATCAAACTATTTAATGTAACTATCACCTCACGTGGTTCTCTCTTTGTGTGTTTCTTTCTTTATATGTGTGGTGAGAACATTTAAGATCTATTCTCTTAGCAAAATTTAAAGTATGTAACACAATATTTTTTTTTTCTTTTTTTGGAGAGGTTTTTGCTATAGGGCACGTGCACTTGCCAGAAAGACATAGAGACAGAAAGCGAGAAATCACCCCCCAGGGGGTATGGCCACACCGCAATCCCTTCTCCTCCATTCTCCTCTATTCTCCTCTCGGGATCTTGGGCACACACGCACATGCACCTGGTGTGAGTTTAAGCCACCGGGTCTGGGACTCAAACCGTGGTCGACTACATGGGAGTCCAGTGACATAGCCATTATGCTAACTGCTGGTCCCACAATATAGTTAACTGTAGTCACTATGCTGTGTGTCATCCCTCCAGTTTTTTTTTTTTTTTTTTTTTTTTTGGAGAGGTTTTTGCTATAGGGCACATGTGCTCGTCAGAAAGACAGAGAGAGACAGAGAGACAGAAAGTGAGAAATCACCCCCCAGGGGTAATGGCCAGACCGTAATCCTTTCTCCTTCATTCTTCTCTCGAGATCTTGGGCACACATGAACACGTGCCTGGTGTGAGTTTAAGCCCCCGGGTTTGGGACTCAAACCACAGTCAACTACATGGGGGTCCAGCGACATAGCCATTATGCCAACTGCTGGCCCCACCCTCCAGATTTATTCCTCCTGTCTAACTGAAACTTACTTTTATGTCTAATTTCTTCTGGTGTGGCAGGAGTATAAAAGAAACAACTAGAGAATGCATAGTGACACAGAGATAAAATGCAATGATCTGTAAGGCTAATCAACATGGGAGTCTTCCAGATTTGTGTCCTGAGATTTCCCTTAGTATGCCAGGCATATGCATGACCATGATTTTGGGGTGACTGAAGCTGGAAGTGGATCATGGCATTAAGACCCTATCAGAGATGTCAGGATGCTGTTTCCCTCTCTCTCTTTCTCTTATTTGTGGAAAAAAGTAATAGACTAATTAATTTTATTAATACATTAATTTTAAAAATCTTGCAATTAGTATTTTTTACAGAAGACCATGGAAGAAATATCAGCACTTAAATATCTACTCTTGTTCTTAATGTGAGAAAAGAAAAATCTGTTTTGGTTCAAATTACTTTTAAAAATACATATGGTCTCAGCTGCATGCAGTGATTAAGCACCATGCCAAATTCTACATGGTTAATCAGAGTTCTAGTTCTGGCCCTGGTGGCTTGAAAAACAAGCTGGGCATGTGTGCACACACCCAGGATCCTGACAGTGTGGAGATCTCATGCATGCATATACCCTCTCTGGCATTAAAAAAGAAGTGTGTGTGTGTGTGTGTGTGTGTGTGTGTGTATTGGGTTATTAGAAAAGTCATGACACATTTCTGCATAGAAAATAAATACATAATGACTTTTCTGACAACCCTATATACACACACCCATACACACACACACACACACACACACATATACATATATAAAACATACCCTATAATATATATATATATATATATATATATATATATATATATCCTATTGTAAAGCCTTATGGTGTTTTTTTTTTTTTTTTTTTTTTTTTTTTGGAGAGGTTTTTGCTATAGGGCGCGTGCGCTCGCCAGACAGACAGAGAGAGACAGAGAGATAGAAAGCAGGAAATCACCCCCCAGGGGGGATGGCCACGCCGCAATCCCTTCTCCTCCATTCTCCTCTCGGGATCTTGGGCACGCACGCACACGCGCCCGGCGTGAGTTTAAGCCACCGGGTCCGGGACTCGAACCGCGGTCGACTACGTGGGAGTCCAGCGACATAGCCATTACGCTAACTGCTGGTCCCAAGCCTTATGGTGTTTTGATAGGAACTAGAAGCACTGACTTCTCCTGTACACCTATAAATGTACTCACACTTCAGCCCTATTACCAAAAACTAGTTAACAAAACATTTTGAGACTGTTTCCTTACTTGTAAAGTGGGAAATGTGCTTATATACTTAACGGTCATTTTTAGGGACCAAGAAAATGATAAGGAACATGCCTTATACAAGGTAACTTTGAACACTAAAATGGCAGTGAATGCTCATTGGCTGAATATCATAAAGGTCAGAGACCACCAAATCTAGTTTAATTGCCTTAAGATGCAGACATAGAAATGGAAGCACATAGCTATGCAGAGATATAGATGCCGTGTTTTTTATATATGTGTGTGTGTGTGTGTATACACACACATGTATATGCACATATGCACATGCACATATACATGTATATACACACATATATATGCTTCAACTATGTCATATTTGTTCCTGTAACATATGAGGTAAGTTATGTAAACTGCTGCAAAAGTAAACATTTTTTCTAATTATAAAATAGAATTTTGAATCATTTAAATACAAAGTACTTTCCACTACCTTAATGTACCTCCTATTGAGGGAACCATAAGTAGATAGGCAGGAAATATCAGAAGGGTTGGAGGGTGAAAGGATAATCCAGGCAGAGAGAATAACTTGAATGAAGACATGGGAATGGTAAGTTCAATTATCTAGTGTTAATATGTAGAAAGGGACTGGCATAAGATTAGGTCAAGGAAGAAAGCTGCATTAATTTTATGTTTATGGGACCAGGTGGTAGTGAGGGACAACACAACTGGACTCACAAAGGAAAGATCCTGGGTTTGAGTGCTGAGACTTTCCTAATACATTGGACACATGCAAGTGTTTGTGATCCTGGCAGAACGAGACTGGGGGCAGACTGTGTCATGGAGACACTACTGGGAGTGCGCATTTCTCCATTTTTGTCTCTCTGTCTTT
This sequence comes from Tupaia tana, assembly GCA_026018925.1. Taxonomy (NCBI): domain Eukaryota; kingdom Metazoa; phylum Chordata; class Mammalia; order Scandentia; family Tupaiidae; genus Tupaia; species Tupaia tana. Next base: position 31,409,841 of record JAKSZU010000016.1, on the reverse strand, counting down.
CTCTCTTATGGAATAAATAAACTTTAAACAATTGTTTTAAAAATTTATGTTAAAATTATAAATTTTTCTAAATAGTTTCCAAAATTATTGACAAATTTGGGGAGCATTAGAAAGCATAGAGCAATACAGTGTGTTGGATCCTCTTGGTAACATTAAGGAGTTTTAAGGGTAACCAGAAACAAATGTGGTCTGGTGCTGTTCTAGTAAGATACCTGAATAAAGCTGTCCACCTAGCAGAAGCATATGAGTCTGGAACTAAGAGGTCTTAGAGAGGAAAGATAATTAGGAAGTCTCCAACCTATACATATACATTGGACCCATGAGAGGGGAGAAGCTACTCTTTGAGAGTGTAGAATGATGAAACACTGATAGTAGTATTACCTGTTAGACTCACATCTGTCTTCAGAGATGTATGAGAGAGACTGTAAGGAAAGGTTTATAGGATGACTTGATACAGCCTTCCAGGATTTTTATTTCACAGGCAGCCCAATTTGAGGAATATTTACTTAAATGCAGAGGTGGGGGCCTAATCCCAGGTTTGATAAACTAGAGACTCTAAGAGAGTGGTCCAAGTCACTGAATTTTAACCAAGCCCTCTAGGTGAGAGTCAATGCTCTTGTTTATAGAAGCCAGGATTTTGTCGATGCAACACTTTAGGGGGCTTTAGGCACAGAACTTTTAGACATGGGTACAAGAGGAGATTGCCAAAATGTTCCAGATATGGAGGGTCCTTTTCTAGGAAAGAGAAGCCCTAAAGGACTCAATCTATGGGAGTAGTAGTTGCTCTATGTTTTCCATGGAAAACATAGAGATAGCACCCTCATTCTGAACTTAATGGAAGCAAAGGACTTTTCCTCTGGTCAGCAGGAGATTGAATGACAAAGCATGGTCTTAGTAAAGTGTGGAATTTAAAACAGATGAAGAGTCAGGGCACCATGAGAGCACTATGGGGTCGGTTTCACTAACTCACTGTGTCATCTGGGCAATCACTTATGCTCTTTATATTAGTCCATTGCTGTGTTGCCAAACAGAAATACCAAGACTGGTTGATGTACAAAGGATAAAAAGCTTATTAGGTTCTTGATTTTGGTGGCTAGAAAGTTCAGAGTATGGGCCTGGCAACCAGCCAGCCTCTGGCTGTGAGTTTCAACATAGCTGAAAGAAGTAGGCAAGTCCGCAGCCATGTGCAGAGGGAGAGAGAGAAAGAGCTCATGTGAGACAGATAGAGGAAACTGACTTTCCACTTCTGTTTGTCTCTCCCACTCTTCCAACTGGTTAGACAGCACCCTTCTACCTCACCACCTCCCAGTGCCCAAATTCCAGAACTTGAGTCTCGGGGGCGACAACCTAATATCCAAACCACAGAACTCTCTGAGCCTCAACTTCCTCATCTGTAAAAGGGAATAATTGTAATTATCTCATTGCTTTGTTATCTCTGTGTTTTGGATTTTCTTTTTGGTGAGGACTAAATGAGATCATATAGCAAACATGTCCATCCTCTGGAAAGCACTTAATAATAAGATTAAGTACTATTAACACTTGTGCTAAGAAACTTAGTGGGACCAGAGGCTCATAAACTCCCAATGAGTAGTTTACTAAGATAGCTGAAGGCTCTGAAATCTTTTCAGGTTCTCAAATTCCCTGGGGAGAGTGTGATCTGGGCAAAGATGATTACATTATTTTTCTTTCTTACATTTATTTTCCTAGAAGATATTTCTTAAGGAAAATGAGAGCCTTTATAATTTTCAACCTTTAAAAACCAATTATTTCTGAGTTATTTTTGCATTTATGTAAAGCACCAAATTAATTTCAACTGAATTTTCTTTTCTCTGATCAACGATGAGGTCAGCTGGTAAAGAATACGATAGTCTAACAACACTGTGCATTGCCCCTCAGAATTCTAATTGCCTTAATTCTCTATCATTTTATTCTGAGAACTAGCATCTCTTTATTCCCTCTTAAAATATCGGTATCAGAATATATGCATGAATAGCAATATGTTAATATGCAATTCAAGTTGCAGGGTTTACATGTTACAATTCTGCATGGAGAAGAGTCTTAAAAATCCAGAAGTCCTGGTCCCAAATGTTCTTCAACTCCACAACACATAAAGAGACAAAACCTCAGAACAGAGGTGGTATCATGATATCCCGCTCTCATTCATTATATATAATATCTCTGTCCTGGCCTTTAGATTTCCTGTGTACCTTGGAAATTGTGGAGAGAGAGATTTGAGCCAGCCTCTAGAGAGAAGTGATGCCACATTCCATTACCTGAGTTGCTATCTCCTCAGTGGCTTTTTTTTTTTCCTCCGTCGCTCTCCTTTATTTTTTTTTTTTTCTTTCCCAAAAGAGTACATCTTTGGAAATTGAGAATATTCAGTGAACAGAACTCATAAATCAAATCATTATCATTAATAATCAAAGTGAGACGTTGTGAGAAATAGCAAATTAATCACCACTGGCAGGTGAAGCTTCTTCCAGCATGTGCTTTCTGCATACTAAAGGGAGGAGAATTTTCTCCAGTGGATTTTTTTTTTTTTCTTAGTGAACAGTGTACTTTTTGGTTGACTGGGAACTATAGTCACACCTACATTTCCATACTACTAAGAGGACTGGTTGTGTTTAATAAAACTTGATTTTCAGAACCACTTTTGTTCCATACATAATCTATATTATAATTTAATGTACTTCATTAGTAATCACATTGTAGATTTGGAGTTGAAAGCATTTTTCTAGAAGAGAAAAACAACAATATCACAAATTTATATTTAGATTTATTTACTTTTTTACGTCTTCGTACTTACTTATTTGACAGCCTATAGTCTTAGTTTAAATTCTTTGTTGTTGAAAATGGAAGACACATCTAAATATATTATCTGCTACGATTATAATTTTCATAAGCAGCTACAAAAACGATTCATAGACTTTTTGAGAACACCCAATTTCTCCAGGAAAAAAAAAATAATCACCATGTTTCTTCGGTCAAGAAAATGTGAGTCAGGAGCAATTAATTTTTTTCCCAGTTCACACGGCATTTCTGGGTTCAAGTGTATATCGTGCTGGGCAAAGTCTCTTCACAATCTAAATGATGTATAGTGATTTAATGTATGAATTATAATAAGAAATATAAAGAAAACCAGATTTATATTTTCTGATCCAGTCACAGACAGTGTATTCAGACATTTCAGTTCTTACTAATTTTTGCAAGGCCATGAAAGTTAAAATATATAAGAGAAAATACATACTAATTTCTGGATTTTATTTTCATTTGTTTTATTAAATCGCAATTTACTGAATAATAAAAATGCATGAGGTACTTCAGAAGGTACATAAGTATTTTAAACTCCATATGAAGGGACAGGCTAACAATATATTTGTGGATTGAGAGGACGTAAAAATAAAAGCAAAGTGTGTTTAAGAATTGAGAAACACAGCATTTTAGTAAAGCCAACGTGCTTTTGAGAGTCTGTGCTGTTGTTAGACATAGCTTAACTAAGCAACGGTAGGCTGGGCAGGACAGAGACTGTCATTACCTTTTACCTAGAATCATTTTTCCCTGCCATGGCCATTACCAATTACTTTTAGCTCAATTCAATAATCCTCATCAGTACCCTAGGAGTTTAACTAGAAAGCCACATTAGGGTTCAAATGTTGGGGTTTTGTGAATGTAGACTTCTCAAAATCTCTTCAGCAGCTTCCTGAATTATTCAGGAGTGTCAGTGTCTATTTCTTTCATATTACTTATATACAGGTATTTCTTCTTTTTGAGAGCATTTCTATTTGGTAAAGAAAAGCAAAATTGAAGTGATTCTATGATGCATGTTACTGAAGACAGAGACTAAGAAAGTGATTTAAAAATAGATAAATAGATAAATGCATTTTCTTTAACATTACACATATTGGATACTATTTCCTGGACTTCTTTTTAGTTTCTGTTTGTGGTATAATTTGTCATTCTCCTTAAATTTCTTTCTCTACTAATCTTTTGCTAGGTGAGTTCGTCATTTGACAAGAGGAAGCGATTTCCTGGGTTGACGGCTCTTTACTGAGAGACCCTGCTCAGCTTTTTGAGCACACCAATGTCCTTAATGTCCGAAGAGATGAAATCCAACTCTCCCCTGAAGTGGAGAACAGGTTTATCAGAAACTGTGGTCTTTTTCTGTCTGACTAGCTTGTTTTGTTTGTTAACTATGAGAAAGTCTTATTCTTTCTCCTTTTGAGAGGGAATATGTTACTATAATAATTGAAAACAAACTTTAGGGCTGGCCTCATAGTTTAGCGGTTAAAGGAACTGAATCTCACATGGCTGACTGCAGTTCCAGCCTTGGCCCCAGTGGCCTGAGAAGCATGTTGGGTGCATGCCCAAAATCCAGATGGAAGAAAGAAACGGAGAAGTACTTGTGGCATGACCATGCACCATTGGGGATGCTCTCTCCCTCTCCCCTTTTGATGGTCTCTTTCTCTTTCTCTGGTGAGCACACATGACCTTTGGTGATTAAAAAAAAGATTAAACCCCCAAAACGGAATTTTAACAGAAAAAATAACAAGGAAGTATAGCATAAAAATGTCTTCTTTCATTTTGGTTCGGAACTTTCTTTTCCTCAATATTTGAAGCAACGTGGAAAGTGCAATAGCCCCCTTTCTTATTTGGTTCAGAATATTACGAATATTACGAGTGAGAGCTGAACACAGTATTTTTGGTAGTTTCCCTTTTTGATCCTCCAAAACATCACATATATACTGCTGTTCCTGGAGAATTGTATATATGACTTAAAATCCAATGAAAACCATTTTCCTGGATGTTGATTTAGGGGTCAAAATGTTATAACTTAAGGATCACATCTTTGGGTTTCTTGATTGTTAGTTAGTGTAATATTGTTTTTACTATTCCAGGTTTAGGAATACGAAACTAGTCATTAAGTAATTATTAAATAATATTGCAACCCATGCACAAACAAGAAGTAAGATAAATTTTCTCTTCCTCTTATTTTCCTTTCATTTCTCTCCTATTCTTTTCCCTCTTCTCCCCATTTCAGGCACCTACTCAAGTTTTGTTTTTTGTAATTCACACTGTGCTGTAGAATTACTTAGGTTTTCATGATTTTTCTTTGCGACTTAACTGTATGAATATAAAAAGTTCCTGAGCAACAATGTACATTAGCTTACTCAATAACACCAGGAATTTAAAGCGATTTTATATCTCTTCAAATCAGGAACATTAATTAATCATATGATGAGAATACAACGTTTTATTTACCAGTGCAAGAGGCTGCCAAGATCTTTCTGACTTTAATAATTGCACATGCTGTTGAGGGAGGAAAAATTAATTTAGTTAATAAATTGGAGAGTTTTTTTTTTTTTTTTTTTTTTTTTCCTATCGTAGTGAAGCTGGAAAGTAGCCAGACCATAATGCTAATGCTACTAAAGTTGAGATGTGGATTACTTTTACTAAAAGCTTTGCCTGCCTTTATTTAAGGAAAAAAAATGTATTGGGCACAATACATGAAGCTTGTTTCTCATGACTGCAGGTAATAAAGTCATCAAAGTTTGTTTTTCCGCCTCAGGCACCAATGCATTGCACAGAATAGGGTGCCTGCAAGGATGGCGCACTCTCGGGTGCACAGGTGGATTTGCAGAGGTCCGCCATATACTGACTGCTGCAGCTCCATGGGAATGGAGCAAGTGGTCCTTAAAGTGTGCTGTTGTGGAGGGATGAGCGGCTCAGCATGGGGGTAAGAGCAGCAGAGGGAAACAGGCTTGCCATAGCTTTCTTGCCTCCACACCTTTACACACATTTATTTCCCTGGCAGAAGTGTTTTATTGCTCTTTTTCCTTCTCTGCTCTCCACTGTCCAATTCCCATTTTCAACAATTATCTTAGCCCCTCCACTTCTAAGAGTCTTTCTCTGATTGCCTCAATTGAAAGAGCTCTTGCTTTTTATCTCTTCCTCATCCACCCTCTTCACCCTCTTTTTTTTATTCTACTGGCCCCATTATTGAACTCACTTTGATTCATAGCACTTTTCTGAAAACATAATGCTGTACCGTATAGATTCTATATTTACATGTATATAGTCTATTATCTCCCACTAAACTTCTTGAGGTTGGAGATAGGTTCTGACCAATCAATGATTGCCAATCATTGTAATTCAAAGTGTTAAAGTGTTATTTGACACATTAATTATTAGTGAACATGTATTGCCTTTATTTGAAATGGAAACTGCATTAGTAAGAAGGTATGTCTACCAGTTCAACAATTTATTGATGATATGTATCATTTATTAAGTCACTTAATGAGTTGGTTCTCAGTTCTCTCATGTAATGTACAATATTCAAAGATGTCTTTATATTGTATGGTCTAACATTGTATGAATTATATGGTTTTTGTTTGTTTGCTTGTTAAAAATTAATTAATTAAATACTTAATTTTAATTTAACCAGAGAGGGACAGAGTGTGTGTGTGAGAGAGAGAGAGAGAAAGAGAGAGAGAGAGAGAGAGAGAGAACATGAGAAAGCAAGCCTCCAGATCTGGGACTTGAACCATGATTGCCCATGTGGGAGTTCAGTGCCCTTAACACCTGCCAACCCCATTTCTTTAAGGGATATTTTTTCTATAGGGTGAATGTGCTTGCTGGAGACACAAAGAGACACAGGGAAAAATGAGAAATTACCCCTCTACCACCCAGGGAGGTATGACCACACTGCATTTCCTACTCCTCTATTCTCCTCTGAGGATTTTGGACATGCACACACACACACCTGACATGAGTTTCAAACCACTGGATCCAGGACTTGAAACAAGGTCAGCCATGTGGGAGTCTAGTGCCATAACCACTATGCCACCTGCTAGCCCCATTGATATGTGTTTAAGGTTTATCCCTTCGTAAGAGAGAGAGAGACAGAGACAGGAATTTCCAAAAGAGTTTCCATACAGCAGTCCTCCCCCAGCCCCAGCCAGACTGGATCACAGGCACACATGTGCTTGGCTCATACAGGGAGGCCCCAGAGTGTAAACGTGGGACCTTCCCATGGGGTCCAGCATCACAGAGTGTAGCATTACTGCTGGGCTACCATCTGGCCCTATATGCTTGTTTTTATATGGACTGTACATATTTTTTTTGCCAGAGAACACATGTACTTACCAGAGACAGAGAGAAAAATAGAGAGAAAGCATGCCTCAAGGGGCATGGTCACACCACAATCCCTTTTCCTCCATTTCTGCATCCTGGTGGGATTTGGGGCATGCATGGCCATGAACCGCTCTCTCTTTTAAAGCACTGGACCAGGATTTGAACAGTGATTGGGCATGTGAGAATTGGTTTTCTTAACCATTATGCTACAAGACTGGCCTAGATCATTTATGGTACAATTTTTTAAAATTTTTATTAATTTAATAGAAATAAAAGACTAGAGTTAAGATTCAAATAAAATGGAGAGTTGTGTATCATTTGGCATATAAATTAGTAAGTAAATTTTAAATATTTGTGCTGGATATAATTTTTCTAATTTTTTTTAATCGTCCGAGAGTATGTGTGTTCACAATATAGAAACAGAGAAGGGGAGAAAGCACTCCATCAATGTGGTGAGGTCATGATGCAATCCCTTCTCCTTAATCAATCCAGATTTGGGGCACACATGCACATGCATCTGATGTGTTTTTCAAGCTGCTCAGGACCGGATTTGAACCATGGGCAGCCATATGGGATTTGGCTTCCTTAACCACTAAGCCACAGAGCTGACCCTGTACAATCTAAGTGTCCATCAATAAATGAATGGATGAAGAAAATGTGGTATAGGTACATAAGGCACTAGAAATTTATCTGATCATTAGAAAGAATAAAATCCTTTCATTGGAGGCAACATAGACAAGCATGAAGGACATAAGGTAAAGTGAAATAAGCCAGGCACAGAAAAAAATACAAACTGCTAGATCATGGAACAGAGGAGATTACCAAGAAGTTGGTCCATACATACGGGGAGAACAGAGTTTTGACAACCAAGTGAAGTCAAGTCATGATGAGTCTTTCAGTAGTAAGTGGTACTGAAATAATTAGATATTTGTGTGCAAATAAGGTGAACTTTGATGCATATCTTGCACCATATATGTCTACTATGAATTTTTAAATTCTCCTGACAAACAACAAAAGCTATTCCATTAACCCTTTGTCAAAGAGTGATGTTAGAGCAGAGCTGAGGAAGTGTTTAAGTGGATAGCAACAATCCTACTAACTTACAAAACACAGAGGTTGGGTTTATTGAATGAAGGACATTGGGATGATGGAGAGTTTGGAGGGTTAAGAAAAGTGTATTATCAGAAACTGGACTGCACCAGTGGGACAATTTTGTAAAAGTAATAACTGCTTGGCCTGACGTGTTATTAGCATTATTTACTATCAGTCTAAACCCACTGGAATATAGCAATAGTTGAGAAGCAGATCAATATTTGTAAGATCTTTATTAGCTATTTTTTCAGTATCAGAATACGTAATTTAGAATGACTGTTAACAAATAAATATAGCAGAAACAAATGTTTCATCCAGCAGATAAAAATTTATAAAGTTAAAATACTTGCGACCATATAGATTTATAGCTTGACTATCCCCAAAATTGATAATTACTCAGCTTCTTATATTTGGAACATGGAGAAGGATGATAAATTTATTCAAAACTAGCATTCAAGTATTCAACCCAATACAAAATCCAGAAAATAAAATTTTATTTACTACTTAAGAGAAATGCTTTGGACTTTAGAGCCTATTTATACGTATTTAGAGAGCTGGTTCTGTAGTACCAAGGTTAATTGCTGTGCTGAGTTGACCACTCCACATGGAAAAGTGTAGTTCAAATTCCCTTCCAGGGACTTGAGTACATGCTTGTGCATGCACACTCAGGGTCCTGCTGGGATGGAGAAATGAAGGAAAAACAGGATGGTGCAGTGACGGGACCTTCTCTCTCTCTCTCTCTCTCTCTCTCTCTCTCTCTCTCTCTTTGATTTGTGTGTATGCATGCATCCTCTGGAGGAAAAAGAAATGAGAAGTGGAAATATTCTAAGAGCAGCTCCACTGACAGCAGCAACAAGTGATAACTGACATCTTAGTTCAAGGGAAGAGAAATAATGATAAGAAATAGAAACAGCCACTAAAAATCAAAACTTCTGGGCATTGCAGTAAAAGTGCTAAATTTGTTTGGTATGCTCTGCTTTAAAGGACTGAGCAATGTATTATATATTTTTAAGTATTTTAATTGAAATTATTTTCTTAAATGTTGCTTACAATGAGTAAACACTATTATTTGAAAAACTGTTAGAAGAGAGATTATTCAGAGTTTTTAGATAGTAATTTGATACCACTTATTTTCTCATGTAACCCATTTTCTTACTATAGAGGTAACTATTCATCAGAAATTCTTAGAAATATGTAGGAAAATCATTTAAAACACGGAGAGAATCTTTTCACAAAGGATTCTATTAAACATCATTCGATTTGTATTTAATTCCTTATAATCACTTTAGTCTTTCTTTAAGGGATACTGAATCCAAATGTTTTGAAATTCACATAATTTATTGTAAATTGAACATCATATGTGATGACTTTTTAATCAACAATCAATAAATCCCATTTTAAACATCTTTAATGCACTAAGTATTGTGCCAGTCACTGGTGGAAATTCAAGTTGATTTAATACAATGTCTTTAGACCAAAAAATTTACATTCCAGTTTGAAAGACAAGGTTTTTTTCATAAAATGATAGCTGAAGAAAAACAGGTGGCTTATGAATAGAACAGACAATATGTGCCGGAGAAGTCAGAGTAATCACTCTATTTACAAATGTAGAACTCAACACTAAATCCACATACCTCTGGCCACGTTACCGTCTTTTTTTGTGTAAAAATCTCATTTCACATCTATGCATGGGATAAGGAGAAAAGCACCCAAATGGAAATCCAGAGACCTAGGTTTTCTTTCTTATTCTATGTAATTTTTGACATGCTATTTAGCATGTAAGAATTCAAATCTGCAAATCAAAAGAGTTAAATCAGATAATCCTTTCATGCCAAAGAAACACATTTCTACTGAGTCCTACCTTAATGAATAGTGTGTTAGTAGAATACCTTCTTTATTCAGATAAACCAAATCGGAGTTTCAAGAACCTCAGAAACCTTGTAAAAGCCACTTGCACACATGGTTTTAGTTGTACTATCTTTAATAGAGATATAATATTACCTTCTTTGACCTAAGGAAGAAGCTCTGAATGCTTTCAAGGTCCCTTCTTGGTCAGGACCTGTGAGTCTATGAACGTCATTAACTTTATGATCACACACAAGATTGTTGTTCAGATATACGGCATGGAAAAGCACATTTTCAAATGATGTTTGAAAAGCTGGCACTCAAATGCTTAGAACAGCACCTACTTTTAGCTTAAAATAAAATACCAAAATATTCCCTTCCTCTCCCTTCTCTCTTCTCTTTCTGTGCTTCTTCCATGGTAGGAGCTCAATAAATATCAGTTAGATTGCATTAAAATGATCTAGGGGTTAACAGAAAAATGCAATGAAACATCAACTCAAACTTGTAACCATAGCCCATGGCAAAATAAAAATAAAAAATGAGTACTGCCAAGAAAGATATAGTTGGACCCACTTTATGCAAAAATGAAGCATAACAGTTCTATAAATCAAATTTTATTTCAAATATACTAGTTACTTGTCAAGATAAATAAAAGTAATAACTACTTTCTCTATTCTTTAGGAAAATGTATATTTAAAAACATCAGATTTGTGGTCAGCAGATGGTGTTGTGGTTATATTGCTGGACTCCTACATGGTCGACCACAGTTCAAGTCTTAGACCCAGTGAATTGAAAATCATGCACGGCATGAGTGCATGTGTGCCCAAGATCCCAGGAAGAGAATGGAAGAGAAGGGATTGCTGCATGGCCATTTCCCCTGGAGGGGTGATTTCTCACTTTCCCTCTCACTGTCTCTGTCTCTCTCCTTCTGGTGAGCACACATGCCATAGGCAAAAAAAAAAAAAACTCTTAAAAACAAAAACAAAAAAATCAGATTTTTTTAATAAGTTTTTTTAAGTTAGAATAAGTTACTACTATCATGCATCAAACCATGCAATATCTGAAACATGCAGTTATGGTAAATAGCTCTCAAGAAAAATAGCAGGACTGGATAAAGTCTCAAACTGTACAATTTTTTTAAAGAATTATTTATTCATTATTATTATTGTTACTATTATTTTTCACATGAGTTTTGCCAGAGAAAGTCAGAGAGAGAGAGAGAGAGAGAGAGAGAAAGCTGCCAGGTCTGGGACTCAAACCATGGCCAGCCATGTGGGAATTCCAGCACCTTAACCACCATGCCATCTGCTGGCCCCAAACTGTAAAATTTTTATAATTACTTTTTTTTTTTTTTTTTTTGGTCAGAGAGTGCATATGCATTTTTTTTTTTTTTTCTTGTGAAAGTTTTTGCTATAGGGCACTTGTGCTGCAAGAAAGACAGAGAGACAGAGAGACAGAAAGCGAGAAATCACACCCCAGTGGGGATGGCCACGCCACAATCCCTTCTCCTCCATTCTCCTCTGGGGATCTTGGGCACGCACGCACATGCACCTGGCGTGAATTTAAGTCACCGGATCTGGAGCTTGAACTGCGGTCGACTACATGGGAGTTCAGCGACATAGCCATTACACTAACTGCTGGTCCCATAGGGTGCATATGCTCCTTTTAAGGGGGAAAGAGAGAGAGAGAGAGATACAGCATGCCCCATGGGAGATGGCCATACCACAATCCTTTCTCCATCTCTTGCTTCCTTCAGAATTTTAGGCACACATGCACATATGCATGAGGTAGTTTTCAAGCCACCAGGAACTGGTACTGAAACTGTGCAGTTGGCCATGTGAGATCCAGTCACTGTAACCACTAAGACCTGAGCTAGCCCTCAAACTGTGCAATTTAAATGATCAGAGGACTGTAGGTACCCCTTACCTGTACTCCACATACTAATAATACTAATAATGACAAAGCAACATATGATGAAGTGAGGGACAAAGAAAAAATGAAGGACACGAGGTGCATTTTATAACTTATCAAGGTATTATTATAGATTTCTGATTTTAATTATGGAAATACATACTTAGTTCACATAAAATTATTTAAACTATTCATAACATTATACCTAACAATTAACTCCAAAGGGCACTATCAGAAAAGACTCTTACATAGATCCATGCTGCTTTGGTAAATAGGACATGGAGTATTTTGGAAATAGACATGAAGCTCTTGTGCAATATACTCCAACTATTTAGTGAATCTGTATCTGTTACTTTTCAATTCACTTTCCTCATCTATAAAATGGGGTGACTATGTAGAGTTGTTGGAAAAGTTTGCTGTTGAGACATGAATCATAGAGACTTCCTTGAGGTCTCTGCTACTTAACTAAAAAACTTTCATTGAAAAAGTGAGAAGTCATTCAGTCTTGACTAAATTCTAAACAGTGATGAAGAAAAGGTCTCCCATATTTCTACATATAAATTTTACTCTCTTACCAACCACTGAATTGAGCAAAAATTTTCTGTATTCTGCCTCTCATCTTCTTTCTTCCTTCCTTGTTATTTTCTGTTTTTCTTTCCTTATCGCCTTGTGAATTATTGTCTGGAATACTATCAATATTATTTTTATTGTTCTCCTTATTTTTTTTATTTTTTTATTTTTTTTGGAGAGGATTTTTTGCTATAGGGCGCGTGCGCTCGGCAGACAGACAGAGACAGAGAGACAGAAAGCGAGAAATCACCCCCCCAGGGGGGATGGCCATGCCGCAATCCCTTCTCCTCCATTCTCCTCTCGGGATCTTGGGCACGCACGCACACGTGCCCAGCGTGAGTTTTAAGCCACCGGGTCCAGGACGCAAACCGCGGTCGACTACGTGAGAGTCCAGCGACATAGCCATTACGCTAACTGCTGGTTCCCTATTCTCCTTATTTTTTAAGCAACAACTGCTATACATCATTTGGCTGGTAAGGAGAATTTACCCAACATGAAATACATCTCAAACCAGTCCAGTTGAGAATACTATACATGTTATCATCAACAGGTAATAAACCATTTCTATGTCCCACAAATGTCTTGCCTCTCTATTTTTTTCCTCCCTGATTCTCTACCCTATGCTCTTCCCTTCTCTTGCCCTCCTTCCACACTGTCTCCAGTGTCCATAACATTTTCACTGCTTTTATGTCCTCCAGTCTTTACATCTCTACCATAGAGTGCAGATGGTAGGCATATATTAAGTAGAGACATACAATCTTTCTTACATAGTCTGGCTTGCTTCACTCAGCAATAAATCTTCCATATTTAATTACTTTTTATCAAATGCCAAGGTCTTGTTTTTTTATGGCTGAATAGTATTCCATGGAATATATGTGCCATACTTTTTCAATTCGTTCATCTGTTCATGGACATTTAGGTTAGTTTCATGTCTTAGCAATTGTGAATAATGCCACTGTAAATACTGATGGGAGCAATAGAGTCTTAATGGTGCACATAGAAACCTGTGTTCTAATGGTGGTGATTTTTGTTATTGTTTTCTTTACGTTTTGTAATATTTTTTTGACTAGTTATAGAATTTTCTTAGTCAATGCCTGGTATGACAATGTCGTGAACAGCCTCTAGGTTACAAATTTTAAAATATGTGTGAAATAACCTAGTGATAGATTATAATAATTTGACTGTAGTTAAGGAATTTGGTTCCTGCTTGGTTCTGCCATTCATACACCGTGAGACCATGAGTAATTCTTAGTAATTCTGGCTATGTTTCACCAACTGGAAATCTTAGTAGAACAGGTAACTAAATGCTCTTTAAAGGATCTCTAGTTTTAAAAGTCTAGGGATATATAAAGAAACAGAAGAAGAAGGGACTCTAGTTAATTTAAACAAATAAAACCAAAATGTATTTAAGTAGTTATGACTTGTTCAGATTATTTGTATAAGTTCTGAACTTTTTCTATGTACAGACATAAAAGTGATACTATCTTTTTCTAGTATTTAAGCTGCTTTTGGGAACATATAGGAAAGGTTTTTTTTTTTAAATTTCAATACTATTTGGATACATTGATGTTAATATTAATTATTCTGCTTCTGTAAAATTCATCCTCTTATCAGTTTATTAAGACAACATAACAATAGCTAAGCATAGCAGCTGAGCCACATAAACTGGTATTTTTCTCCTAGGAATTAATCAGTTAGTGTTCATAGTTTATTCCTATGTTGCTGACTAAGTATTATTATTCTTCAGCATTTTTTATCTATTACGTAGATTGGAGATGAGATAATGCCATTAATTCTTCTTTGTCGTGAAGTGTTGGTAATAGTCACTTCTGCACTAGATTTAGGACTCCTGAGCGGATACTGGAGGACTCCTTAAACCACCATGTATTCATATCATTGCAGTGAGACTGGTACCAGGATTCACAAAGAGATAGACATCTCCATGAAACTGAGATCTCTCTGATGTCGTATAAAATGCTGCAAAGAGAGACTCTCATTATTCATCTTGACTGAGCTCATGAAAAAAAGTTTGTGTTGTCTAAAGAGGGAAAAGAAGAACATACTATGAATGACCCATTCACAGAGAAGGACCTCCAGGTTCTTGGGCTGGACACCCTAAAAGTGTACCACAAGGAAACAGGTTGATTTGGGGACATTCTCATCCCTGCTGTATAACTCTTTGCAGATACATTTGGCCAAATGTTCCTATAAAACTAAAATAATCATTTAGATATATTACTACCTAGAGTCATGAATGTATTTGCTTCAATTGCTACTATAGAAATAGGAGCTAAGGGACCAGTAGATGGCGTAATGGTTACATCACTAGACTCTCACATTATCAACCATGGTTTGAGTCCTGGACTTGGAGGCTTAAAACTCACTCTGGGTGTGTGTGCGTGTGTGCCCAAGAAGAGAATGAGGAGAAGGGATGGAGGCATGCCCATCCCCCTAGGGGGCAATTTCACACTTTCTGTCTCTCTGGTGAGCATATGTGCCCTATAGCAAAAAAAAAAAAACTCTCTCTCTAAAAAAAAGAAAAAATACAAAAAACTAAACAAACAAACAAAAAACAATAAAAAAACAAGCTAAATAGGAGCTAAAATTTCTGATTTTTAATTTTTGCCCTTTTACACAGTTCTATGATCTTAGAAAAAATTTAACATCTAACCATCATTGGCAAAATTTATTAAAAGATGACAATGGCTAGAACATATACATTTGAAAATTAAACATCATAGTAGATGCAGAAATACATTGTAAATATTCTAAAGACAATGTACAAAACATAAGCCATTATTATTATTAATGGCATGGACTGGTTTCCTTCCATTAGTTAAATTAAGTGTAAATCTATCTGGCTTTGCTCATTTAATGTTTTATGAATATCATACTTAGGTAGAGAAGTTACTATGTATACTTTACTTTTGTAATAATCTGAGCTTTCCATAAGAGATGAAACATTGCTTGTCTCCTGTTAGTACAAAGTATGAGAAATGAATTTAGGAAGTTGAGAAAGAGTTAATGAAACTGTAGCACATCTCACCATCATGTGTCACTAAGAATACACATACAAAAAAGAGACAAAATGAGTCCACCATCAACTAGATAACCAAAAGGCATAATAGGAGGCACCGTGTTTATGAATTATAGAGAAACTCAACTTTCCAGCCCATGTATTCGAAATTTTCACCATAAAGACAGGGAATATCAGTATTTTATGAGTGACAGATTTGTAGATTACTTGTGCTTAAGAGTCTGGGTTTAGAGAAGGAGGCATACTATTTTGCTGTGGTTCTGTCTGGGAAGAGCCATCCTGCAAATCGGAGAAGAAGTCTGAAAAAAGGGTTCTGGAAAGTGCGCTCTGTTCTCTATCTGCAAGGGGATTTTACTAAGCAGCCTGTTACATAAGTATGTTCACAGGATTTGTTTGCTGTGATTAACAGCACTAAACAGACAAAAAATGATCATTGACATTGGCAAATGGGGTCTGAAAGATACCATTTTAAGTGTGATTTTTAAAGGCACTTTTCATAATCTCTACATTGTTTAGGGAAACTTTAGGAAGATGGCTCTGGCTTTTTTTTTTTTTTTTTTTTTTTTTCTGCCCCAGGTTGTTTGTTTGTCACACAGAAAAACACATCGTTCCTTCTGGTTTGTCCTGAGAACAAATTACTCTAAAATGGCTTAGAGAATATGGGAGATTGCTTATCTTGCTATATTTAATAGAATAATACAAACCTGTATGCTTTGACTACTTAATAAGGAAAAGATCTTCTGCCATCATGTGGAATGTTGGAGAATCTTCCCTTGTTTGATGTTTTTGTTCCTTTGCTGGCTTCTATATGAAATAAATTGTATTTATTGAAGTAATTGTTACAACCACAAATAAAATCTTGGAAAATTACAAAGTATACAAAGTGAAGATATTTCAGAAAGTTACATCTTGATCATTTAGACTCTACTTTTTCCATGAGACAGATTTAAGGAAAAAGATACAAAAATATTGCAGCTTAGGAAAATTCACACACATTGGAAATGGAAAATATCTTTTGTCTAGTCTCTCTTTTTTCTACTAGAGAATTTTTAAATGGGGGAATACTTATCGGTAGGATCGAACAGCTACACTTTATTATCTCTTGTTTTCTTGGGATGTGGTATTTTTTGTAGTGTCATTCAGTGTTACCATTTCTCTTTTGTATATATTTTTCTCTGTCTCTTAGCATTCCCCATCTCAGCACAGTTATTAAACACATCTTTCCATTTACCTTGCCCACATCTCTCTTTTTATCTCATCAATTATTTCCAGGGAGGTAGCAATGTGACCCACTTCTCTCTAATAAAGGTTAGAGCTTTCAGCCTGCGTGGAAACGCCTCCTGCCGATAAAGTGAGAATTCTCGATTCTACCTGCCACACAGGGACCCGTTTCAAAGGAAATTTTTGACCCAGCTGTCACTCAAGCTTAATTTATATGCTAGAAAGAACCTTAACCAGATGCCACATATTTCTTGTTGAAGTGATTCATCATCTTCTGCAAGTAATACAATCATCTCTCTCTCATGTGGGAAGAGAAGTGGGAGAATGCAATAAGAAATGGACAGCGTTAAAGGAAAAGAAGAATGCGTCCAAATTATCCCTTATTATTGGGGTGAAAAAATATGATGTCAGCAGCTGGAAAGACATTGTTAAGAATGGCTGCTGACTTTGCAAGTACCATTTCTAAACGAAATTTCCAGTTTTTCATGGAGGAATATATCTATAGGTAGTCAGAAATACATGGTCGATGCAATTTTCCACCCCTTCACCTAATTTTCCACATAGATTCTTCTCTCTTTCCTTCTTTAAATACCTTATGGAAAACTCACTTTTCCCCTGAAGCATAGACTTCTAGGAGTGAAGGAGTTAAACCTATTTCTTTTCGTGAGGGGAAAGTTGTTTCCTGCAAATATATCTCAGTAGCCTAGGAGAAATGTTCTGCTAGATTAGGTTGATTGAAAAACTCCACTGATAAGGAAGGAAATGAAGAAGAAGTACCTGGAACCGTGTCCCTCATTCTCTCTAGAAGACTGTGGTCACTCCATCATTTTAAACTATTGCTTACAACTCACATTTTCAATGGGGTCTTCTCCAACAGAATTATATATGATCCATATTCTGAACACCCAATTCCCTAACTTTCTTCAAATATTTGCAATTTATTTTAAACACATCTGTGTACATTGGTGTGTGTACACATATTTTCCTGCAGTGGTGACTGTGCTAAATTTATGGTGAGTGGAAAAGCTGGAATAGAGCATGGTTGTTCAAATTATTCTGGATAGTGAGTACTTTTTGGTCCCTCTTCTGATTATGCATTTTCTATGTGTCCAGTACAATTAGAGGTTCATAGAAATACTTGTGATGCTTACTCTTCAAGGATTTACCAGGCAACAGGAAATTTAGAATGGAGAGACAAGAGGCAAGTGGTTGGTAATCTTGTGAAAGGCTTTTCTCCCTGGCTAAAGTTACAGAATCAAGTTCAATGTCTGCAATATAATAAGTACTGGACGATAACGAGTTATCAAGAGGTGGGAGGGCTTTCTCTTCCCACTTCAGAGTTCTTACAATTATTTGTCTATCATGGTGTTTGGACCACCGGGCCACTGTCAGCGTGAAACTGATCAGAGTTTGGAACACGTCCTGTTGCTTCAGCTTTTATTAATGATTTTTATCTGGAATCTAGTTATAAGCTAAGTTTGTAGGAGTCAAGGGTGAAATCTCCTCTATTTTGAGTCATGTATTTGTAGCCTTCAGTGAAGTGTTATGTCCACTGGAGATACTCGGTATGTGTTTATCACAATGACTGTGTGACAAAGAGCTGAGAAAAAATGCACTTGCTCTGAAGAATTACGTGGGTAAAGGGGAAAAAGACCAAAGAAGAAAAATATAAAAATTAAAAAGAAATGACATATAAAAGGACAAGTTGTTTGATATGTTGGTGTCCTTGTTATCACCGTGAGACTTATTTAAATAGAAGGTTGCAGATAGGAATGCAATATCAAGTCAATTTAGTCTGTGTCCCGAAATCATTCTTTTATTGTGTCATATTTAAATGCCCTTAGACCTTCATATGTAACTTTCTGACCTGGACTTCTAAAGCCAGAGGACAGAGATCTTATCATTCTTTCTTTAGTTTCCTGATGAATAACACACTCCTGTTCCACTAAATACTATTATTTATTAAGATGATGATCACTTGTCCTGAACTCTTGGCTGGTGGCTGGTGTGGTACCTGGTTAACTTTAAGTTTGCCCAGTTCAACCACTGACAAACTATTGACACACATCTTTCAAAGTAGGAATAAGAATTTTATATGTTCTGAATCAGAACATATCTGTTGGGATACTTGGGATGCACAGTAATTCTTCCTGAAACCATAAAAATTACACAGCATTTAGGAAGACAGACATTTGGTCTTTTATAATATCATTATATTCGCTTATATCCATTTCCTGATGTTAAGAGAAATAGAACCCCCTTATATATAAAAACATTAACCTATGTTACTTTTAGACTTTCATAGATGAAAACTAAATACAGCTTACAATCCAGGTGAGTCTTCATGGGATAATAATCATTGCTATGGCAGGAAAAAGTGAAAACCATAATGCTTTCTTTTTAAAAAAATTTTGTTATAGGATGCATGTTATAGGGTGCGTGTGCTGACTGAAGAGAGAGAAAGAGAGAAGTGAGACTGCCATCCCCTCCCAGAAGTCGGGGAGAGTTGGTCGTATCCCAATCCCTTCTCCTCCATTTTCCTCTTGTGATTTTGGGCATTCACTTGTGTACACACACCCAGAATAATTTTCAAGTCATGGGGCTGGAACCTAAATTACAAAGTCAGCCCTGTGGGATCCAGGTGTCTTAATTTCCTTTCTAATGATGTGTTAGGATGAGTTAAAATAAACAAAATTGTATGTTATCTTGAAAGACCATAGAGCAAAATGTAATACATATAATACAGTCTGTGCCCATATCCTTTTGAGATACTCAGGACTTTCTGTTCATTGGTTATTTTTGCTGTTAAGAACTGTTAAGGCAATTACAGTAATGTAGAGATTTTCAGATCTGACAATGATGACAGAGAGAGATTTGGCCAATTTTTCTTAGATAAGTGCTGTAAGAAATACACTTTGCTGGATTTTTACTTTTCTATAAACGACATAGAAAATGCCTATTGATTTCCAGGTGGCTATCCGCTTACCTCAGAGAATTCGTGAAAGCCTCAGTTCCATAAATACCACCACACCCCCACAGAGACACACTTACACATACACACATTTTTGAAGCATTGAGCCTGCGTGAAAGATAAATGGAAATACTGTATAAAAGGTTTACCTCGCTGTTGCTTTGTTTTTTAATGCCACGAAGGTCGTGCGGTAGAGACCGATTTTCCTCAGTATGAGTTCATAAGAAGAGACACAGAAAGTCAAATTCATCCCAAATGAAATTTCCCTCCTAGTGTTTTTAGTATTAATGGTCGAAGAAGATTCCCCTATGCCTGATGTCAAACGTCTTTTACTTTAAATCAGTAAACAAGCTGGAATATTTCTCCTGCGATTGCACTAAGGAACACAAACATTTACTTATGAACAGTCACCGTTCCAGCAACTGAAGGGCCTATGTACCTCATACGTTGTTGCTCTTCTGTGTCTCTTTTGTCATCTCCAAAAAAGTTAAATAAAAAGCCCAAGGAGAACTATGTTTATTCAGTGGTTCGAAAGACCTCCGGGCTATAAGCCATTTTCACAATTGCTGTTTAAATGTTTTTTGAAAATTCAGATTGTGTTGTTGCGGCAAAGTTCAAAGGCAGAGTTTACCATTAGCAAAGTAAAAACTACATGGTAACCTGGAATCAGTACAGGAATATTCAAGAATTTATGTCGTAGCAAGTCTTTGGCAATGTATTGTGTTCTGTATGTTTCTGGAATGAATAATAACGCAGGTGTTTTGAGAATGCTATGTGTTTGAACTCAGTGTTGTTAAGTGACTGTACAGGTACCATAATTTAATTTACAAATGATCTTCTAATATTTAGATGATGATTGTCACAAGTGGGAAATAAAATAAGAATCTTGGAGTCCATATACAAAGGTAGCTGCTTTCATGCAAAAAATAAAAGCCAAATCCCCTAGAAGAAAGAAGATATTGGGCAACCATGTTGAGTCACTTCTATAATATGTAAATTTGTGATAATTTATCAACCTCTTTTCAATGAAAATTTTCAGGAGCTGGCAGAATAATGATGGATAATATTAAAAATCCCAGATAGGAAAGAAGGATATGTGAAATAATAACTGCTATATCAGAATATGTGTAGGAATCATGGAGAGGCATTGGAGGGAATTACTGAGTCAGATCAGAGAGAGAGTGATGTGAGATGAGTTGCCTGGGGAAAGTTATTAATTAGATAAATATGTTTATTTATTGTTACTCTGTATGTATTAGCTAGGTGTCATTTAGCCAAAGAATCAGAACCAGTACATGGTATACGGTAAGAGAATTTTTTTTTTTTTTAGCTTGAATCATTGTAAGGAATGGCTTGGCAAGTCTGAAATTCATAGAGTAAGTCTTTGGGAAAGACAGCCTGGATCTCCTGGGCTGGATAAAGTTATTGACCATAAGTAGAATCTATCCTTCCGAGAAGCCTCGGTGTAACTCTTACGGCTTCCAATCTGTTGAATCAGTCCCATTGGATTATCAAGGATAATCTCTCCAATTTAAAGTCAATCGAGCGTAGACTTCAGTTGAATTTAGAAAATATAATTACAGCAACACCCAGATAAGTGTTTGATTTAATAACTAAGGACCGTAGCACAGTCGAGCTGACAAATCAAATGAATGTCACACCTTACATGTAAACATACGTGAATGTGAGCTAAGGAAAAGTAGATACAAGAGAGGAAAACTACTGCATCAGTCTCTGCCTTCCTTTCTCTTTATTTGAAAGTTGGAACATGCAACTAAAAACTTTCAGAAACTATTCATATGTTTAATCAAAAATCATGCTGAGCATGATTTCAAGTGACCATCCCTTCTACTCAATAGTGTCTTCTTAGCTGTACTAGTTTGTGGATGAGAATCTGTGTTAATATACATGTGTATACATACATGTGTGTCTTTCTCTAAATTGTGAAATATGGGAAACCAGTGATTGCCTTTTCTTTTCTGCTGTAACCACATGGAATGTATTAACGTGCTCCTCATTCAAAAGTACATTTTTTTCTTCTAATAGCACAATGTACAGATCATTTTTCCCAAGTAAACCCTTGAGAGACTAAATAATTTTCAATGTATAATTAAATTTATAATTCAATTTTATAAATGTTCTTGTTTTTTCTTTTATTTTTAATTAATTTTTTAGTTTATTTATTTATTTATTTATACAACCACTGTATATCATTACAGCTTGTAAAATGAATTTTCCCAGCATGAATACACTGTCATTAGTCCAGTTAAAGGTATTATCATACACATTATCATCAACAGATAATTTGTCTTTTAAAGTTTCATAATTTGTTACTCTTCAATATATTTTTTAAAATTAAGAGCTTTACTTAGAGATATTTCACATACAGTAAATTACACATCTTTAAAGGTACAATTAAATGTTTTGACATAGGTATGTGGCTATATCTAAGGGAATAAACAGTTCCATTACCCTCCAAAAGTCATCTTTTCATCACTTTTTCCTAATTCTCTGACAACTGCCAATCTAATCTAATCTCTGTAACTTTAGATTAACATGAATTTTCAAAAAACATTTATAAATGAATTAATATAGTTTGTTTTGTGTCTGGCTTCTTAAAAAAAATGTTTTTCTTTTGTTAGAGAGAAACAGAGAGGAAAAGGAGAAAGTATCCCACTCCCTATGGGGAATGATCATGCCACAATCTCTCTCCATTTCTCCCTGCTTTTGGAATTTGTGCATACATGCACATGTACCTGGCATGTTTTTCAAGTCACCAGATCTAAACTGTTCAGACTACCATGTGGTATCCAGCCTCTTTAATCATCAGGCTATGAGCTGGCCCATCTCTTGCTCTGTTTCACTCAGTGTAATTATATTAAAATTCATGCATGTTGTCAATTATTGTATATATCAGTAGTTCATCCCTCTTTATTGCTTAGCAAATGGAAAATCTCTTTGTATAGAATTATCACAGTTTATTTGTCTATTTACCAGTTGATAATCATTTGAGTTACTTCTAGTTTGGAATTATTAACAAAAATGTTGTTATAAGCTTTGTATGCAAGTATTTGTGTGAGCACAAGTGTTGCTTTCTCTTGGGTAAATACCTAGAAGTGAAATGTCTGGATCTTATGATATGTGTATGTTTATCATATGAGAAACTGCCAGACTGTTTTCCATAGTGATTGAACTATTTTATTTTCTTGCCTCTGTTCATGAGAGTTCCAGTACTTGGAGAGATTGTCAAGTCTCACTAAGGTCAGATAACTTTATTTTTAGTTGTCCTAATAGTACGTAGAAATATACCACTCTATTTTTATTTTAATTTTCCTAATGGCTAGCTGCATGGAATATATTTTTATATGCTTTGTTGCCATTCATAGATTTTTTTTTCTGGAGAAATTTTGGCCCATTATTTATTGGCATGTTTGTCTTCATATTATGAGTTTGATTCTTTATATATACTACCTACAAGTTCTTTATCAGATATAAAATTCATAAATATTTTCCTTTGGACTGTGGTTTACTTTTTTTTTTTTTTTTTTTGAGAGGTTTGTGCTTGCAGGGGAGAGGGAGACAGAGACAGTGAGAGGGAAAATGAGAAATTACCCCCAGGGGGATGACCATGCTGCAATCCCTTCTGCTCCATTCTGCTACTGGGATCTGGGGCATGCATGTACATGCACTCAGCGTGAATTTCAAGCCAGTAGGTCCAAGACTTGAACCTTGGTGGGCCATGTGGGATTCCAACAACGTAACCACTACACCATCTACTGGCCCCTGTGGTTTACCTTTTAATTCTCACAATATGTTCTAAAGAACAACAGTTTTAAATGGGATGATATCCAACTCACCAACATTTTCTTTCATTGAATTTGGTGTCTTATCTAAGATATTGTTTAACCAAGAGTGTTAAAGATTTTCTCCTTCTTTTTTCCTAGAAGTTTTTAATTTTTGGTTTTGCATTTAGCTTTGTGATCATTTTGAATGAATACTCATGTATGATGCAAGTTCATTTGCTTGTTTGTTAGCAATTTAATATACAATTGTTTCAGTACCTATATTGAAATATTATTCTTTTCCTGAAGGATCTTTACATCCTTATTGAAAATCAGTTATCTTTACATGTATGGGTCAATTTTTGGACTCTGCTCCATAATCCATACTACATACTATGAGTTAGCAATCTGTTTTGATACCAGTATCACACTATTTTGATTACTATAGCTTTAAATAAGCCTTGAAATTAAGTAATACTATTATTCCTCTGACTATGGCCAACAGGTGGAATGGTAGTTAAGGTACCAAAGTCCTACATGGCTGACCATGGTTTGAGTCCTTAGACCTTCTGGCTTATAAATCATGCTGGGCACATATGCATGAATGCACAAAATCCCAGGAGGAGAATGGAGAAGAAGGGATTGTAGAATGGAAGAAAAAGGATCACACTGTCTCTCTCTAATGAGAACATGTTCCCTTTGGCAAAAACTTGAAAAAATATTCTAACTTCATTTATAGTTGCTTAGTTATTGCAAGTAATTTGCAGTTTCCTCTTGCCAGTTTCTACTAAACAAAACACAAAATCTACCTTCTGGGATTTTTATTGAGATTGTGTTACTTATACATCAATTTGTTGAGAAGCAAAAGCTAAACAATGTTGGGTTTGCTGACATGTGAATATGGTACTATCTCTTCTGACATTTTTGTATTCTTAAATTTTTCACTGTAATCTTTTGTCATTTTTAGTATACAGGTGTTGTACTTCTTTTTTCAGATTTATCTTCAAATATTTCATTTTTTAGATTATATTATAATTTTTTTAACATCAATTTCTGACTTCTGGTTTCAGCTCACATAATGAAGAGTTTAGAGTTGTTTAACTACCCTTTGAACAGTAAGAAAAAGCTAAACAGACTGAAAGTCAAGGACATTTCTTAGATCTATGGGCGAACAGAGGTCTCAGGGCAAACTTCTACCCTGAATTCCAAAGTGACACATGAATCCAGAGTATCATGACTGAAATCTTCTTACATTGAGCAGAAGCCACAGCAGCCATAGTCTGTGGAAAAAAAATTAAACAACAGTTTGACAATTTAATAGAAGTTAAATGTGAATTAGCTTGTGAGAGAGGAATTGGTAAGGCTACAATGTTTGAATGAAGAGCCAAACTTCTCTGATTTTTAC